>CM035153.1:32750494-33371249 GCA_020205615.1 Panax quinquefolius
GTAATATTATTTGTGAATAATTAATTATTGATTCATATGATAAAGAAATATTTATTTTATGTGGATATAAATGATGGATTTATTTATGTGGTTATAAATGAAGAAATTATTGTTGAGGTGTTTTATCAGTATTTTACCAGATTGGAGGTATTAAAAATTAAATCAGGGGTTTTGAGATATATTGCGGGGGTTATAATTTTTAATCCGACCGTTGGATTGTGGTAATTTTTGGGTATGTTATACATACAAAAGTTGAGTATATGTCCACAAATTTTGAACGAATTAAAAAATGCACGAATGATTTGTTATGAATTTTAAGAGGTGTCTGATTCTTAAATCGGGGTTATAATTGATTTTGGTGGAAAATTCTAGAATTGAGTGGCCCACTTGTGGTTGGTGAAGAAATGTGCTGAATTTTATTTCAAATGTGGTGGGTGGCAATAGTAGCGGGTAAAGCCATCGGTGCTTGAGTCAAGTCTGCTTGCTCTACGGGCTAACATTTTCCTATAAATAGAGGGCTAAGTTAGAATTGAAAATCACACGAAACAAAGTTTTCTCTCTTTCTCTCTATATTGTTGAGCGTATTTTGTGAGTATTTAGATACTTTGAGAGTTCTTTGTCAAGATAAGTTTCATTCAAAGATCATCCTTGAACCTTTCCTTGAAATCTCGATTCTTTGAGGTAAGGGATATTATTTTTTCAGAATGATATTATTTCTTCAATATCATTATCTTTGAAATGTTGATCTGAAGCTTTTATCAAATTTGGAACTTTTTCATGCCGGAGTTCTTATTCATGAGTTCTATTCACGAGTTACTATTCAAAGTACTATTAATGAAGCGTGAAAATGTTTTTTGTGGAATTTCTATCTTTTGGTGTGGAGTTACTATTCACGTATACTGGCCTTTATTCACGTATCACAAGACTATTCACGATATAATGCACTATTCATAGAAAAATAAAATTTCTTCTTTTCGTCCAAAATATCTATTCGGATACTAGCTTTGATTGTATCCATGTTTTGATCATTCTTGAATTTTACACCACTATGATTATTTTTGAGGTATTGTTGGACATGGATAAAATAAAGTACGAATCATTAATCCTTAATCCTTGTCATTTTGTTTCTTTGGATTCGTTCTTTAAAAATATTTTTCATCATCCTCGATCTTAAATGATGATATTATTGAATATCTTTGGCCCAGTAGTGCAAAAGATGAATGATTTCTGAAGAATATCTTTGGCACTGTAGTGCAAAGATGAGCAGTGTTGAGATGAACATGACCGATCGATTAATATCTTTGGCTGTAGTGCAAAGATGAGCAGTGTTTAAATGAACATGACTAATGATGAATATCTTTGGCACCGTAGTGCAAAGATGAATATTTGATTTGAGATGAAAATTGATTGATGTTACTGAGGATAAAATATTGATGATGGATCGTTAAATTCATAGATTATAGTAGATTTCATTCTCTACGTAACTCTTTCTATGAATTATTATTTCATTGCGAATATTGATCCGAAACTTGTTGTCTATTGTATTCTATCGATTTTTCCTGTTGAAGACTAACGATAATTTGTTGTATATTATCTTTAGTCATAATATTTTCTTGAGCTAGTTGAGCTCACCCTTTTCCTTTTTGTTCCATTTTTTCTCGGGGAGGCGAGAATATAAGCGAGTATGCAGCCGGGGTATGGAATGAAGGTTTTAGAAAGGATTGTTTAGTAGTCCTCACCATTTTTGAAAAATAATGTATCAATAAATGTGATGAGGATTTATTTGAGTATAAATATTGTCAGAAGATAATATTTGTATTTAAACTCACAGCTTTTCTTGTTGTAATAATAAAGTTGTAGTTGTTTCGTGCATCATGTATTGACAACCTCGAATGGGTGATGTATACCTATTTTGGGGCGTCGCGGTTGGTATCGGAGAGCTTAGGGATATGATCTCTGGCGGAGATCGGGGAATAGAACTAGGAGGGAGAGCGAGTAAATCCTTGCTAGTGTGTCCTACCTAAGCTTATTTGTTAGTTGGTCGATTATATAGGGATATTATGTGATATATTGATTTCCTTAATTAACCCTTGTTTTATGATAGTATTTGAGAATGTCGGTGAGAATATTAACAATTGGAGTAAATGAGACCAGTGGAGATGCCCTGTCTTTACCAACGAGGAGAGCGTCTAACAGTCGGGCAATGTTCCTCTTGTGAACAACACCATGGAGCGAGATGATGAAGCGAGGGATGTTTAGAAGTTTTTGCAGTTCATGCAAAATCGGACGAGGAGACTCGTGTTCAAAATCTGAGGAGGAAATGATAGCAATTCACGGGTTATCACTGACCAAGCAGTTCAAAGAGCCTGGGACCACCGAATTTAAGGAAAGCGAGATCCGATCATGGCGGAAACATGGGTCAAACAAATTACCAAGATATTCGATGTCTTGGGATGCACGGAGGAACAGAAGGTTCCATTCGCCACCTTTATGTTAAGTGGCGGCAGACCTCTTGGTGGGAGTGCGTGAAGCGTACCCATCCAAATACGACTCAAAGATGTCTTGGGAAACGTTTGAGAGACTATTTAATGACAAATACTTTCCGAAAGTGTTCGTCGTATGAAGGAAGTGGAGTTCATCAGATTGGAACAAAACAACACGGTGTCTCGAAGACGAGGCAAAGTTTGCGAGTTATCCGAGTTTGCACCTCATTTGGTGGAGGATGAGGAACGTATGACGCGGATGTTTCTTAGAGGTTTGAAACCGACATACGTCAAGATCTCATTTCTCATAAATTTTCTCTATTAGGATGTTGTAAATGGGGCTCAATTATTAGAAGCGAGATAACGAAGTACGGTCAACCGAGGACCACAACCGAGGATCGTGATCGGAGATAGCATTCAATGAATAATGATAACTGCGGAGAAAAGCATGATGGATGAGAAATGGTAACCACTCTGGTGGTAATCATGGCCATGAAAAGCGAAGAAGCGAGTCGGGAGGAGATTTTAAAAGAGGAGATTTAACAACGACTATGTGAAGACGGCAGCGGTCTTGGCAAAGAATCGGTTCTAAGGAGGAGATCGACCACCGGTCATATGCTACAAATGCGGGAAAAGAGGGACATATCGGTCAAAGCGCCCACAACAGATTCAAGGTATGCTATAGTTGTGGAAAGGAAGGACATATCGCTTTCGAGATTGTCAGTAGCGAAACCTAGTTCAATGAGGACGGTGACTCAAAAGATCGTCCCGAAAAAGTCAAAGTCAACGATTAGGGAAGAGCGTTTGTTGGATTGGTCATAATGCGAGGAACCCAAACGAGGTGATTACGGGTAAGCTATTTATAAATTCTTGCGAAGTTTATACCTTACTCAATCTGGGTCTTTACCCATTCATTTATCTCTCCTGCATGTGCTCAACGTTTAAACTTGACTCAGGAGAAATTAGACTTTGACCTATCTGTGGAAACTCCATTAGGAGAAACTTTCATCACATCCAATTTGTTTATAAATCTTGTTTGATTCAAGTTGGCACCATTACTTACTGTTGACCTTATCTCTTTAAAGATACTTGCTTTTGATGTGATTTTAGGGATTGATTGGTTAACTACTCATCATGCCAAAATTGATTGTTTTCGTAAGGTTGTTAGTTTTCATATTCCTAACCAACCGTTGTTATTTAATTCAAGCAACTAAACCATTAAAATCAATCCTTCGTCATATCTAATCATAAAGCTATTCGTTTATCGAAAAAAGCGGATGTCAAGCTTTCTTAGCCCATGTTATGGATTTGAATAAAGACACGTCAAATTTGAATAATATTCTGTTGTTATTGACTTTCGACGTATTTCGAAGAACTTCCCGTACTACCCCGAACGTGAAGTTGAATTCTTTATTGATCTTGAACACCGCACAAAGCCCATTTCTAAAACCCCATATCGAATGGCTCTATTGAACTTCAGAGTTAAAGGTCCAACTACGAGGAATTGTTGGACATTGGTTTCATTCGTCTAGTACATCTCCTTGGGGTGCTCTGTTTTATTTGTAAAGAAGAAAGAGCGGGAGTATGCGATTTGTATCGACTATCGGGGAATTGAACCATGTCACCATCAAGAATAGGTATCCTCTCACCTCGTATTGATGACTTGTTTGACCGATTCTGAAGGGCACAATTCTTTTCAAAATCGATCTTCGATTCCGGATATCATCAAATGAAGATTAGAGGCGAGGATATTCCAAAGACCGCCTTCGAGAACTCGGTATGGGCATTATGAATTCTTAGTCATGTCTTTCGGACTAACTAATGCTCCTACTGGCTTTCATGGATATGATGAACCGAGTATTCAAGGAATATTTGGATCGATTCGTTGTTGTCTTTATTGATGACATCCTTATATATTCCAAAAGTCGTGAAGATCATGAGCACCATTTTGAAATTTGGTACTCCAAAGGCTTCGTGAAAACCAACTATATGCCAAATTGAAGAAATGCGAGTTCGGCTTGAGGAAGTAGCATTTCTTGGGCATGGTGTCAAAACATGGAGTATCTGTTGATCGGCGAAGATTGAAGCAATACAAAGTTAGAGCAGCAAAGTCGGTGGATGAAATCACGTAGCTTTTTGGGCTTAGTGGTTATTATCGGAGATTCGTGGAAGGGTTTTCTCGAATCGCTACTCCATTAACTTCGACTAACTCGGAAGGATACAAAATTCGTTTGGAGCGAAGAATGCGAGAAAAGTTTCCAAGAGCTTAAGAGGAGACTTATTTCTAAGACTGTTCTAACAATACCATCCGGTTCGGATGGATTTGTTATCTCTGACGATGCTTGAGTGCAAAGGGTTAGGATGTGTTCTCATGCAACGTGGGAAAGTCATAGCCTATGCCTCGCGACAACTTAAAGAGTATGAGAGGAATTATCCTACTCATGATCTAGAGTTAGCAAATCAACAAGCGCTTAAAGATATGGAGGCACTATCTATATGGGGAGAAAGTGGAGATATATTCGGATCATAAAAGCCTTAAATATTTCTTCACTCAAAAAGAACTCAACATGCGCAATGACGTTGGCTCGAGCTATTGAAAGACTACGACCACACTATTCAATACCATCCACGAGTAAAGCGAGCGTGGTAGGCGACGCATTGAGTAGAAGATCATGCGCGGAACGAGTGCGATGATGTCAAGTATACGACAGAGCCAACTTTAATAGAAAAAGTTAAGGTTGCTCAAGCCAGGCAGGAAATGATCGCGTATGAAGAAGAAAGTACAAGAAGGAGCTATTAGGGGCGAGAATTGATGAAGAAGGAATACTTGAGTCCACTCTAGACTTTGTGTTCTAACGACTCGATTTGAAGTACAAGATTATGATGGAGGCACACAATACACCATTTGCAATCCATCTGGAAGTACTAAAATGTATCGTGATCTTGACATACATTTTGGTGGAATAATATGAAGAGAGAGATTGCAAAGTTTATCTCGATGTGTTTAACTTACGCTAACGTGTAAAGGCGGAGCATCTAGTACCTAAGGGTCCGTTGCAACCACTTGAGATTCCGGAATGGAAGTGGGAACACATTACCATGGATTTCGTTACGGGTCTTCCTACGGTTTCTCAAGGCATCAATGCTATTTGGGTTATTGTTGATAGATTAACCAAGTCCGCTCATTTCTTGCCGATCACGGAGACTTATTCTCTTGAACGTCTTGCTAGTATGTATACGTAAATGAGATCGTGAGGTTGCATGGCATGCTGTATCCATAGTTTGGATCGTGACCCAAGATTCACTTCAAGATTTTGGGTTAGCTTGCAAAAAGCTATGGCGCGGATTTGCGATTTAGTTAAGCATACCATCCCCAAACAGACGGACAATCGAGAGAGGACTATTCAAACTCTTGAAGATTTATTAAGACTACTGTGTCCTAGACTTCAAGGGCGGTTGGGATAAGTATTTACCATTGGTGGAATTCTCCTACAACAACAGATTATCGTGCAAGTATAGGTGTGGCTCCATTCAAGCATTATATGGACGAAAATGTCGTTCTCCAATATGTTGGGATGAGGTGGGTGAAGCAACATTTTTGGGACTCGAGTTAAATACGTATGACTCACCGAAAAGATCCAAATAATTCGACAACGATATACAAACGGCTCAAGATCGACAAAAGAGTTATCGCGGATCTTCATCGAAAGGACGTGGAATTTAATGTAGGGATCATGTATTGTCATGCGAGTTGCTCCATGGAAGGAGTTACAAGATTTGGGAAGAGAGGAAAGCTCAATCCACGATTTATTGGTCCATTTCAAATTCTTGACCGAGTAGGAAATGTAGCCTATAGACTTGCGTTACCTCCGAGTATGTCTCGTGTTCATAATGTGTTTCACATATCTCGTATTTCAGTAAATATGTGAAAGACCGAACCACGTTATTGAAGTTAGAACCAGGACGAGATAGCGAGAAGACTTAACGTGATGAGGAGGTACCTATCAAGATCTTGGATAGGAAGGAGCATGTCCCTACGCCATGAAAGGTCATACCACAAGTTAAAGTTTTGTGGAGGAATCATGCTATAGAGGAAATGACACGGGAATTGGAAAGCGGAAATGAAAGCGAGGTATCCTCACCTTTTCAAACACACAGTACGTGACGTCGATTCGAGGACGAAATTTCATAAGAAGGGAGGTTGTAAGACCTCAAATTTTTTTAAATAAAAGGAATTTCCTTTATTTATTATTTTGAAATAGTAAGGGTTGATTTGATTAATATGGATAGTTAAGGGTTAAATACATTAAATATTTCAAAATAAGCAAGTGGTTATAAAATATTCATTTTGTCGGGGAATATTCGTTTGGTCGTGGAATATTCAGATCTTTGTCGGGGAATATTAAATGCGACCGGTAGCGACCATGTGTGGGCCCCATGTGAAAGCGATTGGATGAAGAAAGCGACAAATATAAGTTGGTTAAAAATAACTGGCAGTAGTTAGTTCAAATTAAGATTGTTGGAATACCCTTTGGTTAAAATACTGATGTCTGGCGTGGTTGCACAAGATAGCACCGGTATTGCACAATATTGTTGAATTATTGATCCTTACGTAAAGAAGGCCTACTACTCAATAATTTTCACAGTAATTATCGTTCAATATTTTATTTTATTGATTCAATAATTCTTTGCGTTGATATTTTATATTATTGTTGTTCAATAATTGTCACCACATTATCTCCATTATCGGATCAATAATTCATATTATTTGAATAATATTATTAGATAGCATTATTGGCAATGTCTAGAAAGTTACATCAAGGAGAGGTTTGGTCACCTAATTGCGCGCCATGAGGAGAAATCCTTATCGGAAAGCCCCTCTTTCTGGAGCGGCTTTGGTTGTCATAATTGTGATTACGTAATATTATTTGTGAATAATTAATTATTGATTCATATGATAAAGAAATATTTATTTTATGTGGATATAAATGATGGATTTATTTATGTGGTTATAAATGAAGAAATTATTGTTGAGGTGTTTTATCGGTATTTTGCATTGGAGGTATTAAAAATTAAATCGGGGTTTTGAGATATATTGCGGGGTTATAATTTTTAATCCGACCGTTGGATTGTGGTAATTTTTGGGTATGTTATACATACAAAAGTTGAGTATATGTCCACAAATTTTGAACCGTTAAAAATGCACGAATGATTTGTTATGAATTTTAAGAGGTGTCCGATTGAAATCGGGGTTATAATTGATTTTGGTGGAAAATTCTAGAATTGAGTGGGCCCCACTTGTGGTTGGTGAAGAAATGTGCTGAATTTTATTTCAAATGTGGTGGGTGGCAATAGTAGCGAGTAAAGCCATCGGTAGCAAGTCAAGTCCGCTTGGCGGCTAACATTTTCCTATAAATAGAGGGCTAAGTTAGAATTGAAAATCACACCGTAAACAAAGTTTTTCTCTTTCTCTCTCTATATTGTTGAGCGTATTTTGTGAGTATTTAGATACTTTGAGAGTTCTTTATTAAGTACAAGTTTCATTCAAACATCACTTGAGCCTTTCCTTCCGAAGTCTTCGATTCTTTGAGGTAAGGGATATTATTTTTTCAGTAATGATATTATTTCTTCAATATCATTATCTTTGAAATGTTGATCTGAAGCTTTTATCAAATTTGGAACTTTTTCATGCTGGGGTTACTATTCATGAGTTACTATTCACGAAGTTACTATTCATGAGTACTATTCATGAAGCGTGAAAATGTTTTTTGTGGAATTTCTATCTTTTGGTGTGAGTTACTTATTCACGATATATCTGACCTTATTCACGTATCTGAGACTATTCACGTATACTGACACTATTCAATTAGAAAAATAAAATTTCTTCTTTTTCGTCCAAAATATCTATTCGGATACTAGCTTTGATTGTATCCATGTTTTGATCATTCTTGAATTTTACACCACTATGATTATTTTTGAGGTATTGTTGGACATGGATAAAATAAAGTACTGAATCATTAATCCTTAATCCTTGTCATTTTGTTTCCTTTGGATTCGATTCTTTAAAAATATTTTTCATCATCCTCGGTCTTAAATGATGATATTATTGAATATCTTTGGCACCTGTAGTGCAAAGATGAATGATTTCTGAAGAATATCTTTGGCACGTGTAGTGCAAAGATGAGCAGTGTTGAGATGAACACGATCGATGATTAATATCTTTGGCACTGTAGTGCAAAGATGAGCAGTGTTTAAATGAACATGACCGGTGATGAATATCTTTGGCTGTAGTGCAAAGATGAATATTTGATTTGAGATGAAAATTGATTGATGTTACGAGGATAAAATATTGATGATGGATTGTTAAATTCATAGATTATAGTAGATTTCATTTTCTACGTAACTCTTTCATGAATTATTATTTTATTGCGAATATTGATCACGAAACTTGTTGTCTATTGTATTCTATCAGATTTTTCCTCGTTGAAGACTAACGATAATTTGTTGTATATTATCTTAGTCATAATATTTTTCTTGAGCTAGTTGAGCTCACCCTTTTCCTTTTGTTCCATTTTTCTCGGGGAGGCGAGAATATAGCGAAGTGCAGTCGAGGTATGGAATGAAGGTTTTAGAAAGGATTGTTTAGTAGTCCTCACCATTTTTGAAAAATAATGTATCAATAAATGTGATGAGGATTTATTTGAGTATAAATATTGTCTAGAAGATAATATTTGTATTTAAACTCACAGTTTTACTGTTGTAATAATAAAGTTGTAGTTGTTTCTGTACCATGTATTGACAACTCAGAATGGGTGATGTATACCTATTTTGGGGGCGTCACACCAACTCTTTGAACTGCTTAGCTGTGACCAGCTGTGCGTTGCCATTGTTTCTTCCTATATTTTGTACAGGAATCTCCTTCGTCTGGTTTTGCATGAATCGCAAAAAGCTTCTAAATATCTCATCGTTCATCGTCTGCTGAGTGGTGTTGTTTACAGAAAGAACATTGCCAGTCTGTTGCATGTTCTCCTCATTGGTGAGTAAAGGTGTCTCCACGGTCTCATTTACTCCACTGTTAACATTCTCAGTCGACATTCTCAAATACTGCCATAAAACAAGGATTAATTTAATAAATTAACATATCACATAATATCCCTATATTATGACCAACCAACAAATAAGCTTAGGTAGGACACACTAGCAAAGGATTTACTCGTCTCTCCACTCCTAGTTCTATTCCCCGATCTCTGCCAGAGATCATTTCCCTAAGCTCTGATACCAATTGTGACGCCCCAAAAATAGGTATACAACACCCATTCCGAGTCGTCAAAATACATGGTGCAGAAACAACTACAACTTTATTAATACAACATAAAAATTGTGAATTTAAATACAAATATTGTCATCTAGACAATATCCACACTCAAATAAGTCCTCATTACAATTGTTAATACATTATTATACAAAAATGGTGAGGAGTACTAAAATGACTTTCTAGAACCTTCATTCCATACCCCGACTAGTACTCGCTACATTCTCGCCTCCCGAGAAGAAAAAATGGAACAAAAGAAAAGGGTGAGCTCAACTAGCCCAGTAAAGAACATTATGACTAAGATAATATAGAACAAATTATCGTTAGTCCTCAATAGGGAAAAATCTAATAGAATACAATAAACAACAAGTTTTAAATTAATATTCGCAGCGAAAATAATAATTCATTAGAAGAGTTAAATAGAGAATAAAATCTACTATCTTCTATATATGAATTTAAAAGTCCATCATCAATATTTTATACCTGTAACATCAATTAACATATATCTGAAATCAAATATTCATCTTTGCACTACAGGCCAAAGATATTCATCAGTTGGTCATGTTCATCTAAACACCTGTTTATCTTTGCACTACGGGCCAAAGATATTCAACAGAAATCATTCATCTTTGCACTACATGTAAGACCCCAACTTTTTGAATAAAGATTAAATTTTCTCGAAATATATTTTTGAATATTATGGTGTGGATTTGATATAATGTTATAGTTGTGGGTAATATTTACAAATTTTGCAAAGTACGCAAGTTGTTATATAATATTCGATTGGTTGGGGAATATTCGTTTTAAAGGGGAATATTAGATACAACGATTACAATCATTGGTGGACCCCATAATCTTAATTATTGTTTGATCGAGAAAACGACAAAAACACTTTATAAAAATAACGGCGGAAGTTTTACCGTTAACTGTTGAAACACACGGTATTAAAAGTCTGATGTCTGGCGTGGTTGCATAGTAGCACACGGTATTGATTATTGATGCTTACGTGAGAAGTCACTCAGTTGTACTCAATTATTGTTATATTAATTGCTGCATCATATCTCTCATATTATTGATTTAATTATTGTCACAGTATCATTTGTATAATATTTTATATTATTAAATCAATAATTGAGACGACAAAGTTATTCATATTATTATTTGCAATATTGACAATGTCTAGAAGTTCTGTCAAGGAGAGGTTTGGTCACCTAATTGCTTACCAATAAGGAGAAATCCTTATCGAAAAGGCCCTCTTCCGGGAAGCGACCTAGTTGTTAAATATTGTGAGTTATAATATTAATGATGAATAAGTTGTGTTGATTAAAAATGAATTTTGATAGTTCCATTGTGTTGGGATTATTAGTGTTAGTGGAAATCGACATCTATTAGATGATAATTGATGTCTAGGGTTATATTGATAAATCGGGTAATTTATCGGATAAATGAGCAATTAATTGCTACTAATTCACATGCTTATATAACTATTTGTTCACATGTGTGTACTATTGAATAACATTATTTACTATTAGGAGAGTTGGTGCAAGATTGATAATACTTGCATGACTAAGTTAAAAATAGAGGTATAGATGGAGGTACTATACTGTAATTCGTATTTTTCACATGATTATACTATTTGTTCACATGTGTGTACTATTGATTCACATTATTTACTATTAGGAGAGTTGGTGCAAGATTGATAATACTTGCATGACTAAGTTAAAAATGGAGGTATAGATGGAGGTACTATACTGTAATTCGTATTTTTCCACATGATTATACTATTGATTCACATGATTGAACTATTGATTCACATTATTTACTATTAGGGGAGGTGGTGCAAGTTTGATAATACTTGCAGGACTAAATTAAAAATGAAAGAAAAGTTGGAGGTATCGTGCAATTATCGAAACTATATTTTCCTATAAATAGAAGCTCATTCTTCCTTCATTTCTCACCAATTCACAAAAGCTTTAGAGCGATTATTATAGAGAGAAATTATAGAGAGAAAGAAGAAGAGAAGTCTGCTACCTCACTATTCCAGTATCCAGTTTTTCCAAGGTAGGGAGTATTATTTCTTTCTTATCCATGAAGAGAACTTCTGTTATTCCATTCTTTATTATTCTATTGGAATAACCTGTATACGCGGGCTACCCTATACTTGGTGAAATTCTTCTGTTATTCCATTCTTTATCATTCTGTTGGAACATCACGTCATAATGCGTTTTACGCTGCACTGGTTCCATTATCTGTCATTCTGTTGGAACATTCTATGATGTGTGTTCTACGCTGCACTGGTTACATCTTTATTATTCGTTAGAATAGAATATCACATGCATGCGTTTACGCTTGGGACCGATTCCGCTCTTTATTATTCATTGGAATATATCACATGCATGCGTTTTCTGCCGGACTGATTCGTTATTTATTATTACGTTGGAATAACTTTCCGTCTGTGATCTATCGCATGCATGGTGATTTCTTTTGTTATTCCATTCCTTGTTATACTCAGTTGGTTAAAGTTTTGACTTCTATACTCCATGAAATTAGTGGAATATTGTGACGCCCCCAAAATAGGTATACATCACCCATTCTGAGTTGTCAATACATGGTACAGAAATAACTACAACTTTATTATTACAACAAAGAAAGCTGTGAGTTTGAATACAAATATTATCTTCTGACAATATCTATACTCAAATAAATCCTCATCACATTTATTGATACATTATTTTACAAAATGGTGAGGACTACTAAACAACTCTCTAGAACCTTCATTCCATACCCCGACTCGTACTCGCTATATTCTCGCCTCCTGATAAAAATGGAACAAAAAGGAAAAGGGTGAGCTCAACTAGCTCAAGAAAGAATATTATGACTAAGATAATATACAACAAATTACCGTTAGTCTTCAACGGGGAAAAATCTAATAGAATACAATAGACAACAAATTTTAAATCAATATTCGCAATGAAATAATAATTCATTAGAAGAGTTAAGTAGAGAATGCAAACTACTATCTTCCATGTATGAATTTAAAAGTTCATCGCCTATATTTTATCCCCTGTAACATCAATCAATATATATCCGGAATCACATATTCATCTTTGCACTACAGCCAAAGATATTCATCGATTGGTCATGTTCATCTAAACACTGCTCATCATTCAGACTACTGAGGCCAAAGATATTCTTCAGAAATCATTCATCTTTTGCACTACGGTGCAAAAGATATTCCATAATATCATCATTTAAGATGAAGATGATGAAAATATTTTAAAAAAACGAATCCAAAGTGAAACAAAATGACAAGGATTAAGGATTAAGGATTCAGTACTCTGTTTTATTCACGTCCAAAATACCTCAAAAATAATCGCATGGTGTAAAATTCAAGAATGATCAAAACATGGATACAATCAAAGCTAGTATCCGAATAGATATTTTGGACGAAAAGAAAATTTTCATTTTTCGATGAATAAGGCCGTATTCGTGAATAAGTGTCAGATATCGTGAATAAGTGCAGTATATGTGAATAAGTAACTCAGACACCAAAAGTTCCAAATTTGATAAAAACTTCAGATCAATATTTCAACATAATGATATTGAAGAAATAATATCATTACTGAAAAAACAAATATCCCTTACCTCGAAAGATCAAGTCTTAAATTTCAAACACAGGATATAAGTATGACTTGAACTTGCACCGAATAGCAATACTCAAATTATACTCAAAATACTCACAAGAATAAACCGATAATATAGAGAGAAAACTTGATTTACGGTGTGATTTTTAATTCTAACCTAAGCACCCTATTTATAAGAAATTGCTTAGAACAATAAAAGCGTAGAAAATTTAATATAATATTAATATATTATATATAAATTCCTCACGCACACAATCTATGATCTGAATTCAGCCATGCTTGACAACAAATAAGTCTACCAAACAAATCAAAAACGTTTTTATTATTTAAAATAATTAAAACTTCCAAAAATCAATTATTCAGGAATTTCAGAACATCAATAATTTATAATAAATAGCCCTTTTATCAGAAAATTCGAATCTCACGAGTTTTTATAGGAAATTCAATTCTCTACAACTTTGCAGAAGAAAGTTTTTCTAAATTCCAAACGAAAATTGACGAAATACACCAAACGGGCGATTTTACAGGCTATAATCAAATTTCAGTCAATAAATGGGGTCCACCGACATGTTTAACATGTTTTAAATATTTATTGCAACAAAAATACTCTTCCTCCTCGTATACTCATATATCCCACATTCATTGTAAAAATATCACCATTATTATATTATTAAAATATAATAATACATTATCTTATTAGAAAAAGATAAAATTTCAATTTTCAACAATTGTCACATTAAAATTTTTCTCCATCTATATCCACATAAAATCAATATTTTCTCATCATATGAATCAATAATTAATTATTCACAAATAATATTACAGAATCACAATATTGACAAACCGTGCGGTTCGAAGGAAGAGGGCTTTCCAATAAGAATTTCTCCTTCTTGGCCGCTTGCAATTAGGTGACCAAACCTCTCCTGTATGTAACTTTCTAGACATTGCCAATAATGTTATCTAATAATATTATTCGAGATAATATGAATTATTGCTTCGATAATGAAAAATATTGTGTAATGACAATTATTGAAACAACAAAGAATATAAAATATCAACGCAAAGAATTATTGAATCAATAAAATAAAATATCCAAGCAAGTAATTATCGTAACCATTATTGAGTAGTGCCTTCTTACGTAAGAATCAATAATTGGTGCAATACGGTAGTCAGTCACCGTGTTTTAACCAACCGAGTATTTTTTAAAGATAATTCTGAATAACTACTACCGTTATTTTTAACCAACTTATATTTGTCGTTTTCTTCATCCAATCGCTTTCATGGGTTATGGGGCCCCACACATGGCTCTTGCTGCCGTAAATACGAATATTCTAGAACAAGATTTGAATATTCCACGACCAAACGAATATTCCCAAACAACAATGAATATTTTATAACCACTTGCTTATTTTGAAATATTTGCGTATTTTACCCTAACTATCCACATTAATCACATCAACCCTTACTATTTCAAAATAATAAATAGAGAAAATTAAATTTCATTAATAATAAGTTGGGGTCTTACAAATATCCTTGATATTTGCGCTTCATCCAGTATCTTTTCATGGAAATATTCTTCTGATCATTCTTGAATTTTACTCTACAAAAAGCGAGATCATGTCGACAATTTGGACATTATTAGTTCCTATATAAATTAATTCTTGAACTTGTTTTATTGAATTCTTATATCATTGTCATCATCCTCATGTTTATATTATTTGAAAGTCATCTCGTGGCTGTAGTGCGTAGATGGACTTGGTATGATTATGACTGAGGATTATTGATTGTAATCATTAACCGTAATGTTACAAATGATGTGGTAAAAGTCCTCATTGGCCCGTAGTGCATTGATGGACAGTTGTTGGCATGATCATGACCATTAATGAATACACAAATATTCTTGGCCCATAGTGCATGGATAATTGTGGTCGTGATACTAAAGAATATCCTTGGTCAGTAGTGCGAGGGGTGATTCGATGATGTGGATTATTTATTAAGTCGAGTCCCAAATGATAAAAGTGATGAAAACCTTTTAAATCATAAAAGATAGTAGATTTTATTCTTTACTTGACTCTTTTAATGGATTGCTTGTTCATCGTAGTTAAACTTGATGTTTGTTATATTGTATCGCTTTAACACCTTTGTTGAAGGCTAATGATAATATATTACGCATTATCTTAGTCATAATATTTCCTCTTGGGCTAGTTGAGCTCACCCTTTTACTTTCATTGTTCTCTTGAAATGAGAACGTAGCGAGGGGACTAGTCGGGGAAGCGGAGTGACGGTCAGGATGATAGCATTAGTAGTCCTCACTATTCAAAGTGAAATAGTAGAAAATAAATGTAATAATATTGAATTTGAGTTTGTATATTGTCTGCAGGCGACAATATTTGTATTAAAACTCACAACTTATGTTTTGTCGCATTTTGCACGCACGGTTGTATAATTAAGTTGTATTTGTATTACGTACCATGTATTTGGCGACTCGAATAGGTGATGTATACTGTTTTGGGGCGCCACACTACTGAGCCAAAGGTATTGAGAATATCATCATTTAGGGTGAGGAGGATGAAAAATATTTTAAAGGAAACGAATCCAATTGAAACAAAATAACAAATATTAAGGATTCAGTATTTCGGTTTATCCATGTCCAAAAATACCTCATAAATAATCATAGTGGAGTAAAATTCAAGAATGATCAAAACATGGATACAATCAAAGCTAGTATCCATAATAGATATTTTAGACGAAAAACGAAAATTTAATTTTTTACGTGAATAGTGTCAGATTCGTGAATAGTGTCGATATACGTGAATAGTAACCCGACACTAAAAGACAAGAATTTCACAAGAAAAATACTCTCAATATTTTAAGATAATGATATTGAAAGAAATAATATCATTTTAAAAAAAATAATATCCCTTATCTCGAAAGAATAAGATTTACGGCAGAATCTTTGAATATAGTCTTTGAAGGAACTCGCATCAGTATAGCAACACTCAAAGTATTAAAATACTCACAAGAATACGCTCGATAATATAGAGAGAGAAAGAGAGAGAAAACTTTAGTTTCTGGTGTGATTTTCAATTCTAACCTAAGCACTCTATTTATAGGAAAATGCTTAGAACACCAAAGCAAAAAATTTAATAAAATATTAATATATAATTAAATTTTCTTACGCCCACTTTGAATTCTCTAGCTTCAGCACTTTGCACATGTTTAATGAGGCCACAAAATGTAAAAAACGTTTTTATTAATAAAAATAAATAAAACTTCCAAAAATTAATTATTTCAGAACTTCAGAACTTCAATAATTCATAATAAATAACCCTTTTGTCAGAAAAATTCGAACCACGTGTCTTTTTCATAGGAAATTTCATTATCTATAACTTTGCAGAATAAATTGTTTTCAAATTCCAAACAAAAATTGACCGAAATCCACAAACGGGCGATTTTACAGGCTATAATCAAATTTCAGTCAAGAAATGGGGTCCACCGACATGTTTAACATGTTTTAAACAACTTTTGCAACAAAAATACTCTTCCTCCTCATATACTCATATATCCCATATTCATTGTAAAAATATCCCCATTATTATATTATAATAATATAAAAAAATATTATTTTATCAGAAAAGATAAAATATCGATTTTCAACAATTGTTACTTTAAAAAAATTTCTCCATATATATCCACATAAAATGAATATTTTCCTCATCATATAAATCAATAATTAATTATTCATAAATAATATTACAAAATCACAACATCGCAACCGGTAGCCGCCTCAGGAAGAGGGGCTTTCAATAAGGATTTCTCCTTCTTTGGTAGCAATTAGGTGACCAAACCTCTCCTTGTATGTAACTTTCTAAACATTTCCAATAATGTTATCTAATAATATTATTCGGATAATATGAATTATTGCTTCGATAATGGAAAATATCGCCAGTAGTGACAATTATTCAAACAACAAGAATATAAAATATCAATGCAACAATTATTGAATCAATAAAATAAAATATCGAGCAAGAATTCCGTAACAATTATTGAGTAGTGCCTTCTTATGTAAGAATCAATAATTGGTGCAATACCGAAGTGTCTTCATCTTGCAACAACGCCAGACATCGTGTTTTAACCACCGGGTATTCCAACAAAGATAATCTGGTGAATAACTACGCCGTTATTTATAAACAACTTATACTTGTCATTTTCTTCATCCAATCGCTTTCAGATTCTGGGCCCACAAAAGATGCTGGCACACATACTAATATTCCAAATTGGAAGAATATTTCACGACCAAACGAATATTCCCAAACAACAATGAATATTTTATAACCACTTGCTTATTTGAAATTTTTATGATTTTACTCATAATAACTAACCACATTAATCAAATCAACCCTTACTATTTCAAAATAATAAATAGAGGAAATTAAATTTTATTTATTAATAATTTGGGGTCTTACATAGACTCCCTCAATTCGATCTAATTATCAAAAAAATATATAATACATAATTAAATTATGAACTCATACAAATTATATTTTCATAAATTCAATAATTTTAATATATTATATTCAATTTATAATCAAAAGATATATTTTAATTATAATAATAATATTATAATATTATTTATCACTTTCTCTTTATTAAATTCTGTAAATCTTATATATATATATATATATATATAGACAACAGGTTGCTTTACATCTACTTACCTGATTGAGCTTCTTTGACACCAGATGCTTAACAGGGATTCCTCTCGAAATTTATTTTCTTTCTCCTATGCCGCCTCTCTTGCTTCGTATTTCTAATATCAGACTTATCGTGGGTATGATTAAGTTTTGGTAATCTATTTATTAATTAACTTATTTTATTAATTCTTTTAATTTTATTAGGATTTTAAATTACACAAATATAATATAGACCCAATTAATTTTAATGGCCCAATTTAATGCAATATTTACTTATTATGGTCCAAATAAAATAACTACAGTTTGACCCAAATATAAGAAAAGTCCAATTGGATATTTTAAAGCTCACATAAATATTTTATTATTTTATTGGGTAATACATCACAAGTGAATTAAACTATTCCACTTATACTTATAAATTATTAAATAGTTTTATTCATTCTCAATGTGTGTCTTAAAGAAAATAGTTTTTTAAACAACAATGAACCTTTTCATATACCCCACTTTGGATACAATTAAAACTAAACTCCTTAGAGATCTATCAACTCTAAGGCTTTTATGCATAATAGAAGGTGTGATGAACATTGAACCTTCTTTTAGTATAAACAACTCAAAGTCATATCGAAATAGATGGTGTCCGTAGATTGAACCCCTATTCTAAATGATATGACCGGAGTTGTTATACACACAAAAACTCCCTTTATGGTGAGCATTATCATCATTTTACGCTATTAAAGCCATGCGCAATATCCTGTTTCTTGAACCTCTAATAAAGTAAACCATAACTCTCTATAAGAAGTGGCTCCACTTTTAGTTCATATTGGCAAAGTGTTTCTCAAGCATTTGTTGTTGAGCATAGCTCATCCTCGGTCATGCAACATACATTACTATCATAAATTACATATGAGACCAAGTTGATAGTAACACAACCAACAACTGTGACTTGTTTTTTCTATTGAACCTATAAACTAGAGGTAACCTAGATATAGGTTGGGTTCCCATCACATCTGGCTCAGAATGGTTTTAAGTCCCATATCTCGTGTAGTCAAACTTATTAAGTCTCTTGTCAGAGGCTTAGTAAGTGGATCAACCAAGTTTTTACTTGACTTCACATAAACAATATAAATTGTCTCACGAATTCATGTTTTATACCAATATGTCTAAACTTACCATTATAAGTACCACTATACACTTTTATAACCGTAGCTTCACTATCACAATATAGTGAAATTGGAGGCATTGGATTTGGCCATTGATTTATGTCTAACAACATCTTTCTAATCCAATCAGCCTTTTTTCGTGCTTGAGCCAAAGAATTAAACTCTGACTCCATAGTAGAGTGAGAAATACAAGTCTGTTTCTTGCTTGCCCAAGAAACAACACCACTGGCAAGAGTGAAAATTCACCCATTTGTGGATTTATTATCTTTCACACTATTAATCCATCTTGCATCAAAGTATCATTCCAAAACACTAGGGAATTTAATATAGAACAATCTTAAGCCACTGGTTCTTTTAAGATATCCAAGCATCCACCCAATAGATTTCCAATGATCAATATTAGGACTACTCAAATATCTACTAAGTTTAAAAACTGCAAAGAAATATCTGGCCTAGTATAGTGTATAACATACATAAGGCTACCAATAACACTTGTGTATTCTAGCTATGCAATAGCTCTGCCATTATTTTCTTTAAGTTTAACTCCATTCCCCAAAGGAGTATTCACCTCCTTAAACTCGAGGTGACTAAACTTAGTTAATATCTTTTCAGTGAGATTGATTTAATACAAAGCTCCCACACTATGTTTTTTTAACTTTGATGCCTAAAATAGTATCCACTTTGTAAGACCCCAACTATTTGAATAAAAATGAATTTTCTATAAATATCATTTTTTAATATTATGGAATAAATTTGATATAATGTTATAGTTGTGGGTAATATTTATAAATTTTGCAAAGTACGCAAGTTGTTATATAATATTCGATTGGTCGGGGAATATTCGTTTTAACAGGAATATTCGTATAACGGCACAATCATTGGTGGACCCTACAACGGAATTATTATCGGATTGAGAAAAACGACAAAAATACTTTTTTATGAAAATAATGGCGGAAGTTTTACTATTAATCGTTGAAACACCGGTGTTAAAAGTACAAGAATACGATAGTTGCACAAAGAAGACACAAGATTGATTATTGATGCTTACGTGAGAAGTCACTCGCTTTTGTTCAATTATCGCTACAAGAATTGCCGCATAATATCTCACGTTATTTGAATCAATTATTGTCAATATTTTATATATTATTAAATCAATAATTGAGACGACAAAGTTATTAATATTATTATTTGCAATATTAACGATGTCAGAAGTTCCGCACAAGGAGAGGTTTGGTCACCTAATTGCACGCCAATAGGGAGAAATCCTTATGGAAGGGCCCCTCTTCCCGGGAACGACACAGTCGATTAATATTGTGAATTATAATAAAGGTGATAAATGTTGTTAAAATTATTAAGGTAATTTTTATGAAGTTTTGCTTATTTTATGGACCCCCATTTATCCATTTTTCAAAATAATCGGTAGAAAATTTTTTACAGGTGGGGCCCACATGTGGGGGCCACATGTGGGGCCCATATGTGTTGAAAAACTAATTTTGAAAATGGGGGTGGGAGAGAGTTACGTATAGGGGAGGGAGTTTGTATATATAAGATGTAATGTGTGTGTATATATATATAATATTATATGTGTGAGTGGAGAGTGGTGGGAGAAAAGAAAGAGTAAAAGTGATGTGTGTGAGTGGAAAATGGTGGGGGAAATGATGTTGCTTTATTCTTATTGGTTGGTTGATTGACAAATTGTGTGTTTGGGTTATATATATATATTTATTATAATGTTGCTTTATTCTTATTGGTTGGTTGATTGACAAATTGGGTGTGTGTGAGTTATAAGAAATTTTCATTCGATTGCATAACTGTTGCATTACACAGTGCCTTTCCATTCTCCTATAAATAGAAGCTCATTCCTTCATTATTTCATTTAATTCATTGAAACTCTAGAGAGAGAAATTATAGAGAAACTATAGAAAAGTTTTTCGCTACTTCCCTACTCTTATATTCGATTTTTTTTTACGGTAAGGGTATTATTTCTTTTTGTATTCATGAAGAGAACTTATGTTATTCCATTATTTATTATTCTATTGGAATAACTCAGACACGCCAGCTAACCTATACTTGGTGAAATTCTTACGTTATTCCATTCGTTATTATTCTCGTTGAATATCCATGCTCATGCGCTTTTACATGAGACACAGTTAAAATCTTTATTATTATTACCGTTGGAATATCCATGTCAGGCATTTACGCCGGAATTGGTTCCGTCTTTATTATTCTCGTTGAACATCCCGTCGTCTGCAATTATCACCGACCGACCGTTCCGCTATTTATTAATCTGTTTGAATAACACATACATGCTAATTACCGCATTTATGGTGATTTCTTTTGTTATTCCATTCGTTATTATACTCGGTTGGTTAAAGTTTTGACTTCTATACTCCATGAAATTAGTGGAATATCCTCGATATTCAAGGCTTCATCCAAAGATCTTTTCATGGAAATATTCTTCCGAGCATTCTTGAATTTTACTCTACAAAGCAAGAGATCGTGTTGACAATTTGGATGTTATTAGTTCACGAATAAATTAATTCTTGAACTTGTTTTATTGAATTCTTATATCATTGTCATCATCCTCATGTTTATTTTTTGAAAGTCATCGTGGCTTTTGTAGTGCGTAGATGGACTTGGTATGATTATGACTGAGGATTATTCGGTGTAATCGCTTGACCATAATGTTACAAATGATGTGGTAAAAGTCCTCATTGGCCCGTAGTGCATTGATGATGGACAGTTGTTGGCATGATCATGAGCATTAATGAATACACAAATATTCTTGGCCCGTAGTGCATGGATAATTATGGTCGTGATACTAAAGAATATCCTGGTCAGTAAAGGCGGGGTGATTCGATGATGTGGATTATTTATTGTCGAGTCCCAATGATAAAAGTGATGAAAAACCTTTTAAATCATAGAAGATAGTAGATTTTATTCTCTACTTGACTCTTCTAATGGATTGCTTGTTCACCGCAGATTAAACTTGATGTTTGTTATATTTTATCGTTTAACAACGTTGAAGGCTAATAATAATTTTTTTTCGCATTATCTTAGTCATAATATTTCTTACTGGGCTAGTTGAGCTCACCCTTTTGCTTTCATTGTTCTCTTCAGGAAATGAGAACGTAGCAGGGACTAGTCGGGGAACGGAGTGACGATTCAGATGATAGCATTAGTAGTCCTCACTATTCTATGAAATAGTGTAATAATAATTGTAATGAGGACTACTTTTGAGTTTGTATACTCTCTAGTAGACAATATTTGTATTCAAACTCACAATTTATGTTTTGTCGTAATGTATACGACAGTTGTATAATTAAGTTGTATTTGAATTTTATACCATGTATCTGGCGACTCAAGATGGGTGATGTATACCTATTTTGGGGGCGTCACACACTTCACCTAATTAGGTCTTTCATCTTAAAGACAAAGGATATATAATTTTAGTCTCATTTGATAGGTCTCCAAACCTTTATGTTTATTTTGATGATCAATTTTTTTAGTAAATAGGTTATTCAAAAGGGTAGAATCATCTGCATAAGATTTTATATTAGTTTTTCAAATCATCCTATTTAATTTGACCAAAAATATTTTTCATCCGTGTTAATGTTTTGTAACATATTCAATTATCTAATACGTGTGTACATGTAAATATAATTCTGTAGGAATTGTGGAGAAACTCTAGTTTAACTTTTGTGGTAATCTCCAATCAAGGAAAGTTTTTCAGTTCTATTATGTTTGTGGATTAAATGTGATTATGTGGTGAGTTACATATCATGCTTTATGAATTGTTAAAGTCAAAATATGACTAAGTTAATTGGGTTGTGGAACTCAATTTATATGTGATATGTGATAACACATGTTGTATGATGTAACTCGATAAATTAAAAATGTAAAATGCATGAATGTATGTTTTGTAAGGAATTATTGATGCATGTAGGATATGCATAGTAAAGAATATATGTTGCATGCAGATATGCATATTAAAGGAAATGTAGTGCATATGGAATTGGGCCCAGCAAGTCTAACAGTCTATCATGCATCATGTAGCACATATGTTTCACATTCAGTTTATGCATTTATATTCTCGGTGTTCAAGCATATTACAAATGCATTATCACATTTATGTCATCGCCGATAAGAACATACGCATTTATAAGATACTACTACATATCCCGTATACATGTCATTCATTGCACATATATATTGAGTTCCCTGACTCAATTTAATAATTAGTCATAATTTGACATTCATCATTCACAAAGCAAATAATGGTTAATAGGTATTACATACATAAACATAAATCATGCTAACAAATATCTATAGCAATTATGTAGTTCATAACGAATGAGCCACTTTGCGATTTTTTCACGCCTTGCTCGCTTATCAGAAAATTCCCAAATTTCAGTATATTTTTCGTATCATATGAGACTATTTTTAAAAAATATGAAACCCCCATTTCGGGTTCATTAGGCAGCCCAAATAAAGCGCCAAAAGTGTACGTTCATACAGCTTTTTCACTTGTCTTTGCCTTTGCTCGCGGTCCAAGTATTCGCCCTAATCTGAAATATTAATCATGATATAGCAAGGGTGAGCAACAAGTTTGCCCAGCAAGTTTAAGATCAAAGAAAGATATATCATGATTGAAAAGAATAAAAGCTGACAACTTTCAACAATATAATAATTGTGAAAGAACATGAATCAATTTTCATAACTGAATGACTGAGTCAATAATAATGAATGGCCAACAATGAACATGAACAATTTAATTGGACCAAAGGGTAATAAAGGTGATTAGCCTTTCATACATGATGAACATATGCAACATGCACAACGTGCGAATCAATAAATAATAGATGTGGTATAATCAACAATGATTGACCACAAACATGCTTTACAATAACAACTCGAGTTCGAGTTAGAGAACTTGTTTAATTAAAAGTATAGTTCGAGAAACTTGCACAATAAAAGTATAAGAACTTGTCTGCACCGTCGATTACTGTTACGCAACCTATTTTAGCTTCATCTGAAAGACCTAATATTAATAATATCGATCTCTCAATTAGAATAATATCATCACATATACTACTGTTAATTACAATCATTAAACAACTTAAACACTTATCACATAATTAAATATTAGATTACTCCTTAAAACATCATTATTATTATCGTACTTTGATAATTCTTTAATCACTATAATATATACATTATGATTTAACACTTTAATCTTATATATTATAAGTTCTTCTTTAAAATCTAATAAGTCAAATACTAATACAACATCTTGGATTATCCAAACATACCAATCCAACCATTCAGATTGCAATCCAGCAAACCAGATTGAAATCCAGCAAACTGGATTCCAAATCCAGCAACCAGATAACCAATCCAGCAAACTGGATTCCAATTACAGCAACCAGATTTTCAATTCAGTAAATTACTTTCCAATCCAGCAAACTGGATTCAACAGATTTTCAATCCAGCAAGCTGGATTCCTAATTATATCAAGTCTAATTGGGTTAAGAAATTAAGTGTATGCAAGTAAGGATTTAAATTATAATTGAGGAAATGAAAACCCTAATTAAATTATTAGGGTAGGATAAAATTAAAAGTGTTGGACCATGTCAATTTTTTTATGGCCCAAAGAATTATTTAGGAAGTCCAAATATTTTAATTGGAAAGCCCAAAAGACTTAAGGGTTTAGCCCAAGTGTTGGCCCAATCAATAAATTTAAAAAGCCCAAAGCTTGATCCAAGTATGGAATGACATATTGGCAGGGCCGGCCCTGAGTTTTTCAGGACCTAAAGCGACAAAAAAAAATTGGACCCTTTGCAAAATGCTATTAAGATAGGTATAAAAAAAACGGGTAAAGGGTCAAAAATGCCCCTGATATTTACCCGATGTCCCACTTGCACCCTAAGCTAATTTTTTTTTCAAAAGTACCCTTAACATTACATTTTTTGGGTCGCCCGTGCCCCTGCCATTAACAGAAGAGAAACTGGGTTAAAATGTGATGACGTGACATGCTTAAGTATAAAATATATTCTAAATAAAACAATATATATCATTTAATCAAAACAAAAAATACTAAAATTCAAAATAAAAAAAAGCATAACATATTTACATCATTTAATCAAAATAATAAAATTCAAATTATTTGCTTAACTAATCAAAACAACTAATTAAATAAAATAAGTTGTATAACATATTTACATCATTTAATCAAAATACTAAAATTCAAAACATAACATATTTACATCAAATACTAATTAAAAAAATACTAAAATATTAATTAAAAAAAATACTAAAATACTAAAAAAAATCAAATTAAAAAAATACTAAAATACTAACATTCAAATTATTTTGTTAATTAATCAAAACAACAAAAATTCAAATTACATCATTAAAATACTAAAATCATAATACTAAATACTAATTGATATAAAAATTTTAAATTACTAAAATCATAATACTAAATAATATTTTTAAACTATATAAAAATTTTATGGTGTAATAATCTATACATAACAAAGATATGTTATAAATAATATAAATAATTTGATGATATAATAATCTATACATAACAAAGATATGTTATAATTTGATGATGTAATAATATTTTTTAAAAATGTATTCAAAAATTCAAAATACATCATAATATTTTTAAATTGGTATGATTTTAAAAATTAATATTAAAAATTACTAAAATAATCATAATACTCTAATTTTCTTAAGATGCATTAATTACTTGAGGATTTCGCTGTTGTAGATATGAGTTTTGTGAAAATAAATGGTTTAGATGTTTCCAAGAATTTTACAGGGTATTCACTAATATTGCCAAAAAATAACAGGGAGAAAACATTAAACTGATGAATGGGTTAAGCCAGTGAGAACTTATAAAAAGTATAAGAAAATAAGATAGGATGAGGAGGAGATTGAGGCTTTGAGGTTTCTTGGGCTAAGGTATGTACTAAGTAAAAGGAACAATTTGCAAAAGGAGTACATCTCTTATTTAAAAACTAAGAAAAAGGGGCCCTAAAAAATTTTGGGCCTAAAGCCCAGGCACCTTAAGCTTTAGCCCAGGGCCAGTGCTGCATATTGGTCATTTGTTAAGTGAAATAAAAGTAATTAAACAAAATAATAATTTGGTGAATGGAAGGGACAAATGGATGTTTATATGGGAGAATAAGTAGGCCACATGGCTAGCTAACCAGGGGAAGAGGAAATGGCCACAAGTAAACTAAAATGTGGGAGAAATTTAATGAAAGGCCAAGTGGCCGAATTTTTAAGTGAGAAAAGGAAGGAGCATGTCATCATTTTTAAGCCACAATTTTGCAAAAGATATCTCACCAAATTAAGCTAGGTGTCCAATTGTTTAAGGGGTCACCTTATATATTACTCTCCCACACATATCAATGTGGTGATTAAGAGAGAGAACAAATTATGTTGGAAGATTAAATTAGCTATACAAGATATATGTATATTAATTGACCAAATACTAAAAATCTTGGCCACTTTAACAAATAAATTCATTCCTTTTCTCTCTCATCTCTTACTAGCTAACACAAAGAAAAACCAAATAGAGAGAGAAGAGAGGCTTCGGCAGCCATAGAGGGGGAGGAGAGAGAGTTTTCTTCAAATTCTCCTAGCTCCATAGCTATCTTGGGAAGAAAGGGGAGCATGAAAATCAAAGGTATAAATATATTTTGTTATGTATTTTTGATTATTGTAAATCAAAATTTGAATATATATTTCTAATCTCAAAAACCATGAATATACTTGTTGATGAGTGTTTTATGTTTAGATATATCCATATTGGGTGTTAATTGGTTTGAAAATCAAAAGAAAAGAAAAGTAATTATTCTAGTTTATAAACCATAAAAATTTTATGTATTTTAGATTTCTACGATTTTTGATCTACACCTTCTTTTTGCGATCCGTCAAAGAGAGGTGCTAAATATGTAAGTTAACTATCGAAGTGGTAGCTCGTAAAAATATTGAGTACACAGTCCGTAGTGACGGTTTTAGCGAAAACAGATTCATTGTCAATAGAAAAACAGATTGTTTTTGAACAGTCATTGCTAGGGGTAGTTTTGTCATTTTTTTTACATTTAAAAATTTTGAAAAAATTTAGGATGATAATAAGATAAGTTTTCTAACATCTCCGAGTGGAATCACTAAAAAAAGGGGGATAAATACATTTTTGGTACCTGTACTGGGACCCGACTTACAATTTGGTACCCAAAGTGAAAAAAACTTACAAACTGGTTACTGTACTCGAAAATTGTTGCCGTCTGGTGCTAGTACTTTCCAATTTTGAAATAATCGTTAAAATTGACTAACGGAGTAGATGGAAAATTCTGACGTGACTTCCTCATCTGACGTGGATAATAATATGTATATGGGAGCATAACACATCAGTTTTGGAGGGCTTCTCACGTGACCAACTGAGGAAGAAATAAGGGTTAGGGAGAATGATTGAGAGACAAAATACAGAGGGAGAAGCGATTCGAAGTCGACGCGAAGAGATTCAAGCCTTACAGTGGATTCAGCCATATATATCTCCAACTGAGGAAGAAATAAGGGTTAGGGAGAACGATTAAGAGACAAAATACAGAGGGAGAAGCGATTCGAAGTCGACACGAAGAGATTCAAGCCTTACGGTGGATTCGGCCATATATATCTCCAAATTTGTTCGACAACAAAAAGTAAGCACCCAAACCCTTATTTTTTCTTCCGTGTTTCCCATTTTGAGTAAACACCCAAACCCTTATTTTTAGTTTTAAAGATTTCTTCTGTGCATTGATTTTGAACACCTGTTAGTCAATTTTAACGATTATTTCAAAATTGGAAAGTACAAGCACCAGACGGTAACAATTTTTGAGTACAGTAACCAGTTTGTAAGTTTTTTCACTTTAGATATCATATTGTAAGTCGGATCCCACTACATGTACCAAAAATGTATTTATCCCCTAAAAAAAAGAGTCGTAAATTTCCGTATGGAGTGTTTTTAGCACGGTGCGAAAAAGTGAAAATTTTCAAAACTCACAAACACAGCATAGCGGAAAACTCCCTCCGATCTCCATTCCAGTGCACTTACGGATCTGGATAATCCTCTTTTTCTCTCTGATAAACTCTCTGTATAATCAGATTGGTATGTCTTTTTGTCGTATAATTATTATATACATATATACATATAGGGTTTTGGAATCCCTAGAGAGCTCAGCTACGATTCGGTGAAACCGCAATCGTATATTCAGGATTTCAACTAATGAATTTTTTAGGGTTTAACAGTGGCCTTGTTAATTTTGAATGAATATAGTGCTTTCTCAGTCATTCCTCATGTGCTAATTCTAGGTTAATTTGGGTGTTTGTCGCCATAATTATCAAGTTACATACCCTCCAGACATTCAATATAAACTCTTCTTCGAATCTATATGTATTTGTACACATATTGTTATCTGGTACTATACCTGAATTATTTTGGTGCTTTAAATGAATGTATGGTTACCAACTGAATACCTTATTCATGGGTTGGCTGATGATATTGGTTGAGATTACCTTTTAGTACTACAATTTAGATAGGAAAGAGTATATGGTGGACCGTGGACATAAAAAAATTACTCCAGTCTCCAAAACGAATGAATCCTATGCTTCCAATTTGTGCAGGTTCGGAACCCTGGCTCAAAGACCCAATAAGAATCCCGCATCAGAATTCAGAAACACATCAATTGATTGATCTGGTGGCGTTTTTATTGTTTTAGGGCACGAGATTGAGGAACATAGGTCAACTATGGAAAGTATTTCTTTTAAATCTCCAATAGCAGATTGAACTCAATTCAGCTGTTCAATACCACAAAACAGAACAATACGATGATGCAATCAAAGATAAGTTCATTCTTCAAACCCTCTTCTTTTGCACCAAAGATCCCAGATCCAATTCCCTTTTTGGACAATATATTTGACAAGGAGGAGGACACAAACATCGAAGAACCAGAAATTCTCATCAAATACAAACGCAGAGCTCCAAACCCAGATAGGTACATAAGCCCTTCTCTTTCTATTTAGAATTAGGTAGGTTCAGGGGCTATATACATGAATTGTTTTAGTCTCAATTGAAACTTTTGCATATGTAACAATTTTCTCACCCCCCAGAGTTACTGCAGGATCAAACGGGTTGAATTATCCATTTATCTTAGCAGGTTTTAGATGGGTTGGGTTAAATGGATAACAAATGTTATATGGGTCAAATGGATAAAAACATGGATAATAAATGGGTAAATCGAACGCTGTTCTTTACACACTTTATTTTATAGTGTTTGATTTCCCTCTGGCAACCTCCCCTCATGACAACGATAAGCTGGAATGTCCTCTCACCACCATCTCCGACTAATAAATCCGACCAAGATGAGAAAGAAACGCAAATTGTGGATCTCAGTACTCATAATTTCTCTATCCCTCGCATTTTTTTATCTCATCTCCTTTTATTGCGTAGCCGTCACCGATCCGTCACTTTGATTGCATTGCGCATCTGAACTACAGTGGTTTGGATTTAAGATTTGATTGATCCCTTTATGTGAATGTATAGGGATCCACTGAGATTTTGGCCGTTAGATATGATTGATTAGATTTTATTTTTTGGAGTAATTCTATCCCTCTGTTTTGCTGAAAATTTAGGGGTGGATGATCTTTGAAACTTGAATTGTAAATTTTCTTCTTTCACAGTGAGAAATAGAATGTGCTTCGAGACAGAAGAGGAGAGATTAAAGAGAAGAAGATGAGTTGGTTTTCCTCTATTCAGCTATTTTTATGTTGTGACATAAAAAATGACGGTATGTTATATGGGTTTATGGGGTTAACCCATATCCATTTAATTTTATCCATCTTCAACCCATTTATTAGTGACCCATTAATGACCCAATCTAGTAACTCACAACCCATTTAATTTTATCCATCTCCCAATAAATCAACTCATTTGCCACATCTAGATGGGAGGAATAATTGGTAGTATGCTAACTGAGGCTTTTCATAAATGTTAGTATTATTAATTATATGTTTGCATATAGCATCTAGATTTTGTTCCATTAAATTATGTTTATCTTTCATCAATTTTTTGAAGACTCTTTAACCTAGTTCTCAGTTTTATTGGTGTTATTCTTTGATAAAAGCCAGTATTGAAAATATGATGACAAATTTATTTCTCTTATTTATTTATTTATTATTTACTTAGTATTATTTTGTTTTACAGTTGCTAAAGTAAAGATGATGAAATGCCATACATCCATTATGTGAGATAGTGCAATCTCAATCTTAATAAGGTTTTGAGTGATTATCTTATGTTTATTCTTAATTTTTGTATGACAGTGGAAGTGACGGTGGTTCAATTGGAAAAGGGTCACAGATACCTAATCCGGGGGATTCTTTGTCCAAAACGATGACAGCTAAGTCCTCGAATGTTCTGAATAAGAAGAGAAACTATACACAGTTCCATTTGGAGTTGGGACAGTCTGATTTTTTATTGCATACATGCAGTACATGTGGGTTCAAGTATGCTACTGGCGATGAAGGGGATGAGAAGGTTCACAACTCATTTCACAAAAATTATACACATGGGATTCAATTTAAGGTACTTCCGTTGGGAACTCAATTTCATTGCTTTGTGATTGTGTTGCTGGCTCATTTTGATGCTTTATTAGTTAAATTGCTACTTTATGGTAAAAGGGCTGGCGCAACGAAAGGGTTATCCATATGGCTTCACTAGAAGGAGGACGGATTATACTGGTGTTGGATGATGACCCTCCTGCTCAGAGAAACAAGGTACAAATCCACATTTGGATTGTAAAAGCCATTTGTATGCATCATTTACTTATGGCTAATATAAGAAGTTGGTTTGAGTGGTCTGTCTTGTTGGAGCTTATTGAGACAGTAATACATTGGCAGGTTCAGGAGGTTATAAAAATGATGGAGATGGAGCTTGGAGATGGATGGATATGCAATAAGCTTTGTAAGGTGATCATAATTTGGCTTCTATTTACTTCGAAGAATCTACATTTTCTTAATTTTATTAAATTTTTTTAAATATTGGATTCCAAGTTATTTTTGTTAACATAGCTTTATGCTGATAGCCACCTCTCCAATCTGTATTCCGTACACAATTTTTGAACTCATCCCAAAATGTTTGCGTTACCTGAATTATTCCTCATTATTCCAGAACTATAATAATGCTTCTCTCTTTTCCTGTATCATTAGAAACAATGTTTTAAATTGTTTCCAAGTCACTTTCAAATTCCAAAATACTTCTATTATTAATTCATTTGTTTTATAAATCCTATTCTCTTCAAGTTTATTTGTCCAGAATTCTACATGCTGCAGGTGTATCTATTTATTTCCTCCAATAGAATTTCTGGCTGTTTAGTTGCAGAACAGATAGAAAAGGCATATAGGGTTCTCTCAAGCACAGGGGATGGGTTATCTAATGTTAATTGTACAAAAGAAGAAATTATAGGTTCAACTACACTGCAATTTGGTAATGTGAGCTTTCAGAGAGAAAGGGTAGGAAGAGCTCCATTTGCCAAAAATCCTGAGGTATTGGATGGCAGCCTCAGTGGAGCAATTTTGTGCGGAAAAGAAGCTGTGTCTGCTCTGTGTGGCATTAGAGCCATTTGGGTTACTCCTTCAAACAGAAGAAAACGCATTGCCACTCATTTGTTGGATGCTGTAAGGTAATTCAAGACTGTTGCCTTTTAAGTTCTGATTTAACTATTTTGCAAACAATTGAATTTTTATGCAACTAAAAAAAGAGAATGTTAAACTGAAAGTTGGATGAAGTATACCCTAGATAGATGCATCCAGTAGGACTAGAGAACTGAAATCTATTGCAACATATAGTAAACTAGAATCCCTTTTCTAAGCCACCTTGGTAAGTGGAGATATTTATTAAAGTTGTCGCTAGATTACACATGGTTTTGACAAAATTAGGTTGGCTTCCTTGGTATAGCGGCTAATATCAAGAGTCCAGTTCTATGATAACTGAAAATAACAGAATTACGGATTATAGATTTAGCCTTAAGAATTAGGTTCTGGCAGCCAGAGATCGTGAGCTTCAATTGACTCCTATAACTATATTTATTATTTAAATCCCTATTTTGCAGCGATAGGGATCTTGTTATGTGATAATTTCAAATTCTTTGACTACAGTAACACATTCCTAATGATGCAACAGGGAGTGCAAGAGGAAAGAATTCTACTTTGATTTATAACCAATGCTAAAAAAATTTAGGGAAACACAACGAAAACCTTGAAAGGGATTGAAAACGTAAAATTATGGAAGCTCTAAGACCTCAAAATCAAAATGCAATTATTTCGTTAATTAAAAGGTGCCTTGCAAAGCTGTGGCTACTAGTTATAGAAAACAAAATACCAAAAACCCTAATAAATTTAATCCTAACTTTCTATCAACTCTTAACTCTAATTTGAGACATACAATATAACTTAAATAATAGTAGTATTATACACTTAAAAAGCCCTTGAACATAATCTTACTGCAGCATGAACACTAATCTATGCTTGTCCATCATTCCTCCTGCATCACTTGAGAATATACTGATATGCCAACAACACTGGTGTTACTGTTCCTAACTTTCACTCCTGGGATGGATGTTAATTTTATAACCTGAACTTGTTTTTCGACTTGTTACCAATGTGGTTTGTGTTTGCCAGTTCTAACTATATGGTCTTAATACAGGAAAAGCTTCTGCACGGGTTTAATCCTAGAAAATTCCCATTTGGCATTCTCTCAGCCTACCTCAGTTGGAAAGGCACTGGCTTCCGGTTATTTTGGCACTTCCTCATTTTTGGTCTACAAAACTACTGAATGGGAGTAGTTTCCATCGTGTTATTCTAATATGATACATTTTTGCTTTTAGACTATAGCATGCCATTACATTTTTCTTGGTGATAAGAGTACTATTATGCTATTCTACTATTAGTATATTTTTAGCTAATGCTAGGGATATGTTTGAAAAACTGAATCCGTTCACGGTCCGGGACCATTCGACGGTTGGTGGCCCGCTATTCGTTAAATTCATCTTTTAACAAATGTATCTCTAATTTTGGAATGGAGGAAGTATATATAAACGTAGTTCTGTTCGCTGTAACAAATTATGTTAGTGATGTAAATACTATTGAGTGTGATATGAGCAGCAATTATACTTCCGGAGCAGAGTGTTGTGCATCGCAGAAGACAGATTTAGCTGTGAACAAAAAAGGTTTGATGTTAAAAGAGCTTCTTCAGCAAACATCTCACCATTATTCAAAAGTTCGTAAAGGTATTTTTGTTATTAATTTCAAATGATGTTCAGAATTTCTCTTTTAATAGGTTGGGAGTGTTGAGACTTGAGAACTTATCATCTAGAAAGACACATTGAAACATTCCCGAAGAATAAAAGAAAAATGTTTGGGCTCCCATGCATTCGTGCATGCACGTGGACAAAATTGACATTAATTCATGCAAATAAGAACCTGAAAAAGTTGTGCGAAAAAAAGATCTTGGTTGAGGTACACTTAGCTTATCTATGCAGTTCACTCTAGGGGCGGATTCAGGATGTGTTTCCAGCAGGGGCAGATTTTTTTTGACTGAAGTAAAAGGTTGAAGCTTAGCGAGTTAGAGAGCGAGAGTTTGAATACATTATACACCATGCGTTTAGTTTTTTTTAGAGTAGTAGTATTTTAAGTTTTTTTTTTGCCCCTCTAAATTTAACTTTTTCATAAATCTACCCTCTCAAGTTTATTAAGTTTTAATTTTTGTCCCTGTCCATATACCTAAAAAAAAGGTTCAGCATAGGCACTGATGGTTCACTCTAAAGCACGATCAAAGTTCAGGAACTTCATTGAAGTTCGGGTTTGCACAAGCAATTCTTATTATTTTTTTTGTTTGGGAAAATTTTACTTAATGTTGTGAAAATCAAAATTTTTATTTTTGCTAGTTTGAGACGTAATTTAAACACCCACCCAACCTTTGTCATTGCCTAGGTTTGAAACCCCACCCTCTTGGTACACAAGGGATGGGGGTAACCATTGGGGCAAGACCCTTTGGTTTATGCAAATCAACTTAGTGTCATTGCCTAGTTTCTTACCAACCACCATCATAAATTTGAGTGTGACATTATTGTATGATATAATTATTATACTATCTCTGTCGTTAAAAAATACTACTTTGTTTTTAGGAGAAAGAAAGTAGTTCTTTTTCCTAAAAAAAATAAATAAGATGGTGAAAGTATATCCTACTTATAAACAAATAATAAATTAGAAAAAGACGGTGAATGTATATCCTAAAATTTTGTTAATATCTGATTCATGAACATGTGGCAAGTAGCAGTTTTCATATATTTCTATTTTATTTTGGGGATCTAACGATTGCGATATTGATTTGTGATTGTTGTGTGGAAATGCTATGTTAGTTTGAACTTGGAATTTAGAAATTATTGGTTTAAAAGAAGTAAACCTTGTTACTCATATTTTTGGTAGATAAGGGCCTGGGTGATATTTCCATTTGTGAGAAATGATTTAATTCTAATTAGGAGGCTTGTTTCTGTGTCAGGATGTGTTGATTGGTATCAAGGATATATTCGTCAAATATCCAGCAGAGCAGAAGTTGCACAAACCCGCTGTTATTGTGAAACTGCATGAACGTATTAGTGATGATGATAAATTGGTTCGTTAAACACTATCAACTTCTTAAGGTAGTCATTTTCCCTGGGTGCAAAGAGGTAATTCATATTGGCCTTTAGGTTTAAATATTTTTTCATAGTGCTGCTGTTTATCTGTTCAACATCCCCTTGGGACAGTGAACAGATTTTCTAGTGCTAGTGCTGTTTCAGCCGTGTGCTATAATTCTCAATAACCAGCTGATTGCAATTATTTTTTTCTTTTCTAATGGCATCCTCTGCCTCAAACTTATTCAGATAAAAGATATTATTTTTTCTTCAATAGTACAATATTTACAGAATGTTAGTAATGTAGAGAATTCTGAGATTCTATGATTGATTTGATTAGGAGTGATTAGTGGTAGGATTATTTTAAAAGCATGATTAGTGGTAATCATTGATCACTAGTCACTCCTAATCAAATAAATCATAGAATCCTATAACCCTCTAGATTACTCTAGCATAGAAAATTGGAAGTTACTGTCCCCATATTTCTGCTTGGCACGAAGAAATTTCAAAGTACAGCAGTTGTGATGCATTTTATGTTTTATATTAGAACTGTTTACTGCCATTTCTATTCCATTTTGCACCATATTGATAAAATCCCTATTAATAATTTTGAGTTTAATTTTATATGTATTACCCCTTGATGTTGCCATGTAAATATTTATATCTTTTAACACAGGGCTAACTTTGATGGCTTTCCATTGATTAAATGTTATGCTCATTAAGTTAAGGAATATGATTTGGGTTATATTTTGCTCTCTGTGTGGTTATTAATATTGCTTTTCTCCAGTTATCCTTTGTAGTTTAATCAGATGCTTTTATTTACAGGATAATCAAGGACTTTCATATCCTTGACAATGTTTTATATTTTTAGTGCCATGACACATTTGGCAATTGACGTCAGGTTGGAAGAATCCTAGTTTTTCTATCTCTATAAAAAATGTGTACTCTCCCAACTCTTGGAATAAAGTGCATAACTTGTGTAACTCTTACCCATAATAAGACTCATCTTATTTATAGATGTAGGAAATCTTCCTACACTATTTAAGAATAGGATTTTGATTTAATTAATTAATTAAGCTCCTATTCTAATTTGGAATAATATAGAGAACCTTTATTAATTAATTCACAAACCTCTTTAGGAATTAACTTAATAATAATAATAATAATAATAATAATAATAATAATAATAATAATAATAATAATAATAATAATAAGACACTTCTTATTAATTTATATTTAATATTTTTTCATAGTGCTGCTGTTTATCTGTTCAACATCCCCTTGGGACAGTGAACAAATTTTCTAGTGCTAGTGCTGTTTTAGCTAGGGCTGAGTAAGTAATCAAATTGGAACCGAAATCGCACCAAAAATTGCACGACCCGCACCAATTAAAATCGCATCAACGGTTTCGACGCATGTGACGGTTTTAGGTGGATTGAATAACCAAATTTACGGTTTCGGTTTGGTTACTAGCCAAAATCGCACGCATAAAATCTAAACCGCACCATGTGTGTGTATGTATGTATTATTTCTAGTAAATTTTAAAGTTACTTTTCACTTGAACACGCTCAGAGAAAACTTGAGTCTTGCATTGTCATTTTTTCACCAATTGAAAGAAGATGTTAGTGGTTATAGAGTCAAAAATTAAGCAATTGGGTTTTAGAATTTCGAATTTATTTGATGCGTTATTGGAGGGGTTTATAGCTGAGGGGCTCGAGCACGTGATGCATTGGTTAATGTCAATTGCTATAATAGTAATAGTCTAATAGATTATTTTTTAAATTAGGTATAATTATGATTATATTTTTTTAAGTCCTCCATGCAATATATGAGATATATTCTATCTCCAGTATATACTTTTAATTTTTGGGGAACTAGATAAACATTCTTGCTTGTTATCGAATATATGGTCTTTCGTTATTTTATATAGCGTATGTTTTAATTTTAAAGCATGCTTGATATAATTCTCATTGCCGACTTTGTCACTAAGTTAATTGCTCGATGTAAATTTTATTGAAAGCTTAGACTTATTTGTTGTTTCAATTGATTTTGGAACCGAAACCGCACCAATTAAAATCACATCGTAAACTTTAAAACCGCACCGCACCAATCACAAGCGGTTTCGGGTGTGATTTTGAATTTTTTAAACTGCACATAAGCGGTTTCGGGTGCGGTTTGAACTTCAAACCTCACCAATACGCACTATGCTCACCCCTAGTTTTAGCCGTATGCTATAATTCTCAATAACCAGCTGATTGCAATTATTTTTTTCTTTTTTAATGGCATCCTCCGCCTCAAGCTTATTCAGATAAAAGATATAATTTTTTCTTCAATAGTACAATATTTATATAATGTTAGACTAATGTAGAGAATTCTGAGATTCTATGATTGATTTGATTATGAGTGATTAGTGTTAGGATTATTTTAGAAGCATGATTAGTGGTAATCATTGATCACTAGTCACTCATAATCAAATAAATTATAGAATCTTAGAACCTTTTAGATTACTCTAGCATAGAAAATTGTATACTACCTTATATCTCAAGAAGTTACTGTCCCCATATTTCTTTTGCTTGGCACGAAGAAATTTCAAAATACAGAAGTACCTTTATTAATTAATTCCCAAATCTCTTTAGGAATTAACTTAATAATAATAGTAATAATAATAATAATAATAATAACTCCTCTTATTAATTTATATTTAATATTTTTAAAATATTAAGCTATTTAATTTATTCTATTACCATAGATTAAATTAAATACACTTAACTTATTATTACAATTATGTCATTTATTTCTTAAATAAATATTTTTCTTTTATGGTGTGACCCTTTAGGTTTTCTATATTAAATCGATTGTGAATAAATAAATTAGAACAATTTTAATCTTATTTAAATAAATAAATTAAATTATTAATTTATTTAAATAAATAACATTTATTCTACAATAAGGATAAACACTTTTGAGATAATATAGATTTTAACATTAATCATAAAAGAATCTTTGAGTAAATAGTTATTGTACAATTCAATCCTTCCAATATACAATGTCTCAATTAAATATAAGACATAGAATTATTGTCAAGGTTTATTTTATTTAATTATATGTATTTCGATTCACAAATATACAACTCCAAATAATTCAAATTAGAAAATATTTTCTTATTTCATTTCACCTTGGCCAAGGATTCTTAGGTTATCATTTATCGAATAACATAGGACATTTCACTTCTTTCACTAGAAGCGGTAGATTCTTTATTGATCATTTATTATCTATATATATAACTTATTACACCTAAATATGCCCTTTAATATACCCCAAGGGTCTTAAGGGTCATGTCAAAGTATAACTTATCATACACAAGATACTATGATGATCTCAAGTTTAAGGATCACTTGTACTACTATCACTACAAGAATTCCTATTGACAGACAAGTAAAACTCTATTACGTATTCCTTAGCGAGCCATCACTATATCTTATACCCATCTTCTCTAAGTGACGATCGAACTACCGTTGTGTTAAAGCTTTAGTAAATGGATCTGCAATGTTGTCTTGAGATTCCACACGCTCCAAGTGAAAGTAGTATGCACACAAGTCAATTATGTTTGATGATAAAACATATACTTTGTAACAATCTTATTCATTTATTAATAAAAGTATTAATTTATTAAAGGTTTTTAATTATCTACATGATGCTGTTTTATAATAGGTGATAAACTCATAGTTTTAAGCAATGCTTTTAGAATAATGATGATGATCATTCTAATGAGATCTAAATTCTTAGAAAGCTTAAAACTAAAATAGTTCCCAATCGTTGGATTACTAAATTGGGGATTAGTGAATCCGGATAGATTGGTACATACGTTGCTTGCTCATTGGATGAGGATGATTGATCTCATGATCATTTGTGTAGAGACACTAAAGCAAATATGTAGGTGCTTATTAGAGAATAAGTTCACTGAACGTGGCTCACTAAGGAATACCTAATGAAGTTTTACTTGCATGTCAATAGGAATTCCTGTAGTGATAGTAGTACAAGTGATCCTTGAGATCATCATAGTATTTTGTGTATGATGAGTTATACTTTGACTTATTCCTTAAGACCCTTAGGGTATATCAAAGGGTATGCTTGGGTATAATAAGTTGGTACATGGAGATAATGTAGATCCATAAAGAATCCTACCACTTTAGTAAAAGAAAAGAAATGTCCTATGTGATTCGATAAATGACAACCCAGTAGTCTTTGGCCAAGGCATAATGAAATTAGAAAGGAGTTTCTAATTTGGTGTTATGCATTTAAGAGTCGAAATACATATAATTAAATAAAATAATACTTGATAGTAATTACATGTCTTATATTTAATTGGGACATTGTATGGTGGAAGGATTGAATCAGACAAAGAACTATTTACTCAAAGGTTCTTTTATGATTAATGTTGAAATCTATATTATCTGGAAAGTCGTTGATCGCTAGGGAGGCTCATCCCTATTGTAGAATAAATATTATTTATTTTAAATTAATTATTTAATTTATTTATTTAAATAAGATTAGAATTGTTCTAATTGATTTATTCACAACCTATTTAATATGGAGAACTTAAAGGGTCACCATAAAAGGAAGAAAAATTATTTAAGAAGTTAATGGCATAATCATAATAATAAGTTAAGTATATTTAATTTAATCTATGGTGATAGAATAACTTAAATAGCTTAATATTTATTATTTAATATTTTAGAAATATTAAATATAAATTAATAAGAGGAGTCTTATTATTATTATTACTATTATTATTATTTAATTCTAAAGGAGTTTGGGAATTAATTAATAAAAGTACTCTCATTTATTCCTAATAAGATTAGGAGGCTAATTAATTAAAAGTTTAATTAATTATTCCTAATAAGATTAGGAGCCTAATTAATTAAAGCAATTTAATTAATTAAAATAAAATTCAATTGCTTAATTGTTAAGGAGGGTTGCCTACATCTATAAATAAGAGGAGTCTTATTATGGGTGTAGTGTAGTTGTTGACTTTTTCACAACAGACGTGATTTTAATTGTTGGAGAGTACGTTCTTTTCTATGAAAGATAGAAAAATTAGGGTTTTGCCAAATACTCATCTTCTTGAATCTTTCTTCTTCTTTGGTGGATCACCTCTAGAGGCCAAACACTTGGGTGGCTAACATTGATCAAAAGAAGGAACCAAATCCGGTGGATTCAAGTTGAACGCGAAAAAGATTGGAGGTGAAATTGTACCTGAGGAAGCTCGAATCTTCAAGGGTATGATTCTTGTTCTTTTTTTTCGTTTAATTAATAATTATGCATAAAGGATGATCCGGGTATATGGTTTGTAAAATTTTAAAACTCTGATTTTTCATGCTTCCGCTTATTTTGTGTAATTTGATTGCGTTCATGAATATTACAAACCTAACAGAGGTGATATCTCCTCTTTCAATGATTTCTCTAATTAAATGGAACCCCCGCAACACGTGTTTGGATTTCTGATGAGACCTGGGTTCCTTAGCCCATTCATCAGCTTCTCTGTTGTCAAAGTATAAATGTACTGCTCCTCTAATGCTAGGAACCACATCAAGTTCGGTTATGAACTTCTTCATCCAAACAGCCTCCTTTGCAGCTTCACTTGCAGCTATATACCCTACCTGTGTCACTGAATCAATAATTGTTTGTTGTTTGAAACTCTTCCAATTCACTGCGCCACCGTTTAGAGTAAACACATACTCCAAAATGGATTTATTGTCATGTTGGTCCATTTGAAAGCTTTAGTCTGTGTAGCCCTCTAGTTTCAATTCAGACCCACCGTAGATAAGAAACGCATCCTTAGTTCTTCTTAAGTACTTTAGGATGTTTTTCACTGCCTTTTAGTGCTCTTTTTCAGGATTCGACTGATATCTGCTTGTTACACTAAGTGCATGAGTGACATCTGGTCTAGTACATATCATATCGTACATGATGGATCCTACTAAAGCATAAGGAATCTTACTCATACGGTCTCTCTCCTCAAGTGTCTTTGGGGTCTATTTCTTGGAGAGATGTATTCATGACTCATCAGCATGAGACTTCTCTTGGAATCTTTCATGCTAAATTCTTTAGCATCGAGTCAATATACGTTCCTTGGGACAAGCCGAGCATCCTTTTAGATATATCTCTATAGATCTTTATCCTCAAAATATTAGATGCTTCTCCCAAGTCTTTCATCGAGAAGTGTTCAGATAACAAGATTTTGATCGACTGTAGCATAGGAATATCATTCCCTATCAGTAATATATCGTTAACATATAATAAAAGGAATGAAACATCGCTCTTACTAACCTTTTTGTACACATGGTTCATCCTCGTTTTTGATAAAATCAAACTCTTTGATTGTCTCATCAAAACAGATGTTCCACCTACGAGAAGCTTGCTTCAATCCATAAATGAATCGTTGTAGCTTACAGACTTGATTTGTTCCAACCATTGAAACAAAATCCTCTGGTTGTGTCATATACACATTCTTCTCAAGTTTCCCATTGAGGAAGGCTGTTTTCACGTCTATCTGCCAGATTTCGTAGTCATAATAAGCTGCAATCACAAGCAAAATCTGAATGGACTTGAGCATAACTACTGGTGAGAAAGTTTCATCATAGTCAACACCTTGTCTTTGTTTGAAACATTTTGCAACCAATCGGGCCTTATAGGTCTCTACCTTGTCGTCCGCTCCAGTCTTTCTCTTAAAGACCCATTTGCACCCAATAGGCTTAATACGTTCAAGTGTTGAAACTAAAGTCCGTACTCGATTCTCATACATTTAGTCCATATCGGATTTCATGGCTAGAAGCCATTTCTCTGAGTCTTTACTACTCATAGCCTGTTTGTAATTCAATAGATCATCATCATTCATGATGCATACCTCATCGTCATCCCTCTATGACGAATCCATACCTCTCAGGTATCTTCTGTACCCTTCTAGATTTAATAGAGTGTTGTACATAAGGTGTTTCTACTTGGACATGTTCATCCATTTGATCTATAATGATTTGTGGTTCTTGAACTTCTTTAAGATTTATTTTTCTCCGACTAACTCCTTCAAGGATAAACTCCTTTTCCAAGAAGGAAGCATGTTTTGCAACAAACATGTTTTTGCAACAAACACCTTTTGCTCACTAGGATTGTAGAAATAGTATCCTAAACTTTCTTTAGGATATCCCACAAACGTGCACTTATCAGATCTTGTTCCAAGCTTATCATTCTAAAACTTTTACACATAAGCTGGACATCCCCAAATCTTAACATGCTTAAGACTAGGTTTCCTCCATGTCCACATCTCATATAGTGTCTTAGGGACGGATTTCGAGGGGACCTTATTTAGTAGATATGCAACCGCTTCAAGGACATAACCTCACAAGGAAACTGGAAGATTGGTAAAACTCATCATGGAATGAACTATGTCCAACAATGTTCGATTTCTTCTTTAAGATACATCGTTTGACTGTAGTGTCCCTGGTGGAGTCCATTGTGAGATTATGTCATTTTCTTTGAGTAAATTGAGAAACTCACTGCTTAAGTATTCACCTCCTCGATCCGATCGAAGAATCTTAATACTCTTGCCAGTTTGCTTCTCTACTTCACTTCTGAACTCTTTTAACTTTTCAAATTATTCAAATTTGTATTTCATGAAATACACATCCAAATTTTGAGTGGTCATCTGTGAAAGTAATAAAATAAGAATACCCTCATCGTGGATTCATTGTCATAGGTCCTTATACGTCTGTGTGTACCAACGCTAACAACTCTATAACTCTTTCTCCTTTTCCAATAAAGGGTGATTTAGTCATCTTACCCATGAGACAAAATTCATAAGTTGGATATGATTCATAATCAGATAGCTCTAAGAGCCCATCTTTATCCAACCTGGATAATCTTGTTTCATTAATATGATCGAGTTTACAGTGCCACATAAAAGTATAAATAACATCATCTCTTTTCCTTTTCTTAGTTTGTTCAATTTGAAGTATATTTTCATGCAAGTCAAGTATGTAAAGTTCATTCATCAATTTACCAACACCATATAAAATATTTTTATTGTAAATGAAACAATTATTGTTCTTTATAATAATATCAAAACCATCCATATCCAATATAAAAATCTAAATAATATTTTTAATGAGTGTTAGAACAAAATAATAATTATTTAAACTAATGGATTTGCCCGTAAGCAGTGTGCTAAACAATAAGTCCTTACAGCTAATGCAGCAACCTTTGCTCCATTTCTCACTCGTAAGACGACTTCATCCTTGTTCAACTTTCTACTTCTGACCAGTCCCTGCATAGTATTACATATGTGAGAACCACAATCGGTATCCAATACCAAAGTAAAATTTGAACTTTCAAAAAAATTAATTTCAATAATAAACAAATCTTGATTAGGAGTCGAAGCTTCTCCAAGCTTCTTCTGCTTTTGTTCTGCAAGAAACACTTTGTAGTTCCTCTTCTAGTGACCCGACTTATTGCAATGGAAGCATATTCTTTTGCTAGTCGGATCAGGTTTCTTTTGATCCTTTATTTTTGCTTTGTCCTTAGCCTTATTCAACAATTTTCAATATGTTAAGTAACTCAGGCAAGCTGACGTCCAACTTTTTTATGTAAAAATTCACAACAAATTGTGAGAAGGTGTCAGGGAGTAATTGTCAATTACGAACCCTATCTATCTAAGACGTTCAATCAAATTGATCATCTTTAGGACATGAGTCTCAATAGTAGTGCCCTTAGTCATCCGAGATCGGAAGAGCTACTTAGATATCTCATATCTAGCAGTCCTACTTTGTTCACCATAGAAATCTTTGAGGTGCAGCAGTATAGTAAGAGCATTCATAGTTTCATGCTGACGCTGAAGCTCGTTACTCATGGATGCGAGCATGATGCATTGAGTCACATATGCATCATCTTGCCACTTCTTAAAAGTAACAATTTCTTCCTCAAAGGTTGTTTTTACAACAGTTACAGGGACAGACGAATTTAGGACATAAGAAATCTTTTCAGCAGTGAGAACAATTCTCAATTTCCTTAACTAATCCGTATAATTCGGTCCGGTCTGTTTGTTATCATTAAGTATGCTACGCAATGAAATTAGTGAGTTTGACATTTTCAAATTCTGCATGTGAAAAAGATAACATTTAGTATACATTCATTTAATTAATTAATTACCAAAATAAATTATGTTTTGTTTTAAATTGGTATCTCCCACTATTTTCTTCAAACTATATTACACTCACTTATATAGTTCGACAAAATCTAATTAAAGATTTGCTAGTGAAATTAAGGATCCCATTTTAAATGTATATAGTCTTGTGTGTGCACAACAAACTATATATAAATAAATAGGTAGACAACTCTTGTCAATTACATCAACATGTAACTCTTTTAATTTTGCCTCTTAATCTAAGTTAAGTCATAACTAACATTTCCATATAAATGAAGAGAAAACTACAGCCCTTGTGTGTGCACAACAAAGCGGTAATGTTCTATTCCTTGTGAACAATATATGTAATAAAGCAACATCTCAAATATTTAATACTTACCTTGTGTGTGCATAACTGATAAGTGCATAATATTCATGATTTTTGATTCCTTTATGTTTGGTTTTATTGCATGTTTTGTGTTGTAAGTGGACTTGGTAGGGTGTTTATTGATTTCAGGTTGAAATGGAGCTTAAGAGACGAAACGGGATGATTCGAAGCTGAGTAGAAACAAAAAGAGGAAAATATAGAATCTGGCATGTCCGCCCCGACGGGGATCTCTCTGTTGAAGCCCACCCCAGCGAGCACTGAATGCGCCTCGACCAACTTCTCTCTATCAACGCTCGCCCCGACGGGTTTAGCAAGAAGGAAATATCCGCCCCGGAGGACATCAAAGTTTCAACAAGGAAAAGGGACCCCGTGCCGGCGGAGTTTCGAGGACGGAAAAGCCCGTCCCGGCAGGGTCAACGAGAAAAAGATAGAATCTTTAAAATTTTGGAAAGTTTCTAAAAGAAGATTTTGGCAGACTTCTACACAAATTTGGATCGATACTTAAGTCGATTTTAGGATTGTGTTAGATGGAGTTTTACTTTTTATATTAGATTCTATTTCTTTATGGAAACTAGGTATGAATTGTAATTCTTTTTAGGATTTGACTTTCTAGTTCTCATAGGATTTAGGGATTGATCTAGCATTATATATATATAGTAGTGTTGGGAGATTTATTCATTCAATCATCAGCTCTCCTCTATACCATTGAAGTGTAGATCCAGAAGCATGTCAGGCTAGATTTCTTTATTCAGTTTTAAAGGGAGGTGGAACCTTGCTTACAAGTAATTAATTAATTGAGTTTTATTATTTATTTCTTCTTGTGTGAAACTTCTTCTAATAATTTGTTTTCATTGATTACATGTTAATTGATTTGATATGGTCAGTTGAGTTAATTTGATCATTATCATCTGCTAGATTAGGAATGGTATTACGTGTAATTGATGTCACTCTTCATTGTAAGTAGAAACTTGGTGATACTAATTATGGACAAGCCTTTGTGTATTGCTAAGATTATTAAAAAATAAGTTAAACAAATCGAGCTTATGTGTTTGTTGCTTGGATTAGCCTAATTCTCTATTTCTTAATGCTTCTGTCATATTAAATCTAGAGAGTTTGTTCTAGGTTATATAACAATTGAATCTGATGAAGAGCTTATTTCATACAGTGAAAATCTAAGAAGAATTTCGGATAGCATAGCTTATTGTTATCTAGGGTTAATAGTTTCATTGAAAGGAAAATAATAATAATTTGATTAATTGATTGTTGTACTTGGTGAAACTGAACTGCAGAATTGAAGTGTTTACATATTTGGTTAACTTCATCATTAATTATTGTTATTCTAGGTTATATGATAGTTAGAATCTGGTTAAGAGCTTATTTCATATAATGATAATTTAAGGAGAATTTCGGATAGCAGAGTTTATTGTTATCTAGGGCTAATAATTTCATTGAAGGGTAAATAATAGTAACTTGGTTAATTGATTGTTGTAACTTGGTGAAACTGAACTGCAAAACTGAAGATTTTACACATTTGGTTAAATTCATCATTTAATTATGTTTTTCTTAGTTTAAAAATAATTTTCAAAAACCACCCATCTTTATTTTTTGTTAAAATAGTAGAATAAATCTAAAATAAATCACTCTCTGTGGGATCGATCATTTCTTACTACTGTGCTAATCATTTGAATTTGTGAAGTGAAAGTTAGGTTAATTTTGGAGTGACAACGACAGCTCTCAAATTTTGGCGCCGCTGCCGGGGAGTAATTGCGTTTTGTTTTATTTCTATTATTTATCTATTTTTGTTTATGCCTCGATCCTCTATCTCTCTTGATTTGAACTTAGATCTAGAAATAGAGAGAATTGCATATATATATATATATATATATATATATATATATATATATATATATATATTCTAACAGAGTTTATATTAAAATGGAGGTGGATGATTATAATTAAGAATCAGAATTCGAGTTTATGCATTTTTATTGTGAAATAGAGGTAGGGTAAATGTAATCAAAGATGTAAAAGAATATTTACAAGTGTACTTATATTTTTTACTACTGTGTGTAATTAGCTCTGACGGAATGAGTTTAACAAATTATATTAGGATTATAATTTCTAGGTATTATTACATTACTTAATTCAGGTACGGATTACGTACTCCTTTGGCGATACTCCTTTTAATTTGATTTGTTCGTTTTTCTTTTCGTTTAGAAGTTAGTTATTATTTCACCTGATTATCTCTTCTCAAATTCATGTGATAGTTTTGTCTTGACATTGATACTTAGAACTCGTATTTGTGCTCTTTGAACTAGTTTATCATGTTTAATATTTATTTTGATCTTTGCAAAAAAGTACATGTTAATATATTTTTGGAGACTTTGTATTTTGATGATTCGTTTCGATTTAACATGTACGTATTAGAACCCTTTATGTTGATATTGTGTCGTATATGTTGTGATATCGTATCTTTGTTAGAATATAACGTAGGGTATACTTGAGCTATAACCACCTGTGGTGTACCACATACATGCTGTGACGCCCCCAAAATAGGTATACATCACCCATCTTGAGTCGCCAAATACATGATACAAAATTTAAATACAAGTTAATTATACAACAGTCGTGTAAAATACGACAAAACATAATCTAAGAGTTTTAATAAGAATATTGTCATCTAGACAATATTCACACTCAATGGAGTCCTCATTATATTTATTGTCACACTATTTTATAGAATAGTGAAGACTACTAAAACAACCATCTCGACCGTCAATCCGTTCCCCGACTCGTCTCAGTTATATTCTCATTTCTCGAAGAGAACAGTGAAAGAAAGGGTGAGCTCAACTAGCCCAGTAAGAAATATTATGACTAAGATAATGCAGAATAATTTATCATTAGCCTTCAACAGTGTTAAACTGATAAAATATAACAAACATCAAGTTTAACTGCAGTGGAACAAGCAATCCATTAGAAGAGTCAAGTAGAGAATAAAATCTACTATCTTCTATGATTTAAAAGGTTTTTCATCACTTTTATCACTGAGACTCAGCTTAATAAATAAACCACATCATCCCTGCACTACGGCCAAGGATATTCATTAGTATCACGACCACAAATTATCCATGCACTATGAGCCAAGGATATTCGTGTATTCATCAATGGTCATGATCATACCAACAACTGTTCATCAATGCACTACGGCCAATGAGGACTTTTACCACATTATTTGTAACATTACGGTCATGATTATACCGAATAATCCATGGTCATAATCACACCAAGTCCATCTATGCACTACAGGCCACAGATGACTTTCAACATATTATAAACATGAGGATGATAACAATGATATAAGAATTCAATAAAACAAGTTCAATGATAAATTTTTAAAGATTTATAATTTAATTTATCCAGAAATCAATAACGTCTAAATTGTCAACATGATACTATTTTGTGGAATAAAATTCAAGAATGCTCGTAAGAATATTTCCATGAAAGATATCTTTGGATGAAGCCTTAAATATCCGAGGATATTATACTAATTTCATGGAATATAGAAGCCAAAACTTTAACCAACTGAGTATAATAGAATATATGAAACTGCAAATGAATTTTTGTCCGCCATGCGATAATCCACGTAGACAGATCATCTCCACAATTTTATAAGGAATGAATACGAAGGATCATTCACCATGCATGCGATAATCCACATAGACAGGTTATTCCAACAGAATAATAAAGAATGGAATAATATAAGAATTCACCAGGCGTGCGTAATCCGCATGCATGTGTTATTCCAATGTAATGATAAAGAATGGAACCAGTCACGCCAGAACTCCGCACATACAGGATATGTTAGAGTTTATGCCCTAGAGGCCAATTATTTGATATAATTGCTTAACATTTTGATATTATTGAATAAATGAATGGTTTTATTATGGTTTTATTTACTGCGTTATATAAATGTTAACATAATAAAAAAATCCTTAGAATAGTGATACAAATTATATAATTTTAAGTATGTGACTTGAACATGAGATTATATAATTACAATTAGTATCATTGTTTTAAATGTCCCTAATCGAGTATCATTGTTGATGGGACAACAATATTGATTAAGACTAGTATGTAGATCGACCGATGATCAAATCTCATCGGGTCATAAATATATGAGATATTAAGTCAATGCATAGTACATGTTAGAGAACGATGTCTTTGGGACGGACTCCACCATGAGAATTCTATGTGGAGCATTATGCGAAGTGTCATTAGCAATTCTCATAGTGACAATGATGTAATGGTCCTCCGACCTGAAATTACTATATTTCTACACGGGAATTTATGTACTTTGATATCATCAAATGTCACATTTAATAGGGTGGACTATAAAGGTGATTATTTTGTACATCATGAATCGTGTGAGGAATATGAGTGATCTAGATGGAATTTAACCATCCTATATATTAGGGGTGATATCCATAGGCCTCTTGATTGAGTAGGACTATGAAATGCATGACCATGCTCAAATAGTGATTTATTTTATATAGTCTACTCATTGATCAAGAAAAACTCAGATTAAATTATGAAGAGTATGACACATTCCATGACTCGAGTTTAATCTAGGATATTAAGGTTAAAAGAATTAAATTATATTGAAACATTGGTCACGAAAAGGTTGCATCGAATCATCGATCTTATTATTACTTGGGTAGCAGTGATGCATTACTAGATGCCGATCATTGTTTATAATTTTATAATATGATTTTAAAATTATTGTCAACGTAATAATAACATATAGGGTCACACACATAGAACGTAATTAAAAGGAAATTAATTTAAATTGTAAATATTTAAATATGTCAATATGATTGATAGTATTTAAATTACGAATTTAAATTAATAGGATAATTTATATATATAGGTATATTAATTAAGTAAGACTTAATTAAGATATATATATAAATTAGGATTTTAATAATATTAGGTTTTGATTAATTCCTCATAATCGCTATATATATGATATATATCGGTCATTTTAGGATTACGCTAAAATACAAAACCCTAGCCGCTTCTTAGAGAGAGACTAGAAAACAGCGATTTCAAAATCTTCATCCTTGGTGGCAAGCACCGCTGTTCCTTCTTCTGCAGATCGTAGGACGATTCGCGGAGCGTTCGTGTGGATACCATAGAGACGCAGTTCTGTTAGATTGCGTAAAGGATTCGAAGCCGTTTCAGAACTCTTTCATAATCGGTATAATATCTAAACCACTGAATTAATTTTTGTTTCGCATGGATCCTGTTTTGGATTTGAAAAATTGCTTTGATTATTTTATATTTCGCTTACGCTTTTTGTGCCGAAAATCCTACAGGATATTCCAACATAATAATAAAGAATGGAACTGTGTCATGCGTAATCCGCGATGCATGAGGATATTCCAATGTAATAATAAAGAATGGAATAACAATGTAATTCACCGGGCATGCGATAGATCGATGCAGATAAAAGTTATTCCAATGAATAATAAAGAATGGAATAACAACCCTTACGAGTATTGAAAGAAAATAACTCTCTTCATGAATCTGAAAGAAATAATACCTCTTACCTTAGAAGAAGACCGGATATCTTTGGAATAGTGAGGTGTGAGACTTTCCTTCTTTCTCTCTATAATAATTGCTTCTATAGCTTTAGTGAATTGGTGAGAAATGAAGGAAGAATGAGCTTCTATTTATAGGAAAATATAGTTTCGATAATTGCACGTTTTGGGGCTCAAAATATTACAAAGATAATACATTCATCTTTTCTTCATTTTTAATTTTAGTCATCGCAAGTATTATCAAAACTGCACCACCTCCCTAATAATAAATAATGTGAATTAATAGTTCATTCATGTGACTTAATAGTATAATCATGTGAAAAACTAATTACGATATAGTACCTTTCATCTATACCTCCATTTTTAATTTAGTCATGCAAGTATTATCAATCTTGCACCACCTCCCCTAATAGTACATGAATGTGAATCAATAGTACACACATGTGAACAAATAGTTATAAGCATGTGAAATAATAGCAATTAATTGCTCATTTATCCGATTAATTACCCGATTGTTGTAAGACCCCAACTTTTATGAATAAAGATAAATTTTCTATAAATATCATTTTTGAATATTATGGAATGAATTTGATATAATTTTATAGTTGTGGGTAATATTTATAAATTTTGCAAAGTACGTAAGTTGTTATATAATATTCAACTGGTGGGGAATATTCATCTGACAACACAATAATTGGTGGACCCTCATTAACGAAATTATCATCGGATCGAGAAAACGACAAAAAATACTTTATGAAAATAATTGGCGGAAGTTTTACCGTTAAGCTATTGAACCCGGTGTAAAAAAGTACAAGAATCTGGCGTGGTTGCATAAGTAGCTTTACGGTATTGATTATTGATGCTTACGTGAGAAGTCACTCGGCTTTTGTTCAATTATTGTTACGATTATTCTTTGCGATAAGATCTCACGTTAATTGATTTAATTATTGTTGATATTTTATATATTATTAAATCAATAATTGAGACGACAAAGTTATTAATATTATTATTTGCAATATTAACGATGTCTAGAAGTTCTGTCAAGGAGAGGTTTGGTCACCTAATTGCGCGCCAATAGGGAGAAATTCTTATTGGAAAGCCCCCTCTTTCCTAGGAACGACTTGATCGATTAATATTGTGAATTATAATAAAGGTGATAAATGTTGTTAAAATTATTAAGGTGATTTTTATGAAGTTTTGCTTATTTTTGGACCCCCATTTGCCCATTTTTTAAAATAATCGATAAAAAAATTATTTAATATAATAATAGGTGGGGAGCACGTTTGAAATTGAAGGAGGAAGGGGCTGATATGTTTGTCGGGTGGAGTGGTTTGTTGTTTGTGTTTTTATATTATATATATATATATATATATATATATATATATATATATATATATATATGCATTTTGTTTGAAAAAGTGGCGGATGAGTCTTTGGATGTATTATATATATATATATATATATATATATATAATAGTTTTTAGCGCAGAGGTTTCAAGCATTAATTCACTGGAGTACTATATATAAAAGTTTGAAAATTTGCAGGGAATGATTAAAACGAAGTCACGGGAGTGATAACCCGTGAACTTATATATATATATATATATAATATAATATATATTATATTTTATTTAAAAGTTTTTATTTTATTAGAATATTTTATTGCATAGTATCCTTTCCATTCTCCTATAAATAGAAGTTCATTCCTTCATTATTTCTTACGAATTCACTGAAACTCTAGAGAGAGAAACTATAGAGAGAAAGAAGAAAAGTGTGAGACCCCAGATTTTATCAATAAAGATTTAAATTTTGTTGAAATAATTTTTTAATATTATGGTGTGAATTTAAGATAATATTATAGTTGTGGGTAGTATTTATAAATTTTGCAAAGTATGCAAGTGGTTATATTATATTCGATTGGTGGGGAATATTCGGTTTAGCGAGGGAATATTCGCATAACTACTCAATCATTGGTGGACCCCACAATGTAATTATTGTCGGATTGAGAAAACGACAAAAATATTTTATTGAAATAACGGCGGAAGTTTTACCGTGGTTCTTGTTGAACTACTCGGTAGTAAAAGTACGATGTACGTGTGGTTGCATAAGAAAGCACACCGGTATTGATTATCGATGCTTATGTGAGAAGTCACTTAGTTTGATTCCATTATTGTCGATTATTAATAATATGAATTATTATAGCGATAATGACGTTTTGTTTTATTCAGTATTATTAACGTAATAAAAGCGAAACATCTTTTATATAAAATAGAATACTTTATTAAAGTTATTCTATAAATAGAATATATTATATTTTATTATGCATAGTGTTGCATAGTGTTTTTGCATAGTATTGCATAGTATTTGCATAGTAAAATATTTTTATATAAATAGAATATATTATATTTTATTTAAAAGATTTTTCTTTAAATATGGACCGCCGATTAAAGTAAATCAATCTGGATAGCTCATGGATTAGTTACTTATGCATTCCATTTTCCTATAAATAAGCTCATTCCTTCATTATTTTCTTTTAATTCATTGAAACTCAGAGAGAAATTATAGAGAGAAGTTTATAGAGAGAAAATTATAGAAAGAAGAAGAGTATTCTGCTACTTCACTACTTCTATATTAGGTTCTTTTTACGGTAGGGGTGTTATTCTTTCTTCGAAGAGAACACATTATTCCATTCACTATTATTCTCATTGGAATAACTTGTAAAAGTGGCATACCCTATACATAACTCTGACACTGCCAGATACCCTATACTTGGTGAAATCCTTATGTTATTCCATTGCTTATTATTCATTGGAATAACTCAGATACATGATTTACCCTATACTTGGTGACATTCTTCTATTATTTCATTGGAACATCCTGCATCTGTGTGTTTTTAGGACTCGGGTTCCGCTTTTATTATTATTCGTTGGAACATCCGTCTGCATGTGTTTTACACCGCACTGGTTTGATCTTTATCATTCATTGAATATCCTATCTCGTGTTGTTTACACCGGATCCGGTTCCATCTTTATTATTCTGTTGGAACATCCCGCGGTGTGAATTTCACCCGACTTTCGGTTCCGTTATTATTATTATGTTGGAATAACTGCCATGCATGGGCAAGTACCGCATGCATGGTGATTTCTTTTGTTATTCCATTCTTTATTATACCTAATTTTGGGGGCGCCACGGTTGGTATCGTAGCTTAGGATATGATCCTCGCTAAGATGTGAGAATAGTACTAGAGGGGAGAGACGGGAATTTCTTCGCTAGTATGACCTACCTAAAGCTATTTGGTATTTAATTGGTCGGTCGAGTATATAGGGATAATATGTGATATGTTAATTAACCCTTATTTTGTGGCGGTGTTTGAAAATGGCATCCGAGAATGTTGAGAATAGAATGGAGCATGTGAGAGATCGTTGATTCTCCACATATCAATAATCGAGACAATGTGCAACAGGATGGCGATAATCCTCCCGTAAACAACAACACCGATCAATTGATGAACGATGACGTTTAAAAGGTTTTAGAATTCATGCAACATCAAAGGTAAAGCGACTCGCCCAAAACGTAGGTGGAAACACAGAAACTCTCCTGCGGTCACCGCTAAACAATTCAAGGAGCTGGGACCACCGGAGTTTAAGGAGAGCCAAAACCACTGGCGGAAGCATGGATAAAGCAGATTACCAAGATATTTGATGTCTTGGGATGCTCCGAGGAGCAAAAGGTTCCCTTCACGCCTTTTATGTTGCGGCGGAGAGGAGACATGGTGGGAATCGGTAAAACGTACTCAACTCATCAGATCAAGATATCTTCGGGAGAAGTTCCAGAGTCGTCATTCAACGACAAATACTTTCCCGAAAGTATTCGCCACATGAAGGAGGTGGAGTTTATCAAGTTGGAACAAAACAATATGACCGTGTCGCAATACGAGGCAAAATTTGCGGAGTTATCACGATTCGCGCCCCACTTGGTGGATAATGAAAGAGAAATGGCGCGAATGTTTTTAAGAGGTTTGAAGCCGTAGATACGCCAACATCTTATTTCTCATAAACCGTATTTTTATTCGAGATGTTGTAAATAGGGCTCGATTAGTGGAGTAGCGATAACGAGTCAATGCAACTAAAAAGAAGCAGTAAGCAAAAATTATAATAATAAATAAAGTAGTCATCAAGCGGTGACAACAAGCGTGGAGGAATCAACAGGCCGGATATGGTAACCACGGTGGTAATCAGGCCAAAATAATAAGAATGGACATTTCAAGAAAAGGAGATTCAACAATGATGGAAAGACGTCAAAGACCAAATTTTTGTTGTTAAGGAAGGAGAAGGACCACCTATCATATGCTTCAAATGCGGAGGAGAGGGACACATCGGTCCAATCGCGCCTATGCCATCCAAAGCATGTTATAATTGTGGAAGAGAAGGCCACTTAGCTCGATTTTGTCGCCATCAAGACTTAATTCAACTAGGATGGAGGCACCAAAGGTCGTCCTGCACAAAACCGAGCCAGTAGTTTAAGAGAGAGCGTTTTTTTTTCTCGTGACGAAGAGCCCGAATAAAATTATCACGGGTAAGTTAATCATAAGCTCTTGCGAAGTCTATCTTTTGTGTTAGATACTTGGTTCTACCCATTCTTTTATCTCTCTTGCTTATGCGTTCAACGTTTAAATTTGACTTAGAAGTTAGACTTTGACTTATTGGTTGAAACTTCGTTAGTAGGAGCCTTCGTTATCGCCGCTATTTTTTTTTTAATCTTGTTGTTTCAAATAAACACTTTCACGTAACTCGTCAATCTTATCTCTTTGAAAATACTTGCCTTTGAGGTAATTTTTGAAAACGATTGATTAACTACTCATTATTCTTTTTGTAAGGTTGTTAGCTTTCATATTCCTAACCAACCTGTTATACTAATTCAAAGTAACCAAACCCTAAAGTTAATCACTGTTATATCAAGCCATAAGTAAAGAGCCCCGAACCTTTCGTTGTTGACTTCCTTGTGTGGAATGCACCAAGATGACTTTCTCAGAGGCGACGCCATGATTGAAGATGGCAAGTTTATAGGTATCATTGTGAGGTGCTATCTAGGTTAAGGGATAGAAGTCACAGATTCAGATCAATGTGACGTACTATCCAAGTCTTGGATGAGAGAAATGATTTTGAATGATATTTCTATCATTAATAAATTTCTTGACGTATTCTTGAAGATTTCCTAGCCTACCCTAGAGCGTGAAATCGAATTTTGTATTGACCCCAAAGACAAAAAACTCATTTCTTAAACCCTCAAATATTTCTTCAACTAAATGAGCATTTTACGTGGTTTATGATGAAAGTCATAATAAAAGCATTGGAATAATGAAAATCATGGGTATATGAAGTATTAGTAAGTTTTATGATGAGTTATGTTGGTTGGTATGTGAAAACATGAAAGTTTCTTAGAAATCACAAAGAGTTGAAAATCGATTTTGGTGAAAAACGTAACATGAAATTCAATTGACCATATCTCCTATTATATTTTGAATTTTTGAGTATGGTCAAGTTCTAGAGTTAGATCTATGAGTTACCTAACTAATCCAAGTGGAATTACTGGAAAAGGTGTTGTAGATTTTGTGTGGACTGATTTTAGCAAATGAGGCCAAAGCTGTAAATTTCGAAAATGCTACTGCCCAGAAACTTTAAGGGACTGTTTCGGCCACTTAAATTATGAGAAAAATTCTGGCCTTTTGGGACATGAAAGTATATGGTATAAAGTACCTCCTGTCCAAAAATGAGCTCATTCGACTTAAAATGAGCAAGTTATGACTATTTCAATATTTAGGTTTTTAAAAAACGCTATAACCGGAGTTCTATAACTCCGATGACCATGAAATTTAAACCTGAAGCTCACGCTAACATGTGTAAGGTCCTGCCAAGATTTGGGAATTTTGGAGTTAAACTTGAGGTAGCTAATTTCTTAAGGAATTAAGTGGAAATTGATTTTTAAAAATAGTAAATGAATTTTAAAATTCCGAGAAAAATATATTTTTATTATGGGACTATATTATGCTAAATCCCAGAAAAGAAATATTTTTGGGGCTGATTTGGTATTTTCATGAAAATAGTTTAGTTACGAATATATGAGTTAAATATGTTATGTGAAGTAACAAAGTTGAAAATAGGATTTTATGGCTAGAGAATCCTATATAGAGTATATGCATATTTTTGATGAGGATTTGATAATTGGTGATGATATTTTATGAGTATGACATTTTGAATGATTAAATGCATTATATTAAATTAAGATAAATTATAAATTTAAAAGTGATTAAAAATTGTTATAAATTAAGATATTAATTGTGAGATTATAAATTGAAAACATGGGGATAAGTGAATTCGGATAAATTATATTATAAATTAATATTTAATGATATTAGATTCTTTGAGATTATTAATGATTGAAAACATGGGGATATTCTATGAATCCGGATAAATTATATTATAAATGTTTAATATTTATCCTTTATCTCATTTTGATTGATTCTTTATATCATTATCCTCATGCTTATATTATGATACAAAATCATACATCTTCGCCGTAGATGGATAATTGGTATGATTATGACTGAGGACAATTATGTTCGGTATAATCATAATTTCAGATCTTAATGAATACACAATTATCTTTCGGTAGTAGTGCATGGATAATTTGTGGTCGTGATACTAATGAATACACAATTATCTTTGGACGTAGTGCATGGATAATTTGTGGTCGGATATTAATGAATACACAATTATCTTCGTCAGTAGTGCATGGATAATTTGTGGTCGTGATACTAATGAATACACAATTATATTTCGGGTAGTAGTGCATGGATAATTTGTGGTAAATGATCTTAATGAATACACAATTATCTTCAGGTAGTAGTGCATGGATAATTTGTGGTCGTGATACTAATGAATACACAATTATCTTTGTAGTAGTAATTTTGGATAATTTGTGGTCGATGATATTAATGAATACACAATTATCTTTGGTAGTAGTGTAATGGATAATTCATGGTTGTGATACTATTGTCGAGTCTCGAGATTATTGGTTTTGATTGTATATATTTGGCCGAGAAGTCACAAAAAAGATGAATTGTTAATGAATATCTTTGGTAGGATTGCAAAAATGAATTTAATGTTTTCAACGATAAAGGTATTCAAGGTATCCTCACCTCTTTATCATATCAGTATCGCACTAGTAATTTCGAGGGCTAAATTCCATAAGGAGGGAGATTGTGAGACCCAGATTTTATCAATAAAGATTTAAATTTTGTTGAAATAATTTTTAATATTATGGTGTGAATTTAAGATAATATTATAGTTGTGGGTAGTATTTATAAATTTTTGCAAAGTATGCAAGTGGTTATATTATATTCGATTGGTCGGGAAATATTAGGTTTAGCAGGAATATTCGATTATAACTACCAATCATTGGTGGACCTTATTAACGTAATTATTATTTTCTTCGGATTCGAGAAAAAGACAAAAATATTTTATTGAAATAACTATGGAAGTTTTACCGTGGTTACTTGTTGAACTACTCTTCGGTAGTAAAAGTAAAGAATACGGTGGTCATATAGTAGTAACACCAGGTATTGATTATCGATGCTTATGTGAAGAAGTCATTCCATTTGATTCCATTATTGTCGATTAATAATATGAATTATTATTAGCGATAATGACGCTTTTATTTTATTCGTATTATTAACGTAATAAAACGAAACATCTTTTATATAAAATAGAATACTTTATTAAAGTTATTCTATAAATAGAATATATTATATTTTAACACCCCTTTCCAAAGTAGAAAGAGAGGTTACTCAAAACACAACAAAACTAAGCAAGATCACTTGTGGCTCTAAACCACAAAAGAATAATCTCATAATAATTCAATGTCATAAGACAAACCATAATAAATGCCACAATCGGCTCAATCCACAATCTAAAATAATTATTACAACTTTAAATAAATCAATGTATCGAAACCATCAACAAAATATATCAAAACTATTGGATTAAAGGAAGCTCGATTTCACACTCGCCTCGTCCTCCCCGACACTACAGCCAAGAAGAAAAAACACAAAGATGAGCCAAATGCCCAAAGACGGACATAGAATATAAATAATGAACCAAATAACTAACTCAATTAAATAAAATGAGACGAAATGAAATCAATTAAATAAAAACGAACGAACAACAAAACTAATACAACGTAAATAATAAGTCAATCAAATGGTCGGGTGTTATTTCATACCGAGCTCAAAACAAATAGTAATATACCTTGCCACATGTGCAAGTCACATAATGCCACACAAAGCGATCAAAATAATGCCACATGTGCAAATACACATCGGATCACAAGTAATCCAGACAAGGTAAAATCGGAAAGGCGGTTTGGCACAAACATCACCACTCCGTAATGTAATGTAATGTATCAGAAAACTAGGGTCACCCATACGCCCCCACAACAAAACACCAAATGGCCAACTCCCCAACGGAGCACAAAACGGAGACGCCGTGGATCGATCACACCGCCACTAAGGTGTCATGCAAATGCTAAGAGGATATGCTCGTGGTACCCCTACCACGTGGTTATAGCTCGTATACCCTACCAGATTCTAACAAAAATATCATGTCACAACACATGCGACATAATACCAAACAAAAGGGTTCTAACGTACATGTTCGATCGAATCTAATTATCAATACAAGTCTCCAAAACATACTAATACGTACATCACTACAAAAATCAAAATTAATATTAACCATGATAAACAAGTTCAAAGAGTACAAACATGAGTTCTAAATATCAATGCTCCAAAACGAAACTATCACGTGGATTTGAGAAGGAACAAACATGCTAAACAATAACTAACTTCTAAACGAAAACAAAACAAACAAATCAACATTAAAAGGATTATCGTCAAGGAGTACTAATCCTGCACTGGATTAAGCAACGAATACCCAAAGTATATTCCAAATTTGACTCGTTAAAACTCTCTCCGCTCAATCTAAATAATTAATAAGATTTTATTACAATCCAATCATTAATAAAATAATACTATTAAATTTATTATTAAAAACTTTTATAACTTTGTTTTAAAATTAATTAATCTAAATTAATATACATAATTTCAATTTGATTACCAATGCCGATTTATAAGTTCATATTTGAAATACGATTTAAATATATATATATATATATATATATATATATATATATAATATAAAAGAATCAACACCGCAAGAAAGGTCAGCAGCAAACCCTGCATGATATAAAAAAAACATGATATAAATATCTATATATATAATCCTCCTACATAGTAATGTACATTAGTTTTTTTTTTTTTTTTTTTTAAATACGCCTCTATTTTATTTTATCGATGAATGATGTTCTTAATACATTAGGTTTATATTTTAATCGTTGAAATACATTTTATTAACTCTCCAAATTTTAATAGAATTTTAAAATTACACAATTATAATTTAAACCCACTTAGTTTTAAGCCCAATTTTACCAATTAATATATCCACACTTATTAATATTTATAAGCCCATATAAATTAAAGACTACTGACCCAAACAAAATACAAAGTCCAATTAATATGCTTTAAAATAAAACAAAATAATAATTTATTTATTTTTTTCTGTATTACATCACCTACCCTTAAAAAGGATTCCGCCCCTAATCAAAAGAATAGAACGCACTCTAATTATCAAAAGAGATGGATATTCCACCGAATAGACTCCTCAAGCTCCCAAGTGGCTTCCCCGCCCAATGATTTCTCCATAAAACTTTAACAAACTAATAGTCTTCCTCCTCATAATTCGCTTCGACGATCCAAAATCGCTTCAAATTGTTTCTCACAAGTAAGATCCTCCCGAATCTTATCGAACGGATATTGCACCACATGCAACGGATGATAATGATAACTCCTTAACAACACCTAATACATGGAACACATTACGCGACGTGAGCTAGTCATGAGGCAAAGCTAACCGACACGCAACTTCACCAACTCTTTCCAAAATCTCAAATGGACCGATATAACGTGGACTAAGCTTCCCTTTAACCCAAATCGATTTAATCCCTTCCAAGGAGAAACTTTTAGAAACACGTGCTCACCAAAGTTCAAATTTAAAGTCCTCCTACGCTTATCAAGATAACACTTCGCCGTGATCGAGCCGACTTCAATTTCTCTTTAGCCACCACTACCTTCTCCGTAGTGATTTGGACTAACTCAGGCCCTTCGATGGCCCTTTCGCCAACCTCATCCCAACAAGTGGGTGCCCGACATTTCCTACCATACAATGCCTCAAAAGGTGCCATTCCAATACTTGCATGCCAGCTGTTGTTGTAAGCAAACTCAATTAGGCTCAAGTAATCATCCCAATTACCCGACCACTCAAGTGTACAAGACCTCAACATGTCCTCTAATGTCTGGATAGTCCGTTCGGATTGCCCATCGGGCCATGGATGGAAAGAAGTACTAAAGTTGAGCCGAGTACCCCAAGCTCGTTGAAACCCTTTCCAAAACCGTGAAGTGAACCGCGGATCTCGATCTGAAACAATAAACATCGGAGTACCATGAAGTCTAACAATCTCCTGCTGAAAGATATGTGCCAATCTATCCACCGAGTAACCCTCATGGATAGCCAAAAAGTGTGCCGATTTGGTCAACCGGTCCACCACTACCCATATGGCATCATTCTTCTTGAAAGTCTTCGGCAAACCAGTCACAAAATCCATCGCGATATCCTCCCACTTCCACACTGGAATGTCTAACTGTTGCAGCAATCCACTAGCTCGTTGATGTTCTATCTTCACTTGTTGACAAGTGAGGCACTTCCCAACATATTCACCACGCCTCGCTTTCATCCCATTCTACCAAAAATTCTTCTTCAAATCTCTATACATCTTTGTAGAACCCGGATGAATAGAAAATGGCTAACTATGAGCCTCACCAACACCGCCTCCCTTAATGATCGATCGGACAGACACACAACCGCTCACCCAACCAAATCACACCATGGTCATCAATATTTAAACTCGAGCCGCTTGCCCTCCTAAATTTCAAGGCCATACTCCACAACTCCCCATCTTCCTTTTGAGCTTTTTTGACCATGAGATAAGAGAGGGCTCCACTCATACCCGCCAAATGCCCATCCGAACCTCGTACATACAAATCCAACTCGATCCGCCCATATCCCAAATAAGTCGAGGTCAGGTAATAAGGGTCGCTACACTCCTCGAACTCTTTCGCTAAGAGCATCCGCAACCACATTTGCCTTCCCCGTGATATCAATTCTAGCATCATAATCTTTTTAAGCTCCAACCAACGCCTTTTGCCTCATATCGAGCTCCTTCGAGTGAAAATGTATTTAAGACTTTTGTGATCGGTGAAGATATCACAAGTCTCTCCATACAAATAATGCCTCCAAATCTTTAAGGCAAATATCATCGCCGCTAACTCCAAATCATGTGGGGTAATTCACCTCATAAGGTTTAAGTCGCTTAGAAGCATAAGCAATCACCTTACCGTGTTGCATCAAAACACACCCCAAACCCTTCTTAGAAGCATCACTATAAACTGTAACCTCCATTCTCGACCAGTAATGCAAGTATAGAGTCGCCACAAGTCGCTTCTTCAATTCCTCAAACTCTTCTCACGCCCTCATTCCACACAAACTTCGTGTTCTTTCTCATCAATCGGGTCAATGGCAAGGCAAGCAAGGAAAAACCTTCCACAAACCTCCTATAATACCCCGCCAAACCCAAAAACTTCTAATTTTTCATCATCATTGCAGTCTTCGCCATTTAGTAATAGCCTCAACCTTCGCAGATCCACCTTAATGCCTTCAAAGCAGAAACAACATGTCCCAAAAATGCGACTCGCTTCCAACCAAAAAACTCGATTTAGAGAATTTAGCATACAATTCTCTTTCTTCGCAAAATCCCCAACACCGTATGTAAGATGCTCCTCATGCTCTTCCTTAGACTTTGAATAAACCAAAATATCATCAATAAAGACAATGACAAATTGGTCTAAGTACTCAACAACACCCGATTCATCAAATCCATAAACACCGCTTCGGGCGTTAGTCACACCGAATGGCATCACCGTAAACTCATAATGCCCATATCGCTGCATTTAAAAGCCGCCTTAGGGATATCCTCATCCTCACCTCAACTCGATGATAGCCCGACCTCAAGTCTATCTTTGAAAAATACTTTACCGAAGTTGGTCAAACAAGTCATCAATCCTCTAAGAATGGATACCGATTCTCGATCAGGATCTTGTTCAACTCTCTCGTAGTCTATACACGTTTCATGTACTCCATCCTTCTTCTTCACAAACAAGATCGAGCACCCTACGGTGAAATACTCGCTAATTACACCACGATCTAACAGCCTCGCAGAATCGCTCCTTTAACTCCCGTGAACTCCAACGGTGCCATCCGACACGGGCGCTTTAGAAATAGTTCGCATCAGAACAAGCTCAATAGCAAATTCCATTTCCGTCATGCGGTGGCAACCTCGACAACTCCTCAGAAACACATCGGAAAAGTCACGACAATCGGAACATCCTCAAAACGAGACTCACCCTTAGAGGTATCTTTCACAAACGCCAAATACCCCTCACAACCCTTTTGCCACCAACTTTCCAAATTTTCAAAGTCAAATCAACTTCAACACCCTACTCTACCGAGAACCCCGAAACACAAATTCGAGATTTCACATCTCCGAATATAACCTTCTTTCACCGACAATCGATAGTGGCTTGGTGTTTATCCAACCACCCATCCCAAGAATGACATCAAAATCGTGCATACACATCGGAAGAAGATTAACGCTACGGATCTTATCCCCAAAACCGACGGACACCTCGATACAAATCGTAAATAACAATGTAAGTCCCCATCGGGTAGCAATAGACATAACAGATCTAAAGATCGAGATGATACACCTAGGTGCCGAACAAAACATCGAAAGCAACAAATCGAACGAGTAGAACCTCAGATCAAACAAAATAGAAGCCTCACGATTTCCAACTAAAAGAGTGCCGTAACAAAAGACCGTGCACCGCCACCGGTTATATGTCAAGGCAAACACTGACCTCCCCCCGACGCCGACCTCCATTGCTACCATTATCACCACCTCCACCATTACCACGGACCCAAGATAATCCCTAGCAATACGACCCATCCTCCCACACACACAAGAAGCATGCATCGGTGAGTCTGTGGCACGCCTCCCCGGATGATTAGCCCCACAAGTAGCACAGGAGCTATAGAATGAGATTTGGGTTACCCCACCACCGGTCCCGGATAACGACTCGATTTTGCCCTCGCGGACGATTATTCCCCGCCGACGATTCTGCCCATACCAAGGTAGTCAAGTCGACGATTTTGCCTCCGCCGAGGCATCCGCCGATAACCCCTCGTTTCGATTCTCGCCACGCCATCGCCTCGCTAGCTACCACGATTCCCTGCTCAACTGCCACCTTGACTTCTACCATGTCGAATCAAGTTTCGACCTCGCCGGTCATCTCTCGTCCCTCTTTCAACTCCCTCCGCTTTAGAAGACCGAAAGTCCCGCCGCCCATCTCAATATTTTTGGCCGATTCGCCATCGCCGACACGTCCGAAACTTGTTGTTAATAAGATGTCAGCGATACCTATAATGAATCCGCCACTTGATCTTCTTCTCCACTTTGCTCATCATAGTCCCCTCGCCGAGGTTCCCGCAAACTCGCCAACCTAATAAACCTCTCATGAAGTCCGTGATGGACTCATCATCTTTTTCGTCGAATGGGACAGATAGTCCCTCAAGATAGCCTCTTTATCGCCAAATGGAAGTACTATCGATAGAAGACCTCGCAAAACTCCGCCCAACTAAGTGTCTCAACATAGCTATCACCCTTTGTCGCTTTCAACGCTTTCCACCACCTTCGCAGCATCCCTTCCACTTTGTAAACCGCAAGCAATACTCTCGATTATCCGAGCACCCCAATACATCAAAAATCTTCTAGGTGAGCAATCCAATTCTCTCAGATCAATTGGAGTTGAGTCGAATCAAGGATCGTGGTTTCGCTTCAAACCTTTCCAACCACACACACATGGAACCCCCCACGACCATGACCATCTCAGATTCCCTTTCTCAACGCTTTTTCATTCGCGGAACCATTATTTCCTGTTCTCTCCGCCAGAATTTCGTGGCAACCGCCACGATCGCTCGTACTCACCCGTGCCACCAATCGAGGTAAAGCCCGGTTCATCGCTCGATTCACCAAGGTAGCCAATCGAGCATTAATCTCGATCATTAAGTTGCTCATTGGACCGACCTTCACCTCTTCCCCCTATTGTTACCTCGCCCCCAAAGAACTCTAGTTGATCTTCGAGCCATCTAAGAAAGAGATCACTTAATATAAACAAAGCAGATTAGAGACACATTTGAATATAGCCGATATGATAACTCGAACGGAAAATCAACCGTAACAAAAACCTAACCCGTAAGTCTACCCATAACTCACATGTGTCAAACCTAAATAGGTTTTCTACAAGAAAGAACCTAAGCTCGATACTAACTCTCAGAATAACACCCCTTTCCAAAGTAGTAAAGAGAGGTTACTCAAAACACAACAAAACTAAGCAAGATCATGTGGCTCTAAACCACAAAAGAATAATCTCATAATAATTCAATGTCATAAGACAAACCATAATAAATGCCACATCGCTCAATCCACAATCTAAAATAATTATTACAACTTTAAATAAATCAATGTATCAAACCCAACAAAATATATCAAAACTATTGGATTAAAGGAAGCTCGTCACACTCGCCTCTTGGTCCTCCGACACCGGGCTAAGAAGAAAAACACAAAGATGAGCCAAATGCCCAAAGACGGGATATAGAATATAAATAATGAACCAAATAACTAACTCAATTAAATAAAATGAGATTTAAATGAATCAAACGAACCGAACAAAACTAATACAACGTAAATAATAGTCAATCAAATGGTCGGGTGTTATTTCATACCGAGCTCAAAACAAATAGTAATATACCTTGCCACACGTGCAAGTCACATAATGCCACACAAAGCGATCAAAATAATGCCACACACAAAAACACACATCGGATCACAGTAATCCAGACAGAGCAAGGTAAAATCGGAAGGCGGTTTGGCACAAACATCACCACTCCGTAATGTAATGTAACGTATCAGAAAACTAGGGTCGCACCCATACGCCCCCACAACAAAACACCAAATGGCCAACTCCCAACGGAGCACAAAAACGGAGACGCTGTGGATCGATCACACCGCCACACGAAGGTGTCATGCCTGTTAAGAGGATATGCTCGTGGTACCCCTACGTGTGGTTATAGCTCGTATACCCTACCAGATTCTAACAAAAATATCATGTCACAACACATGCGATATAATACCAAACAAAAGGGTTCTAACGTACATGTTCGATCGAACTAATTATCAATACAAGTCTCCAAAACATACTAATACGTACATCACTACAAAAATCGAAATTAATATTAACCATGATAAACAAGTTCAAAGAGTACAAACATGAAGTTCTAAATATCAATGCTCCAAAACGAAACTATCACGTGGATTTCGAGAAGGAACAAACATGCTAAACAATAACTAACTTCTAAACGAAAAACAAAACAAACAAATCAACATTAAAAGGATTATCGTCAAGGAGTACTTACTAACTGCACTGGATTAAGCAACGAATACCCAAAGTATATTCCAAATTTGACTCGTTAAAACTCTCTCCGCTCAATCTAAATAATTAATAAGATTTTATTACAATCCAATCATTAATAAAATAATACTATTAAATTTATTATTAAAAACTTTTATAACTTTTTTTCAAGAAAATTAATTAATCTAAATTAATATACATAATTTCAATTTGATTACCAATGCCGATTTATAAGTTCATATTTAAATATTTATTTAAAATATATATATATATATATATATATATATATATATATAATAAAGAAATCAACACCGCAAAGAAAGGTTTGCAGCAAACCCTGTATGATATAAAAAAACATGATATAAATATCTATATATATAATCCTCCTACATAGTAATGTACATTAGTTTTTTTTTTTTTTTAGCGCCTCTATTTTATTTTATCGATGAATGATGTTCTTAATACATTAGGGTTTATATTTTAATCGTGAAATACATTTTATTAACTCTCCAAATTTTAATAGAATTTTAAAATTACACAATTATAATTTAAACCCAGTTTTAGTTTTAAGCCCAATTTTACCAATTAATATATCCACACTTATTAATATTTATAAGCCCATATAAATTAAAGACTACTTCACTACCCAAACAAAATACAAAGTCCAATTAATATGCTTTTTAAAATAAAACAAAATAATAATTTATTTATTTTTTCATCACGAATATCCTCGCCCGTAGTGCATGGATAATTTGTGGTCGTGATACTAATGAATATCATCGCCATAGTCAAGGTGGATGATGTAGATTATTTATTAAGTCGAGTCTCAGTGATAAAAATCATGAAAACCTTTTAAATCATAGAAGATAGAAGATTTTATTCCTACTGACTCTTTCTAATGGATCGCTTGTTCCACCGCAGCTTAAACTTGATGTTTGTTATATTTTATTAGTTTAACACTGTTGAAGGCTAATGATAATTTATTCTGCATTATCTTAGTCATAATATTTTTTACTGGGCTAGTTGAGCTCACCCTTTTTGCTTTCATTGTTCTCTTCAGGAAATGAGAACGTAGCAGGGACTAGTCGGGGAATAGAGTGACGGTCCAGATGATAGCATTAGTAGTCCTCACTATTCTATGAAATAGTGTGATAATAAATGTATTGATGACTTATTTTGAGTTTGAATACTGTCTAAAAGACAATATTTGTATTAAAACTCACAGTTCATGTTGTATATTTAAAGTTATATTTGTATTCTGTACCATGTATTTGGCGACTCAGAATAGGTGATGTATACTTATTTTGGGGGCGTCGCAATTGGTCAATATAACCTCCAGACATCAATTGTTATCGAAATAAATATCGATTTCCACTAACAATAATAATCCCAACACAATAGAACTATCAATTTAATCTTTAATCAACACAACTTATTCATCATTAATATTATAACTCACAATATTTAACAATCAGGTCGTTCCCAAGAAAGAGGGGGCTTTCCTATAAGAATTTTTCCTTATTGGCGCGCAATTAGGTGACCAAACCTCTCTTTGACAGAACTTCTAGACATTGTCAATATTACAAATAATAATATGAATAACTTTGTCGTCTCAGTTATTGATTTAATAATAATAAATATTATGCAGATGATACTATGACAATAATTGAATCAATAATACGAGAGATATGATGCAAAGAATTATCGTAGTAATAATTGAGTATAACCGAGTGACTTCTCACGTAAGCATCAATAATCAATACCTAGCGCTACTTATGCGACCACACGTGACATCGCTTTTTACTACTAACGGACGATTCAACAGTTTTAATGGTAACACTTTCAACAAGTTATTTTTATAAAAGATAATTGCGTCATTTTCTAATTACGATAATACTTCCGTTGTAGGGGTCCATTAATGATTGTGCCGTCGCATACGAATATTCCCCGTTAAAACGAATATTTTCCGACCAATCGAATATTATATAACCACTTGCTTACTTTGCAAAATTTGTAAATATTACCCACAACTATAACATTATATCAAATCCACGCCATAATATTAAAAAATATATTTCGAGAAAATTATTCTTTATTTATAAAAGTTGGGGATCTTGCACATGCCCTCTTGACATCAAGGAATGACACATTGCCTGGTGATGTGATTAGTCCACGACGTCTCCGTTTTATTTTCCGATAGGAGTTGGCCATATAGTGATTTTGTTGTGAGAGGCGTATAGGTCGACACTAGTTTTCTATTATGTTATGTGGATTGGTAATATTTGTGTCAAACACGCCTTCTGATTTTGCATGCATAGTTCGATGTGTGATTTCCTGTGTGACATTATTTTGATTGCTTGTGTGACATTATTTGACTTATCTGTGTGACAAGGTATATTTCTGTTTTGTTTTGAGCTCGACATGAAATAACACTTAACCTTTTGATTCAGCCTTCTATTTTGTTGTGTTAGTTTTGTTCATTTCAATTCAATTAATTGAGTTAGTTATTTCAGTTCATTATTTATGTGCTCTATATCCATACTAGTCATTTGGCTCATGTTGTATTTTTCCTTTCAAAAGGTAATCAAGGGGATCACAGACAAGTGTGATGAGAGCTCCTTTGTTGCCAATGTTTTAAATATATTTTGTTTAGGCTGTGGTTTAAACAAGTTTGACTTTTATTAAGATTTGATTTATGATATTTATTAGTTATTAGAGTTATTTATTTTGTGGCATAGAACTCTCAATTTATTTTTTAAATTTTATTATATTTTGTGTATAACCTCTTTTTTTTTATTTTGAAATGAGGGTGTTACAAGAATCTTGCCATACAATAAATGAAAAACATGTATTTAGTCGTAATTGGCCAAATACCAAACATATATGTTACAAAAGTCAAGATACTTGTATCTTAGTCAAAATGTTTTTTTCAATTAAAAACTTTATAGGACCGGTCAAAAGAAAATATAATCGATTTTTTTTTTATTGAGATTACATTGATAAATTAACCTAAATTTTGAGGGACAGTTTCATCCTTTGCCTAATAAGTAATAAGATTATTAAATCCACTACAAAATTTTTATATCGTAGTTAAGCAATCATTTCATAAAAATGTACTACAAGCATTGAGTCCAAATTTGATTTTAAAAATTATTATTCAAGTTAATTATAAACCAGAAGAACCTCAAATTTCTGCATGCATGATAGAAAGCTAGTTTAATACTTCCTCCGTCCCAGGATAAAAATTCTTATTATTATTTTGAGTTGTCTCATATTAAATGTCCTCTTTCTTTTAATAACCAAACTTTTACATATTTTTTCCTATTATGCCCGTAACATTAAATATCTCATACTTTTCTTATTTTAATTCTCTCTCCATATTTAATGACGTTATTATAGACAATTTTGTCATTTTATTCCTCTTCTTAATATGCGTAAAAAGTCCACCAAAACTTTTATCCTGGGACGGGGGAGTATAAAATATCAATGAAGTGAAATATACATGGTCAATGTTTAATACTTCCCTCTCATTTCCATCTCTTCCGGAACTGCATGTCAATCTATGCTATGCGTATGCGGGATAGAAACTTTTACTCCCATCCATCAACTTTGTGATACCCCAAACTATAAAATCTCCTCAAATCACCCCTCTAAACACCTAATTTTTGCTGTGTGGTCCTCTTTTCATCACCAGCAAAAATGCCAAATTCTTTGATTCTCCTCTCCTCCACCGCATCCGCCTTTAACATCACCAAGCTCTTAGAACGGTACCCGAATTACGGGACATTCAATAGTCTCCTCAACCAAACAGAGCTTGCAAAAGCGATTAACAGCCGCAGCACAATCACCGTCCTAGCAATTCAGGACGGCGAAATCGGTGACCTTGTCGGGAAACCTTCCGACGTGCAAAATGCCGTTTTAAGTAGCCATGTTGTACTGGATTATTACGACATGGCTAAGCTGTCGGGCTTAAAAAAAGGGACGACGCTAACCACATTGTTCCAGACAACTGGTGTGGCCCAAAAGAAACAAGGGTTCCTGAACGTCAGCAGGTTGCCTAACGGCAATGTGGCGTTCGGATCCGCCATGAAGGGCGGTGTTGACGTGATATTAAAGGAGGCTGTGGCGGCGCAACCGTACAATATTTCTGTGCTTCGGGTTTCGGGTCCAATTGTTGCCCCGGGTTTGGACCCGTCTATGGTGACGGGTGGATCGAAGCAGCCTGTTGCGTTGCCACCTGGACCGTTGCATAAGGATGCGCCGCCGCCGACGAAAGATGATGCCGATGCTCCTGCCAGTGATGATGAGGTGGTAGCGGAGGCTCCTGATGCCGAATCACCCGCGGATTCGCCAGGTGAGTCTCCGGCAGATGCACCGACCGCTGATGCACCGGACGCCGGCGCACCAACGACCGAAGATGTAGCGGATAAGGAAAATGCTGGTAAATCTTCAGCTGAGAAGACAATCGTTTCTAGTGCTGGGCTTTTGGTTGTGTTGGTTTTGGGTCATTCCTTGCAGCTTTTTGAAGAGGATACAAATAGGAAAAATTGGAATTATTTTCGGAAAGGGAAGGAAGTGCATAAATGTGAAGTTTATATTTAGCAAACAAAAGAAAAGAAAATTTGAACTTTCTAAGTAAAATAAATTAGGAATTGAATTCCTTGATTAAAAATACTGCAATTGGAATGAAATAAATAATATAGTTTAGGGTAGGAATATTTAATTAAGATAAAAATAAATACTTTCTACATTCCAAAATATAAAGTTATTATTGATTGACTTTTTTGAAAACCAATTTAAAATATTTTACAATTTTGAATTGATATATACTCGTTTAGAAATATAAAATAAATTTTACATTCAATAGTATTTTCTAGATAGTTTAGAACATAGGAATATATCTGTTGGAAGTTTAAATGTAAATAAGCAAATTATTCAATAAATCCCAATTGAAAAATAATTTATAAATCAACAAATTTCAAAATTAAATTGCAACTAATATGAAACTTTAAACGATAGAATAAATTAATAGAAAGCCTTTTTTAATTTCACCTTATCTCATATACACTATTTATTATCAACATAAATTTGTCATATGTTATAAAGACTTTCAAATTTATCATTCATTCATCTTATAGCGCAAGTATACTTTTATGTTCAGTTTGTTGTTTTGTACACTAACTGTGCACGACCATTCAAAAAAAACAAAAACAAATACACGGGTCCAATACAAAGTAAGACTCGCATATTCTTTTTTCTTTGTTAATGTACAGTTAATCTTCTGAATAAAAAAAATTATTTAATAATTGATATGTCTGAACTATCTAAATGACAAAACTTTATTATTTTATTCCTCTGAAAAAATTCAAAATTATTATAAATTTATTTAATATTACTTAATATAATAACTAATATTTTATTTTTTAAATTTTTTTTATTTCAATTCAACTATTTAAATTCAACTCTAAATAAACACCCCTTAGTAAACAACCGTTAAGTCTACTAAGAATTATTTGTTGTATAATTTCAACCGCTCAAGAAAATGGCTGTAGAATACATTTTAGCAATAGCAAAAAGAAAGGCATACAGGAAATGCAACAAATGATAGCTCCAGCCTCCATGCATGGCACTTCATGTTGAACAATAATAGAGCAAATAGTTGCATATAACACAGCACAAGATTAACTCAGTCATTTGATCCCCAATACATTGGAAAAAGATCATACCCACCACTTTTTGATGCAATGCTTAACATTAACAAGACTGATGATGTCTTGAACTACAGCACACAGCATATAACCAACAAGAAATATACAAAAATTACTGTATGCACTGTAACCCTCCCACAGATCAGCTCCACTTAAGGACTAAATTCAGTAATATTATCAATCAGACGTAGTTGACTTGTAATGAAATTCATCGATCGTAGAATATATCAAGCCTTCCTCTTCAAGAGTGTGGATAGATTCCCTAGCAAAGATAAAAATTGGACCAAATAAGTTGCTTAGCACGAGCACTAGCGTCTGTGTAAATGAGTTGTCTCGTGTGAGCATGTGTATGCAAGCGTGTAGGCACATGTTTGTGTTATTGTGTATGTTAGAAGCAGGAAAACGAGGATAGAGAAAGAGGGAGTACATGAGTTTCTCTAAAGGAATTTTCAGCTCCTGGTGAATTACATCCCTATGTACACCCTTTTCAGATCCACTGCAAATATGAATTGATTCAGACGATCAGTTGCATGAAATCAAGAACAGGGGCAAAAATTAAATAAAACTGACAAGATTAAGCATTCATATAATAACATGAAGAGAAAAAGTAGGACCAAGTTACTTGAACAAAGTGATATCTTGAATTGGAAGAAATATTGGTTGACAAAACAGAGCCGTAATGTATAACTTACAAGCTTGAAGGTCGTTGAAGATAGTCTAGGACCATTTGGTCAAAGCCTTTGAGTCCATCAACACTAAGCTGTCAAAAGAAATACAGAACAGACAGATTTTGAGTCACGGCATATAAGCTGAGTGGGTTTATATGAAAGAATACGGAAGTACATATGTGGATCTCTTACAACATTTGGAACCGATGCCTGATACGCATTTGACCCATTGATCCCCTTCTGTGAAGGTGTGTTCAAAGCTGGATTAATCTCGGACTGAGTTGAAGTATCCCCTTGCAGCTACAACCAAATATATGACCATCAGGACATCATGATATTTAAGTACCAATATACATCAATGTTCAAGCAATAGGGTGCATATGATTCACTTAAAGCTGAATTTTAGATGGAATACCTGCACACGGGAATTTTGCAAATGGAAGTGTATGCATTCGATGAAATGGTATGTGATTTCATCGAAGTTCGTCACAGGCCTAAAATATGGGCAGCAAGTGAGCAGTATCTTAAAACAACTGATGACTAATAAAGATGTGAGCCAACAGAAAGTAAGATAAACTAAATATTGACCAGTCACAAAACAGTTTCTATATAGATCGTTCTGGCAGCTATACTATAGTTTGAACATGTTTCTTGATATCAAATATGAGAAAAAAGAAACTGGATCTTTCACAAATTAATTAAGTAGGATTATATAAATTTAAGAGCAACCCTATTCCTAGGTTTCTTCAGAGAAAGAAAAATCTTAAAGTAAGCACAAAAGCATTAATACAACAATATTCAGAGAAATAGTTTCCATTTGTACCTAACAGAAAAGACAGCTATTTGCTTTTTGCCCTGAAAGCTTCTTAGTCGTCCATTAACGCGAACATAAATCCCATCTCTATAGCAATGAGAACAAAAAGGAAAAATCTCAAGAAATTCCCAATATTGCATTAATATAACAGTTTAATACAAAAACATAAAAAGGTAAAAATTATTTTCAATACAAATCTACCCCATCAACAAATCAGTGAAACAGATAAATCAATCACCCTCCCCCACTAGCAAGATATTTAAAAACTTACTGTATCACAGACATTTCCTTTGTGTCATATCCTTCGTTGACCCTTAAAGAAAGAGAAATTAAAACATAAAATCAGCAGCCAACTCAATGCAGAAATATAGATTTAGGAAACCAAAATAGTTGAAATAAATTATGAAATATGTACCATCTGTTACAATCAATTCTGCCTGTTCCATCATCTAGAGTGAAACCAACATCAGTAACCCTTTCCACTTTTCTTGTAACCATTGCTACCACAGAAACCTAATCGAACAAAAATAGGTATTAATGTATTAAATTGTTTAAAACAAAGACGCTATTAAGAGGGTTTTACTTGTTTCAACATCACCTAATGATGACAGATTGACCGGGTCAGAATTTTTCGTCAATTTATCGACTCGAGTGAAGTGTTCAACAAATGATTTTAAGTAATTGGGCTAAAAATTATTTAGGGAGTACAATTTAAATGTTATTGGAGTGACCCAATTCAGCAAATCAATTCAGCAGCATAAAAAGATGTGGGCCGAATTAGTCTACTGATTAATATGCATATGGGAATTCAAAATGTATATGCCACGTGGGCCAGCAGCTATCAAGGAAATCAGCATATATAACATGTATATGGGGCCATCAGATATCAAAGATTTAGTAACTTACTTCACAGTCACGAATTTGGTAACTTATTTAACCGCCACGACTTCCTAACGCGGCTTGGAAAATATCAGCATAATTAGCACGCGGCTGGGAAAATTTTTGTGATCTAGAATTAATTTTAAATTCTATTCTAATTAGGATTTCTTTTCCAAATTGACTTCTATTTCTTTATAGAAATTAGGGTTATAGTTTATACATTCCTATTAGGATTTGGATTGTTTTGAGTAGTATAAATAGAGGTCCAAGTTATGTAATCAAACACATTATTCATTATTATTATTCAATATATTTGTGAGTTTATTCTTTACTTTTGGTTCTTTGAAGAATTCCTAAGAAATAGTAATTCTTAGTTATTTCTTTGAGATTCAATTTGACTTATCATACAACAATTCATAGTTGTGTGTGGCGTCTTCTACCACATCAATCGTCGATTGTACCGAGATTACTGCTTCAATATAAGCGAGGGGTCAAGGTGTCGTTGGTGTCCATTCAACACAAAATTCAACGCGAGCAAGCAATTGTACCAAGATTACCGCTCACATATAAAGTAGGGGTTAAGGTGTTGCAAACAATTCACCCAACAACTTGTCTTTAGAAACGATTGAGATGGACGACCCTCACGCAAGCGTGCCATGGAGTCTATCATTTGGTATCAAAGCTAAGCCTTTCTAACAAGTTACTTATTTTTAATTTTCTGTCGAAATATATATTGTAAAAAAAAAAAGCAAAAAAAAAAAAGAGAGCAAAAAAAGAGAGAAAAAAAAAAAGGAAAAGAAAAAAAATTCATATTTTATTGTGCTAACCCAATTTGTAGCACACCATTAAATCATCAAATTTCAACCAAGAGTTCATACCGTTCCATCATCATCAATTCTGAAACGGAACTACAATTTACAAATCTGACGCATACAAGAGGAGTATAAGGCAATTGATTGGTGATTTTGTGATATTCTAATAGTTACACCATCTATAATTTTGTTTCGTGATAAATAATTTTTGAATTGATTAGTAAAACCAAGAATTTTGCTAGGAGAATTCAAGAAGAACCTATTAGAGAGAATATTAGAGGTAAAAGGCAAGAGTGTAAGATTATTAGAGGGTAAAAGCCAAATTTGAGCGATACACGAGTGATTCATCATTATTTGAGCTAAAACACGTAAGGGAGTGTGTGAGGAAAATTTTTATCTACTAACCTTTGTTTTACAGCAAACATGTATGGCTACAACTATGAAAGTTATTATGGGTCTCGAAGGAATACTTTCCAAGGCAATATTGATACAAAGGCATATCTGAGATGGGAGAGAAAAATGGAGCGAGAATTTGACTCATGATTACTCCGAGAGGAGGAAGGTCAGACGGGCAGTTCAAGAGTTCTCCGATCATACAATTATATGGTGGCAGCTTATCAAACAAAAATATGGAGAGCGTCTGATTCGAGACACGGGCGTAATTAAAATCAATGAATGAGAAAGCGCTTTGCTCGATCAAAGAGTGACAGAGGGAGGAGTATACATCTCAAAGACGTGTAGAGCGACCTTCAAGGCGATTACGATGAAGATAATAATAGGAGTGTTTGCACACAAGTAAACAAGGAAGATTATTGGATGCAGCTACAATATACTTCTAAGGCGCAAAAGAAACAAGATCAGCGGGGGGAGGTGGAAAAAATTATAGAATATGCAGTCCAAGGAGAGTTATTGAGTTCGAGTGTTCAAGATAAAATCCATGATCTAAAGCAAGATGGTGAACATCCGAAAGAAAGTAATCAAGAAGATGAGTTCGCATAAGGAAATACATGTGGAAAAGATCAACAAAAAGGAATTGTTGAAAGATTGATAATGTTAAAGAAAAAATTGAAAGGAGTGAGAATGAAAAGAAAAGAGAGATTGAGAATGAAGAGAATGAGAGTGACCTTGAAAACAAACGAGAGAAAAACAAACGAGAGGGTGAGCATAAAGAAGAGAGAGAAGAAATATGTGACTATGAAAAAGAGAGTGAGTTGAAAAGTGAGTTATATTTTGAAAAACCAACGATCGTACATTCTGCATAAGACGGCGCTTTTGAATACTAACACTAATGATTCTTCTTTCGTCTAGTTTTGTTTTGTCTCTTAGACAAAGTTGTTGATGAAATACCTCGTCTTATCATTCCAGTAATGATCGGTGATAAGATTCTGAGGAAACGCATTTTGAGTTACCAAAGGCGGGTTAGAGAGTTGGTGAAAGTGGGTATCGTGAGAGAGAAGACATGAGTTCATGTGTTGATTATGAGATCATAAGATCTAAGGAGGATAGACAACGAGTTTGTTTCGCCGATTTTGAATTGGTAAACAAGTATCGTTATTCTTTTTCTTGTTTGGATAATATGCTTGATAAATTGCATAGTACTTATGTTTTATCTACATGTGATAATGGTCATGTGATGATAATGCCTAATCAATTTAGCACGAGAGATTGTGATAAATGGAAAATTGTTTTGGCATGTGAGTTATATAGGTGGTTAGTTATTTCTGTTAGATTAACTGATGCATCTAGTGTTTTCATGAGTTATTTAAAACATGTTTTACATGCTTCTGTTGGAAAATTTGTTGTTAGCTATTTTGATGGTAGAATCATTTTTATCATAAACTATGGAGGATATTTGATTTATGTTGAGTTAGTTTATGATCATGATATATATTCTCGTTTTCGATGTGTTTACTTGCATGAAATTAATTTTAGGTTTTGTTATCCAAATATTGACTTAGGGTTTCATGCTAGTCAATCTTTACATGAATTGTTGTTAGTTGACAATGGTAGTAATCATGTTGTTTCGTTAGAGCAATCTTCATTCCATGATTTGCTATTATATGGTTTTGATTCAAGAAGTGTTGATCATCAAGATGATTTGAGAGATGAGTTATTTGCATGTTTAGTTAGTTCACTTGGATTAGCTAAGGCATCGCGATACTTCCATGGAATTGTTGAATTATATTTTACATTTTTTTCATGGGAAAATTTGTTATTCTCTCTTTTGATTATATTAGATTTTTGTCAACATTTTGGGAAATTCTTTAAGATGTGTTGAATTTGTTTGTGATCATCGTCGATATCTTTATTGAATTTTCAATTTATGCTTGTGACCTTTTTACTCCGTTGATAACATTATTTGTTCTTTATTGTGTTAATGTCAATGGAAAGAGGGAGGTTGGTTGTGTTTTGCATATTCGTGATAGGATCATATTCATCGAGGGAAGCATGGATCGTAAGGTCAGTCCTGCTCAATGCATAAGACATCTGTGAGGAAGTGTTTTGAATATTGTTTTAGTAGACTATGCATATGATTTTGGTTTATTTAATTTCTTTGTGATTAGACAAAGGGAACTTATTGATTTGTTTTGTTTTGTGTTTAATCCAGGGATTCAAGTGTATGGGCTTATACGACCTAATGAATTTCAAAAGTTGATATTTGACCCAGGATCATTGATGTGGTTATGTTTGAAAATGATTGAGATCATAAGATTTCTGTTTGATCCGAGAATTCATCATTGGGAGAATCTATCACATGAAGAGTTTTCATTTTGATATTTGATCCAGGAAGAGTTGGAACTTTTCAGATTCGTGTTTGCGTTGTTGATATTACTTATTCATTTAATTGCCAGATGAGACTTGTGGTTATATTTTGTTTGGTGTTACTAACTTGATTTGTTTTTATGTAGGATCAGAGTTGTGGACAAATCCTTTTTAAGAGGAGGGGATGCCAGATTTGAGGATAAATCCTTTTGAAAAGGATGGGAATGATGACAGATTGACCGGGTCAGAATTTTTCGTCAATTTATCGACTCGAGTGAAGTGTTCAACAAATGATTTTAAGTAATTGGGCTAAAAATTATTTAGGAGTACAATTTAAATGTCATTGAGTGACCCAATTCAATGAAAGAAAGATAAAAGATGTGGGCGAATTAGTCTACCGATTAATATGCATATGGGAATTCAAAATGTATATGCCACGTGGGCAAATAGCCTATCAAGGAAATCAAAGCATATATAACGTGTATATGGGGCCATCGATATCAAAGATTTAGTAACTTACTTCATAGTCACGAATTTGGTAACTTATTTAACAACCACGACTTCTAACGCGGCTTGGAAAATATCAAAGATACTTAGCAAACTATGGAAAAATTTTATGATCTAGAATTAATTTTAAATTCTATTCTAATTAGGATTTCTTTTCCAAATTGACTTCTATTTCTTTATAGAAATTAGGGTTATAGTTTATACATTCCTATTAGGATTTGGATTGTTTTGAGTAGTATAAATAGAGGTCCAAGTTATGTAATCAAACACATTATTCATTATTATTATTCAATATATATGTGAATTTATTCTCTACTTTTGGTTCTTTGAAGAATTCCTAAGAAATAGTAATTCTTAGTTATTTCTTTGAGATTCAATTTGACTTATCATACAACAATTCATAGTTGTGTGTGGCGTCTTCTACCGCATCAATCGTCGATTGTACCGAGATTACCGCTTCAATATAAGCGAGGGGTCAAGATGTCGTTGGTGTCCATTCAACGCAAAATTCCGAACGCGAGCAATTGTACCAAAATTACCGTCTACATATAGGCGAGGAGTTAAGGCAACAACTGTGCTAGAAACGATCGGGGCGGCGACCACCTCACTCAAGCGTGCCGTGGAGTCTATCACCTAATAACCAATTGTCAGATTGCTCTTAAAAAGTATAAATCAGAGGTGTTATGTTCCCACTAAAATAAGGATCAGTTGTTCCTAAAAGACCAAATTAGAACCAAAGAAAATGAGAGCGCAAGTATAAATCCTTGATCTTATATTTGCAAGTATTCACAGCCCAAAAAAAACACGGTCTAATACGTTATTTGAACTTAATGGTATGGACAACCAAATGCTATATTGCTATCTAGATAGCAACCGAACCCTTTTTTGATTGACAAAGGAAAAACTTACACCTCCATCCCAAAATAATAGTTCACTCTACAAAAAACATCTATATTAAAGTTGTTTTGATAAACCTCTAATTGCAACCACCATTATGAATACAAAAGAATATTTTTTCCTCAGTTGAGTATAACTGCAATTCTGCAAGGACAACTGGACAAGGAAGCTTCCCATCAAGTACAATATGTTGGTGTACACTCTCAATAGAGCCAAGAAATATATGAAACCCCTTGCCTTGTTTACTAATAAAAAAAATTATCCACTATTCTTCTTCTTAGGAGCTCACTAAAGCTCGAGTTGAGTATAATAATATAACATTGTTAATAGTCAATTAAAACTCCCAACTCAAATTAAATAACATACTGCAGATCTAAAAGCTAGGTCTAGCTAATCAATATTAAAGGGAAATATGAAGCATTATGTTTTTTAACTTCCTCCTTTCCAAACTTAGAGATACATTGACTATTTTTTGTCAATTTGCAAAATCCTAACATTGAAAACAAATACAATTTTTAGTACAAACTAATATATATTCTATAAGTTACTCCCTCCTATCCAAAATTAGATATAATCTTTAAAATGACAAATTTTAAGGATAATTTTACTTTTCAAAAGATATCCATAATATTTAGTAGAAATATAATAACAGTGACAGGGTAGTACTCAATCAAGATATAAGTAATGGGAAATTAGAAACTTCATGTATCTTCATAATCCATAAAAATAAAATAAAAATCTCTAATTTTAGAATGGAGAGAGTAATTAAAAAGCAATACTAATTGTCATATTTGTTGTTTTTAAAACTTAAAATTGATTTGTATTAATTTTAAATTTTAAAATCTGGCAAATTGACTTCAAAAAGTAAAACTATATCTCCAGTTTTGGACAGATGTATTATTTCTATAAGGTGGAATCTCATTTTCAGGTACATACAAACGTGTACTCTGATTTGGTAATCAACACAAAAGTGAGAGAAATTTTATGAACAGATTGTTGGAAATTTCTTACGTTGGAAACATCAACTCCGGCAACCAGAAAATTAGATTTTTCATCACCAGATTGAGAAGCTTCGATAATTTTCTTCACTGTAACCGGTATTGTTCCGGGAGCATCACGATTCTGCAAAATCAGAGAGAAAAATATCAACAAAAGTCACCTTTCATATATATACAGACAGGATCAAAAGTAGACCTTTAAGTAGTAGAACTCTCTTAAATAATATATATATATATATATATATATATATATATATATATATATATATAAACGCTTCGGTCGCCATAAATAGAAGGAAAAAAAAGAGAGGAAAAACCCTTACTTTGGCCGGAGAAACCCCGGAATCAGTCGCCTGAGATGACTGAGAGAAGTTGAAGTTACCATCGAATTGGCTCGATGAGAACATGATTGGAAATCTAGAGATAGAAATCGGAGGGAGAGGGAGAGAATGCGAAAGCAAATTTGAAATTGAGATGATTAGATGAAGAGTCGGCTTTGGGGATTTTTAGTATATCAGAATTTAGAGGTGGGTTCCCTTTTCCCGCCAATTTGTGATGGTTTTTTCCCACTTTGCATATATACGGTCAATTAGATAAATCACTTTTTGTTCACTATATTGGTTCCGATTTTCATTGTGGTTATCGAAACTTTTTTTATTATAATCGAATAACTGTACTCTCAAAATTTTATAAAATGGTCATTACTTGATTTGGTCAGAAAAAAACGGAATCTTAACGTTGATCTTGAAGTTGATGAGACTTTTTTGCTTACGATGGAACAAGTTGATTGAGACTTTTTTTTTTACATACTAGACTTCTCTTCTTTGTTATCTTTAAACAAAGTGGAGTAGTAAAATTTATTATCTTTAAATAATAATAATAATAATTTCAAAATAATAGTAATAGTAATAATAATAATTTTGAAATAATAAAATAATAATAATAATAATTTCAAAATAACAATAATAACAATTTTAAAATTTTTAAAAAGATTATATAAATTATAAAAATATTTTTATATGCAATCGATGTGTATTTAAAAATAATATTTTTATTATTTTATTAATTTAAATTATTTGAGTAAGGGTAAATTTGACAAAACATTTTTTATTCTTCATTAAAAAAAAAAAACAAATTTCATACAAATATGTAGGAACAAACTCCCAAATACAATTAATTTTATAAAATTAAAATTTTTATAAAATTAATTGTGATTGTATTTTATAAAATTAAAATTTTATAAAATTATAATGGTGTATATATAATAATTATTTATAGCTCATCATAAGATTAAATAGATGATATAATAATAATAATAATAATAATAATAATAATAATAATAATAATAATAATAATAATAATAATAATGATAAGTACGTATATTTCACACACATTTAACAACAATATATTATTATGTTATTATATGTTTGAAAAGAGTTTAAGTCACTGTAATAAATAGTTCCACTTTTTAAAAAAAAAAAAAAGCATTACGTACTTTAATTATGCTCCCAAACTCTATATATGTATATCAAAAGCAAATTGTTAAAAAGTTTTTCTTTTAATTTGCTGCTATTATAATTTTATAAAAATTTTAATTTTATAAAATTAATTGTAATTGTATTTTATAAAATTTATTGTATTTGAGGGTTTGTTCCCTCTGATTTGTATGAAATTTGTTTTTTTATTTTAATGGAGAATAAAAATAATTTATCAAATTTACCCTTGCTCAAATAATTTAAATTAATAAAATAATAAAATATTATTTTTTTAAATACACATCGATTGCATATAAAATATTTTTATAATTTATATAATCTTTTAAAAAATTTTAAAAATGTTATTATTGTTATTTTAAAATTATTATTATTTAAAATTATTATTATTATTATTATTATTTTATTTAAAATTATTATTATTACTATTACTATTATTTTGAAATTATTATTATTATTATTATTATTATTATTATTTAAAGATAATAAATTTTACTACTCCACTTTGTTTAAAGATAACAAAGAAGAAGAAGTCTAGTCCACGTAAAGTTAAAAAAGTCCGGGTCAAACTTGCTCCACGTAAAAAAAGTCCGGGTCAACTTTTGATTAAGTTAAAGATTCCGTCCGCTTTTTCTGGACGAAATCTAAAGTAATGACCATTTTGTAAAATTTTGAGAGTACAGTTATTCGATTGTAATAAAAAAAGTTTCGGTAATCACAATGAAAACCGGACCCCAGTACAGTGACCAAAAAGTGATTTATCCCATTACAATAGTAACCCTATCAAATTGTACTCCTAGAAGAAAAAAAAAATCTGCTTTGTAGATTTGTACTTCCCCCATTCTTTAATATAAGTTATTTTAGATTTATGCACAAGTATTAAAGAAATAATTATATAGCATTAAATATAATATCAATTATCTATATTGCCCTTGTATTGAAAAAAAAAGTGTTATTTATTGGGCAAAAAATAGTAAGAGAACCAAAGTTATATTTATTACTTGGGGTAAGATTAAAAATTAGGCAATTAATACTTACTTAAAATTCTCAAACGACTTATATTAAGAAACAAAAATAATTCTCTAAAACGATATATATTAAAGAATAGAGGGAGTAAGTATATTATGAAATTATTTTTCTTTTTGTCCTCGTAAATTTAGTTATACAAGTTTGATAATAAGGTTCTTAATTAAAATCAGATCATTTATCGAACCGAAAAAGGTACCGATTGGATAGGTCGCTGGTTCCATCAGTGGTCGAACCATTATCGATCTAGTTAAGGCTTCTTGGTGATTTGTAGAGCATATATTCCCAACAAGTCATAACCTTAACAATGAACTTATTTTGACTTTGGATGAGCAAATTATGAAGTTTTGAATTAGAAACGTTAAAATCGATTAAATCTGGAAAGCGTGTAAAGGCTGAAAATTTGGGGCTGTTAGGCGCTTGGAGTCAGCAAAAAGCGAATAAAACCGAATTACCGAACCGAATTTTTTTAACCGAATTTTTTCGGTTATTCGGGTATTTTTTGTAATTCGGTTATATTCGATTTTATTTCTGATTTTCGGGTTCAAGTTTGATTTTTGAATTTAAGCTATTTGGTTAACCGAATAACCGAACCAGTTATAAAAAAAATTTAAGCCTTAAAAGGTTAAAATTGTAATCTCAAGAGTCTGATCTCTTATGAATCATCGTCATCTCTGGAATCTGATCTCAAAACTCTCTGATCTCTCACTCTCTAAAACTCCCTGATCTCAGATTTCAAATCTCTCAATCTCTAGTCTCTAAAGTCTTCTCTCATCTCTCACTGTAAGACCCCCACTTTTATGAATAAAGATTAATTTTTTCCAAAATATATTTTTGAATATTATGGTGTGAATTTGATATAATGTTATAGTTATGGATATTATTTACAAATTTTACAAAGTAAGCAAGTGGTTATATAATATTCGATTGGTCGGGGAATATTTGTTTTAACAGGGAATATTCGTACAATGGCACAATCATTGGTGGACCCTACAACGGAAGTATTGTCGTAGTTAGAAAACGACATAATTATCTTTTTATAAAAATAATGGCGAAAGTTTTACCGTTGAACTACTCGATGGTAAAAGTACAGTAATGCGAATGTCTGGCGTGGTTGCGTAGTAATAAACACGGTATTGATTATTGATGCTTACGTGAGAAGTCACTCATTTGTACTCAATTATTGCTACGATAATTGTTTGATAATATCTCTCATATTATTGATTAAGAAACGACATCTATTTCGATAAAATGATGTCCTGGAGGTATACAACACCCATTTCGATAAATAAGCCAAATCACATATAACTATTTGTTCACATGTATGTAATTGATTCAAACTATAACTTCAAGAATAATACAATTGATGAAGCAAAATATTTTTTTCACACAACACATATCGTGAGTTTAAATACAAATATTCAATAATCTTCTGCAAAATATCCACACTCAAATAAGTCCTCATTACAAATTATTCAAACACTATTTTTCAAACACTATTTTTCATAAATAGTGAGGACTACTAAAACATCTTTCTAGAACCATCACCCATACCCGACTAGATCCTCGCTATGTTCTCACCTCCCGAGAAGAAAAATGGAACAAAAAGGAAAAGGGTGAGCTCAACTAGCCCAAGAAAGAATATTATGACTAAGATAATATACAACAATTTATCATTAGTCTTCACACAGGAAAAACTGATAAAATATAATAGACAACAAGTTTTAGATCAACAATCGCAATGAAATAAAACAATCCATTAAAAGAGTCAAGTAGAGAAAGAATTCCACTATCTTCTAAGATTTAAAAGTCCATCATCAATATTTTATCCTCAGAATAACAATCAATATACATCTTTAATCAAATATTCATCTTTGCACTACACAGCCAAAGATATTCATTTGTATCACCATTGGTCATGTTCATCTCAACACTGCTCATCTTTGCACCACGGCCAAAGATATTCATTAGGTAATCATTCATCTTTGCACTATGTGCCAAAGATATTCAAGAATATCATCATTTAGGACCGAGGATGATGAAAAATATTTTAAAGAAAACGAATCCAAAGTGAGACAAAATAACAAATATTAGTGGATTCAGACATGTTTATCCAAGATCAATAATACTCCATAATAACCAATTTTGAAGCAAAATTCAAGAATAAAGATCAAAACATGGATACAATCAAAGATAGTAACCATAATAGACATCTTGACAAAAAGGAGAAATTTTTATTTTCTTTGAATAAGTGTCGATTCGTGAATAAGGTCAGATATCGTGAATAAAGTGCCGATATACATGAATAGTAACCCGACACAAAAAGTTTTAAATTTGATAAAAGTTCAAACCAATATTTCTAAGATAATGATATCAAGAAAATAATATCATTTAAGAAGAAATAAACATCCCTTACCTCAAAACTAAACAAAGATTTCCGATCGGAATATCTGATATGAGGTAAATGAAACTTGTACCGAATAAAGCAACTCTCAAAGTATCAAAATACTCACAAAATATGCTCAATAATATAGAGAGAAAGAGAGAAAACTTGTTTTCGTGTGATTTTCAATTTTAACTTAGCCTCTATTTATAGGAAAATGTTTAGACGTCAAGGCAGACTTAACCGCAACCCGATGGCTTTTACCGCTACTATTCCCACCCACCACATTTGAATAAAAATTCCAAAGACATTTCTCACCAACCAAAAGTGGGGCCCACCAATTCTAGAATTTTCCACCAAAATGATAAATTCAAACTTCAAGAATTTCCAAACTAGTCACCTCTTAAAATTCATAACAAATCATACGCTCATTTTAATCGGCTCAAAATTTGTGAACATATACTCAACTTATATATGTATAACATATCCAAAAATCATTAACGATCCATCCATTTCGGATTAAAAATTATAACTCATTTAATATATCTCAAAAAAACACCGGTTTAATTTTTAATACCTCCATTCCGACAAAAAATACCGATAAAACATCTCAACATTAACTCCTTCATTTTTAACCACAATAAATATATCCAACATTTATATCCACATAAAATAAATATTTTCTTATCATATGAATCAATAATTAATTATTCACAAATAATATTACGTAATCACATTTATGACAACCAGCCGCTCCTCAGAAAGAGGGGCTTTCCAATAAGGATTTCTCCATCGGCGCGCAATTAGGTGACCAAACCTCTCCTCGATGTAACTTTCTAGACATCGCCAATAATGCTATCTAATAATATTATTCAAATAATATGAATTATTGATCCGATAATGGGAAATATCTGCAAAGTTGACAATTATTGAAACAACAATAATATAAAATATCAACGCAAACAATTATTGAATCAATAAAATAAAATATTGAACAAAGAATTCATCGTAATAATTATCGAAAGTAGGCCTTCACGTAAGGATCAATAATTCATCAATACCGCAATACCGTGTGCATCGCAAGCAACCACGCCAGACATCGTATTTTAACCACCTGTATTCCAACAAATAAGTTAATGTGAATAATTACGCCTGTTATTTATAAAACTCAAACTTTGTCATTTTCTTCATCCGACAATTATCCGTTATGGGGCCCATAAATGGTCGCTACCGCCGCATTTAATATTTCCCAACAAAAAGAATATTCCACCACCAAACTAATATTCCCCCATAAAATGAATATTTTATAACCACTTGCTTATTTTGCAAAATTTGCACATTTCACCCATAACCAAAGTATTATATCAAATTAACTCCTTATTATTTCAAGATAATAAATAGAGAAAATTCAATTTTATTTATAATAAGTTGGGGTCTTACAACCTCCCTCCTTATGAAATTTCATCCTCAAAATCGACGACGACTGTGTTTCAAAAGGTGAGGGTACCTCGCTTTCATTTCCGATTCCAACTCCCTGTGTCATTTCCTCAATAAAGATGGTTCCTCCACAAAACCTTAACTTGTGGTATAACCTTGGTGCGTAAGACATGCTCTTTCCTATCCAAGATCTTAACAGTACCTTCCTCAGACGTTAAATCTTTGGCTATCTCGCCCGGTTCTAACGCAATAATGTGGTTTGGGTCTTTCACATATTTACGAAGCATAGATATGTGGAAAACATTATGAACACGAGACATACTTGGAGGTAACGCGAGTCTATAGCCACATTTCCTATTCGGTCAAGAATCTCAAATGGACCAACAAATCGTGGATCGAGCTTTTCTCTCTTCCCAAATCTTGTAACTCCCTTCCATGGAGCAATACGTAATAAAATACATGATCTCCAATATTAAATTCCACGCCCTTTCTATGAAGATCCAAGATAACTCTTTTTGTCGATCCTGTGCCATTTTGTATACGTTGTCGAATCATTTGGATCTTCTCTCTCGTAGTTATGCTGTATCAATTCGGGTCCCAACAATGTTGATTCACCCCCTCCTCCCCAAAGATACCGGAGAGCGACATTTTCTTCCATACAACGCTTCGAATGGAGCCATGCCTATACTTGCTTGATAACTGTTGTTGTAGGAGAATTCCACCAATGGTAGGTACTTATCCCAACTCCCTTTGAAATCTAGGACACATAGTCTTAATAGATCTTCAAGAGTTTGAATAGTCCTCTCTGATTGTCCGTCTGCTTTGAGGATGGTATGTCGAAATCAATCAGAATGCGTCTCATAGCTTTCTTCGCAAGCTAACCCAAAATCGTGAAGTGAATCTTGGGTCACGATCCAAACTATGGATATCGGCATGCCATGCAATCTCACAATCTCATTCACGTATACATACGAGCAAGACGCTCAAGGAATAAGTCTCACGATAGGCAAGAAATGAGCAGATTTGGTTAATCTATCAACAATAACCCAAATCGCATCTATGCCTTGAGAAACTTTGGGAAGACCAGTAATGAAATCCATAGTAATGTGTTCCCACTTCCATTTTGGAATCTCAAGTGGTTGTAATGGACCCTTTGGCACTTGATGCTCCACCTTTACACGCCGACAAGTTAAACACCTCGAGATAAACTCGCGATCTCTCTCTTCATATTGTTCCACCAAAATGTATGTCAAGATCATGATACATTTTGGTACTCCTGTGATGGATTGCAAATGGGGTGTCAGTGTGCTCCATCATGATTCTATGCTTCAAGTCGTAATCGTTAGAACGCAAAGTCTAGAGTTGAATCAAGTATTTCTTCTTCATCGATTCTTCGCTCGAATAGCACCTTCTTGCACTTTCTTCTTCATACGCATCACCTCCATGTCCGTAGCTTGAGAAGCTTTAACTTTATCGATTAAAGTCGATTCTACTCAGATGTTTGATATCATCACGCGGGTACTGGAGCCTTCATCTCTATCTCCATCCTTTGCAAGTCATACAAAATGGGCCTTTGTGTTAACAACATTGCACTCGCATCGCAGATATGATCTTCTACTCAATGCGTCACTACCACGCTTTGCTTTTCCAAGATGATATGGATGGTATGATCGTAATCTTTCAACAACTCAAGCCAACGTCGCCGCCGCATGTTGAGTTCCTTTTGGGTGAAAAAATATTTGAGGCTTTTATGATCCAGATAGATCTCCACTTTCTCCCCATAAGTAGTGTCTCCAGATCTTCAACGCGAAAAACGATCACGCTAACTCCAAATCATGAGTAGGATAATTCCTCTCATATTCTTTGAGTTATCGCGAGGCATAGGCTATGACTTTCCCATGTTGCATGAGAACACATCCTAACCCTTTGCTCAAGCATCGTCAGATATAACAAATCCATCCGAACCAGATGGTATTGCCAGACAAAGTCTTAAATGAGTCTCCTCTCGAGTTCTTGGAAACTCTTCTCGCAATCCTCGCTCCAACCGAATTTTGTATCTTTACGAGTCACCGAAGTTAATCTGAGAGTAGCGATTCGAGAAAATCCTTCCACGAATCTCCGATATAACCACCTAAGCCCGTAAAGCTACGATTTTGACCACCGACTTTGGTTTCTCCTAACTTCAGATGGCTTCAATCTTCGCCGGTCGACAGATACTCCATGTTTTGACACCACGCGCCCAAGGAATGCTACTTCCTCAAGCTAGAACTCGTGATTTCTTCAAACTTGGCATATAGCTTGTTTTCACGAAGCCTTTCAAGTATCACTTCAAATGGTGCTCATGATCTTCACGGCTTTTTGAATAGATGAGGATGTCATCAATAAAGACAACAACGAATCGATCCAAATATTCCTTGAATACTAGGTTCATCATATCCATGAAAGCAAAGTAGGAGCATTAGTCAATCCAAAAGACATGACTAAGAATTCATAATGCCCGCATCGAGTTTCAAGGTAGTCTTTGAATATCCTCGCTTAATCTTCAAACCGATGATATCCGTAATCTAAGATCGATCTTTGAAAAGAATTGTGCTCCTTGCAATCGGGTCAAACAGTCATCAATGCGAGGTAATGGATACCTATTCTTGATGGTGACATGGTTCAATTCTCAGTAGTCAATACAAAGTCGATACCCCGCTTTCTTCTTTTATTAATAAAACAGAGCACCCCAAGGAGATGTACTAGATTTAATGAAACCGATGTCTAACAATTCCTCAGTAGTTGGACTTTTAACTCCTCAAGTTCAATAAGAGCCATTCGATATGGAGTTTTAGAAATGGGTTTTGTACTTGCTCAAGGTCAATAAAGAATTCAACATCACGCTCGGGGTAGACCGGAAGTTCTTCAGAAATACATCAGAAATTCTCTAACAATGTAAATATTATTCAAATCGACTTGTCTTTGTTCAAATCCATAACATGGGCTAAGAAAGCTTGACATCCGCTTTTTCAATAAACGAATAACTTTATGGCTTGATATGACAAATGATCGATTTTAGTGGTTTAGTTGTTTGAATTGTATGACAAAGTTGGTTAGAATATGAAAACTAACAACCCATTTAAAATAATCAATTTTGGCATGATGAGTGGTTAACCAATCAATTCCTAAAATCACATCAAAAGCAAGTATCTTTAAAGAGATAAGATCAATGTAATGTGATAGTGCCAACTTGGATTAAGCAAGATTTATAAATAGTGGATGTAACGAAAAGTTTCACCCAACTGAGTCTCCACCGATAAATCAAAGTCTAATTTCTCCTGAGTCAAGTTTAAACGTTGAGCACAAGTAGGAGAGATAAATGAATGGGTAGAACCCAGATTCAGTAAGGTATAAACTTCTGCAAGAATTCAAGATTAGCTTACCCGTGATCACCTCGCTCGGGTTTCTCGATTTTGGCGGGCCACGACACAAACGCTCTTCCAGAACCGCCGAATTTTGACTTATCCGGATGCCTTTGGAGTTACCATCCTCTTTGAACTTGGTTTTTACATGTAACAGTCTCGAGCTATATGGCCCTCCTTTCCACAGCTTATAACATACCTTGGATTGTTGTGGGCGGCCAATGATATGTCCCTCTTTCCAGATTTGTAACAAAACGACCGCAGGCTCGCTTCTCCTCCCCTAAAAATAGTTGATGTTTCAGGCCGACGCCTTCACGCTATCATTGTTGTACCTTCTTTTTGAAATCTCTTCCCGACTCGCTCCTTCTATTATCATCGGCCACGATTACCACCAGAGTGGTTACCGCTTTTGTCCAATGATTTCCTCCCTCGCCGGTTTTCATTGTTCGATGGTCGCCGCCACCTGCAGATGATGACTCGGTTGTGGTCCCTCATTGCACATACTCATTATCTCGCCTAATAATTGAGCCATGTTTACAACATCCGAATATAAAGAAAATTTATGAGATATAAGATATCGTCAATCTCTCTGTTTTAGACCTCTCGTAAACATCCTCGCTATTCGCTCCTCATTTTTCACCAAATGAGGTGCAAACCGATAACTCGCAAACTTCGCCTCGCAGATCGGGACACCGCCATATTGTTTTGTTCCAAACCGATAAACTCTACCTCTTTTATACGATTTAATACTTTCGTGAAAGTACTTGTCATTGAACAGTTTTCAAACGTTTCCCAAGACATGTTGAGCGCGGCAGTCGGGTACGCTTCACGACTCCCACCAAGAGTCCGCTTTCACCGCTGAACATAAAGGTGGCGAATGGAACCTTCGTTCTCTTCCGCATCCCAAGACATCGAATATCTTGGTAATTTGCTTGACCCACGCTTTCCGCTTTGATCGGATCCGACTTTCCAATAAATTTCGTGGTCCCAACTCCTCGAATCGCTTGGGTCATGTGATGCATCAAGGCTGCTATCACTTCCACCCGTATTTTGTACACGAGTCTCCCTCGTCTCGATTTTGCATGAACCGCAAAAAGCTCCTAAACATTCCATCATTCATCGTTTTGCTCAAGAGTGTTGTTTACAGGAGGAATATTGCCTTCCCGTTGTAACGTTTCTCCCGGTTTGTGACTAAAGGTTGTTCCACGCCTCATACACTCCATTGTTAACGCTTCTCAGCAGCCCATTCTTAAATATCGCCATAAAACAAGGGTTAATTAAACAAATTAACATATCACATAATATCCCTATATTATGACACCAACCAACAAATAAGCTTAGTTAGGACACACTAAATAAGGATTTACTCATCTCTCCCTCCTAGTTCTATATTCCCGATCTCCGCCAGAGACCATATCCCTAAGCTTTGATACTAATCGTGACGCCCCAAAATAGGTATACAACACCCATTTTCGAGTCGCCAAATACATGGTACGTAAAGCAAAACTATAACTTCAATAATACAATTGTCGTGTAAAATACGACACAACATATATACTGTGAGTTTAAATACAAATATTATCTTCTGATAATATCCACACTCAAATAAGTCCTCATTACAATTATTCAAACACTATTTTACGTAAATAGTGAGGACTACTAAAACATCTTTCTAGAACCATCACTCCATACCCGACTAGATCCTCGCTATGTTCTCACCTCGAGAGAAAAATGGAACAAAAAGGAAAAAGGGTGAGCTCAACTAGCCCAAAGAAAGAATATTATGACTAAGATAATATACAATAATTTATCATTAGTCTTCAACAGGAAAAATCGATAAAATATAATAGACAACAAGTTTTAGATCAACAATCGCAATGAAACAACAATCCATTGTAAGAGTCAAGTAGAGAAAGAATTCCACTATCTTCTAAGATTTAAAAGTCCATCATCAATATTTTATCCTCGTAACAACAATCAATATACATCTTTAATCAAATATTCATCTTTGCACTATGTGTGCCAAAGATATTCATTTATATCACCAATTGGTCATGTTCATCTCAACACTGCTCATCTTTGCACCACGCCAAAGATATTCATTAGTAATCATTCATCTTTGCACTACAAAGCCAAAGATATTCAAGAATATCATCATTTAGGACCGAGGATGATGAAAAATATTTTAAAGAAAACGAATCCAAAGTGAGACAAAAGAACAAATATTAGGGATTCAGTACACAGTTTATCCAAGATCAATAATACTCCATAATAACCAATTTTGAAGCAAAATTCAAGAATAAAGATCAAAACATGGATACAATCAAAGATAGTAACCATAATAGACATCTTGGACAAAAAAGGAGAAAATTTCATTTTTCTATGAATAGTGTCGATTCGTGAATAAGGTCAGATACGTGAATAAAGGTCGTAGATACGTGAATAGTAACCCGACACAAAAAGTTCCAAATTTGATAAAAAGTTCAAACCAATATTTCAAGATAATGATATTGAAGAAAATAATATCATTTAAGAAGAAAAATAACATCCCTTACCTCAAACTAATAAAGATTTCCGATCGGAATATCTGATATGAGGTCGAATGAAACTTGTCTTTGAAATAGCAATTCTCAAAGTATCAAAATACTCACAAAATACGCCAATAATATAGATAGAAAGAGAGAAAGAGAGAGAAAGAAAACTAATTTCGTGTGATTTTCAATTTTAACTTAGCCTCTATTTATAGAAAATGTTAGACGCCCAAGCAGCATTTCGACCAAGAACCCGATGGCTTTTTACGCTACTATTCCCACCCACCACATTTGAATAAAAATTCCAAAGACATTTTTCACCAACCAAAAGTGGGGCCCACCAATTCTAGAATTTTCCACCAAAATGATAAATTTCAAACTTCAACAATTTCTCAACCAATCACCTCTTAAAATTCATAACAAATCACACGTTCATTTTAACTGCTCAAAATTTGTGGACATATACTCAACTTATATAAGTATAACATATCCAAAAATCACAACGATCCAACTATTTGATTAAAAATTATAACTCACTTAAATATATCTCAAAAACACCGGTTTAATTTTTAATACCTCCATTCCGACTAAAAAAAATATCGATAAAACATCTCAACATTAACTCCTTCATTTTTAACCACAATAAATATATCCAACATTTATATCCACATAAAATAAATATTTCCTTATCATATGAATCAATAATTAATTATTCACAAATAATATTACGTAATCACATTTATGACAACCGCATCTGCTCCTCAGAAAGAGGGGCTTTCCAATAAGGATTTCTCCTCATCGGCGCCGCAATTAGTGACCAAACCTCTCCTCGATGTAACTTTCTAGACATTGCCAATAATGCTATCTAATAATATTATTCAAATAATATGAATTATTGATCCGATAATGGAAATATAGGCAAATGACAATTATCAAAACAACAATAATATAAAATATCAACGCAAAGAATTATTGAATCAATAAAATAAAATATTGAATAAAGAATTCATCGTAATAATTATCGAGTAGTGCCTTCACGTAAGGATCAATAATTCATCAATATTGTGTAATACCGTGCCGTGCTACCGTGTGCAACCACACGCCAGACATCGTATTTTAACCACCGTGTATTCCAATAGTGTTAATTCAGAATAATTACGCCGTTATTTATAAAACTCAAACTTTGTCGCATTTTCTTCATCCGAAAGTTATCCGTTATGGGGCCCACACAATGGTTGCTACTGTCGCATTTAATATATTCCCCGAAAAAAGAATTCCACGACCAAACTAATATTCCACAATGAATATTTTATAACCACACCAAACAAAGTATTAATATTCTCCATATTATTTCAAGATAATAAATAGAGAAAATATTTTATAACCACTTGCTTATTTTGCAAAATTTGCACATTTCACCCATAACCAAAGTAAATTATATCAAATTTAACTGTAATATTTATTTCAAGAATATAAATAGAGAAAATTCAATTTTATTTATAATAAGTATAAAAAGAGGCTACAGAGAGGTCTTTAAATATTCTAAGAAGTACTATTCACGGGTACTATTCACAAAGTAATATTCACCCGGGGAATTATTCGTGACAAAAAATTGATTTCTTTGATGTCCAAATCATTTTTGATACAATATTATGATTGAGTTTTACTCCATAAAGCAGTATCATGTTGACAATTTGGACATTATTGAATTATGGATAAATTAAATTATAAATCTTTAAAAATTTATCCTTTACTTTCTTTTAATTGAATTTTTATATCATTGTCATCATCATCATGCTTATATTGTGATAAAAGTCATTTGTGGCTTACGTGCATAGATGTACTATTAATTGGTATGATTATGACCAGAGATTATTCGGTATAATCATGACCGTAATGTTACAAATGATGTGGTAAAAATCCTTATTGGCCTGTAGTGCGTTGATGGACAGTTGTTGGTATGATTATGACCAGGGATTATTCGGTATAATCATGACCATTGATGATTACATGAATATCCTTAGCCCGTAGTGCAGGGATGATTCGATGATGTGGTTTATTTATTGTCGAGTCTCAAATGATAAAATTGATGATAAACTTTTTAAATCATAGAAGATAGTAGATATCATGCTCTACTTGACTCTTCTAATGGATTGTTTGTTTTTTGCAGATTAAACTTGATGTTTATTATATTTTATCGGTTTAACAACATTGAATGCTAACGATAATTTATTCGCATTATCTTAGTCATAATATTTCTTCTTCGGGCTAGTTGAGCTCACCCTTTGTTTTCATTATTCTCTTCGTGAAATGAGAATATAGTTTGGGACTAGTGGGAACCTGAGTGTTATCCGGATGTTTGCAGATTAGTAGTTTTCACTATTCGGTGAAATAGTGTGATAATAAATGTAATAAGGACTCCATTTGAGTTTGAATACATGCTCTAGAAGACAATATTCAGATTAAAACTCTCACTTATATTTTGTCGTATTTTTACACGCGATTTGCATAATTAAGTTGTATTTGAATTTTGTAAAATGTATTTGGCGACTCAGAATGGGTGATGTATGCCTATTTTGGGGGCGTCACAGTTGGTATCAAAGCTTAGGGATATGATCCTTGGCTGAGATGTGAGACTAGAACTAGGAGGGGGAGAGACGGGAAATTCCTTCGCTAGTATGACCTACCTAAGTTTATTTGGTATTTATTTGATCGGTCAGAGTATAGGGATAATATGTGACATGTCAATTAACCCTTATTTTGTGGCAGTATTTGAAAATGGCATACGAAAATGTTGAGATAAGCAATGAAGCACATGAGACCGTTGAGTCACCAATGATCAATACCCAGGATAATGTGCAACAGGAAGACAATAATCCTCAGGTAAACAATAACACCGATCAAATGATGAACGATGGGATGTTCAGAGGCTTTATGCAATTTATGCAACATCAGGCGAGAACGGCTCCTGTTCAAAATACAGTTGGAATCACTGGCAACTCTCGGACGGTCACCGCAAAACAGTTCAAAGAGCTGGGACCACCGGAGTTTATTGGAGAGCCAAAACCACTTAAGGCAGAGACGTGGATAAAGCAGATCACCAAGATATTTGATGTCTTGGGATGCTCCGAGGAGCAAAAGGTTCCCTTTGCCACTTTCATGTGTTGCGAGGAGGCGACATCGGTGGGAATCAGAAAGCGACTCAACCAACTGTCGCAGTGAAGATGTCTTGGGAGAAGTTCCAAGAACTGTTCAACGACAAGTACTTTTCCGAAAGTATTCGTCACATGAAGGAGGTGGAGTTTATCAAGCTGGAGCAAAACAATATGACCGTGTTGCAGTACGAAGCTAAGTTTGTCGAGTTGTCCCGATTTGCGTCCCACTTGGTTGACAATGAAGAGAGAATGACGCGAATGTTTCTGCGAGGTTTGAAACCCGAGATACGTCAATACTTAATTTCTCATAAACTATGTTTGTATTCAGATATTGTAAATAGGGCTCAGTTATTGGAGCACGATAACGAGTCAACCCAACCAAGAGAGAGCAACCAAAAAAATGATAATACAAGTGGTAGCAGTCATCGAAGCTGTGACAACAAACGTGGAGGGAATCAACATGCCAGAAATGGTAACCACTTCGGTGGAAATCATGGCCAAGATAATAGAAGTGGAAATTTCAAGAAGAGGAGATTCAACAATGATGGAAAGACGTCATCACCAGCACTTGTTGTTAAGGAAGAAGAATGACAACCAATCGTATGTTACAAATGCGGAGGGGAGGGACATATCAGTCCGAACTGTACGCAGCAATCCAAAGCGTGTTATAATTGCGGAAGAGAAGGTCACCTAGCCCAATTTTGTCATGCAGTAAAGCCAAGTCCAGCTGGGATGGAGGCACTAAAGGCTGTCCTAGAGAACTTAAAGTCGGTAGTTCAAGGGAGAGCGTTTGTCGTAACCTCCTAAAAAGCGAATAACCCGAACGAAGTCATCACGGGTAAGCTAATCATAAACTCTAGCGAAGTATATACCTTATTTGATACCGGTTCTACCCATTCTTTTATTTCTTCTACTTGCGCTCGTCGTTTAAATTTTATTCCAGAGAAATTAGACTTTCACTTATCTGTTGAAACTCTGTTGGGAGAAACCTTCATTACATCCACTGTGTATAAGTCTTGTTTGGTTCAAATCGGTACTGTGACGCCCCCAAAATAGGTATACATCACCTATTCTGAATCGTCAAATACATGGTACAGAATACAAATACAACTTAATAATACAACTGTCGTGTACAATATGACAAAACATAAGCTGTGAGTTTGAATACAAATATTGTCTACTAGAGATTATACAAACTCAAAAGGAGTCCTCATTACAATTATTATCACACTATTTCACAGAATAGTGAGGACTACTAATGCTATCATCCGCCCGCCACCCGCTTCCCGACTAGTCCTCGCTACGTTCTCATTTCAAGAGAACAATGAAAGTAAAAGGGTGAGCTTAACTAGCCCAGTAGGAAATATTATGACTAAGATAATGCAGAATATATTATCGTTAGCCTTCAACAGTGTTAAACTGATACAATATAACAATCATCAAGTTTAACTGCAATGAACAAGCAATCCATTAAAAGAGTCAAGTAGAGAATAAAATCTACTATCTTTTATGATTTAAAAGGTTTTTCATCACTTTTATCATTTGGGACTCGACTTAATAAATAATCCACATCATCGAATCACCCCTGCACTACGGCCAAGGATATTCTTTAGTATCACGACCATAATTATCCATGCACTACGGGCCAAGAATATTTGTGTGTTCAATAATGGTCATGATCATGCCAACAACTGTCCATCAATGCACTACGGGCCAATGAGGACTTTTACCACATCATTTGTAACATTACGGCCATGATTACAAGAATAATAAACCGTGGTCATAATCATACCAAGTCCATCTATGCACTATAGGCCACAGATGACTTTCAACAAAATATAAACATGAGGATGATGACAATGATATAAGAATTTAATAAAACAAGTTCAAGAATTATTTTATCCAGGAACTAATAACGTCCAAATTGTCAACATGATACTGCTTTGTAGAGTAAAATTCAAGAATGCTCAGAAGAATATTTTCATGAAAAGATACTGGATGAAGCGCAAATATCAAAGATATTCCACTAATTTCATGGAGTATAGAAGTCAAAACTTTAACCAACTGAGTATATTAAGGAATGAAATAACAAAAGAAATCACCGGATACGCGATAGACCGCATGACAAAAAGTTATTCCAATGTAATAATAAATAACGGAATCAGTCCCACAGAAACGCATGGCGACATGATATTCCAAGAATAATAATAAAGGCGGAATCGGTCCGCCAGTAGAACGCATGTGAGATGTGATATTCCAATGAGAATAATAAAGACGGAATCAGTCCGCGTAAAACGCATGCATGAAGATATTCCAATGAGAATAATAAAGACGGAACCAGTCCGGTAGAGAACGATGTATGCAGGATGTTCCAATGAATGATAAAGAATGGAACAATGTAAGAATTTCACCAAGTATAGGGTAGCAGCTCACAGATACAGGTTATTCAACAGAATAATAAAGAATGGAATAATGAAGTTCTCTTCATAGATAAGAAGAAAGAAATATACTCGCATCTGAGTACAACAAATAATATTCCCTACCTTAGAAAAACTGGATACTAGAATAGTGAGGTAGCAGACTTCTCTTCTTCTTTCTATAATTTCTCTCTATAATAATCGCTCTAAATCTTTTGTGAATTGGTGAGAAATGAAGGAAGAATGAGCTTTTATTTATAGAAAAATATAATTTCGATAATTGCATGTTTTGGGGCTCGAAAAATTACAGTACAATACCTCCAACTTTTATTTCATTTTTAATTTAGTCATGGAAGTATTATCAAACTTGCACCACCTCCCCTAATAGTAAATAATGTGATTCAATAGTAAATTATGTGAATCAATAGTTCTAGACATGTGAAAATACAAATTATAGTATAGTACCTCCATCTATACCTCCATTGTTAACTTAGTCATGCAAGTATTATCAATCTTGCACCAACTCCCCTAATAGTAACAAAAATATGAAAAAATAGTATACACATGTGAACAAATAGTTATAATCATGTGAAATAATAGCAATCAATTGCTCATTTATCCGGTTAAATACCCAATTGGTCAACATAACCTCCAGACACCAATTATTATTGAAATAATTGTCGATTTTCACTAACACAAATAATTCCAACACAATGAAACCATTTTTATCAAAAATATAAATTTTGAAATTTTGAAGTTTGACTTTTCCTGAAAAAGTCAACTGTTGACTTTTTGACCAAATAGCGAATTCCGAAAAAATTTGTATTTATAGACTATTTTTACTAATTTCATCGTTCCGGACTCAAATATCACGTCCGCGTCTCCAAATTCAACTCCGAACACAACTTCAATTTTAATAACATTCATCATTAATATTATAACTCACAATATTTATCAACCAGATCGTTCCCAGGAAAGAGGAGGCTTTCCAATAAGGATTTCTCCCTATTGGCGCAAAATTAGGTGACCAAACCTCTCCTTGACAGAACTTCTAGACATTGTAAATATTTTAATTTAATAATATGAATAACTTTGTCGTCTCAATTATTGATTTAATAAAATAACATATTATGCAGATGATACTATGACAATAATCGAATCAATAATATGAGAGATATGATGTAACAACCATCGAAAGCAATAATTGAGTATAACCGAGTGACTTCTCGTGTAAGCATCAATAATCAATACCGTAGTGCTACTATGCAACCACGCCAGACATCGTATTTTTACTACGGGTAGTTCAACAGCTTAACTGTAAAACTTCCGCCGTTATTTTTATAAAGTATTTTTGTCGTTTTCTCAATCGACAATAATTACATTGTGGGGTCCACCAATGATTGTCTTGGTTACGAATATTCCCCGTTAAAACGAATATTCCCCACAGCCAATCGAATATTATATAACAACTTCATGTACAACTTTTACAAAATTTGTAAATATTACCCACAACTATAACATTATATCAAATCCACACCATTATATTCAAAAATATATTTCGAGAAAATTTAATCTTTATTCAAAAAGTTGGGGTCTTATGAGACACCCCCAAAATTAGTTATACGTCACCCATCTTGGGTCGCCACTTACATGGTACATAAATTCAAATACAACTTATTAACATAAGCGTGTGGTACAATACTTATATAAATCGTGAGTTTGAATACAAATATTGTTTACTAGATATTATACAAACTCAAAAGGAGTCCTCATTACAACTATTATCACACTATTTCACGCAGACTAGTGAGGACTACTAATGCTATCCTCCGGACCATTACTGCGTTCCCCGACTCGTCCCAAATTTATGTTCTCATTTTCACGAGAGAAACGGTGAAAGAAAAGGTGAGCTCAACTAGCCCAAGAAGAAATATTATGACTAAGATAATGCGAATAAATTATCATTAGCCTTCAACAGATGTTAAACCGATAAAATACAATAGACAACCAGTTTAATCGCAATGAATATACAATCCATTAAAAGAGTCAAGTAGAAAATAAAGTCTACTATCTTTTAGGTTTTAAAAGGTTTTCATACATTTTATCACTAAAACTCAGTTTAATGAATAAACCACAATATCTAATCATCCCCTGCATCACTGGCCAAGGATTTTCATCAAATTATCAATGGTCATGACTATATCGAATCACCCCCGGTCATAATCATACCAAAAACTATCCATCATCGCATTACAAAAGCCACCGAGGACTTTTATCACATCATTTATAACAAGCCGTGATTATACCGAATGATCCTCGTCATAATCATACTAAGATCATCTATGCACGTAAGCCCAAAGATAACATAATATATCATGAAGATGATGACAATGACATAATAATTCAATAAAACAAGTTCAAGAATTAATTTATCTAGGAATTATTAACGCCCAAATTGTCAACAAGATACTTTATTTTTGTAGAGTAAAATTCAAGAATGATCGGAAGAATATTTCCATGAAAAGATATGGATGAAACGCAAATATCAAGGATATTCTACTAATTTCATGGAGTATAGAAGTCAAAGTTTTAACCAACCTGGGTATAATAAAGAATGGAATAACAAAAGAAATCACCATGCATGCGGTGCCAGATGTATGTGTTATTCCAATGTAATAATAATAACGGAACCAAAGTCGTGAAATTCACAATCAGCAGGATGATCCAATGAATAATAAATTTGAATAATAAACAATGGAACCGTGTCCAGGTGTAAAACACACATGCATGTGATATTCCAAAGTAATAATAAATGCGGAATAATAAACAATGGAACCGGTCAGGTGTAAAACACATGCATGTGATATTCCAATAGAATAATAAAGAATGGAATAATGAAGAAGAAGATCACCATATACAAAGTTATTCCAATGTAATAAATAAGAATGGAATAATATAAGGATTTCACCAAGTATAGGTACGCCAGCGTATCAAAGGTTATGTATAGGGTATGCCACTTTTATAAGTTATTCCAATGTAATAATAATGAATGGAATAAATGAAGTTCTCTTCATGAATAAGAAAGAATATCACCCCTACGAACGTACAACAAATAATATCCCTTACCGTAAAAGACACCTTTGGATATCAAAGTAGTGAAGTACCAAAGATACTACTCTTCTTCTTTCTCTCTATAGATTTTCTCTCTATAGCTTCTCTCTATAATTTCTCTCTAGCGTTTTAGTGAATTCGTAAGAAAATAATGAAGGAATGAGCTTCTATTTATGGGAAAATAGAATGCATAGTAATTAATCCATGAAGCGGTCGATTGATTTACTTTAATCGACGGTCCATATTTAAAGCAAAATCTTTTAAATAAAATATCATATATTCTATTTATATAAAAATATTTTACTATGCAAAACACTATGCAAAAACACTATGCAAAATACTATGCAACACTATGCATAATAAAATATAATATATTCTATTTATGTAATAACTTTAATAAAGTATTCTATTTTATATAAAGATATTTTGTTTTATTACGTTAATTATACTGAATAAAACAAAATATCATTATCGCTTATAATAATTCATATTATTAATAGACAATAATGGAATCAAACCGAGTGACTTATCACATAAGCATCAATAATCAATACCGTGTGCTACTATGCAACCACCACGTACATCGTACTTTTACTACCGAAAGTAGTTCAACAAAGATCAACCAGTAAAACTTCCGCCGTTATTTTAATAAAAATATTTTTGTTTTTTCAATCGACAATAATTACATTGTAGGGTCCACCAATGATTGAGTAGTTTATTTAATATTCCCTGCTAAAAAAGAATATTCCTCACCAATCGAATATAATATAACCACTTGAATACTTTGCAAAATTTATAAATACTACCTACAACTATAATATTATCTCAAATTCACACCATAATATTAAAAATTATTTCGATAAAATTTACATCTTTATTGATAAAATCTGGGGTCTCACAATCTCCCTCCTTATGGAATTTTACCGAAATTATGGTACGACACTGGTATGATAAAGAGGTGAGGATACCTTGAATACCTTTATCGTTGAAAACATTAAATTCATCTTTGCAATCCTACCAAAGATATTTATTCACAATTCATCTTTGCACTACAGCCAAAGATATACAAATGTAAAACCAATAATCTTTGAGACGCAGCGACTTAATAGTATCACGACCATTTAATTATCCATGCACCATCGCCAAGGATATTCGTGTTTTCAATTACTGGTCATGATTATACCGAATAATCCTTGGTCATAATCATACCAAGTCTATCAATGCACTACGACCAAAGATGACTTTTACCACATCCATGAATTAATATTTCATTCTTTGAGACTCAAATTTCAATAATTAATCCATATCATCGAATCATCCCCGCACTACATGTGCCAAGGATATTCATTAGTATCACGACCACGAATTATCCATGCACTACTACCAAAGATAATTGTGTATTCATTAGTATCACGACCACAAATTATCCATGCACTACTACCAAAGATAATCGTGTATTCATTAGTATCACGACCACAAATTATCCATGCACAATGGCCAAAGATAATTGTGTATTCATTAGTATCCGACCACAAATTATCCAGCACTACTACCAAAGATAATCGTGTATTCATTAGTATCACGCACCACAAATTATCCATGCACTACGACCAAAGATAATCGTGTATTCATTAGTATCACGACCACAAATTATCCATGCACTACGGCCAAAGATAATCGTGTATTCATTAGTATCACGACCACAAATTATCCATGCACTACTACCAAAGATAATCGTGTATTCATTAGTATCACGACCACAAATTATCCATGCACTACTACCAAAGATAACCGTGTATTCATTAGTATCACGACTAACAAATTATCCATGTACACTACTACCAAAGATAATCGTGTATTCATTAGTATCACGACCACAAATTATCCATGCACTACTACCAAAGATAATCGTGTTTTCAATTACGGTTATGATTATCCCTAACAATCCTCATCGGTCATAATCATACCAAGTCCATCTATGCACTCTGTGCCACGGATGACTTTCAACATAATATAAAACATGAGGATAATGATATAAAGAATCAATCAATGAGATAAAGGATAAATATTAAACATTTATAATATAATTTATCCAGATTCAAGAATATCCCCATGTTATCAATCACTTAATAATCTCATAATCTAATATCATTAATATTATAACAATATTTTAATCACTTCTTAAATTTATAAACAATTTATCTCAATTATTTACGCTTTACCATATAATGCATTTAATCATTCAAAATGCCATACTCATAAGATATCATCACCAATTATCAAATCCTCATAAAAAAAAATATGCATATACTCTATATAGATTCTCTCTAATAGCCATAAAATCCTATTTTCAACTTTGTTATTTCACATAACATATTTAACTCATATGTTCAGAATTAAACTATTTTCATGAAAAATACCAAATCAGTCCCAAAAAATATTTTTTTTCTGGGATTTAGCATAATATAGTCCCATAATGAAAATATATTTTTCTCGAATTTTTAAAATTCATTTACTATTTTTCAAAATTAATTTCTAATTAATTCCTTAAGAAAGTAGCTACCTCAAGTTTAACTCCAAAATTCCCAAATCTTGGCAGGACCTTACACATGTTATCGTGAGCTTCTAGTTTAAATTTCATGGTCATCGGAGTTATAGAACTCAGGTTATAAGCGTTTTTCATCGAAAAAACCTAAATATTGAAATAGTCATAACTTGCTCATTTTAAGTCAGAATGAGCTCATTTTTGGACAGGAGGTACTTTATACCATATACTTTCATGTCCCAAAAGGCCAGAATTTTTCTCATAATTTAAGTGGCCGAAACAGCCCGTCTAAAATCATGGCAGCAGCTTTTTTTGGTTTTTGCATCTTTGCACTCCTTTGCTAAAATCAGTCCACACAAAAATCTACAACACCTTTTCCAGTAATTCCACTTGGATTAGTTAGGTAACTCATAGATCTAACTCTAGGACTTGACCACACTCAAAAATTCAAAATATAATAGGAGATATGGTCAATTGAATTTCATTTTACGTTTTTCACCAAAATCTGATTTTCAACTCTTTGTGATTTCTAAGAAACTTTCATGTTTTCACATAATAACCAACATAACTCATCATAACACTTACTAATACTTCATATACCTATGATTTTCATTAGTCCAATGCTTTTATTATGACTTTCATCATAATCCTCGTAAACAGATCCTTTTAGTTGAAGAAATATTTGAGGGTTTAAGAAATGGGTTTTTGTACTGGGGTCAATACAAAATTCAATTTCACGTTCTAGGGTAGGCTAGGAAGTCTTCAAGAATACGCCAAGAAATTTATTAATGATAGAAATATCATTCAAAACTGTTACTTTCGTCCAAGACTTGGATAGTACGTCACATTAATACCAACTGTGACTTCTATCCCTTAACTTGGATAGCACCTCACAATGATACCTATCAACTTGCCATCTTCAGTCACGACATCGCCTACAGAAAGTCTGGCTTCGGTGCATTCCACACAAGGAAGTCAACAACGAAAGGATCGGGGCTCTTTACTTATGGCTTGATATGACAATGATTGACTTTAGTGGTTTGGTTACTTTGAATTCGCATAACAGGTTGGTTAAGAGTATGAAAGCTAACAACCTTACAAAAATCATGATGAGTATTTAACCAACCGATTTCTAAAGTCACATCAAAAACAAATATTTTCAAAGAGATAAGATCGACAGGTAACGCAAAAATGTTTATTTGAATCAAATAAGATTTAAAAACAGTAGAGGTAACGAAGGCTCCTACTAACGAAGTTTTAACCAATAAGTCAAAGTTTAACTTCTTCGGAGTCAAATTTAAACGTTGAACACAACTAGGTGAAATAAAAGAGTGGGTAGAACTGGTATCTAACATGGTATAGACTTCACAAGAGCTTATGATTAACTTACCCGTGATAATTTTATTCAGGTCCCTCGTCACGAGAAAAAAAACGCTCTCTCTTAAACTACCGGTTTTGGTTTGTCTAGGACAGCCTTTGGTGCCTCCATCCTAGTTGAATTTGTCTTCGGTAAACGAAAAAATCGAGCTAAGTGACCTTCTCTTCCATAATTATAACATGCTTTTGGATGGCGTGGCGTGATTCGGATCGATGTGTCCTCCCTCCTCCGCATTTGAAGCATATGATAAGTGGTCTTTCTCCTTCCTTAACAACGGGTCTTTGTAATCGACGTCTTTCCATCATCGTTGAATCTCCTTTTCTTGAAATGTCCATTCTTATTGTTTTGTACGATTACCACCGAAGTGGTTACCATATCTCGCCCGTTGATTCCTCCACGCTTGTTGTCACCGCTTCGATGACTACTCATTTGGTATTATAATTTTGCTTACCGCTTCTTTAGTCAAGCGTTGACTCGTTATCGCGCTCCACTAATCGAGCCCTATTTACAACATTTGAATACAAACACGGTTTATAAGAAATAAGATGTTGACGTATCTCCGCTTCAAACCTCTTAAAAACATTCGCGCCCATTCTCTTCATTATCCACCAAGGGGGATTAAACCGTGATAACTCCGCAAATTTTGCCTCGTATTATACGCGGCCATATTGTTTTGTTCCAACTTGATAAACTCCATCTCCTTCATGTGGCGAATACTTTCAGAAAGTATTTGTCGTTGAATGACTCTTGGAACTTCTCCCAAGATATCTTCAAGATATAGAAGTTGAGTACGCTTTTACCGATTCCCACCAAAGAATCGCCTCTCCGCCGCAACATAAAGGCGTACAAAGGGAACCTTTGCTCCTCGGAGCATCCCAAGACATCAAATATCTTGGTAATGCTTTATCCATGCTTCCGCCTGAAGTGGTTTTGGCTCTCCTTAAACTCCGGTGGTCCCAGCTCCTTGAATTGTTTAGCGGTCGCCGCCGAGAGTTTTCCGTGTTCCACCCACGTTTTGGATGTAAGTCGCTCTACCGATGTTGCATGAATTCTAAAAACATCTTAAACGTCATCGTCGTTAAATCAATTGATCAGTGTTGTTGTTTACAGGAGGATTATCGCCATCCTGTTGCACATTGTCCTGATTATTGATCTGTGGAGAATCAACAGTCTCCTGCGCTCCATTGCTATTCTCAACATTCTCGGATGCCATTTTCAAACACTGCCACAAAATAAGGGTTAATTGACATGCAACATATTATCACTATACTCTGACTGACCAATCAAATACCAAATAAACTTAGGTAGGTCATACTAGCGAAGGTATTCCCCGTTTCTCCCCTCCTAGTACTATTCTCACATCTTAGCCAGGGATCATATCCCTAAGCTCTGATACCAACTGAGACGCCCCCAAAATTAGTTATACGTCACCCATCTTGGGTCGCCACTTACATGGTACATAAATTCAAATACAACTTATTAACATAAGCGCTGTGTATAATAATACGACATAAAGCGTGAGTTTGAATACAAATATTGTCTACTAGATATTATACAAACTCAAAAGGAGTCCTCATTACAACTATTATCACACTATTTCACAGAATAGTGAGGACTACTAATGCTATCCTCTGGACCATTACTCCGTTCCCCGACTCGTCCCAGCTATGTTCTCATTTCCTGAAGAGAACAGTGAAAGAAAGGGTGAGCTCAACTAGCCCAGTAAGAAATATTATGACTAAGATAATGCAAGAATAAATTATCATTAGCCTTCAACAGTGTAAACTGATAAAATACAATAGACAACCAGTTTAATAATGCAATGAATATGCAATTCATTAAAAGAGTCAAGTAGAAAATAAAGTCTACTATCTTTTAGGTTTTAAAAGGTTTTCATAAATTTTATCACTAAAACTCAGTTTAATGAATAAACCACAATATCTAATCATCCCCTCGCATCACGGCCAAGGATTTTCATCAAATTATCAATGGTCATGACTATACCGAATCACCCCCGGTCATAATCATACCAAAAACTATCCATCAACGCATTACGTGCCACCGAGGACTTTTATCACATCATTTATAACAAGCCATGATTATACCGAATGATCCTCGGTCATAATCATACTAAGATCATCTATGCACGTAAGCCAAAGATAACATAATATATCATGAGGATGATGACAATGACATAATAATTCAATAAAACAAGTTCAAGAATTAATTTATCTAGGAATTATTAACGCCCAAATTGTCAACAAGATCTTTATTTTGTAGAGTAAAATTCAAGAATGATCGGAAGAATATTTCCATGAAAAGATCTTTGGATGAAACACAAATATCAAGGATATTCTACTAATTTCATGGAGTATAGAAGTCAAAGTTTTAACCATTTGGGTATAATAAAGAATGGAATAACAAAAGAAATCACCACGCAAATGCGATTAGATGTATAAAAGTTATTCTAATGTAATAATAATAATAACGAAACCGTGTCAAAGGTGAAATTCACATCAAGCAGGATGATCCAATAGAATAATAAATTTGAATAATAAATAATGGAACCAGTTAGGTGTAAAACACATGCATGACAGGATATTCCAATAGAATAATAAATGCGGAATAATAAACAATGGAACCGTGTCCGGTGTAAAACACACGCATGTGATATTCCAATGAGTAATAAATAATGGAATAATGAAGAAGAAGATCACCATATACTACAAAGTTATTCCAATGAATAAATAAGAATGGAATAATATAAGGATTTCACCAAGTATATAGGGTATGCAGCATGTATACAAAAGTTGTGTATAGGGTATGCCACTTTTACAAAAGTTATTCCAATGTAATAATAATGAATGGAATAATGTAAGTTCTCTTCATGAATAAGAAAGAATAACACCCTTTACGGGTACAACAAATAATATCCCTTACCGTAAAAGACATTGGATATCAAAGTAGTGAAGTACCGTAATACTCTTCTTCTTTCTCTCTATAGATTTTCTCTCTATAACTTTCTCTATAATTTTCTCTACAGAGTTTTAGTGAATTAAGTAAGAAAATAATGAAGGAATGAGCTTATTTATAGGAAAATAGAATGCATAGTAATTAATCCATGAACGGTCCAGATTGATTTACTTTTAATCGACGGTCCATATTTAAAGCAAAATCTTTTAAATAAAATATCATATATTCTATTTATATAAAACATTTTACTATGCAAACACTATGCAACACTATGCAAAACACTATATGAAAAACACTATGCAAAAAACACTATGCAACACTATGCATAATAAAATATAATATATTCTATTTATAGAATAACTTTAATAAAGTATTCTATTTTATATAAAAGATGTTTCGCATTTTATTACGTTAATAATACGAATAAAACAAAAGCGTCATTATCGCTATAATAATACATATTATTAATCGAATAATAATGGAATCAAACCGAGTGACTTCTCACATAAGCATCAATAATCAATACCGGTGTTACTACTATGCAACCACACGACATCTTGTACTTTTACTACCGAAAGTAGTTCAACAAGATCAACGGTAAAACTTCCGCCGTTATTTTAATAAAATATTTTTGTCGTTTTCTCAATCCGACAATAATTTCATTGTGGGTCCACCAATGATTGAGTAGTTATACGAATATTCCCGCTAAACCGAATATTCCCCACCAATCGAATATAATATAACCACTTGAATACTTTGCAAAATTTATAAATACTACCCACAACTATAATATTATCTCAAATTCACACCATAATATTAAAAATTATTTTGACAAAATTTAAATCTTTATTAATAAAATCTGGGGTCTCACATCTTACAGGTACACTCACATTACCTGTCAATCTTATTTCCTTAAAAATACTTGCATTTGATGTGGTTTTAGGGATTGATTGGTTAACTACTCATCATGCAAAAATTGATTGTTTTTGTAAGGTGGTTAGCTTTCATATTCCTAACCAACCTATTATGTGAATTCAAGCAACCAAACTACTAAAGTCAATTACTGTCATATCAAGCCATAAAGCTATTCGTTTGTTGAAAAACAGATGTCAAGCTTTCTTAGCCCATGTTACGGATTTAAATAAAAATACGTCAGATTTGAATAATATTTTTATTGTTAATAAATTTTCTGACGTATTCCCTGAAGAACTTCCTGGCCTACCCACAAAGCGTAAAATCGAATTTTATATCGACCTTAAACCCGGTACAAAACCCATTTCCAAAGCCCCATATCGAATGACTCCTATTGAACTTTAGGAGTTAAAAACCTAACTACATGAATTGTTAGACATCGATTTCATTCGTCCTAGTACGTCTCTTTGGGTTGCTCCTGTTCTATTCGTGAAGAAGAAAGATGGAAGTATGCGATTTTGTATTGATTATCGGGAGTTGAATCATGTCACCATAAAAAATAGGTACCCATTGCCTCGCATTGATGACCTGTTTGACCAGTTGCAAGGCGCCAAATTCTTTTCAAAGATCGATCTTCGTTCTGGATATCATCAGTTGAAGATTAAAACTGATGACATTCCAAAGACTACTTTCAGAACTCGATATGGGCATTACGAATTCCTAGTCATGTCTTTTGGATTGACTAATGCTCCTGCTGCCTTCATGGATATGATGAACCGAGTATTCAAGGAATATTTGGAACACTTTGTGGCCGTCTTTACTGATGACATCCTCATTTACTCCAAAAGTCGTGAAGATCATGAGAAACACTTGAGGCTGATACTCCAAATGCTTCGTGAAAATAAGTTATATGTCAAGTTGAAGAAATGCGAGTTCTGGCTTGAGGAAGTAGCATTCCTTGGGCACGTGATATCAAATCACAGAATATCTGTTGACCCGACAAAGATTGAAGTAATTCAAAGCTGGGAGCAACCTAAGTCAATGACCGAAGTACGTAGCTTTTTGGGCTTAGCTGGTTATTATCAGAGGTTCGTGGAAGGATTTTCTCGAATCGCTGCTCCATTAACTTAGATTTGACGAAAAGATACAAAATTCATTGGAGCGAGAATATGAGAAGAGTTTTCAAGAACTCAAGAGGAGGCTCATTTCAGCACCTGTTCTGACAATACCAGCTGGTTCGGAGGGATTTGTCATATACAATGATGCTTCAGGCAAAGGTTTAGGGTGTGTTCTCATGCAACATGGGAAACTCATAGCCTATGCCTCACTATAACTCAAAGAATATGAGAGGAATTATCCTACTCATGATCTAGAGTTGGCAGTTATCGTTTTTGCGCTTAAGATTTGGAGGCATTACCTATATAGAGAGAAGGTCGAGATCTATACGGATTATAAAAGCCTCAAATATTTCTTTACTCAAAAGGAACTCAACATGCGGCAACGACGATGGCTTGAGCTATTGAAAGATTACGATCATACCATTCAATACCATCCTAAAAAAGGGAACGTAGTAACTGACGCATTGAGAAGAAGATCATATGCGGGTATGAGTGTGATATTGTCAACGCAATTTTGTATGACTTACAAAGGATGGAGATAGAGATAAAGACTCCAGGGACCCACATGATGATGGCAAATATACGAGCAGAATTGACTTTAATCGATAAAGTTAAAGCTGCTCAAGCTACAGATTTGGAGCCGATGCGTATGAGAAAGAAAGTGCAAGAATGTGCTATTCCGGAAGCAAGAATCGATGAAGAAGGAATACTTCGAGTCAACTCCAGACTTTGTGTTTCTAACGATTCTGACTTAAAGTATAAAATCATGATGGAGGCGCACAACACACCGTTTGTAATCCATCCTAGGAGTACCAAAATGTATCGTGATCTTCGACATACATTTTGGTGGAGCAATATGAAGAGGGAGATGGCGGGGTTTATCTCAAGGTGTCTAACTTGTCAACTAGTCAAGGCAGAGCATCAAGTGCCAAAAGGTCCATTGCAACCACTTGAAATTCTAGAATAGAAGTGGGAGCAGATTACCATGGATTTCGTTACTGGTCTTCCCATAGTTTCTCAAGGCATAAATGCGATTTGGGTCATCGTTGATAGATTGACCAAGTCCGCACATTTCTTACCGATACGAGAAACTTATACACTTGAACGTCTTTCTCGTATGTACATAAACGAAATTGTAAGATTGCATGGTATGCCAGTATCCATAGTTTCTGATCGAGACCCAAGATTCACTTCACGATTTAGAGTTAGTTTACAAAAAGCTGTGACACCCCCAAAATAGGTCCAATCCATCCAACCTATTCTGAGTTGCCAAATACATGGTACAGAAAATAAATACAACTTTATTACTACAATTGTCGTTCAAAATACAACAACACATATGCTGTGAGTTTTGATATAAATATATACCAACTGTGACTCTCATCCCAACCTTGGATAGCACGTCACAATGGCACCTTACATAAAGGTACAATCAAAAACTGTTTTAGAAATTAAAACATTTGGGAAGTGCTCAAGGAAACCTTCGTATATGGGAGGCCATGCGTCTAGGTTATGATAGATATCATATATCCACAGAATTATCCTTGGTTGATCCAATAGACCCCAAAGAAAAACGAAAAGATTACTATCATATTCTTTCCAATGGTGAGTCTTTTCTTGACATATCATTATCTCCACTGTCTCTAATCGAGAATTATACTTCAACCAAACACCAAGATTATATAGGTAGTGCTCGTAGATATACTCAGCAAGTGGATGTGCACACAACCCTGTCTTATGATAACGCGAGGTTGTATGTCATTAGACATCTTGTATGATAGTGGCAAAAGAGTTTTCCAACGTTGGGTTCACCTCACCCTATTTGATTCACCAAATATAACTACTAAATGATGTATAAAATACAACACACTTTTCTATACAGTTTAGGGAGAACTTCCACAACTAGAGACCACCATTCTATTCCCCTGTGACCCCCGCTCGACCCAGCTACACTCTTATTACCTGAAAGGAATTGTGAAGCAGAAGGGTGAGCTCAACTAGCCAAGTAGGAAATATTATGACTAAAGATAATTCAATTATCAATAGCATTAGTCAGTAATAAATTAGAGATTTAGAACATATGGTAGATAATAAAACTTTTCAACCATAGTTACAGCGGAATGAGCAATCCATTAGAAGAGTCAAATAGACCATAAAGTCTATTATCTTCTCCATGTTAAAAATCCACCAACAATGCTTTATCCCTGTAACATCAATTAACAGTTCTGGTCTATAATCATATGAATAACTCATAATCATAATTGTAATTCTAAATTCCTCTTCTCATCCATGACGAAGATAATTTTCATCACCTGTCTTTACCTGAAATATCAAAGATCATGGTTATACCAAATCATAGTTCCTGTTCATAATCATACTAATTAATTCATCTTTGCACTACGGGCCAACGATATTCGTCAACAGTTCATCTTTGCACTACTGGCCAAAGATATTCAACAACAGGACATCTTTGCAGTACGACCCAAAGATATTCAACAACAGATCATCTTTGCACTACAGGCCAAAGATATTCAACAGATCATCTTTGCACTACAGGCCAAAGATATTCAACAACAGTACATGTGAAACCCCAGATTTTATGAATAAAGAATTAATTTTCTCGAAATAATTTTTTTTATATTATGGTGTGAATTTGAGATAATGTTATAGTTGTGGGTAATATTTATAAATTTTGCAAAGTATGCAAGTTGTCATATTATATTCGATTGGTCGGGGAATATTCGTTTTAAATAGGAAATATTAAATGCGACAAGACAATCATTAGTGGACCCCACAACGGAATTATTATCGGATTGAGAAAACAACAAAAATATTTTATTGAAAATAACAAATGGAAGTTTTACCATTGATCTTTGTTGAACTACTCGGTAGTAAAAAAGAAATGCGATGTCTGGCGTTGTTGCGTAGTAACTGCAGTAATGATTATTGATATTTATGTGAGAAGTCACCAGTTTTGTTCATTTATTGCTACAATAGTTTTTGCATAGTATCTCACATTATTTTATTCAATTATTGTTGATTTAGAAGTTTTGTTTTATTCATTATTATTAACGTAATAAAATAGAAACATCTTTTTATATAAAATGCAGAATACTTTATTAAAGTTATTCTATAAATAGAATATATTATATTCTATTATGCATAGTGTTTTGTATAGTAAAATCTTTTTATATAAAAGAGAATACTTTATTAAAGTTATTCTATAAATAGAATATATTATATTTTATTATGCATAGTGTTTTGCATAGTGCTGCAAGATAGTGTTTGCATAGTAAAAATCTTTTAATATAAATAGAATATATTATATTTTATTTAAAAGATTTTTCTTTAAATATGGACCGTCAGATTAAAGTAAATCAATCTGGACCGTTCATGGATTAAATACTATGCATTTCATTTTCCTATAAATAGAAGCTCATTCCTTTATTATTTTCTTACAAATTCACTGAACTCTAGAGAGAGAAACTATAGAGAGAGACTATAGAGAGATAGAAGAAAAGTTTTCTGTTACTTCACTACTCTTATATCAAGTATTATTTTACGGTAAGGAATATTATTTCTTTTGTATTCATGAAGAGAACTTCATTATTCCATTCTTTATTATTCTCTTTGGAATAACCGAAGATATGGACTACCCTATACTTGGTGACATTCTTCTATTATTCATCTTTATTATTCGCCGGAATATCACATGCTGTCTTTATCTGTGGGACTGGTTCCATTTTAATTATTCCGTCTTTATTATTATTCTCGCGGAATATCCTCGTACATGCATGCTATACTATCACGGGGACTGGTTCCATCATTTATTATTCCACATTTATTATTCTCATTGGAACATCCACATCGATTGTGAATTTCACCGAATTGGTTCTATTATTATTATTACGTTGGAATAACACCGTCACAAGCAATCTGCATGGTGGTGATATCTTTTGTTATTCCATTCGGTATTATACTCAGTTGATTAAAATTTTGACTTCTATACTCCATGAAATTAGTGGAATATCCTTGATATTTGCGCTTCATCCAGTATTTTTCATGAAAATATTCTTCTGAGCATTCTTGAATTTTATTCTATAAAGAAGTATCATGTTGACAATTTTGACATTATTGGTTCCTGGACAAATTAATTCTTAAACTTGTTTAATTGAATTTTTATATCATTGTCATCATCCTCATGTTTATGTTATGTTGAAAGTCATATGTGGCATGTAGTGCATAGATGGACTTGGTATGATTATGACCAGGGATTATTCGGTATAATCATAACCGTAATGTTACAAATGATGTGAAAATTAAAAGTCCTCATTGGCCCGTAGTGCATTGATGTACAGTGTTTGGTATGATTATAGCTATGGATTCTCTTCGGCCAAGGGAGCAAAGATGAATTGTTTTATGGCATGATCAGGACCGTTGATGAAAACACGATTATCTTTGGCCTGTAGTGCATGGATAATTCGTGGTCGTGATAATCTTGAAGAATATCCTGGCACAGTAGTGCGGGGATGATTTAATGATGTGGATTATTTATTGAAATGAGTCTCAAATGATAAAAGTGATGAAAACTTTTAAATCATAAAAGATAGTAGATTCTATTCTCTACTTGACTCTTTTAATGGATTGCTTGTTCCGCTGCAGTTAAACTTGATGTCTATTGTATTTTATCAGTTTAACATTGTTGGAGGCTAATGATAATTTATTTTACATTATCTTAGTCATAATATTTCTTACTGGGGTAGTTGAGCTCACCCTTTCTTTCACTGTTCTCTTCAGGAAATGAGAATATAGTTGGGATGAGTCGGGGAACGGAGTGATGGTCCAGAGGATAACATTAGGAGTCCTCACTATTTTGTGAAATAGTGTGATAATAATTGTAATGACGACTCCTTTTGAGTTTGTATAATCTCTAGTAGACAATAATTATTCAAACTCACAGTTTATGTTTTGTCGTATTGTACACGACAATTGTATTAGTAAGTTGTATTTAAATTCTGTACCATGTATCTGGCGACCCAAGATAGGTGATGTATACCTAATTTTGGGGCGCCACGATTTAATATCAAAGCTTAGGATATGATTCTGGCTAAGATGTGAGACAAGAACTAGGAGGGGAGAGACGGGGAATTCCTTCGCTAGTATAACCTACCTAAGTTTATGTGGTATTTAATGGGTCGGTCAGAGTATAGGGATAATATGTGATATATTATTTAACCCTTGTTTTGTGGCAGTGTTTGAAAATGGCATCCGAGAATGTTGAGAATCGCAATGGAGCATTGTATTGATTCTCCATGATCAATAATCGAGGACAATGTGCAACAGGATGGCGATAATCCTCCTGTAAACAACAACACTGATCAATTGACGAACGACGGTACGTTTAAGAGCTTTTTAGAATTCATGCAACATCAGGTGAAGGCGGCTCCTGTTGATAATGTAGGAGGAAACAATGGCAACCCACGGTTGGTCACCGCTAAGCAATTCAAGGAGCTGGGACCACCGGAGTTTTTGGGAAACCCAGAACCACTTAAGGCGGAGACGTGGTTAAAGCAGATCACCAAGATATTTGATGTCTTGGGATGCTCCGAGGAGAAAAAGGTTCCTTTTGCCACCTTTATGTTGTGTGAAGAAGCAGATCATTGGTGGGAATCTGTAAAACGTACCTAGACTGACGCACTCAAGATGTCTTGGGAGAAGTTCCAAGAGCTGTTCAACGATAAGTACTTTCCCGAAAGTATTCGGCACATGAAGGAGGTTGAGTTTATCAAGCTGGAGCAAAATAATATGACCGTGTTGCAGTACGAGGCTAAGTTTGCGGAGTTGTCCCGGTTTGCATCCCATTTGGTCGATAATGAGGAGCGAATGGCGCAAATGTTTCTGCGAGGTTTGAAACCCGATATACGTCAATACCTCATTTCTCATAAACTTTGTTTATATTCAGATATTGTGAATAAGGCTCAGTTAGTGGAGCGCGATAATGAGTCATCACAACCAAAAGGTAATGACTAGCAACACGATAATAATCATACCGGTGGCAACGACCATCGGAACAATGATAACCATCGCGGGGGAAATTATCATGCCAAGAATGGTAACCACTTCGGTGGTAATCATGGCCAAGATAATAGAAATGGACATTTCAAGAAGAGAAGGTTCAATAATGATGGAAAGACAGCAGCACCAGCACCCGTTTCAAAGGAAGAAGAACGACCACCGGTCGTATGTTTCAAATGCGACAGAGAGGACACATCCGTCAAGTATCAGACGCAAAGAATCCAAAGCGTGTTTTAATCATGGAAGAGAAGGTCACCTAGCTCGATTTTGTCGTATGGTGAAGTCAAGTCCAATTTGGGATAGTGATGCCAAAGGATGTCCCGACAAGCCAAAGCCGGTAGTTTAAGAAAAGCGTTTTTTTCGTGAAAAGGAACTGAATAAAATTATCACGGTATGTTAGTCATAAACTCTCGAAGTCTATACCGTGTTAGAATCTGGGTTCTACTCACTCTTTTATTTCACCTAGTTGTGTTTCAATGTTTGAAGTTTATTCCGGAGAAGTTAGACTTTGATATATCTGTTTAAACTCAGTTCGGAGAAACCTTCGTTACCTCCATTATTTATAAATCTTGTTCAAATCAACACTTTCACGTTACGTGTTGATCTTGTCTCTTTGAAAATACTTGCCTTTGATGCGATTTTAGGAATCGATTGGTTAATTACTCATTATGCTTTTCGTAAGGTTGTTAGCTTTCATATTCCTAACCAACCTGTTATGCGAATTCAAGAAACCAAACCACTAAAGTCAATCATTGTCATATCGAGCCATAAATAAAGAGCCCTGATCCTTTCGTTGTTGACTTTCTTGTGTGGAATGCACCGAAGCCAGACTTTCTGTAGGCGACGTCGTGAATGACGATGACAAGTTGATAGGTATCATTGTGGGTGCTATCTAGGTTAAGGGATAGAAGTCACAATTGGTATCAATGTGACGTACTATCCAAGTCTTGGATGAGTAGTGATTTTGAATGATATTTCTATCATTAATAAATCTTTTCGACGTATTCACGAAGACTTCTTAGCCTACCCCAGAGCGTGAAATCAAATTTTGTATTGACACCAGTACAAAACCCATTTCTTAAACCCTCAAAATATTTCTTCAACTAAAACGAACGTAACATGCCCCAAAGATGTTGACTCGAGCTATTGAAGATTACGATCGTACCATTCAATATCATCGTGGAAGAGCGAACGTGGTAGCTGACGTGTTGAGTAGAAGATCGTATGCATTTATAAGTGCGATGTTGTTAACACAAAGACTCATTTCGTATAACTTGCAAATGATGAAGATAGAGTTAAAGACTCTAGGGACCCACGTGAAGATAACGAATATATAAGTAAAATCGACTTTAATCGATAAAGTTAAAGCCGCTCAAGCTACATACTCAGAGCTGATGAATGTGAAGAAGAAGGTTCAAGAGAGCGTTATTCTAGAAGCAAGAATCGACGAAGAAAGAAAATCTCAACCCTCGATTTAATTGGCCCATTTGAAATCCTCGATGAAGTAGGAACTGTGGCTTATAGACTCGTTTTACCGCCAAGTATGTTGCGTGTTCAGAACTTTTTTTTTTTTCGTATCGATGTTACGTAAATATGTGGATGACCCGAACCACATTATTAATTTAGAATCGGACGAGATAGCGGATGATTTAACGTATGAGATCTCGTGTTAAAATCTTGGATAAGAAGAATCGTATCCAACACACAAGGGTTATACCTCAAGAGTTAGAATCCGAAATGAAGTCAAGGTATCCTCACCTGTTCGGCATACCAGGTACGTACGTAAATTTTGAGGGCGAAATTCCATAAGGAGGGGAGATTGTGAAACCCCAGATTTTATGAATAAAGAATTAATTTTCTCGAAATAATTTTTTTATATTATGGTGTGAATTTGAGATAATGTTATAGTTGTGGGTAATATTTATAAATTTTGCAAAGTATGCAAGTTGTCATATTATATTCGATTGGTGGTGAATATTCGTTTTAAATGAAAATATTAAATGCAATGCACAATCATTGGTGGACCCCACAACAGAATTATTGTCGGATTGAGAAAATGACAAAAATATTTTATTGAAAATAACGGCGGAAGTTTTACCGTTGATACTGTTGAACTACTCGGTAGTAAAAGTACAGTAATACGCATTGTTGCATAGTAGCATACGGTATTGATTATTGATATTTATATGAGAAGTCACTCAGTTTTGTTCAATTATTGCTACAATAGTTGCTGCATAGTATCTCACATTATTTGATTCAATTATTGTTGATTTAGAAGTTTTATTTTATTCAGTATTATTAACGTAATAAAATAGAAACATCTTTTTATATAAAATGTAATACTTTATTAAAGTTATTCTATAAATGTAATATATTATATTCTATTATGCATAGTGTTTTGCATAGTAAAATCTTTTTATATAAAATGTAATACTTTATTAAAGTTATTCTATAAATAGAATATATTATATTTTATTATGCATAGTGTTTTTGCATAGTGCCTGCATAGTGTTTGCATAGTAAAAATCTTTTTATGTAAATAGAATATATTATATTTTATTTAAAAGATTTTTTTTTAAATATGGACCGTCAGATTTAAGTAAATCAATTTGGACCGTTCATGGATTAGTTACTATGCATTCCATTTTCCTATAAATAGAAGCTCATTCCTTCATTATTTTCTTACTTAATTCTTTGAACTAGAGAGAGAAACTATAGAGAGAGAGACTATAGAGAGATAGAAAAAGTTTTCTCGCTACTTCACTACTCTTATATCAAGTATTATTTTACGGTAAGGAATATTATTTCTTTTGTATTCATGAAGAGAACTTACATTATTCCATTCTTTATTATTCTCACTTTGGAATAACCAAAGATACGCTTTGACTACCCTATACTTGGTGACATTCTTCTATTTATTCCGCTCGGAATATCTTATGCATGCTATCTGTGGGACTGGTTCCATTTTAATTATTCCGTCTTTATTATTCTCGTCGAAATATCCATGCATCTGTATATCATGGGACCTAGTTCCATCATTTATTATTTCGTATTTATTATTTCTGTTGGAACATCCCCGATTGTGAATTTCACCCGACCTGGTTCCGTTATTATTATTCCTCGTTGGAATAACCGCTCATGCATAAGTACCGCATGCATGGTGACATCTTTTGTTATTCCATTCGGTATTATACTCGGTTGATTAAAATTTTAACTTCTATACTCCATGAAATTAGTGGAATATCCTTGATATTTGCGCTTCATCCAAAGATTTTCATGGAAATATTCTTCCGAGCATTCTTGAATTTTATTCTACAAAGAAGTATCATGTTGACAATTTGGGACGTTTTTGGTTCTGGACAAATTAATTCTTAAACTTGTTTAATTGAATTCTTATATCATTGTCATCATCCTCATGTTTATGTTATGTTGAAAGCCATCTCGTGGTCACAGTGTATAGATGAACTTGGTATGATTATGAATTGAGGATTATTCGGTATAATCATAACCGTAATGTTACAAATGATGTGAAAATTAAAAGTCCTCATCGCCCATAGTGCATTGATGGGCGATTTTTGGTATGATTATGGCTATGGATTCTTTTTCGCCAAGGAGCAAAAATGAATTATTTTATGGCATGATCGACCGTTGATGAAAACACGATTATCTTTGGCACAGTAGTGCATGGATAATTCGTGGTCGTGATAATCTTGAAGAATATCCTCGGCCGTAGTAAATGTGGGATGATTTAATGATGTGGATTATTTATTGAGTTAAGTCTCGCCGATAAAAGTGATGAAAAACTTTTAAATCATAAAAGATAGTAGATTATTCTCTACTTGACTCTTTTAATGGATTGTTTGTTCACTGCAGATTAAACTTGATGTCTATTGTATTTTATCGTTTAACATTGTTGGAGGCTAATGATAATTTATTTTGCATTATCTTAGTCATAATATTTCATCTTGGGTTAGTTGAGCTCACCCTTTCTTTCACCGTTCTCTTCGTGAAATGAGAATATAAATTGGGACGAGTCGGGGAACAGTGATGGTCCGAAGAATAACATTAGTAGTCCTTACTATTTTGTGAAATAGTGTGATAATAATTTTAATGAGGACTCCTTTTGAGTTTGTATAATCTCTAGAGACAATAATTGTATTCAAACTCACGGTTTATGTTTTGTCGATTGTATACCCATACGCTTGTATTTGAATTACATACCATGTATTTGGCGACCCAAGATGGGTGATGTATACCTATTTTTGGGGCGTCACAGTACATCTTTGCACTACATGCCAAAGATATTAATATCTCAAGTAAATATATAATCATTTCAGAATTTATATAAACAATAATTATAACCATGTTGAACAATTCACCTTTGCCTTAAGCTAAAGATATTCAATTATAAATTCAATGGTCATGATCATACCAGTCAACAATTCATCTTTCCACTACTGGCCAAAGAGAACTCATAGTCACGATCATACCAATAATCTATCCATCTTTACACTCAAGTCAAGGAGAAATTTCTTCACCAGGATTATAAAAATGTTATATATGATAATAAAAACAATATGATCAAAACATGGATTTAATTTCAAGAGTAAGATTCATAAATCAACGATAATTTGGTCAGAAAAAGAAACCAATTTTGTCGTGAATAGTACCCATGAATAGTAACTCGTGAATAGTAACTCGTGAATAGTAACCCCGACATGAAAAAGGTAGAAATTCCACAATAAAATCCATACCAATATTTCGGTATAATGATATTGAAAGAATAACATTTCTTAAACTTATAAACAATTTATTTTAATTGTTTACACTTTACTAATTAATGCATTTAATCATCCTAAAATGCCAAACTCATAAGATTTCATCACCAATAACCAAAACTCTCATCAAAAAATCAGATATACCTTATATAGGATTCTCAAGCCATAAAATCCTATTTTCCAATTTTCTTACTTCACATAACATATTTAATTCATTTACTCATAACTAGGCCATTTTAATGAAAAATACCAAATAAGTACAAAAAAAATTTCTTTTCTGATATTTAGTAGAATATAGTCCCATATTGAACATATATTTTTCTCAAAATTTTTAAAATTCATTTACTTTTTTTCATATGGCTAAAACTGCCGAATATTTAGATATTTATCATAAATTGTACTTTTGTCTAAAAATTCCGAAATTGGCAGGATATACTGATATTATATAGATGTACTTCCAATAAAAATTTCATCAATTTTGGAGTTAACCACAAGGAGTTATAAGGGTTTACTTTTAAAATAGTCTTTTCTCATAAAATTCATAACTCTTAATCTATACATCCACAAATCACCATTTTCGGACACAATCAAGAAAACTCATCAAATTATCATTTCAAAATTTTCCAGAATTTTTGAGGGTCGAAAAAATTACGAAACTGAAAAACATAATAACCCTTAAAATCCCTTACCTCAAAAGAGCAGTACTTTTGACTGGAATATCGGATGAAAAGCCGAAGGAACCTTGCACTGAATAACAACTCTCAAAGTATCTAAATACTCACAAAATATGCTCGATAATATAGAGGAGAAAGAGAAAGCTTATGTTTCTGGTGTGATTTTCAATTCTAACTTAGCCCTCTATTTATAGGAAAATGTCGACCATATTTGAAGCGAGACTTGACTGCTACACGATGGCTTTTACCGCTACAATTGCCACCCACCACATTTGAAATAAAATTCAGCACATTTCTTAACCAACCACAAGTGGGACCCACTCAATTCTAGAATTTTCCACCAAAATCATTTATAAACATAATTTCCAAATCAGTCACCTCTTAAAATTCATAACAAATTATACGTTCATTTTTAACGGCTCAAAATTTGTGGACATATACTCAACTTATATATGTATAACATATCCAAAAATCACAATGATCCAACTACGATTAAAAAATTATAACTCACTTAATAGAGCTTTAAGAATAACCGATTTGATATTTTAATACCTCCAATCCGACAAAATCTTGATAAAACACCTCAACATTAATTCCTTTATTTATAACCACATAAATAAATCCATCATTTATATCCACATCAAATAAATATTTCCTTATCATATAAATTAATAATTAATTATTCACAAATAATATTATGTAATTCTAATAATAATAACTAGGCGGTTCAGAAAGAGGGGGTTTCAATAAGGATTTTCTCCTTATTGGCGCAAATAGGTGACCAAACCTCTCCTCGACGTAACTTTCTAGACATTGCCAATAATGCTATCTAATAATATTATTCAAATAATATGAATTATTGATCCGATAATAGGAAATCTTGTGCGTTGACAATTATTGAAACAACAATAATATAAAATATCAATGCAGCAATTATTGAATCAATAAAATAAAATATTAAACAGTAATTACTGTAACAATTATTGAGTAGTTCCTTCTTACATAAGGATCAATAATTCAAAAATATCGTAATACTGGTGTGCTTCTTCGTGCAACCACGCCGTATTATTATATTTTAACCACCGGTATTCCAACAAGTTAATTTCAGTAATAACTACTTGCCGTTATTTATAAAAACTCAAACATGTCGTTTTCTTCATCCGATAGTTATTCTGTTATGGGGCCCATAAATGGCTGCACCATTGTACGAATATTCCCCGACAACAAGAATATTCCACGACCAAACGAATATTCCCCGATAACAATAAGTATTTTATAGCCACTTGCTTATTTTGAAAAAATTTCAAATATCACCCTTAACATTAACCTTTTTATCAATTTAACCATTTACTGAACAGAAAAATTGAATACTTTTATTTCATAAAATTCGGGGTCTTACAATCTCCCATTCTTATGAAATTTCGTCCCCGAAAATTACGTACCTGGTATTTCAAAGAGTTGAGAATACCTTGCTTCCATCTTCCATGTCCTCATGATTTCTCCATTGCTCAACTCCTGTATTTCAGATATCATTCTAGAATACAGCTTCAAAACAAGGGTTAATTGAACAAATTAAAATATCACATAATATCCCGATATTATGACTGACCAACAAATAAGCTTAGGTAGGAAACACTAGCGAAGGATTTACTCATCTCTCCCCTCCTAGATCTATTCCCCGATCTCTGCCAGAGATCATATCCCTAAGCTCTGATACCAAATGTGACTCATGTTCCATCCGTGGACAACACCTCACAGTGGTACCTATCAGTTTGCCACCGCAGAACGGCGTCCCCTACGGAGAGTCTGGCTTCGGTGTATCCCACACAAGGAAGTCACCAGCGAGAGGCTCAGGGCTCTTTATTTATAGATCTGATACCAAATGTGACACCCCCAAAATAGGTCCAATCCTTCCAACCTATTCTGAGTTGCCAAATACATGGTACAGAAAATAACTACAACTTTAGTACTACAATTGTCGTGCAAAATACAACAACGCATATGCTGTGAGTTTTGATACAAATATATACCAACTGTGACTCTCATCCCAACCTTGGATAGCACGTCACAATGGCACATTACATAAAAGTACAATCAAAAACTGTTTTAGAAATTAAAACATTTGGGAAGTGCTCAAGGAAACCTTCGTACATGGGAGGCCATGCATCTAGGTTATGATAGATATCATATGTCCACGGAATTATCCTTGGTTGATCTAATAGACCCCAAAGAAAAACAAGAAGATTACTATCATATTCTTTCCAATGGTGAGTATTTTCTTGACATATCATTATCTCCACTGTCACTAATCGAGAATTATACTTCAACCAAACACCAAGATTATATAGGTAGTGCTCGTAGATATACTCAGCAAGTGGATGTGCACAACCCTATCTTATGATAACGCGAGGTTGTATGTCATTAGACATCTTGTATGATAGTGGCAAAACACTCTTCCAACGTTGGGTTCGCCTCACCCTATTTGATTCACCAAATATAACTACTAAATGATGTATAAAATACAACACACTTTTCTATACAGTTTAGGGAGAACTTCCACAGCTAGAGACCACCATTCTATTCCCCTGTGACCCCCGTTTGACCCAGCTACACTCTTATTACCTAAAAGGAATTGTGAAGCAGAAGGGTGAGCTCAACTAGCCCAGTAGGAAATATTATGACTAAAGATAATTAAATTATCAATAACATTCGTCAATAATAAATCAGAGATTTAGAACATATGGTAGAAGATAAAACTTTTCAACCATAGTTGCAGCGGAACGAGCAATCCATTAGAAGAGTCAAATAGACCATAAAGTCTATTATCTTTTCCATGTTAAAAGTCCACCAACACTGTCTTATCCCTGTATCAATCAATAACTTTTGTCCACAATCATGTGAAAAACTCATAATCATAATTGGGGTTCTAAATTCCTCTTCGCATCCAGGACGAAGATAATTTTCAACACATGTCTTTACCTGAAACATCAAAGATCATGGTTATACCAAATCATAGTTCCTGTTCATAATCATACTAATAAATTCATCTTTGCACTACGGGCCAAAGATATTTGTCAACTGTGACGCCCCCAAAATTAGGTATCACATCACCCATCTTGGGTCGCCAGATACATGGTAAAGAATACAAATACAATCTTAAATATACAGTTGTCGTGTAGAATACGACAAGGCATATGTTGTGAGTTTTAATAAGAATATTGTCATCTAGACAATATCCACACTCAATGGGGTCCTCATTACATTTATTGTCACACTATTTCACAGAATAGTGAGGACTACTAATGCTATCATTTGGACCGTCACTCCGTTCCCCGACTAGTCCTAGCTTCGTTCTTATTTCCTGAAGAGAACGGTGAAAGAAAGGGTGAGCTCAACTAGCCCAGTAAGAATTATCATGACTAAGATAATGCAGAATAATTTATCGTCAGCCTTCAACATTGTTAAACTGATAAAATATAACAGACATCAAGTTTAACTGCAGCGGAACAAGCAATCTATTAGAAGAGTCAAGTAGAGATTAAAATCTACTATCTCTTCTAGATTAAAAGTCCATCGTTGATATTTTATTCCTGTACTACTCATCAACAATTCTTTGTTATACTCAAGACAAATAGAACTTTCATCACTTGTCTTCACCTGAACCACCAAAGATGTTAGTTAAATTCACAATTCATATTTATAATAATGTGAATTAACAGTTCCTTCTTGCCACAAAGGCTTAATGTAACGCGTTTACTCAATATCCTTACCCCAAAGGCTGAAGATATTCAAATGTAATAACAATGATCATACCAATCAGTTGTTTATCTTTGCACTATGGGCCAAAGATATTCAACTATAAACCCAATTGTCATGATCATACCAATCAATTGCCTGTCAGTGCACTACGACCAAAGACATTCAACTGTTAACTAATGGTCATGATCCTGCCAATCACATCATTGAATTATCCATGCACTACGGCCAAGGATATTCGTTAGTATCACTAGTGGTCATGATCATGTCATACACCGTCCATCTTCGCACTACGGTCAAAGCTATCAAACAATGATCATCTTTTTGCACTCTGTGCCAAAGATATTCAACAACATATCATCTTTGCACTACTGAGCCAAAGATATACAACTGTAAAACCAATTACCAACAATATAATAAAGAATGGAATAATAAAAGAATTTCACCATGTATGCAAGATTGCATAAACAAAGTTATTCAACATAATAATAAAGAATGGAATAATAAAAGAATTTCACCATGTATGCAAGATTTTGCATGTAGAAAAGTTATTCCAACATAATAATAGAATAATAGAATAATGAAGAATTTCACCATAAATGCGTAATCCGTACATGCATAAAAGTTATTCAAATGTAATAATAAATAATGGAACCATTTCATGCGTAATCGCATGCATGTGATATTCCAATGTAATAATAAAGAATAGAATAATAAAAGAATTTCACCATGTATATAAAGATTAGATGTAGACAAAGTTATTCCAACATAATAATAAAGAATGGAATAATAGAAGAATTTCACCATGTATGTGGTACTTCAGATAAACAAAGTTATTCCAACATAATAATAAAGAATGGAATAATAGAAGAATTTCACCATGTATGCGATACTCAGCATAAACAAAGTTATTCCAACATAATAATAAAGAATGGAATAATAGAAGAATTTCACCATGTATACTAGTGATGCGTGATACAAAGTTATTCCAATGTAATAATGAAGAATGGAATAACAAAAGTTCTCTTCATGAATACTGAGCGAAATAATACCCCTTACTATAATAATAATAATAATAATATCCTTTACGAGCACGACAATTATATCCCCTACCTTAAAAGAAAAGTATTCAATCGGTAGGGACGGGAATATACTTGAAGAAAACTTGCACTACGCTCAAAGCTTTCTTAAACTCTAAAGAAATACGCTCAAGATTATAGAAGAAGAATTCTCTCTCTAGAGTTTCAGTGAATTCGTAAGAAATAATGAAGGAATGAGCTTCTATGTGACGCCCCCAAAATTAGGTATACATCACCCATCTTGGGTCGCCAGATACATGGTACAGAATACAAATACAATCTTAAATATACAACTATCGTGTAGAATACGACAAGATATATGCTGTGAGTTTTAATAAGAATATTGTCATCTAGACAATATCCACACTCAATGGAGTCCTCATTACATTTATTGTCACACTATTTAACAAAATAGTGAAGACTACTAATGCTATCATCTAGGACCATCACTCTGTTCCCCGACTAGTCCCAGCTACGTTCTCATTTCCTGAAGAGAACAATGAAAGAAAGGGGGTGAGCTCAACTAGCCCAGTAAAGAATATCATAACTAAAGATAATTAAATTATCAATAGCTTTTTTCAATAATAAATCAGAGATTTAGAACATATGGTAGATAATAAAACTTTTCAACCATAATTGCAGTGGAATCAACAATCCATTAGAAGAGTCAAGTAGAACATAATGTCTACTTTCTCCTCCAAATTAAAAGTTCATGGTTGATATTTTATTCCTGTACTACTCATCAACAATTCTTTGTTATACTCAAGACAAATAGAACTTTCATCACTTGTCTTCACCTGAACCACCAAAGATGTTAGCTAAATTCACAATTCATATTTATAATAATGTGAATTAACAGTTCCTTCTTGCCACAAAGGCTTAATAGAACGTTTACTCAATATCCTTACCCCAAAGGCTGAAGATATTCAAATGTAATAACAATGATCATACCAATCAGTTGTCTATCTTTGCACTACGGGCCAAAGATATTCAACTATAAAACCAATGGTCAAGATCATACCAATCAATTGCCTGTGAGTGCACTACGGCCAAAGACATTCAACTGTTAACTAATGGTCATGATCCTGCCAATCACATCATTGAATTATTCATGCACTACGGCCAAGAATATTCATTAGTATCACTAGTGGTCATGTTCATGTCATACACCTGTCCATCTTCGTACTACGGGTCAAAGATATCAAACAATGAGATCATCTTCGCACTACAAAGCCAAAGACATACAAATCGTAGAAACCAATAACCAACAAAGATAATAAAGAATGGAATAATAAAAGAATTTCACCATGTATGCGAGAAAGATGAGAAAGTTATTCCAACATAATAATAAAGAATGGAATAATAAAAGAATTTCACCATGTATGCGAAGATTGCATGCAGATAAAGTTATTCCAACATAATAATAAAGAATGGAATAATAAAAGAATTTCACCATGTATCCAGTACTTCGCATAGATAAGTTATTCCAACATAATAATAAATAATGGAATAACTGAAGAATTTCACCATGCGTATGCGTAATTGCATTGTAGGCGGGTTATTCCAATGAATAATAAACGCAGAATAATAAATAATGGAACCGGAGTTTACAGATACATGTACGAGGATATTCCAAATGAATAATAAAGATGGAATAATAAAATGGAACCCGGTCCCCAGATAGCATGCATACGGGATATTCGACGAATAATAAAGACAGAATAATAGAAGAATGTCACCAAGTATAGGGTGAGATCGCGATCAAAGTTATTCCAATGTAACAATAAAGAAATGGAATAATGTAAGTTCTCTTATTGAATACAAAAGAATAATATCCCTTACGAGTATAACAAAATAATATCCCTTACCATAATATTATCCTTTTATCTTTCAAATAAAGTATTATTCCAGCTAGTAGAGGCGAGGATATACTCAAGAAAAACTTGCACTACTCTCAAAGTTTTCTTAAACTCTAAAGAAATACGCTCAAGATTATAGAAGAAGAATTCTCTCTATAGTTTTCTCTCTAGAGTTTCAAAGTGAATTCATAAGAAATAATGAAAGAATGAGCTTTATTTATAGAAGAATGGAATGAATAGTAACCAACTCATAAACTTGCAGATTGATTTACTTTAATCTGACGGTCCATATTTAAAGCAAAATCTTTTAAATAAAATATAATATATTCTATTTTATATAAAAGATTTTTACTATCTGCAAACACTTATCGTATTATTTATGCAAATACTATGCATAATAAAATATAATATATTCTATTTATAGAATAACTTTAATAAAGTATTCATTTTTTATATAAAAAGATTTTACTATGCAAAATATTATGCACAAAAGAATATAATATATTCTATTTATAGAATAACTTTATAAAAGTATTACATTTTATATAAAAAGATTTTACTATGCAAAACACTATGCATAATAGAATATAATATATTCTATTTACGAATAACTTTATAAAAGTATTACATTTTTTATATAAAAGCTTTTCTCTTATAATTTTAACCAACTGATTCGAAAAATTAGTACATCTCTTCATGGAATAATATTGCACCCAAAAATAATTTGAATGAAAAGAAATATATTTTTGAATGTGAATAGTACTTGAAATAGTACCTCGTGAATAGTACTCTACTACGAAAAATACCCCAAATACCCGAGTGAATAATATTCGGGTGAATAGTAATTTAGGTGAATAGTAACCCATGAATAGTAATCCGTGAATAGTACTCCGACACAAAAAGTGCCCCAAATACTCGAGTGAACAATACTAGAGTGAATAGTAACCGGGTATTTTATGACAACTTGTCTACTTAAATTTTTTTCACATATCACCCTTAACTTTAAACTTTTATCAATTTAACTATTTACCAAAATAGAAAAATTAAATACTTTTATTTCATAAAATTTGGGGTCTCACATTCTATTTATAGAAAAATGGATTGCATAGTAACTAACTCATGAACGGTCCAGATTGATTTACTTTAATCTGACGGTCCATATTTAAAGCAAAATCTTTTAAATAAAATATAATATATTCTATTTATAATCTAATAAAACGAATAACTTTATAAAAGATTTTACTATGCAAACACTATGCAGGCACTATGTAAACACTATGCATAATAAAATATAATATATTCTAATTATTGTTTAATAAAAATGTATAACTTTATAAAAGTATTCATTTTATATAAAAGATTTTACTATTAGCCTAATAAAACGAATAACTTTATAAAAGTATTACATTTTATATAAAAACTTTTCATTTTATTAGATTAATAATACCAATAAAACAAAACCCGAGTGACTTATCACATAAGCATCAATAATCAATATCGTGCTACTATACAATCTGCCGCGTACATCGTATTTTTTAACACCGGGTGTTTCAACAGATTAACGGTAAAACTTCCGCCGTTATTTTCATAAAAATATTTTTGTCATTTTCTCAATCCGACAATAATTCCGTTGTGGGGTCCACCAATGATTGTACCGTCGTACGGATATTCCCCGATAAAAAGAATATTCTATAACAACTTGCTTACTTTGAAATTTTTTTTCACATATTACCCTTAACTTTAAACTTTTATCAATTTAACTATTTACCAAAATAGAAAAATTGAATACTTTTATTTCATAAAATTTGGGGTCTCACATCAACAGTTTATCTTTGCACTACTGGCCAAAGATATTCAACAACAGGACATCTTTGCACTACGACGCAAATATATTCAACAACAGATCATCTTTGCACTTCAGGCCAAAGATATTCAACAACAGTACATCTTTGCACTACATGCCAAAGATATTAATATCTCAAAGAAATATATAATCATTTCAGAATTTATATAAACAATAATTATAACCATGTTGATCAATTCACCTTTGCACTTAAGCTAAAGATATTCAATTATAAATTCAATGGTCATGATCATACCAGTCAACAATTCATCTTTGCACTACTAGCCAAAGAGAACCCATAGTCACGATCATACTAATAATCTACCCATCTTTACACTCAAGTCAGAGAGAAAATTCTTCACCAGGATTATAAAAATGTTATATATGATAATAAAAACAATATGATCAAAACATGGATTTAATTTCAAGAGTAAAATTCATAAATCAACGATAATTTGGTCAGAAAAAGAAACCAATTTTGTCGTGAATAGTACATATAAATAGTAACTCGTGAATAGTAACTCATAAATAGTAACTCGTGAATAGTAACCCCGACATGAAAAAGGTAAAAATTTCACAATAAAATTCATACCAATATTTCGGTATAATGATATTGAAAGAATAACATTTCTTAAACTTATAAACAATTTATTTTAATTATTTACACTTTACTAATTAATGCATTTAATCATCCTAAAATGCCAAACTCATAAGATTTCATCACCAATAACCAAAACTCTCATCAAAAATCCGCATATACCTTATATAGGATTCTCAAGCCATAAAATCCTATTTTCTAATTTTCTTACTTCACATAACATATTTAATTCATTTACTCATAACTAGTCCATTTTCATGAAAAATACCAAATCAATACAAACAAATTTCTTTTTTGATATTTAGTAGAATATAATCCCATATTGAATATATATTTTTCTCGAAATTTTTAAAATTCATTTACTATTTTTCATATGGCCAAAACTGCCGAATATTTAGATATTTATCATAAATTGTACTTTTGTCCAAAAATTCCGAAATTGACAGGATATACTGATATTATATAGATGTACTTCCAATAAAATTTTCATCAATTTTAGAGTTAACCACAAGGAGTTATAAGGGTTTACTTTTAAAATAGTCTTTTCTCATAAAATTCATAACTCTTAATCTATACATCCACAAATCACCATTTTCGGACACAATCAAGAAAACTCATCAAATTATCATTTCAAATTTTTCCAGAATTTTTGAGGGTCGAAAAAATTACGAAACTGAAAAACATAATTACCCTTAAAATCCCATACCTCAAAAGAGCAGTACTTCTGACTGGAATATCGGATGAAAAGCCGAAGGAACCTTGCACTGAATAACAACTCTCAAAGTATGTAAATACTCACAAAATACGCTCGATAATATAGAGGGAGAAAGAGAGAAAGCTTATGTTTCTGGTGTGATTTTCAATTCTAACTTAGCCTTTTATTTATAGAAAATGTCAAGACGTCAAGCAGAGACTTGACTGCCACCGATGGCTTTTACCGCTACTATTGCCACCCACCACATTTGAAATAAAATTCAGTATATTTCTTCATCAACCACAAGTAGGGCCCACTCAATTCTAGAATTTTTCACCAAAATCATTTATAAACCTAATTTTCGAATCAGTCACCTCTTAAAATTCATAACAAATTATACGTTTATTTTAATGATTTCAAAATTTGTGGACATATACTCAACTTATATATGTATAACATATCCATAAAATCACAACGATCCAACTACGATTAAAAATTATAACTCATTTAATAGAGCTTTAAGAACAACCGATTTGATATTTTAATACCTCCAATCCGACAAAATACTGATAAAACACCTCAACATTAATTCCTTCATTTATAACCACATAAATAAATCCATCATTTATATCCACATCAAATAAATATTTCCTTATCATATAAATTAATAATTAATTATTCACAAATAATATTACAGAATCACAATAATGACAACCAGACAGTTCCCAGGAAAGAGGGGGCTTTCCGATAAGGATTTCTCCTTACTGGCGCGCAATTAGGTGACCAAACCTCTCCTTGACAGAACTTTCTAGACATTGCCAATAATGCTATCTAATAATATTATTCAAATAATATGAATTATTGATCTGATAATAGGAAATACTGTGCAGTGACAATTATTGAAACAACAATAATATAAAATATCAACAGCAATTATTGAATCAATAAAATAAAATATTGAACAGTAATTACTGTAACAATTATTGAGTAGTGCCTTCTTATGTAAGGATTAATAATTCAAAAATACTGTGCAATACCGTGCTGCATCTTAATGCAACCACGCCAGACATCGTGTATTTTAACCACCAGGTATTCCAACAGTGTTAACGGTAACAACTACGCCGTTATTTATAAAAACTTAAACTTGTCGTTTTCTTCATCCGACAATTATTTTGTTATGGGTCCCACAACTAGCTGCGCTGTCGTACGAATATTCCCCGACAACAAGAATATTCCACGACCAAACAAATATTCTCCGATAATAATAAGTATTTTATTGCCACTTGCTTATTTTGAAAAAATTTCAAATATCACCCTTAACTTTAACCTTTTTATCAATTTAACCATTTACTGAATAGAAAAATTGAATACTTTTATTTCATAAAATTCGGGGTCTTACAATCTCCCCTCCTTATGAAATTTTGTCCCCGAAATTTACGTACCTGGTATTTCAAAGAGTTGAGAATACCTTGATTCCATCTTCCCTGTCCTCATGATTTCTCCATTACTCATCTCCTGTATTTCAGATATCATTCTAGAATACAGCTTCAAAACAAGGGTTAATTGAAAAAATTAACATATTACATAATATCCCGATATTATGACTGACCAACAAATAAGCTTAGGTAGGACACACTAGCGAAGGATTTACTCATCTCTTTCCTCCTAGTTCTATTCTCCGATCTCTGCCAGAGATCATATCTCTAAGCTCTGATACCAAATGTGACTCATGTCCCATCCGTGGACAGCACCTCACAGTGGTATCTATCGGGCCACACTGCCATGAGCAGGCGTCCCCTACGGAGAGTCTGGCTTCGGTGCATCCCACACAAGGAAGTCACCAGCGAGAGGCTCAGGGCTCTTTACTTATAGCTCTGATACCAAATGTTGCACCCATAAAATAGGTCCAATCCATCCAACCTATTCTGAGTTGTCAAATACATGGTACAGAAAATAACTATAACTTTATTACTACAATTGTCGGGCAAAATACAACAACACATATGCTGTGAGTTTTGATACAAATATATACCAACTGTGACTCTCATCCCAACCTTGGATAGCACGTCACAATGGCACCTTACATAAAGGTACAATCAAAAACTGTTTTAGAAATTAAAACATTTGGGAAGTGCTCAAGGAAACCTTCGTACATGGGAGGCCATGCGTCTAGGTTATGATAGATATCATATGTCCACAGAATTATCCTTGGTTGATCTAATAGACCCCAAAGAAAAACGAGAAGATTCAAACGATCCGACAACGTATAAAAATCTCACAAGATCGACAAAAGAGTTATGTTGATCTTCATCGAAAAGACGTAAAATTCAATATTAGAGATCTTGTGTTGTTACGTGTTGCTCCATGGAAAGGAGTTATGAGATTTGGAAAGAGAGGAAAGCTCAATCCTCGATTAATTGGCCCATTTTTAATCCTCGATCGAGTAGGAACTGTGGCCTATAGACTCGCCTTACCGCCAAGTATGTCTCGTGTTCATAATGTTTTTCACATATCTATGTTACGTAAATATGTAAAAGACCCGAACCACATTATTGAATTAGAACCGTACGAGATAGCGGAAGATTTAACGTATGAGGATGTACCTGTTAAAATCTTGGATAAGAAGGATCATATTCTACGCTCTAAGGTTATACCTCAAGTCAAAGTTTTGTGGAGAAACCACGATGTTGAAGAAATGACCTGGGAGTTAGAATCTGAAATGAAGTCAAGGTATCCTCACCTCTTCGATATACCAGGTACGCACCCTAATTTCGAGGACGAAATTTCATAAGAATGGAAGGTTGTAAGACCCCAACTTTTATGAATAAAGATTAATTTTTCTTGAAATATATTTTTGAATATTATGGTGTGGATTTGATATAATATTATAGTTGTGGGTATTATTTACAAATTTTGCAAAGTAAGCAAGTGGTTATATAATATTCGATTGGTCGGGGAATATTTGTTTTAACAGGGAATATTCGTACGATGACACAATCATTGGTGGACCCCACAATGGAAGTATTGTCGTAGTTAGAAAATGACATAATTATCTTTTTATAAAAATAACGACGAAAGTTTTACCTTTAAACTGTTGAACTACCCGGGATAGGTATACATCACCCAAAATAGGTATACATCACCCATCTTGAGTCGCTAGATATCGCACTATAAAAATCAAATACAAACTTCATTTATACAACTGTTGAACTGTCGTGCAGAGTATGACAACAGATAAGTTATGAGTTTTAATACAAATGTATGTAACTCTCATGGTGCCTCGACCACCACCTTACAATGATACTTTACATAAAAGTACATTCAAAAACTATTTTAGAAATTAAAATATTTGGGAAATGCTCAAGGAAACCTTCGTACATGAGAGGTCATGCGTCTAGGTTATGATAGATATCATATGTCCACAGAATTATCATTGGTTGACCCAAAAGTTCCCAAAGAAAAATAAGAAGATTAATATCATCTTCTTTCCAATGGTGAGTCTTCTCTTGACATATAATTAACTCTGTTGTCTCCACGTGAAAATTATATTTCAAATAAACTCCAAGATCATATAGGTAGTGCTCGTAGATATTCTCAGCAAGTGGATGTGCACAACCATGTCTTATGATAACACGAGGTTGTAACACCCCCTTCCCGAAAAAGAAAGAGAGGTCACGTGCAAAGCACAACAAACCTCAAAATAAGTAAACAGAGCACTAATAACTTCAAAATATTAATAGTGGTACTGATCCATTAATACAATACTAAGTACAATTCTCTTACTAGAGTCAAAATAACCAAAACCAAAAATCAAAACAACCTAGATTGTCAAAGACAACTCTATCATCACACTAGCCTTGAGTCACCACTGCAAACCTGCCGGAAAAAGAACACAGCGTGAGCCAATTGCCCAGTACGAATATAAAAATGCACATATATATACAATATACATATGCAAAGAAGGAAGCCGAATGAGCGAACAATTACAACTACTAACCAAATATGAATATATCAAAATTGTTGAGACAAGGTACAAATGATTAACAACATCAAACCGATAACTATAGTCAAAAGAATTCCAAACAAAATAAAATTTGAATCAAATGGTTATAAGGTGACAACTTTATACCGAGCTCAAATACAAATAGCAAAGGCTAACAAAATACATCGGTATCATGATGTATACAAATCAAATCGGACAAGACGCATACGACACATACGTCACTAATCCGCCAAACAAATCGAATCAAATCAAATCTTGGGTGCGACCCATACGTATCCGAACAAATATATCAAATGGCCAAAGCTCATACCCGGAGCATACAAAGGATACTGTGGTGGACTAATCACACCGCCACGGAAGGTGTCATGCCCATGTCAAGAGGACATGCTCTGTGGTACCCCACGGTGGTTAGCTCAAGTATACCCTAAGGATCAACTACAAAATGTAAGCAAAAGGGTTCAAATCCCAAGGCTTATATGACCATATTCAAATGAAATTGAATTATCAAATACAAACATACCCAATTATTACAAGATATCAATGATCAAAACAACTCCGAGTGTGAACGAAAAATATACGAACAATGGTACAAACGAATAAAGTCTCAAAAATATTGACACGATTAACTAGTTCAAAGAGTACAAATACGAATTCGAATATCAACGCCAAAACGAAACAATCTCAATAATTTTGACAACAATAAATAATCCCAAGAGGCAATACCAAATTTCTAAACGAGTACGAAACGAACAAATTAAACTTAAAGGAATGTCGCTGAAAAAGTACGGAATCCGTACCTTAATATAGTACCAAAATAATTCGTCGAATCCAACTATGACCCGCTAAACTCCCTCAATCTGATCTAATTATCAAAATAAAATATAATACATATAATTAAATTATGAACTCATACAAATTATATTTTCATAAATTCAATAATTTTAATATACTATATTCAATTTATACTCAAAAGATATATTTTAATTATAATAACAATATTATAATATTATTATTACTAACCCATTTTAAATATTCATATCTTATATATATATATATATATTTGAATTAATCAATTGTAGGAGGTATATATATATATATAGAATAAATAATTAGACTCATTGCGGGAGGTAGGTATATATATATATATATATATATATATATATATAGAATGAAAGAGGCTTGCAAATGAAATAAAAAGCGTGAGAAGAAAGTTAACATATGTATATATATATAGATAAATTAATGAATTTAGCAGCAGATTATACTATTATATATATAAACGCAAATCGTACATATTTTACCCCAATTGTAAATCAAAATTTCATTAATAAATTCAACTAATTAAACGGCATAATAAAATTTTAAAATAAATTGTAAATACAATAAGAAAATGGATTGCAATTACAGTAGCGAAATAATTGTTTTGTATTCAAAAATGGTTCATCAATTACCTTTGAGAAGAAGAGAATATGGTGAATAAAATTCTAAGATTTTGCTCTCAAACCCTTTAGTAATTCAAGTCACGTTCTCTCGTTCTTCTTCCGCCTCTTTCTTTTGTTCTCACGTTATTCCCACAACTCATCAGGCGTAAAGAGGTAAAACTAGATTTTTCTTATTTATTATTAATTAATATGTTTTATTAATACTCCTAATTTAAATAGGATTTAAAATTAGACAAATATAATTTAGACTCAATTAATTAAAAGATCCAATTAATATAATCCTTTACTTATTATGGTCCACATTAATTAAATAGAATCTGACCCAAATATAAGGAAAGCCCAATTAACTATTATTTTTTTTTTTTTCGGGTATTATAGAGGTTGTATGTCATTAGACATCTTGTATGATAGTGAAAAAACACCCTTCCAAAGTTGGGTTCGCCTCCCCCTATTTGATTCACCAAATATAACTACTAAATTATGTATAAAATACAACACACTTTTCTGTAATGTTTAGGGAGAACCTCCACAGCTAGAGACCACCGTTCTATTTTCCTGTTACCCCGACTCGACCCAGCTACACTCTTATTACCTGAAAGAAAATATGAAGCAGAAGGGTGAGCACAACTAGCCTAGTAAAGAATATCATGACTAAAGATAATTTACATCAATAATAGCCTTCATCAGTAATAAATTAGAGATTTAGAACATATGGTAGATGATAAAAGTTTTCAACCATAGTTGCAGCGGAACGAGTAATCCATTAGAAGAGTCAAATAGACCATCAGGTCTATTATCTTCTCCATGTTAAAAGACCGCCAATAATATTTTATCCCTGTAACATCAATAAACAATTCCTGTCCACAATCATATGAATAACTCGTAATCATAATTGTGATTCTAAATTCCTCTACGCACCCAGGACGAAGATAATTTTCATCACCTATCTTCACCTGAAACATCAAAAGTCATGGTTATACCAAATCACAATTTCGCTCATAATCATACTAATAAATTCATCTTTGACTACTGACTAAAGATATTCATTAACAATTCATCTTTGCTTACAAGAAAAAGACATACAATTTGTATTTTAGAAGAGTCAAGTAGAGCATGATATCTACTATCTTCTACGAATTAAAAGTGTATAACTAATATTTTATATTTGAGACTCAAATTTTAATAAATAATCCACATCATCGAATTATCCACACTACGCCAAGGATATTCGTTAAGTATCACATCCATGAATTATCCATACTATGGCCGATGATATTTCATTATTATCACATTCATGAATTGATATTTCATCGGCACGAGACTCATTTCAATAATTAATCCACATCATCGAATCATCATCCTCGCGCACGTGCCGAGGATATTCATTAGTATCACGACCACGAATTATCCATGCACTACGGGCCAAATATAATCGTGTTTTCATCAACGGTCCTAATCATGCCATAAAACAATTCATCTTTGCACCCTTGGCCGAAGAGAATCCATAGCCATAATCATACCAAAAACTGTCCATCAATGCACTACGGGACGATGAGAATTTTTTTTCACATCATTTGTAACATTACGATTACATGATTATCTTAGAATAATCCTCGTGTCATAGCCATACCAAGTTCATCTATGCACTACAGGCCACATATAAGTTTCATCATAATATAAGCATGAGGATAATGACAATGATATAAAGAATCAATAAAAAGAGATAAAGGATAAATATTAAACATTTATAATACAATTTATCCAAAGATTCAATAATAATCAAATGTTATCAATCACTTAATAATCTCATAATCTAATATCATTTATTATAACAATATTTTAATCATTTCTTGAACTTATAAACAATTTATTTTAATTGTTTACTCTTTACTAATTAATGCATTTAATCATCCTAAAATGTCAAACTCATAAGATTTCATTATCAATAACCAAAACTCTCATCACAAATCAAGATATACCTTATATAGAATTTCCAAGCCATAAAATTCTATTTTCTAATTTTGTTACTTCACATAACATATTTAATTCATTTACTCATAATTAGTTCATTTTCATGAAAAATACCAAATCAAATCCCAAAAATATTTCTTTTACGGAATTTAGCAGAATATAGTCTTATACTAAACATATATTTTTCTCGAAATTTTAAAAATTCATTTACTATTTTTTATATGGCCAAAACTGATGAATATTTAGACATTTATCATAAATTTTACTTTTGTCCAAATTTTCCAAAATTTACAGGGTATATTCCTGTTATATACATGTACTCCCAATAAAAATTTCACCAATTTTGGAGTTAACCACAACGAGTTATAAATGTTTACTTTTAAAATAGTCTTTTCCCGTAAAATTCATAACTCTTAATCAATACATCCAAAAATCGTCATTTTTGGACACAATATAGAAAACTCGTCAAATTATCATTTCAAATTTTTTCAAAATTTTTGAGGGTCAGAAAAATTATGAAACTGCAAATGGATTTTCGCCCACCATGCGGTAATCCACGTACACAGATTATTTCAACTGAGTAATAAAGAATGGAACCGGGTCATGCGTAATCACATGCAGATGGGATATTACAATGAATAATAAAGAATGGAACCGGTCATGCATAATTTGCATGCATGAGGATATTCCAACGAGAATAATAAAGAATGGAATAACAACAAAATTCACCGGGCATGCGATAGACCGCACAGACAGGTTATTCCAACAGAATAATAAAGAATGGAATAACAGAAGAATTTCACCATGTATGCGGTACTTCGCACAGACAGGTTATCCCAACATAATAATAAAGAATGGAACCATGGCATGCATAACCCACACAGACATGATATTCCAACAGAATAATAAAGAATGGAACCAGGTCATGCGTAATCCGCACAGACAGGATGTTCCAACAGAATAATAAAGAATGGAACCAGGTCATGCGTAATCCGCACAGACAGGATGTTCCAACAGAATAATAAAGAATGAAATAACAACAGAATTCACCAGGCATGCGATAGACCGCACAGACATGTTATTCCAACAGAATAATAAAGAATGGAATAACAACAGAATTCACCAGGCATGCGATAGACCGCACAGACAGGTTATTCCAACAGAATAATAAAGAATGGAATAATAGAAGAATTTCACCATGTATGCGATACCCGCTAGAGCAGAGTTATTCAACATAATAATAAAGAATGGAATAACAACCCTTACGAGTATTGAAAGAAAATAACTCTCTTCATGAATACGAAGGAATAATACCCTTACCTTAAAAAGAAAGGCGGATCTTTGGAATAGTGAGGTAATAGACTTCTCTTCTTCTTTCTCTCTATAATTTCTCTCTATAATAATTGCATCATAGCTTTAGTGAATTGGTGAGAAATGAAGGGAGAATGAGCTTCTATTTATAGGAAAATATAGTTTCGATAATTGCATATTTTGGGGCTCGAAATATTACAGAAGAATTTCACCATGTGTGCGGTACTTCGCTAGTGTGTGACTTACCTAAGCCAAAATTTTTACTTGATAAGTTGACAATTTGTTATATGTCAATTGACCTTTGTTTGAAGATATATTCTAGAATGATATTTGAAATACAGGAGATGAGCAATGGAAAAATCATGATACAGAGGATATAACCGGGAAGGTACAATCCGAAAAGAAAGTAAAGTATTCTCATATCTTCGAATACTAGGTACGTACGTAAATTTCGAGGGCAAAATTTCATAAGGAGGGGAGATTGTAAGACCCCAAATTTTATGAAATAAAAGCATTCAATTTTCTTATAATTATTATTTTATTTCGTAAATGGTTAAATTGATAAAAGTTTAAAGTTAAGGGTGATATGTGAAATTTTTTTGCAAAGTAAGCAAGTGGTTATAAAATATTCGCTTGGTCGAGGAATATTCGTTTTAACAAGGAATATTCGTACAACGGTACAATCATTGGTGGACCCTACAACAAAATTATTGTATTATAATATTTCGAGCCCCAAAACGTGCAATTATCGAAACTATATTTTCCTATAAATAGAAACTCATTCTTCCTTTATTTCTCACCAATTCACTAAAGCTATAATGCAATTATTATAGAGAGAAATTATAGAGAGAAAGAAGAAGAAAGTACATTACCTCTTTATTCCAAAGATCCGGTCTTTCTTTTAAGGTAAGGGGTATTATTCCTTCGTATTCATGAAGAGAGTTATTTTCTTTCAATACTCGTGAGGGTTGTTATTCCATTCTTTATTATTATGTTGGAATAACCTGTCTATGTGAAGTACCGCATACATGGTGAAATTCTTCTGTTATTCCATTCTTTATTATTTTGTTGGAATAACCTGTCTGTGCGGTTTATCGCATGCCTGGTGAATTCTGTTGTTATTCCATTCTTTATTATTCTATTGGAATAACCTGTCTGTGCGGTCTATCACATGCCTGGTGAATTCTGTTGTTATTCCATTCTTTATTATTCTGTTGGAATATCCTGTCTGTGCGGATTACATATGACCTGGTTCCATTCTTTATTATTCTGTTGGAACATCCTGTCTGTGCGAATTACGCATGACATGGTTCCATTTTTTATTATTCTATTAGAATATCTGTCTGTGCGGGTTACGCATGACCTGGTTCCATTTTTATTATTATGTTGGGATAACCTATCTGTGCGGATTATGCACGCCTGGTGAATTCTTCTGTTATTCCATTCTTTATTATTCTGTTGGAATAATCTGTCTACGTGAATTACCGTATGGCGGCAAAAATCCATTTGCGGTTTCATATATTCTATTATACTTAGTTGGTTAAAGTTTTGGCTTCTATACTCTATGAAATTAGTGGAATATCCTTGATATTTGCTCTTCATCCAGTATCTTTTCATGGAAATATTTTTCTGAGCATTCTTGAATTTTACTCCACAAAGCAGTATCATGTTGACATTTTGGACGTTATTGGTTCCTGGATAAATTAATTTATAAATCTTTAAAATTTATTCTTGAACTTGATTTATTGAATTGTCATCATCCTCATGCTTATATTATGTTGAAAGTCAAATGTGTATTCAGTAGTGCATAGATGGACTTGGTATGATTATGACCAGGGATTATTCAGTATAATCATGACCGTAATGTTATAAATGATGTGGAAAAAGTCCTCATTGGCCCGTAGTACATTGATGGACAGTTTTTAGTATAATTATGGCTATGGATTCTCTTCGGCCAAGGGTGCAAAGATGAATTGTTTTATGGTATGCTCAAGACCGTTGATGAAAACACGATTATCTTTGGCCCATAGTGCATGGATAATTCGTGGTCGTGATACTAAAGAATATCCTTGGCTTGTAAAAAGGGGATGATTTAATGATGTGGATTATTTATTGTCGAGTCTCAAATGATAAAAGTGATGAAAACCTTTTAAATCATAGAAGATAGTAGATCTTATTATCTACTTGACTCTTCTAATGGATTGCTTGTTCCGCTGCAGTTAAACTTGATGTTTGTTATATTTTATCAGTTTAACATTGTTGAAGGCTAACAATAAATTATTCTGCATTATCTTAGTCATAATATTTCTTACTGGGCTAGTTGAGCTCACCCTTTCTTTCAATGTTCTCTTCAGGAAATGAGAATATAGCTGGGACTAGTCTGGGAATGGATTGATGGTCCAGATGGTTGCATTAGTAGTCCGCACTATTCTGTGAAATAGTGTGATAATAAATGTATTGAGGACTTATTTTGAGTTTGAATACTGTCTAGAAGATAATATTTGTATTAAAACTCACAGCTCATGTTGTATAAATGAAGTTTGTATTTGTATTCTATACCATGTATTTGGCGACTCAGAATGGGTGATGTATACCTATTTTGGGGGCGTCACGGTTGGTATAAAAGCTTAGGGATATGATCCCTGGCTGAGATGTGTGATAAGAACTAGGAGGGGAGAGACGAGGAATTCCTTCGCTAGTATGACCTACCTAAGTTTATTTAGTATTTAATTGGTCGGTCAGAGTATATGGATAATATGTGATATGTTAATTAACCCTTATTTTATGACAGTGTTTGAAAATGGCATCTGAAAATGTTGAGATCAGCAATGAAGCACATGAGACCGTTGAGTCACCTACAATCAATAACCAGGATAATGTGCAACAGGAAGACAATAATCCTTAGGTAAATAACAATACCGATTAAATGATGAACGATGGGATGTTCAAAGGCTTTATGCAATTCATGCAACATCAGGCGAGAGCGGCTCCTGTCCAAAATAAAGGTGGAAACACTAGCAACTCTCGGACGGTCACCGCTAAGCAGTTCAAGGAGCTGGGACCACCAGAGTTTTTGGGAAAGCCAAAACCACTTAAGGCGGAGACGTGGTTAAAGCAGATCACCAAGATATTTGATGTCTTGGGATGCTCTGAGGAGCAAAAGGTTCTCTTTGCCACCTTTATGTTGCGTAAAGAGGCAGATTACTGGTGGGAATCTATAAAATATACCCAGCCTGACGTACTGAAGATGTCTTGGGAGAAGTTCCAATAGCTGTTCAACGACAAGTACTTTCCCGAAAGCATTCGTCACATGAAGGAGGTGGAGTTTATCAAGTTGGAGCAAAATAATATGACCGTGTCGCAATACGAGGCTAAATTTGCGGAGTTATCCCGGTTTGCATCCCAATTGGTCGATAATGAGGAGCGAATGATGCGAATGTTTCTAAGAGGTTTGAAAACCGATATACATCAATACCTCATTTGTGATGCCCCCAAAATAGGTATACATCACCTATCCTGAGTCGCCAAATACATGGTACAGAATACAAATACAATCTTTAATATACAACAAGAGAGCTGTGAGTTTTAATACAAATACTATCTTCTAGACAATATCCACTCTCAGAATAAGTCCTCACTATGTTTATTGTCACACTATTTAACAGAATAGTGAGGACTACTAATACTTTCATCTGGTCCATCACTCCGTTCCCCAACTCTTCCCAGCTATATTCTCATTTCCTGAAGAGAACAGTGAAAGAAAGGGTGAGCTTAACTAGCCCAGCAAGAAATATTATGACTAAGATAGTGCAGAATAAATTATCATTAGCCTTCAATAGTGTTAAACTGATAAAATATAACAAACATCAAGCTTAACTGCAGCGGAACAAGCAATCTATTAGAAGAGTCAAGTAGAGAATAAAATCTACTATCTTCTATGATTTAAAAGGTTTTTCATGACTTTTATCGCTGGGACTTAGCTTAATAATTAATCCACATCATTGAATCACCCCTGCACTACGGCCAAGGATATTCTTTAGTATCACGACCACAAATTATCCATGCACTACGGACCAAGAATATTTGTGTATTCATTAATGGTCATGATCATGCCAACAATTATTCATTAATGCAGTACGGGCCAATAAAGACTTTACTATATCATTTGTAATATTACGGTTATGATTACACCGAATAATCCCTGGTCCTAATCATACCAAGTCCATCTATGTACTACAGGCCACAGATGACTTTCAACAAAATATAAACATGCGGATGATGACAATGATATAAGAATTCAATAAAACAAGTTCAAGAATTAATTTATGCAGGAACTAATAACGTCCAAATTATCAACATGATACTGCTTTGTAGAGTAAAATTCAAGAATGCTCAAAAGAATATTTCCATGAAAAAATCTTTGGATGAAGCCTTGAAATATCAAGGATATTCCACTAATTTCATGGAGTATAGAAGTCAAAACTTTAACCAATTTGAGTATAATAGAATATATGAAATCATGAATGGATTTTTTCCGCCGTGCGATAATCCACGCATACGTCACGGTGAATTCTTACATTATTCTATTTTTATTATTTACATTGGAATAATGCATCACGTGGATTACCGCATGGCGGCAAAAATCCATTTGCGGTTTCATATATTCTATTATACTCGGTTGGTTAAAGTTTTGGCTTCTATACTCTATGAAATTAGTGGAATATCCTCGATATTTGCGCTTCATCCAAAGATCTTTCATGGAAATATTCTTCCGAGCATTCTTGAATTTTACTCCACAAAGCAAAGATCATGTTAACATTTGGGACGTTATTGGTTCTGGATAAATTAATTTATAAATCTTTAAAATTTATTCTTGAACTTGTTTTATCAATTATCATCATCCTCATGCTTATATTATGTTGAAAGTCATCTCGTGGCTGTAGGTATATAGATGGACTTGGTATGATTATGACCGAGGATTATTCAAGATAATCATGACCGTAATGTTACAAATGATGTGGAAAAAGTCCTCATTGGCCCGTTGTACATTGATGGACAGTTTTTGGTATGATTATGGCTGTGGATTCTCTTCGGCCAAGGGTGCCAATATGAATTGTTTTATGGTATGCTCAGGACTGTTGATGAAAACACGATTATCTTTGGCCCGTAGTGCATGGATAATTCGTGGTCGTGATACTAAAGAATATCCTTAACCTGTAGTGCAGGGATGATTTAATGATGTGGATTATTTATTAAGCTGAGTCTCAGCAATAAAAGTGATGAAAAACCTTTTAAATCATAGAAGATAGTAGATCTTATTCTCTACTTAACTCTTCTAATTGATTTCTTGTTCTGCTGCAGTTAAACTTGATGTTTGTTATATTTTATCAGTGTAACATTGTTGAAGGCTAACGATAAATTATTCTGCATTATCTTAGTCATAATATTTCTTACTGGGCTAGTTGAGCTCACCCTTTCTTTCAATGTTCTCTTCAGGAAATGAGAATATAGCTGGGACTAGTCTGGGAATGGATTGATGGTCCAGATGGTTGCATTAGTAGTCCGCACTATTCTGTGAAATAGTGTGATAATAAATGTATTGAGGACTTATTTTGAGTTTGAATACTGTCTAGAAGACAATATTTGTATTTAAACTCACAGCTCATGTTGTATAAATGAAGTTTGTATTTGTATTCTGTACCATGTATTTGGCGACTCAGAATGAGTGATGTATACCTATTTTGGGGGCGTCACAGTTGGTATCAAAGCTTAGGGATATGTGTAAGACCCCGAATTTTATGAAATAAAAGTATTCAATTTTTTTTTAATTACTATTCATGAGTTACTATTCATGAGTTACTATTCACGAGTTACTATTCACGAGTTACTATTCACGAGTACTATTCATGAAGCATGATAAATTTTTTTCGTAAGAAGGCATTACTCAATAATTGTTACAGTAATTACTGTTCAATATTTTATTTTATTGATTCAATAATTGCTACATTGATATTTTATATTATTGTTGTTTGATAATTGTCACACATACGTATTTTCCATTATCGAGAGCAATAATTCATATTATCTGAATAATATTATTGGATAACATTATTGGGAATGCCTAGAAAGTTTCATCTAAGGAGAGGTTTGGTCACCTAATTGCGCTTGGCCAAGAAAGGAGAGATCCTTATTGGAAAGCCCCTCTTTCTGAGGAAGCTGCACGGTTGTCAATATTGTGATTATGTAATATTATTTGTGAATAATTAATTATTGATTTTTATGATGAGAAAATATTTATTTTATGTGGATATAGATGGAGAAAATTTTTAAAGTGACAATTGTTGAAAATTAATATTTTATCTTTTTCGATAAAATAATTCATTTAAATATATTATTTTAATAATATATTAATGGTGATATTTTTTAAATGAATGTGGAATATATGAGTATATGAGGAGGAAGAATATTTTGTTACAATAAATGTTTAAAACATGTTAAACATATCGGTGGACCCCATTTCTTGACTGAAATTTGATTATAAACTGTAAAATCGTCTATTTGTGGATTTCGGTCAATTTCTGTTTGGAATTTGGAAAAACTTTCTTCTGCAAAGTTGTAGAGAATTGAATTTCCTATAAAAACTCGCGAGATTCGAATTTTCTGATGAAAGGGCTATTTATTATGAATTATTGAAGTTCAAGCTCAAAATAATTGATTTTTGGGAGTTTAAATTATTTTTGTTAAGAAAAACGTTTTTTGTATTTTTTGGACATCATTAACATGTGTGGCTGGTGTTTTGACCAAAAGGTGGGCTAAGGAAAATTTGTATAATTATATTAATATTATATTAAATTTTACGCTTTTGGTGTTCTAAGCATTTTCTATAAATAGGGTGCTTGGGTTAGAATTGAAAATCACACCGTAAATCGAAGTTTTCTCTCTATATTATCGAAGCGTATTCTTGTGAGTATTTTGAGTATACTTTGAGTATTGCTATACGGTTGCAAGTTAGATTCGACGTTATTCTAGTCAATCTTGCTCTTTTGAGGTAAGGGATAGTAAAGGGATTTTAAGGGTTATTATGTTTTTTAGTTTGAAATTTTTCTGAACCTTCAAAAATTCTGGAAAAATTTGAAATGATATTTTGATGAGTTTTGTAGAGTGTGTCCAAAAATGGCGATTTTGGATGTATAGATAGGAGTTATGGATTTTATGAGAAAAGACTATTTTAAAAGTAACTATTTATAACTCCTTCCGATTAACTCCAAAATTGATGAACTTTTTATTGGGAGTACATCTATATAATATCAAGTATACCGTGTAAATTTCAGTATTTTTGGATAAAAGTATAATTTATGATAAATGTTTAAATATTAAGGTGGTTTTGGCCATTTGAAAAATAGTAAATGAATTTTTAAAATTTAGAGAAAAATATATGTTCAATATGGGACTATGTTATGCTAAATCCCAGAAAAGAAATATTTTTGGAACTGATTTGGTATTTTTCATGAAAATGTTCTAGTTATGAGTAAATGAATTAAATATGTTATGTGAAGTAAGAAAATTGGAAAAATATGATTTATTGGCTTGAGAATCATATATGAGGTATATCTGATTTTTATGAGGGTTTTGGTTAATGATGATGAAATCTTATGAGTTTGGCATTTTTAGATGATTAAATGCATTAATTATTAAAGTGTAAATAATTGGATTGAATTATTTATAAGTTTAAGAAATGATTAAAATATTATTGTAATATTAATAATATTAGATTATGAGATTTCTAAGTGATTTATAACATTTGGATTAAGGTGTTATAAATATGGATATGAATTTTATTATGAAACTTTATCTTTTAGGTATCGAGGTTACTTTATGCGTATACGATACTATATTTAACACGAGTACTTAGTCACGACAAATTGGTTTCTTCTTTGACCAAATTATCGTTGATTTATGAATCTTACTCTTGAAATTAAAACCATGTTTTGATTATATTGTTTTTATATAACATTCTTATAACCCTAATGATAATATTTCTCTTTGACTTGAGTGTAAAGATTGGTAGATTATTGGTATGATCGTGACTATAGGTTCTCTTTGGCGATAGAGCAAAAGTTGAATTGTTGGATTTGGTATGATCATGACCATTGAATTTACAATTGAATATTTTTAGCTTAAGTGCAAAGGTGAATTGATCAACATGGTTATAATTATTGTTATATAACTTCTGAAATGATTATGTATTTCTTTGATATATGAATATCTTTGACTCGTTGTGCAAAGATGACTTGTTGATGAATATCTTTAGCCTGTAGTGCAAAGATGAATTATTGATGAATATCTTTGGCTCGTAATGCAAAGATGACCTGTTGATGAATATCTTTAGCCTGTAGTGCAAAGATGAATTATTGATGAATATCTTTGGCCCGTAGTGCAAAGATGACCTGTTGTTGAATATCTTTGGCTCGTAGTGCAAAGATGACTTGTTGTTGAATATCTTTGGCATGTAGTGCAAAGATGAACTGTTGATGAATATCTTTGGCTCGTAGTGCAAAGATGACTTGTTGATGAATATCTTTAGCCTGTAGTGCAAAGATGAATTATTGATGAATATCTTTGGCTCGTAGTGCAAAGATGACCTGTTGATGAATATCTTTGGCTCGTAATGCAAAGATGACTTGTTGATGAATATCTTTAGCCTGTAGTGCAAAGATGAATTATTGATGAATATCTTTGGCTCGTAATGCAAAGATGACCTGTTGTTGAATATCTTTAGCCTGTAGTGTAAAGGTGAACTGTTGATGAATATCTTTGGCCCGTGGTGAAAAGATGAATTTATTAGTATGATTATGAACAGGAACTGTGATTTGGTATAACCATGATATTTGATGTTTCAGGTAAAGACAGGTGATGAAAATTATCTTCGTCCTGGATGAGAAGAGGATTTTAGAATCACAATTATGATCATGAGTTATTCATATGATTGTGGAAAGGAACTGTTGATTGATGTTCTGAGGATAAAATATTGTTGGTGGACTTTTAACGTGAGAAGATAATAGACTTTATAGTCTATTTGACTCTTTTAATGGATTGCTTCGTTCATTTGCAACTATGGTTGAAAAGTTTTATCAACTACTATATGTTCTAAATCTACGATTTACATCGATGAAGACTATTGATAATTTATTTATCTTTAGTCATAATATTCTTTCTTGAGCTAGTTGTGCTCACCCTTTTGTTTCACAATTCCTTTCGTGTAATAAAAGTGTATTTGGGTTGAGGCGGGGGATAACAAGGAATAGAATGGTGGTCTATAGTTGTTGAGGTTCTCCACAAAGAGTATGGAAATAATTTTATTGAGGACTTTAGTGTGTTGTATTTTATACATCATTTAATAGTTATTTTGGTGAATTAAATAGGGTGAGGCGAACCCAACTTTGGAAGGGTGTTTTGTCACTATCATACAAGATGTCTAATGACATACAAACTCGTGTTATCATAAGACATGGTTGTGCTCATCCACTTCACGAGTATATTTACAAGCACTACCTATATAATCTTGGTGTTTGTTTGGAGTATAATACCCAATTAGAGACAGTGGAGATAATGATAAATTAAGAGAAGACTCGCCATTGGGAAGAATATGATAGTAATCTTCTCGTTTTTCTTTGGGGGTCTATTATTGGGTCAACCAAGGATAATTGTGGCCATATGATATCTACCATAACCTAAAAGCATGGCCTCCCATGTACGAAGGTTTCCTTGAGCACTTCCCAAAGATTCTAATTTCTAAAACAGTTTTTGACTGTACCTTTATGTAAGGTGTCATGGTGACGTGTTATCCAAGTTGGTGTCCAGAGTTATATTTGGTATATATTGGTATCAAAACTCACAAAATATGTGTTGTTGTATTTTGCACGACAATTGTTGTAATAAAGTTGTAGTTGTTTTTCGTACCATATATTTGGCGACTCAGAATGGGTTGGATGGAATGGACCTATTTTGGGGTCGTTACATTTGGTATCAGAGCTATAAGTAAAGAGCCCCGAGCCTCTCATTTGGTGACTTCTCGTTGATGGGGGATGCACCGCCGGACTCTCGTGGGGGACGCCAGATTCTGCGGTGGCAAACTGATAGGTATCAATGTGAGGTGCTGACACAAGTTGGTGTCCAGAGTTACATTTGGTATCAGAGCTATAAGTAAAGAGCCCCGAGCCTCTCGCTGGTGACTTCCTATTGATGGGGGATGCACCGAAGCCAGACTCTCCGTAGGGGACGCCGTTCTGCGGTGGCAAACTGATAGGTACCATTGTGAGGTGATGTGGTTGAAGCACCATGAGAGTTACATTTGGTATCAGAGCTTAGGGATATGATCTCTGGCGGAGATCGGGATTAGAACTAGTGAGGGAGAGATGAGTAAATCCTTGTTAGTGTGTCCTACCTAAGCTTATTTGTTGGTCGGTCATAATATCGGGATATTATGTGATATATTAATTTGTTAAATTAACCCTTGTTTTGAAGTCGTATCTAGAATGATGTCCGAAATATGGGAGATGAGCAATGGAGAAATCATGATGACGGGGAGATAGAATCGAAATGAAAACAAGGTATTCTCAACTCTTTGAAATACAGTGTACGTAAATTTGGGGACGAAATTTCATAAGGAGGGAGATTGTAAGACCCCCGAATTTTATGAAATAAAAGTATTCAATTTTTTTAATTACTATTCATGAAGTTCTTATTCATGAGATTCTTATTCACGAAGTTCTTATTCACGAAGTTACTATTCATTTTAGTACTATTCATGAAGCATGATAAATTTTTTTAAGTGAAGGCATTACTCAATAATTATTACGGTAATTCTTTGCTTCGATATTTTATTTTATTGATTCAATAATTGCTACGTTGATATTTTATATTATTGTTGTTTTGATAATTGTCACACACACGAAATATTTTCCATTATCAGAATAATAATTCATATTATCTGAATAATATTATTGGATAACATTATTGGCAATGCCTAGAAAGTTACGTCTAAGGAGAGGTTTTGGTCACTAATAATTGCTTGGCCAGAGTGAGGAGAGATCCTTATTGGAAAGCCCCTCTTTCCAGGAACCGCTGGTTGTCAATATTGTGATTATGTAATATTATTTGTGAATAATTAATTATTGATTTTTATGATGAGAAAAATATTTATTTTATGTGGATATAGATGGAGAAAATTTTTAAAGTGACAATTGTTGAAAATTAATATTTTATCTTTTACGATAAAATAATTCATTTAAATATATTATTTTAATAATATATTAATGGTGATATTTTTTACGATGAATGTGGAATATATGAGTATATGAGGAGGAAGAATATTTTTGTTACAATAAATGTTTAAAACATGTTAAACATGTCGGTGGACCCCATTTCTTGGATCGAAATTTGATTATAATCGTAAAATCGTCTGCATTTGTGGATTTCGGTCAATTTCTGTTTGGAATTTGGAAAAACTTTCTTCTGTAAAGTTGTAGAGAATTGAATTTCCTATAAAAACTCATGAGATTCGAATTTTCTGATGAAAGGGCTATTTATTATGAATTATTGAAGTTCAAGCTCAAAATAATTGATTTTTGGGAGTTTAAATTATTTTTGTTAAGAAAAACGTTTTTGTATTTTTTGGACATCATTAACATGTGTGGCTGGTGTTTTGACCAAAAGGTGGGCTAAGGAAAATTTGTATAATTATATTAATATTATATTAAATTTTTACGCTTTGGTGTTCTAAGCGATTTCTATAAATAGGGTCTTGGGTTAGAATTGAAAATCACACGTTAAACTCGAAGTTTTCTCTCTCTATATTATCGGTATTCTTGTGAGTATTTTGAGTATACTTTGAGTATTGCTATACGGTGCAAGTTCGATTTCGTTATTCTAGTCGAATCTTGCTTTCTTTTGAGGTAAGGGATAGTAAGGGATTTTAAGGGTTATTATGTTTTTAGTTTCGAAATTTTTCTGAACCTTCAAAATTCTGGAAAAATTTGAAATGATATTTTGATGAGTTTTTAGAGTGTGTCCAAAATGGCGATTTTTGGATGTATAGATTAGGAGTTATGGATTTTATGAGAAAAGACTATTTTAAAAGTAACTATTTATAACTCCTTACGATTAACTCCAAAATTGATGAACTTTTTATTGGGAGTACATCTATATAATATCAGTATACCGTGTAAATTTCAGTATTTTTGGATAAAAGTATAATTTATGATAAATGTTTAAATATTAAATTGGTTTTGGCCATTTGAAAAATAGTAAATGAATTTTTAAAATTTAGAGAAAATATATGTTCAATATGGGACTATGTTATGCTAAATCCCAGAAAAGAAATATTTTTGGAACTGATTTGGTATTTTTCATGAAAATGTTCTAGTTATGAGTAAATGAATTAAATATGTTATGTGAAGTAAGAAAATTGGAAAATATGATTTATTGGCTTGAGAATCATATATGAGGTATATATGCATTTTTATGAGGGTTTTGGTTAATGATGATGAAATCTTATGAGTTTGGCATTTTTAGATGATTAAATGCATTAATTATTAAAGTGTAAATAATTGGATTGAATTATTTATAAGTTTAAGAAATGATTAAAATATTATTGTAATATTAATAATATTAGATTATGAGATTTCTAAGTGATTTATAACATTTGGATTAAGGTGTTATAAATATGGATATGAATTTTATTATGAAACTTTATCTTTTAGGTTGTCGAGGTTATTATGCATCGTATCACGGTACTTATGTACGAATACACGAGTACTAGTCACGACAAATTGGTTTCTTCTTTGACCAAATTATCGTTGATTTATGAATCTTACTCTTGAAATTAAAACCATGTTTTGATTATATTGTTTTATATAACATTCTTATAACCCTAATGATAATATTTCTCTTTGACTTAAGTGTAAAGATGGGTAGATTATTGGTATGATCGCGACTATAGGTTCTCTTTGGCCGAGAAGTGCAAAAAGTTGAATTGTTGAATCGGTATGATCGCTTGACCATTGAATTTACAATTGAATATTTTTAGCTTAAGTGCAAAGGTGAATTGATCAACATGGTTATAATTATTGTTATATAACTTCCGAAATGATTATGTATTTCTTTGATATATGAATATCTTTGACTCGTCGTTGCAAAAAGATGACTTGTTGATGAATATCTTTTGCTTTTTGTAGTGCAAAGATGAATTATTGATGAATATCTTTGGCTCGTAATGCAAAGATGACTGTTGATGAATATCTTTAGCCTGTAGTGCAAAGATGAATTATTGATGAATATCTTTGGCCCGTAGTGCAAAGATGACCTGTTGTTGAATATCTTTGGCTCGTAGTGCAAAGATGACTTGTTGTTGAATATCTTTGGCATGTAGTGCAAAGATGAACTGTTGATGAATATCTTTGGCTCGTAGTGCAAAGATGACTTGTTGATGAATATCTTTGCTTTGTAGTGCAAAGATGAATTATTGATGAATATCTTTGGCTCGTAGTGCAAAGATGACCTGTTGATGAATATCTTTGGCTCGTAATGCAAAGATGACTTGTTGATGAATATCTTTGCTTTGTAGTGCAAAAGATGAATTATTGATGAATATCTTTGGCTCGTAATGCTGAAGATGACACCGTTGTTGAATATCTTTTGCTTTTGTAGTGTAAAGGTGGGCTGTTGATGAATATCTTTGGCCCGTGGTGAAAAGATGAATTTATTAGTATGATTATGAGCAGGGCTGTGATTTGGTATAACCATGATATTTGATGTTTGGGTAAAGACGGTGATGAAAATTATCTTCATCCGGATGAGAAGAGGATTTTAGAATCACAATTATGATCATGAGTTATTCATATGATTGTGGAAAAAGGCTGTTGATTGATGTTACGAGGATAAAATATTGTTGGTGGACTTTTAACGTGGAGAAGATAATAGACTTTATAGTCTATTTGACTCTTTTAATGGATTGCTCGTTCCGCTGCAACTATGGTTGAAAAGTTTTATCAACTACTATATGTTCTAAATCTCTGATTTATTACTGATGAAGACTATTGATAATTTATTTATCTTTAGTCATAATATTCTTTCTTGAGCTAGTTGTGCTCACCCTTTTGTTTCACAATTCCTTTCGGTGTAATAAAAGTGTATTTGGGTTGAGGGGATAACAAGGAATAGAATGGTGGTCTATAGTTGTTGAGGTTCTCCCCAAAGAGTATGGAAATAATTTTATTGAGGACTTTAGTGTGTTGTATTTTATACATTATTTAATAGTTATTTTGGTGAATTAAATAGGGTGAGGTTAACCCAACTTTGGAAGGGTGTTTTGTCACTATCATACAAGATGTCTAATGACATACAAACTCGTGTTATCATAAGACATGGTTGTGCTCATCCACTTGCTGAGTATATTTACAAGCACTACCTATATAATCTTGGTGTTTGTTTGGAGTATAATACCCAATTAGAGACAGTGGAGATAATGATAAATCAAGAGAAGACTCGCCATTGGGAAGAATATGATAGTAATCTTCTCGTTTTTCTTTGGGGTCTATTGGGTCAACCAAGGATAATTCTGTGGCCATATGATATCTACCATAACCTAAAAGCATGGCCTCCCATGTACGAAGGTTTTCTTGAGCACTTCCCAAAGATTCTAATTTCTAAAACAGTTTTTGACTGTACCTTTATGTAAGGTGTCATGGTGACGTGTTATCCAAGTTGGTGTCCAGAGTTACATTTGGTATATATTGGTATCAAAACTCACAAAATATGTGTTGTTGTATTTTGCACGACAATTGTTGTAATAAAGTTGTAGTTGTTTTTCGTACCATATATTTGGCGACTCAGAATGGGTTGGATGGAATGGACCTATTTTGGGGTCGTTACAATATGATCCTTGGATGAGATGTGAGACAATAACTAGGAGGGGAGAGACGGAGAATTCTTCGCTAGTATGACCTACCTAAGTTTATTTAGTATTTAATTGGTCGGTCAGAGTATAGGGATAAATTGTGATATATTAATTAATCCTTGTTTTATGATAGTGTTTGAAAATGACATCTGAAAATATTGAGATCAGCAATGAAGCACATAAGACCGTTGAGTCACCAACGATCAATACCCAAGATAATGTGCAACAGGAAGACAATAATCCTCAGGTAAATAACAACACCGATCAAATGATGAATGATGGGATGTTCAAAGGCTTTATGCAATTCATGCAACATCAGGCGAGAGCGGCTCCTGTCCAAAATACAGGTGGAAACACTAGAAACTCTCGGACGGTCACCGCTAAGCAGTTCAAGGAGCTGGGACCACCAGAGTTTTTGGGAAAGCCAGAACCACTTAAGGCGGAGACGTGGTTAAAGTAGATCACCAAGATATTTGATGTTTTGGGATGCTCTGAGGAGCAAAAGGTTCCCTTTGCCACCTTTATGTTGCGTGAAGAGGCAGATTACTGGTGGGAATCTGTAAAATATACCCAGCTCAACAGTTGTATAAATGAAGTTGTACCAAATTCAGATACAACTTCATTTATCTAATCGTGTTGAAATGTCAGATAGAATCGACCACGATTAATCGTGAGTTTTAATACAAATGTATGTAACTCTAATGGTGCCTCGACCACAACCTTACAATGGTACTTTACATAAAAGTATAGTCAAATACTATTTTAGAAATTAAAATCTTTGGGAAGTGCTCAAGGAAACCTTCGTACATGGGAGGCCATGCGTCTAGGTTATAATAGATATCATATGGCCACAGAATTATCCTTGGTTGACCCAATAGACCCCAAAGAAAAATGAGAATATTACTATCATCTTCTTTCCAATGGTGAGTCTTCTCTTGACATATAACTATCTCCACTGTCTCCAAGTGAATATTATATTTCAAATAAACTCCAAGATCATATAGGTAGTGCCCGTAGATATACTCAGCAAGTGGATGCGCACAACCCTGTCTTATGATAACACGAGGTTGTATGTTATTAGACATCTTGTGTGATAGTGGCAAAACACCCTTCTAAAGTTGGGTTCGTCTCACCCTATTTGATTCACCAAATATAACTACTAAATGATGTATAGAATACAACACATTTTTCTATACTGTTTAGGGAGAACCTCCACAGCTAGAGACCACTTTTCTATTCCCCTGTTATCCCCGCCCGACCCGGCAACACTCTTACGACAACACTCTTATTACCTGAAAGGAATTGTGAAGCAGAAAGGGTGAGCACAACTAGCCCAGTAAAGAATATCATGACTAAAGATAATTAAATTATCAATAGCTTTCATCAATAATAAATCAGAGATTTAGAACATATGATAGATGATAAAACTTTTCAACCATAGTTGCAGTGGAACGAGCAATCCATTAGAAGAGTCAAATACACCATCAGGTCTATTATCTTCTCCATGTTAAAATTCCACCAATAATGTTTTATCCCTGTAACATCAATCAACAATTCCTGTCCACAATCATATGAATAACTCATAATCATAATTGTGATTTTGAATTCCTTTTTCGCACCCAGGACGAAGATGATTCTCATCACCTATCTTCACCGAAATATCACAAATCATGGTTATACCAAATCACAATTCCTCGCCATAATCATACTAATAAATTCATCTTTTCACTACAAAGCCAAAGATATACAAATCAGAAACCAATAATTGAGACTCAAACAATAAATAATCCACATCATCGAATTATCCATGCACTACTACCCGAGGATATTCGTTAATATCACATCCATGAATTATCCATGCACTACTACCAAGGATATTCATTATTATCACATCCATGAATTAATATTTCATCGAGACTCATTTCAATAATTAATCCACATCATCAAATCATCCCTGCACTACAGGTCAAGGATATTCTTTAGTATCACGACCACGAATTATCCATACACTACGGGCCAAAGATAATCGTGTTTTCATCAACGGTTCTGATCATGTCATAAAACAATTCATCTTTGCACCCTTGGCCGAAGAGAATCCATAGCCATAATCATACCAAAAACTCTCCATCAATGCACTACGGGCCAATGAGGACTTTTTCATTAGTATCTCAACCACAAATTATCCATGCACTACGGGCCAAAGATAATCGTGTTTTTTATCAACGGTCCTGATCATGCTATAAAACAATTCATCTTTGTACCCTTAGCCGAAGAGAATCTATAGCCATAATCATACCAAAAACTGTCCATCAATGCATTACGGGCCAATGAGGACTTTTACCACGTCATTTGTAACATTACGGTCATGATTATACCGAATAATTTCTGGTCATAATCATACCAAGTCCATCTATCCACCTACAAAGCCATGAGATGACTTTCAACAAAATATAAATATGAGGATGATGACAATGATATAAGAATTCAATAAAACAAGTTCAAGAATTAATTTAACCAAAAACTAATAACGTCTCATTTACTCGTAACTAGATTATTTTCATAAATAAATACCAAATCAGTCCCAAAAATTATTCTTTTCTGGGATTAAGCATAATATAGTCCCATATTAAACATATATTTTTTTCGGAATTTTTAAAATTCATTTACTATTTTTCAAAAATCAATTTCTAATTAATTCCTTAAGAAATTAGCTACCTTAAGTTTAACTCCAGAAATTCCTAACTCTTAGCAGGATCTTACACATGTTAACGTGAGCTTCCAGTTTAAATTTCATGGTCATCGGAGTTATAGAACTCTGGTTATAGCATTTTTCGTCGGAAAAACCTAAATATTGAAATGGTCATAACTTGCTCATTTTAAGTCGGAATGAGCTCAGTTTTGAATAGGAGGTACTTTATACCATATAATTTCATGTCCCAAAAGGCCAGAATTTTTCTCACAAATTAAGTGGCCGAAACAACCCTTTTAAATTTCTAGGCAGTAGCATTTTTCTCTTTTGCAGCTTTTGACTCCTTTACTAAAGTCAGTCCACACGAAAATCTACAACACCTTTTACAGTGATTCCACTTGGATAAGTTACAAAAGTCATAGATCTATCTCTAGAACTTGACCTCACTCAAAAATTCAAAATATAATAGGAGATATGGTCAATTGAATTTTATGTTCCGTTTTCACCAAAATCTGATTTTCAACTCTTTGTGATTTCTAAGAAACTTTCATGTTTTCACATAATAACCAACATAACTCATCATAACACTTGCTAATACTCAAAACATATGGAGGACATCATGTATACGAGATCATTTCCACAATTTAATAAGGAATGAATACAGGATCATTCACCATGCATGTGGTAATCCACATGCAAAGTTATTCCAAATGAATAATAAAGAATGGAATAACAGGAGGATTCACCATGTGTATGCGATATCGCATGCAGACAAAAGTTATTCTCAACAAAATAATAAATAATGGAACCGGTCCCGGCGAAACGCACTTACAGATAGGATATTTCGGCTGAATAGTAAAAAGCGGAACCAGTCCGTAAAAAACGCATGCATGTGATATTCCAATGAGAATAATAAAAAATTGAATAATGTAAGAATTTCACCAAGTATAGGGTAGCTTGGCAGATATCAAAGTTATTCCAATGAATAATAAAGAATGGAATAATGAAGTTCTCTTCATGGATAAAAAGAAATAATACTCCCTACCTTGGAAAAAGCGGATAATTGGAATAGTGAGGTATCGAGATTTCTTCTTCTTTCTCTCTATAATTTCTCTCTATAATAATCGCTCTAAAGCTTTTGTGAATTGGTGAGAAATGAAGGAAGAATGAGCTTCTATTTATAGGAAAATATAGTTTCGATAATTGCACGTTTTGGGGCTCAAAAAATTATAGTACAATACCTCTAACTTTTCTTTCATTTTTAATTTAGTCCTGCAAGTATTATCAAACTTGCACCACTTCCCCTAATAGTAAATAATGTGAATCAATAGTTCAATCATGTGAATCAATAGTATAATCACGTGAAAAATATGAATTACAGTATAGTACCTCTATCTATACCTCCATTTTTAACTTAGTCATGCAAGTATTATCAATCTTACACCAACTCCCCTAATAGTAAATAATGCGATTCAATAGTACACACATGTGAACAAATAGTTATATAAGTATGCGAATTAGTAGCAATTAATTGCTCATTTATCCGATAAATTACCCAATTTATCAATATAACCCCTAGACATCAATTATCATCGGAATAGATGTCGATTTCCACTAACACTAATAATCCCAACACAATGGAACTATCAAAATTCATTTTTAATCAACACAACTTATTCATCATTAATATTATAACTCACAATATTTAACAACGTGTGGTTTCCGTGAAAGAGGGGCTTCGATAAGGATTTCTCCTTATTGGCAATTAGGTGACCAAACCTCTCCTTGACAGAACTTCTAAACATTGTCAATATTGCAAATAATAATATGAATAACTTTGTCGTCTCAATTATTGATTTAATAATATAAAATATTATGCAAATGATACTGTGACAATAATTGAATCAATAATATGAGAGATATGATGCATCAATTACTGTAGCAATAATTGAGTATAACTGAGTGACTTCTCACGTAAGCATCAATAATCAATAAAGTGTGCTACTATGCAACCATGCGTATTACTATACTTTTAACACCGGGTGTTTCAACAGTTTTAACGGTAACACTTTCGCCGTTATTTTTATAAAAAGGTAATTCTGTCGTTTTCTAACTACGACAATACTTCCGTTGTGGGGTCCACCAATGATTGTGTCGTCATACGGATATACCCCGATAAAAAGAATATTCCCCGACCAAACGAATATTTAATAACAATTCGCATACTTTGCAAAATTTATAAATACTACCCACAACTATAACATTATATCAAATCCACTCCATAATATAAAAAAAAATAAAAAATTATTTCGAGAAAATTAAATATTTATTCATAAAATCTGGGGTCTCACATATTTGATGTCTTGGGATGCTCTGAGGAACAAAAGGTTCCCTATGCCACCTTTATGTTGCGTGAAGAAGTGAGATTCTTTGGTGGGAATCAGTAAAATGTACCTGACTGACGCTTTTCAAGATGTCTTGGGAGAAGTTCAAGAGTCATTCAACGACAAGTACTTTCCCAAAAGTATTCGTCACATGAAGGAGGTGGAGTTTATCAAGTTGGAGCAAAATAATATGACTGTGTCGCAATACGAGACTAAATTTGCGGAGTTATCCCGGTTTGCATCCCAATTGGTCGATAATGAGGAACGAATGACGCGAATGTTTCTAAGAGGTTTGAAACCCGATATACATCAATACCTCATTTGTGACGCCCCCAAAATAGGTATACATCACCTATTCTGAGTCTCCAAATACATGGTACAGAATACAAATACAATCTTTAATATACAACAAGAGAGCTGTGAGTTTTAATACAAATACTGTCTTCACTATATTTATTGTCACACTATTTAACAGAATAGTGAGGACTACTAATACTTTCATCTGGTCCATCACTCCGTTCCCCGACTCGTCCCAGCTATATTCTCATTTCTTGAAGAGAACAATGAAAGAAAGGGTGAGCTTAACTATCCCAGCAAGAAATATTATGACTAAGATAGTGCAGAATAAATTATCATTAGCCTTCAACAGTGTTAAACTGATAAAATATAACAAACATCAAGCTTAACTGCAGTGGAACAAGCAATCTATTAGAAGAGTCATGTAGAGAATAAAATCTACTATCTTCTATGATTTAAAAGGTTTTTCATGACTTTTATCGCTGGGACTTAGCTTAATAATTAATCCACATCATCGAATCACCCCTGTACTACGGCCAAGGATATTCTTTAGTATCACGGCCACAAATTATCCATGCACTACGGACCAAGGATATTTGTGTATTCATTAATGGTCATGATCATGCCAACAACTATTCATTAATGTAGTACTGGCCAATGAAGACTTTACTATATCATTTATGAACAGTTTTTGGTATGATTATGGCTATGGATTCTCTTCGGCCAAGGGTGCAAAGATGAATTGTTTTATGGTATGCTCAGGACCGTTGATGAAAACACGATTATCTTTGGCCCGAAGTGCATGGATAATTCATGGTCGTGATACTAAAGAATATCCTTGGCCTGTAGTACAGGGATGATTTAATGATGTGGATTATTTATTAAGCTGAGTCTCAGCGATAAAAGTGATAAAAAAACCTTTTAAATCATAGAAGATAGTAGCTCTTATTCTCTACTTGACTCTTCTAATGGATTGCTTGTTCCGCTGCAGTTAAACTTGATGTTTGTTATATTTTATCAGTTTAACATTGTTGAAGGCTAACGATAAATTATTCTGCATTATCTTAGTCATAATATGTGACGCCCCCAAAATTAGGTATGCATAGTAACTAATCCATGAACGGTCCAGATTGATTTACTTTAATCGACGATTACATATTTAAAGAAAAATCTTTTAAATAAAATATAATATATTCTATTTATATAAAAAAAAAATTTACTATGCAAACACTATGCGGGCACTATACAAACACTATGCATAATAAAATATAATAAATTCTATTTATAGAATAACTTTAATAAAGTATTATGTTTTATATAAAAAGATATTTCTATTTTATTACGTTAATAATACGAATAAAACAAAACTTCTAAATCAACAATAATTGAATCAAATAATGTGAGATACTATGCAGCAACTATTGTAGCAATAATTGAACAAAACTGAGTGACTTCTCACATAAATATCAATAATCAATACCGTGTGTTACTTTGCAACAACGCGTATTACTGTACTTTTACTACCGAGTAGTTCAACAGTATCAACGGTAAAACTTCCGCCGTTATTTTCAATAAAATATTTTTGTCGTTTTCTCAATCCGAAAATAATTCCGTTGTGGGGTCCACCAATGATTGTCTTGGTCGTCACGAATATTTTTCGTTTAAAATGAATATTCCCCACCAATCGAATATAATATGACAACTTGCATACTTTGCAAAATTTATAAATATTACCCACAACTATAACATTATCTCAAATTCACACCATAATATAAAAAAAAATATTTCGAGAAAATTAATTCTTTATTCATAAAATCTGGGGTTTCACAATCTCTCCTCATTATGGAATTTCGCCCTCAAAATTTATGTACGTACCTGGTATGCCAAACAGGTGAGGATACCTTAACTTCATTTCAGATTCTAACTCTTGAGGTATAACCTTTGAGTGTTGAATATGATCCTTTTTATCCAAGATTTTAACACGTATCTCCTCATACATTAAATCTTCTGCTATCTCGTCCAGTTCTAAATTAATAATGTGGTTCGGTCGTCCACATATTAACGTAACATTGATACGAAAAAAAAACGTTCTGAACACGCAACATACTTGGCGGTAAAACGAGTCTATAAGCCACAGTTCCTACTCAATCGAGGATTTTAAATTGGCCAATTAAATTAAGGGTTGAGATTTCCTCTCTTCAGCAACTCTTGCTTCTAGAATAACGCCCTCTTGAACCTTCTTCTTCACATTCATCAGATTCGGGTATGTAGCTTGAGCGTATTTAACTTTATCGATTAAAGTCGATTTTACTCGTATATTCGTTATCTTCACGTGGGTCCCTAGAGTCTTTAACTCAATCTTCATCACTTGCAAGTTATACGAAATGAGTCTTTGTGTTAACAACATCGCACTTGTAAACGCATATGATCTTCTACTCAACGCGTCAGCTACCACGTTCGCTTTCCCACGATGGTATTGAATGGTACGATCGTAATCTTCAACAGCTTGAGCCAACGTATTTGGCGCATGTTACGTTCGTTTTAAGTAAAGAAATATTTGAGGGTTTTAGAAATGGGTTTTGTACTGTGGTCAATACAAAATTCGATTTCACGCTCTAGGGGTAGGCTAGGAAGTCTTCATGAATACGTTAAGAGATTTATTAATGATAGAAATATCATTCAAAACTGTTACTCTCATCCAAGACTTGGATAGTACGTCATATTGATACCAATTGTGACTTCTATCCCTTAACCTAGATAACACCTCACAATGATACCTATCAACTTGTCATCGTCATTCACGACGTCCCCTACAGAAAGTCTGGCTTCGGTGCATTCCACACAAGGAAGTCATCAACAAAAGGATCGGGGCTCTTTACTTATGGCTTGATATGACAATGATTGAATTTAGTGGTTTGGTTGCTTGAATTCGCATAATAGGTTGGTTAGGAATATGAAAGCTAACAACCTTACGAAAAACATGATGAGTAGTTAACCAATCGTTTCAAAAAAAACCACATCAAAGGCAAGTATTTTCAAAGAGATAAGATCGACTGGTAACATGAAAGTGTCGATTTGAATCAAACAAGATTTATAAACAGTGGAAGTAACGAAGGTTTCTCCCAATGGAGTTTCAATAGATAAATCAAAGTTTAACTTCTCCGGAGTTAAGTACAAACATTGAACACAACTAGGTGAAATAAAAGAGTGAGTAGAACCCAGATTCAACACTCAGATAGACTTCGTAAGAGTTTATGATTAACTTACCCGTGATAAATTTATTCAGTTCCTCGTCACGAAAAAAAATTCTCTCTCTTAAACTAACGGCTTTGGCTTGTCTTCGGGACATCCTTTGGCATCACTATCCCGGTTGGACTTGACTTCACCATACGACAAAATCGAGCTAGGTGACATTCTCTTCCGCAATTAAAACACGCTTTGGATTGTTGCATCACAGTGATGACAGATGTGTCCCTCTTGTCCGCATTTGAAACATCTGACCGATGGGCGCTTCTTCTTCCTTTGAAACGGGTCTTTGGTGTCGACGCCTTCACGCCATTGTTGAACCTTCTCTTCTTAAAATGTCCATTCTTATTTTCTTGGCCATGATTACCACCGAAATGGTTACCATTCTTGGCATGATAATATCCCCACGATGGTTATCGTTGTTTAGATGACCGCAATTGCCACCGTGTGATGATTATTATCGTGTTGTTGGTCGTTGCCTTTTGGTTGTACTGACTCATTATCGCGCTCCAATAACTGAGCCCTATTCACAACATCTGAATATAAACAAAGTTTGTGAGAAATGAGGTATTGACATATATCGTGTTTCAAACCTCGCAAAAACATTCGCGTTATTCGCTCCTCATTATCGACCAAATGGGATGCAAACCGGGATAACTCCGCAAACTTAGCCTCGTACTGCGACACGGTCATATTGTTTTGCTCCAGCTTGATGAATTCTACCTCCTTCATGTGACGAATACTTCCAGGAAAGTACTTGTCGTAAATAATTCTTGGAACTTCTCCCAAGACATCTTGAGTGCGTCAGGCTGGGTATGTTTTATAGATTCCCACCAATGATCTCCTTCTTCTCGCAACATAAAGGTGGCAAAGGGAACCTTTTGCTCCTCGAAGCATCCCAAGACATCAAATATCTTGGTGATCTGCTTTAACCACGTCTCCGCCTTAAGTGGTTTTAGCTTTCCCAAAAACTCCGGTGGTCCCAGCTCCTTGAATTGCTTAGCGGTGACCAACCGTGGGTTGCCATTGTTTCCTCCTACATTATGAACAGGAGCCGCCTTCGCCTGATGTTGCATGAATTCTAAAAATCTCTTAAACGTACCGTCGTTTGTTAATTGATCAGTGTTGTTGTTTACAGGAGGATTATCGCCATCCTGTTGCACATTGTCCTGATTATTGATCTGTGGAGAATCAACAGTCTCCTGTGCTCCATTGCTTATCTCAACATTTTCAGATGCCATTTTCAAATACTGCCCCAAAACAAGGGTTAATTAACATATCACATATTATCTCTATACTCTGACCGACAAATTAAATACCAAATAAACTTAGGTAGGTCATACTAGCGAAGAAATTTCTCGTCTCTCCCCTCCTAGTTCTTATCTCATATCTTAGCCAGGGATCATATCCCTAAGCTTTGATACTAACAATCATGACGCCCCCAAAATTAGGTATACATCACCCATCTTGGGTCGCCAGATACATGGTACGTAATTCAAATACAACTTACTAATACAACTGCCGTGTACAATACGACTTAAAAACATAAACCGTGAGTTTGAATACAAATATTATCTACTAGAGATTATACAAACTCAAAAGGAGTCCTCATTACAATTATTATCACACTATTTCACGTAATAGTGAGGACTACTAATGCTATCCTCTCGGACCATCACTCCGCTCCCCAGACTCGTCCCCGCCTATATTCTCATTTCTCAAGAGAACATTGAAGAAAGGGTGAGCTCAACTAGCCCAAGAAGAAATATTATGACTAAGATAATGCGAATAAATTATCATTAGCCTCCAACAATGTTAAACCGATAAAATACAAGAGACATCAAGTTTAATCTGCAATGAACAAGCAATCCATTAAAAGAGTCAGTAGAGAATAAAATCTACTATCTTTTATGATTTAAAAAGTTTTTCATCACTTTTATCGCTGAGACTCAGTTCAATAAATAATCCACATCATTAAATCATCCCTGCACTATAGGCCAAGGATATTCTTTAGTATCACGACCATGAATTATCCATGCACTACGAGCCAAAGATAATCGTGTTTTCATCAACTATTCCCGATCATGCCATAAAACAATTCATCTTTTTCCCTTGGTCAAGAGAATCCATAGCCATAATCATACCAAAACTCATCCATCAATGCACTACGGGCCAATGAGGACTTTTTTTCCTCATCATTTGTAACATTACGGTCATGATTATACTGAATAATCCCTGGTCATAATCATACCAAGTCCATCCATGCTCTACAGGCTATAGATGACTTTAAACAAAAAATATGAGGATGATTACAATGATATAAGAATTCAATTAAACAAGTTCAAGAATTAATTTATCCAGGAACTAATAACGTCCAAATTGTCAACATGATACTTCTTTGTAGAAAAAAATTCAAGAATGCTTAGAAGAATATTTCCATGAAAAGATACTGGATGAAGCGCAAATATCAAGGATATTCCACTAATTTCATGGAGTATAGAAGTCAAAACTTTAACCAACTGAGTATAATAGAATATATGAAACCGCAAATGGATTTTTGCCGCCATACGGTAATCCACGCACGCCTGGTGAATTCTTCTGTTATTCCATTTTTATTATTCTGTTGGAATAATCCACGCACGCCATGCGGTAATCCGTGTCCCACAGATATAAGATCGATGTGATATTAAACGTAATAATAAAGACGGAATAATAAAAATGGAACCAGTCCCCAGATAAGATGCATGTGATATTCCAAATGTAATAATAAAGATGTAATAATAGAAGAATGTCACCAAGTATAGGGTAGTCCACAGATATCTGGTTATTCCAATGAGAATAATAAAGAATGGAATAATGTAAGTTCTCTTCTTGAATACAAAAGAATAATATCCCTTCACCGTAAAATAATACTTGATATAAGAGTAGTGAAGTAATGTAAAACTTTTCTTCTATATCTCTATAGTCTCTCTATATAGTTTCTCTCTCAGAGTTCAATTGAATTCGTAAGAAAATAATGAAGGAATGAGCTTCTATTTATAGGAAAATGGAATGCATAGTAACTAATCCATGAACGGTCCAGATTGATTTACTTTAATCGATTGGGCCTATATTTAAAGAAAAATCTTTTAAATAAAATATAATATATTCTATTTATATAAAAAAAATTACTATGCAGGCACTATACAAATACTATGCATAATAAAATATAATAAATTCTATTTATAGAATAACTTTAATGAAGTATTATGTTTTATATAAAAGATGTTTCTATTTTATTACGTTAATAATACTAATAAAACAAAACTTCTAAATCAAAAATAAATGAATCAAATAATGTGAGATACTACGCAAAGAACTATCAGTAGCAATAATTGAACAAAACCGAGTGACTTCTCACATAAATATCAATAATCAATACCAAGTGCTACTATGCAACAACGCCAGACATCTTGTACTTTTACTACCGAGTAGTTCAACAAGATCAACCAGAAAACTTCCAATTTGTTATTTTCAATAAAATATTTTTTGTCGTTTTCTCAATCCGGCTAATAATTCCGTTAGGGGTCCACCAATGATTGTCATTGCATTTAATATTTCTGTTTAAAACGAATATTCCCCGACCAATCGAATATAATATGAAAACTTGCATACTTTGCAAAATTTATAAATATTACCCACAACTATAACATTATCTCAAATTCACACCATAATATAAAAAAAATTATTTCGAGAAAATTAATTCTTTATTCATAAAATCTGGGGTTTCACATAATATTTCTTACCGGGTTAGTTGAGCTCACCCTTTCTTTCAATGTTCTCTTCAGGAATTGAGAATATAGCTGGGATTAGTTGGGGAATGGATTGACGGTCCAGATGGTTGCATTAGTAGTCCTCACTATTCTGTGAAATAGTGTGATAATAAATGTATTGAGGACTTATTTTGAGTTTGAATACTGTCTAGAAGACAATATTTTTGTATTAAAACTCACAGCTCATGTTGTATAAATGAAGTTTGTATTTGTATTCTGTATCATGTATTTGGCGACTCAGAATGGGCGATGTATACCTATTTTGGGGGCGTCACAAGGAATATCCCCAGCTAAGGTAAAACAAGAATGTGTATCTGGGAAAGCGATCGTTGGTAACAACTCCAATATGAATTCGAAAAATTTCGATGGTATCAGCCATGAAAGTCATCCCTAGCAGAAAGTAGGGAATGGTCATTGATACAACCTGTGGCAGCTAACCCCACAGAGGCATATCATACCACACATTGCATTACATTTGCATTTATTATATTTCCAGTGTCTAGCAATCTTTATCATGCTCATTCCATTGTATTGCGTAAACATGATAAAGAAGGGCATCTATAGAAACTTAAAATTTCGCATTCCTGTTACTAACCATGTAGGAGGGCAAAACCGTCTATTATCTTCTGGAGACAACCCCGAAAATCATCAAACTAGACCCCTAGAGACAACACTGGGAAATCATCAAACCAGACCCCCTAAGACAATCCCGAAAAATCATCAAACCAGACCCCCAAATACAGCCCCGGGAAATTATCAAACAAGACCCCGGAGATAACCCGGGAAACATCAAATCAAATTCCTCAGAGACAGCCCCGGGAAATATCAAATCAACCTCAAAGACAACCCTAAGGACAGACAGAAGTCAACAACAGTCAAACCCCAAAGATAACCCTGAGGAAAGTCGGTTACAGCACATCAGGGCCGAAAACCAACCCGGAATGGAAAAAGGGTAATTTTTTTTAACTCAAATCAAAATGAATCAAATTACTATGAATAAGGTTATACAAAACTATCAAAGCAATCCCGAGTGAAAACTGCGCTAGATAGCCCAACGGACTGACTGTGAAGACTTGAAGATCTGGTCATGGACCCATCTTCCTGGATTCAAAAAAGGTCAAGTCTCATGTCATTGTGTAGCTCTCGGAAAGAGCTTTTCGGAAAGGTATGACACACCTCTATCGGATTCCCGAATTGCAAGTTATGAAGGTTCAAGCAAACTTTTCTTCCGTACTTGAGAGTGCACGTAATTCAAGATAGCAGGGCCCACTAGGCCCAGCCGTAACTCTACATGCGACTACCGCAGGTAGACCAAAGGGTCTAGGAAAGAGAAATTTGGCCATTTGAAAGAGAAAGGCAGCTTTTCTTCCGTTTAATCTTTGTAAATCTCTTATACAAACACTCTTATACATATATATATATATAGCAACATATCAAGTTTTAAATGGTGAAAATCGAGTTTCTAGGCCCCTAAAGCCGTTCGATAGCTATTCTCGTGCTTAACTGTAAGATTTTTCCAGATTTGCTTCTTTCACTTACTCTAATATGTATATAAGTGATATATATATATATGTATGTATATATATATATATATATATTGTTAGTCACTTATATTCGTCAAATATGATTTTTTAACCGTTCATTTATTGTAAATAGTAAATATTCAAGTTAGATCTGTAATAGATCTAGCTTTTAACCGGTTCAAAAGTTGTAAAATTTAAACCTGAAAGGTAAAATGGCTAAAATCTGTACAAATCTAATTTTCTTTCTAGTTTTGTAAGTATTTAAAAACCACGTGACTTTTAGATCTGTATCTAAAGGACGCTGGAAGCTTTGGCTACGCACATACAAGGATTTAACTGATGAATCCTTTGTTTTGGGACGTCTAGAAGTAAATATGCATTTTATTTCAATATATTCATTTTGCAAGCTTTAAATATTCATGTGAGCCTAGGAAATACAAAGGGTTGATGATTCAATCAATGGATCTAGATCCGGTTTCAAAAATGGACTTGTTTAAGTTGTAAATGTTAGCTTGCCAATATTTGTATTTGTTAATCTAGGGCCTTAAAACGGTTATACGGGTTTAAGGCCCCAAAATAGTGAAAACTGTGGCTGTGGTGTTCGGGCTTACTTCGATGGCTCTCATGTTCATAAGAAGTCCGACACTTATATATATATATATATATATATATATATATATATATATATATATATAAGATGCTTCACATTTTGAATAAAATCAAATCAAGCCGAATACGGAATAAAATGAAAGTATCAAAGGCCTCAATTCCTATTTGAGCATAAGGGTTTGAAAACCTGTTTTCAAAACATCACTTTTATATTCTTTGCTTAAAATTGAACTTTTCAATAAGTCAAACCCTTTGTATATAGGTGAAAAAGAAGCATAACACTACTTTCAAATAAAACACTTTGATCATATTTATCTACATCACACACACATACACACACTCACACACAATTAATGCACAGTGTTACGCCCCCAAAATAGGCCTTCACAACCCATTCTGAGTCGCCAAATACACACTACAGAATTTAGTTACAAATTTTATTTATACAACAATTGAACTATCGTGTAAAATACGATAACACATAAGCTATGAGTTTCAATACAAATAACAGTACTCACACTCCAAATTAATGATACTCTATATAAAGGTACAGTCGATAACTATTTTAGGAATTAATATATTTGGAAAATGCTCAAGGAATCATTCATACACGGGAGGTCATGCATCTAAGTTATAATATATATCATAGGACTTGAGCATTAACCTTGGTTGACCCAATAAACCCCAAAGAAGAACAAGAAGATTACTATAATGTTCATTCCAATGGTGTGTATCTTGTTGCCATATAATTATCTTCATTGTCTCAAATTGAGGATTATATTCCAACCATACTCCAAGATTATATAGATAATGCTCATAGATATAGTCAGCAAGTTGATGTGCATAACCATATCTTATGATAACACGAGTTTGTATGTGGTTAGACATCATGTATGATAGTGGAAACACACCCTTAATGCTCTTAATACAATTCTGTCATCCTCATTCTAATGGGGTGCATTTTTTACTCTTTCACAGTCGGGTTCTCCTCACCCTATTGTTGTTCACCAAAATCAATTATTAAATGACGTATAAAATACGGCACACACATTTTAAGTTCTCAATATAATTATATATTGTCATGTTGTTTTATAATGTATTGAGAAACTTCAACTGTTGCAGACCATCACTCTATTCCCCTGTTATCCCCGCTTGACCCAGCTACACTCTTATTACCTGAAAGGAATTATGAAGCAAAAGTATGAGCACAAATAGCCCAGTAAAAAATATTATAACTAAGATAATATAAAACAAATTATCCTTAGTCCTCAATAAGAAAAAATCTGATAGAATACAATAGACAACAAGTTTTAGATCATCAACTGCAACAGAACCAATAATCCATTAGAAGAGTCAAGTAGAACATAATGTCTACTATCTCCTCCAAATTAAAAGTTCATCATTAATATTTCATCCCTGTAATACCCATCAACAATTCTTTGTTGTACCCAAGACAAAGAGAACTTTCATTACCTGTCTTCACCTTAACCACCAAAGATTATAGTTAAATTCACAATTCATATTTATAATCATGTAAATCAATAGTCTATCTTCGAACTACGGTCCAAAGACATACAACTGTAAAACCAATAATAAACAGTCCATCTTTGCACTACGGCTAAAGACATACAACTGTAAAACCAATAATCAACACTCCATCTTTGCATTACAGGCCAAAGATGTTCAAGTGTAAAACCAATAATCAACAGTCCATCTTTGCACTACGACCAAAGACATACAACTGTAAAACCCATAATCAACAGTCCATCTTTGCACTACGGGCCAAAGAGGACTTTTACCACATCATTTGTCTATAACATTACAGGTCATGATTATACCATTACACAATTCTTGGTCATAATCATACCAATTTACAGTCCATCTATGCACTACGGGCCAAATATGACTTTTACCGCATCATTTGTCTGTAACATTATAGGTCATGATTATACCAATACACAATTTCTAGTCATAATCATACAAATCAACAATCCATCTATGCACTACGGACCAAATATGACTTTTACCACATCATTTATCTGTAACATTACATGTCATAATTATACCAATACACAATTTCTGGTCATAATCATACCAATCAACAGTCCATCTATGCAGTACGAGCCAAAGATGACTTTTACCACAATACAAACATGAGAATGATGACAATGATATAAGGATTCAATCAAGTGAGATCAAGGATAATTATTAAAAATTTATAATTCAATTTATCCGGAGTTCAAGAATGTCTAAATTGTCAATATGATGATCAAAACGTGGATTCAAATTTAAGAATAAGATTCATATATCAAAGATAATTTGGCCAAAAAAGAAACTAATTTTGTTGTGAATAGTACCTGAATGAATAGTACCAAATGAATAATACCCCGTCATGCAAAGTACCCCGAGTGATGAGTGAATAGTACCCCGTGAATAGTACCCCGAATGAAAATATTAAAATTTATTAAGAAATTTCAGACCAATATTCCAATGAAACGATACTAGATGAATCGCAAAACTCAAGGATAATCTACTAATTTCAGGGATTATAGAAGCAATACTTACCATAGTAAGTTTAAATTTAAGAATATGAAAAGAAATAATATACGAAACTGCAAATAGATTTTCATCAGTCATGCGGTAATCTGCGTAGATAGATCTTTTCCACAAATAAAGAATGAGTACGAAGGGTTATTCATCATGCTTGCGGTAATCCGCGTAGACAGGTTATTCCCACAGATTAAAGAATGAATACGAAAAAAAATAACCCTTACGAATACGAAAAATAATACCCCTTACCATACAAAAAATAACATCCCTTACCATACAAAAAATAACATCCCTTACGAATACGAAAAATAACATCCCTTACGAATAAGAAAAATAACATCCCTTACGAATACGAAAAATAACATCCCTTACGAATACGAAAAGTAATATCCCTTACCATACGAAAAATAACATCCCTTACTATACGAAAAATAATATCCCTTACCATACGAAAAATAATATCCCTTATCATACGAAAAATAACACCCTTTACGAATACAAAAAGTAATATCCCTTACCATACGAAAAATAACATCCCTTACCATACAAAAAATAACATCCCTTACCATACGAAAAATAATATCCCTTACCTTAGTAGAAGATTGAATACTGCAATAATGAAGTAGGAAAATATTCTTCTTCTTTCTCTCTATAGTTTCTCTCTCTAGAGGTTTAGTAAATTTGTAAGAATTGATGAAGGAATGAGCTTCTATTTATAGGAGAATGGACTAAATAGTAACTGATTCACGGAAGGTCCGGCTTGATTTACTATTAAAATGGATGGTCCATATTGATTTACTATTAAAACCTCAACCGACGGTTCATATTGATTTACTATTAAAATCATAACCGACAGTCCATATTAATTTACTATTAAAACCACAACCGACGGTCCATATTGATTTACTATTAAAACCACAATCGACAGTTTGAAAAATTAGTACATCTCCCCATGGAATAATAAGTCAAACTTACAACAAACGCCTCATGACAAACCCCTCTATTTATATCAAAAATTGAATAAATATTTACCACAAATCACTTATCTTCAATAAACACATTTTTAATCTTTTAACAATTAATCATTATTAATATTATAACTCAAAATATTGACAACCAGATCATTCTCAGGAAAGATGGGACTTTGCGATAAGAATTTCTTCTTATTGGCGCACAATTACAGAACTTTCTAGACATTGTCAATAATGCAAATAATAATATGAATAACTATGTCGTCTCAATTATTGATTTAATAATATAAAATATTGTGCAGATGATACTATGACAATAATTGAATCAATAATATTAGATACAATGCAACAACTACTGTGACAATTATTAAATAAAACTGAGTGACTTCTTACGTAAGCATCAATAATCAGAGATACTGTGCAATACAGTGTGCTACTGTGCAATAACGCGTATTACTATACTTTTATCACCGGGTATTTCAACAGTTTAATGGTAAAAGTATTGCCGTTATTTTTTATAAAAAGGTTATTTATGTCGCTTTCTATATCCGATAGTCATTCCGTCAATGATTGCGTCGTCGTACGAATATTCCCTAACAAAAAGAATATTCCCCGACCAAACAAATATTTTCTGATCACTTGCTTACTTTGCAAACTTTTCCCATATCACCCTTAACTTTAACATTTTATCAATTTAACCATTTACTGAATATAATAATAATTATAAGAAAAACTGAATACTTTTATTTCATAAAATTCAGGGTCTTACACATAGGGAATGAAAAGACATTGTAACTATGTTTCACGGAAGTCGGGGAATGCCTAACACCTTCCCCCCACTTAAATAAGCCCCCGAACTCTGTGAATCTCGGTTTCCAAGACCAATTAAACGGAGTCGCATATAAGGCCATATTGTAAAACCTTTCAAAATTCAGTTGAGTTGGTATAACCATTTAACTCATACCAATATGGCCACTTTGTCTAATTCGGCCCAATCAATTAAAATCAAACTTTTCAAATCGTCGACATCATATGTTGGTCTCTTTCTAAAATTTCACCATTTAGAGCAAGATAAATTAAACCACATAGAAAACATAAAGGGTAAGTGTGACGCCCCCAAAATTAGGTATACGTCACCCATCTTGGGTCGCCACTTACATGGTACATAAATTCAAATACAAACTTAATTATACATCTGTCGTGTAACATACGACAATACATAAACTGAGAGTTCTAATAGGAATATTGTCATTTAGACAATATCCATACTCAAGGAGTCCTCAATACAATTATTATCACACTATTTCACAGAATAGTGAGGACTACTAATGCTATCCTCTAGACCATTACTCCGTTTCCCCCAACTCGTCCCAGCTATATTCTCATTTCCTGAAGAGAACAGTGAAAGAAAGGGTGAGCTCAACTAGCCTAGTAAGAAATATTATGACTAAGATAATGCGAATAAATTATCATTAGCCTTCAATGATGTTAAACCGATAAAATACAATAGACAACCGGTTTAGCTGCAGTGAATATTTAATCCATTAAAAGAGTCAAGTAGAGAATAAAATCTACTATCTTTTAGGTTTTAAAAGGTTTTCATAAATTTTTATCATTTGAGACTCAAATTTTAATAAATAAACCACCACATCTAATCATCCACGTACCACCGGCCAAGGATTTTCATCAAATTATCAATGGTCATGACTATACCGAATCACCCCCGGTCATAATCATACCAAAAACTATCCATCAATCGCATTCTATGCATTTCGAGGACTTTTATCACATCATTTATAACAAGCCATGATTATACCGAATGATCCCTGGTCATAATCATACTAAGTTCATCTATGCACGTAAGCCAAAGATAACATAATATATCATGAGGATGATGACAATGACATAATAATTCAATAAAACAAGTTCAAGAATTATTTTATCCAGGAATTAGTAACGTCCAAATTGTCAACAAGATCTTTGTTTTTAGAGTAAAATTCAAGAATGATCGTAATAATATTTCCATGAAAAGATATTTAGATGAAACGCAAATATCAAGGATATTCTACTAATTTCATGGAGTATAGAAGTCAAAGTTTTAACTTATTTGGGTATAATAAAGAATGGAATAACAAAAGAAATCACCATGCATGCGGTACTTCAGATGTAGAAAAGTTATTCTAATGAGAATAATAATAACGGAACCAAGTCGTGAAATTCACAATCAAGCTGGGATGATCCAATGAATAATAAATCTTTGAATAATAAACAATGGAACTGTGTCGGTGTAAAACACATGAGCATGTGATATTTCAATAGAATAATAAATGCGGAATAATAAACAATGGAACGGGTCAGGTGTAAAACACATGACGAGGATATTCCAAATGTAATAATAAAGAATGGAATAATGTAAAGAGATCACCAAGTAGGGGGATTCAGCGTATCTGAGTTATTCCAATGTAATAAATAAGAATGGAATAACATAAGGATTTCACCAAGTATAGGGTATCGTGTATATACAAAGGTTATGTATAGGGTATACCACTTTTTACAAAAGTTATTCCAAATGTAATAATAATGAATGGAATAATGTAAGTTTTCTTCATGAATAAGAAAGAATAACACCCTTTACAGTACAACAAATAATACCCCTTACCGTAAAAGACACTTTGGATATCAAAGTAGTGAAGTACCGTAATACTCTTCTTCTTTCTCTCTATAGATTTTCTCTCTATAGCTTCTCTCTATAATTTTCTCTCTGTAGTTTCGGTGAATTCGTAAGAAAATAATGAAGGAATGAGCTTCTATTTATAGGAAAATAGAATGCATAATAATTAATCCATGAAGCTATCCCAGATTGATTTACTTTAATGACGGTCCATATTTAAAGCAAAATCTTTTAAATAAAATATAATATATTCTATTTATATAAAAACATTTTACTATGCAAAAACACTATGCAACACTATGCAAAACACTACGCAACACTATGCATAATAAAATATAATATATTCTATTTATGAATAACTTTAATAAAGTATTCTGCTTTTATATAAAAAGATGTTTCGCTTTTATTACGTTAATAATATTTAATAAAACAAAACGTCATTATCATTATAATAATTCATATTATTAATAGATAATAATGGAATCAAATTGAGTGACTTCTCACATAAGCATCAATAATCAATACCGTAAGTGCTACTATGCAACCACACGTATTCGTACTTTTACTACCGAGTAGTTCAACAAGATCAACCAGAAACTTCCGTCGTTATTTCAATAAAATATTTTTGTCGTTTTCTCAATCCGATAATAATTACATTTTGTAGGGTCCACCAATGATTGAGTCGTTGTATTTAATATTTCTCGCTAAACCGAATATTCCCCACCAATCGAATATAATATAACCACTTGCATACTTTGCAAAATTTATAAATACTACCCACAACTATAATATTATCTCAAATTCACACCATAATATTAAAAATTATTTCGACAAAATTTAAATCTTTATTGATAAAATCTGGGGTCTAACAGTAAGATCCAACCACATAGGAATTGAGGATTTTTTTTCTGGCGTCGACATATGCATAATTTACCGGGTACGAGAGGATGATCCCCTCGATTACCAAAACTATCTAAAAGGACCAGTTTAAATACTGACAAACTTAGTACATGTTCATAGTCATTCCACAATTATTAGAATATTCAATTATTGAAAGTTAATGCATGTGCTTACCCAATTGAATTCTATTATTGAACATTGAAACTTTAAAATTCCTTTCTAATCATGATATATCTCCTTTGTATTTAAACTTGCTAAGCAAATTAGTTGCTTACCCTTGCTATATCATGACGTTTATTTCAGTTAAGCCAGAGACGTCCAAGAAGGACAAGGGAAAAGGGAAAGTCCAGGAATAGTTTAATGTGAATATTTAAATATTGTACTACTTTATGTAATTTAAATGTGTAAGCCTTTTGTAATATTAAAGGTATGTTTAAGTTAAGATTAAGAAGACCTTGGGAATGATGTAGAATCATATATAATGAACAATGTATGTTTATTTATTCCGTAATAGTTTATAGAATTCTTATGATAATGATGGATCGTGAGCACTGAATACGAGGTTAGAGAACCCGGATTTGGGGGCGTCACATTAATTTTTATTCGACTTGGAGTTAATCTTTTTTTTATGAAAAAATTGTATCGTACACTAAGACTATTGTGTGCAGTGTTGCTCCGAAACCTGTATTAGGGGAGTGGACAGCTAGGGCTCAACTTTGTGACATGTTACATCTGCCAGTACGTTCCATAATTTTTCTACATCAAGTTTACTTTTACTGTTTTCTTTCGATTTTTCTTAGGTTTTTGTGTCAATTTTTTACAGGTTAGAATCACGATGGTTGACATTTAACAACTATGAATCAATTGAGGCATTTACTGATAGCTAAATTTTTGTCTTTATCCTTCATTAATCTCTCTCTCTCTCTCTCTCTCTCTTAATTTAAGTTCGCCAGTTTAATCTTTTCTTATTTCTCATCTTATTGAAATAGAATTTTGGTGTTTCTCTTGCAGTATGAAGTTTACACGCCCAACCTTGATTTTTTTTAAGAAAATGATGATGAAGTGGATCTAACATGACACACTTTATTCCTTCTAGTTCATTGTTATTCTTTCAGCTTTCGTATGTTAGTTAATAAATCTTGTAGGTACTATTGTCATTGGGAGACCAAGATACAATTACAAATTTTATAGTTATTATGACTCGAGTATTATTTATAATTTATATGTGAAATATTGATTTTATTAGCTCTTTATACATTAGCTTATCAATTAGTTTAAAACAAGTATGAAAATATTTATATTTACTTGAAAAATAAATTTAATATTTCTTATATAGATTAATAATAATAATAAATATGAAATCACCGATTTGAAAATCAATTATAATTTGCAATGAATTTTGATAATTTAACAATTAATTTTTTATTTACAAATTTATAATTTGTGAAGGAATTTTTCTCTCACTAAATGAAGAAAGTTTCTCAATTTTATAATTAGTGAAGGAAAATACTCTCATTAAATAAATTTGTTATTCACAATATACTATTTTGTGAGGAATAAAGTTATTCACTAATTTCAAATAGTCTTTTTAAAATATTATTTATGAAGGAAACCATTCTTTCACTAAATAACAATATTCCATTACCAAATATAATTTGTGAATAAAAATGTATTCACAGTATATATATTCTTCACAAAAAACATTTAGTTACTACTTAATTAGCGAATGATACCCTATCACGATGAGGTCTTATGCGAGTAATCGTGTGAAGAAAATATTTATTCGCAATAAATCTCTTGTGAGTGATATATTATGTCTTGTGAAGAATTTGCCCTTCACTAGAGGCCATTTTTGGTGTAGTGTAAAGTCTCATTCAAAAATAATTTATCTCAATGCACTTCACTTGCTCTCTTTCTATTTTCGAGTAAGATTCCCAAATGAAAGCCGGAAAAAAGGAGCTGAATATATTTTTTTTGGGGTGGCCGGATGGAGGTGGGTAACGTGGGGGTGTATATATAATCAATAAATATTTTTTTGGAGGGGGAGGAGTGCAGGGGCGGATGAGAGTGTATACATAATCAATAAATATTATTTTTGGGGGAGTAGGGGTGGGCACGATGGGGGTGTATACATAATCAATAAATATTATTTTTTGGGGTGGGGGTGGGCGTGGGGGTAGGGGTGGGGGTTTGATAAGTGGATTTTATATACACGAATAGATATTCATTTCAAGTTTAATTCGTAGTTATCTTCATGTTTTGTGTTCGTTTTTACTCGTTTTATGTTATTTTATGTGTAGGGTGGTCATGGATGCAAGTGGTGAGGAAAGGCGGTCTTTTTGGAGCAAAAGTGGAAAAAAATTGAAGAATGAAAAATTGAAGAAGGTGTTGGCCATACCCTTAAGGAAGGCCTTTTCAAGTTACACCCCGGCCGGAAGTGGGTCCGATTCGATCTGAATATCTGTTTTGTTTTGACTTCTGCTAGAGCTCGGTTTCTTGGATTTTAATGATGCGCATGAACTCTAAAAAAGAGGATCTCGGCCAGAAGAGAAGGGTGATTGCTATTATGTTAAAAAAACAATAATCTTACATCACGTAGAGCATAATTCGAGAGCAATTTCTAGATTTGAAGAGCAAACGTTGGAAGAGTAATTTTTAGAGATTGTCACGATGGTTGCGAATCAAGGCTACGTGAAGGGGTTTTCATTATTCTTCTTCTTTTTAGTCTTGTTTGTAATTAGAAGAATGTTTTCAACAAATTATTCAGATTTTAATTCATTCATTATGAACTAATTTACTTATTAGACTTGTGATGGATCTTTGGGCGAAACGATGATTCTATAACTTTGATTTCTAATTCAAGAATTTATTTTCAGTTTATCTATGTTAATTTGAGCGTGAATTTATGAATTGCTTGATCAACAGTTCTTTGTGGATTTGAAAGGAATCGAGAGAGGAGATTCGAATCTAGACCTAGTTAATATAGCATGTGTCATTAATTTTGTCGATAGTAGATTTTTGATTATTGTTAAGGTAATGATACGTTTGACATCACATGTAATCATATAGAGAGCTTAAACTTCAACCTTCTTTAATTGTAGTTCACATAGAGATATAGAGAGTTGGTTAATTTAGGTGTTTAACGGATTTCTATCTTAATTGTGAATTGATGTTAATACGGTATTAGTGCATCGAGAGGTGGCTCTTACTACGTTCGTGTTCTTGATTAATAAACTGGGATATTAAATTGAGTTGGAATAAAGGTTTGAAAATCAGAGTGAAGCTCAGGGTGAAATCATAAGTCTAATTCTCCATTAATTGTTTGAAATTCTGAATTTCGTTATTGGTGACTGTTTTGTGATAGTTTATTTCTTTATTAATTTAGTTATTTTATATATAATTTAAAACCATTGAATTGATTAGTTTACTAAAATTAGGGTTAATACAAAATTGATAATTGTGAAGTTAAAATTCTTGATATTTTGTCCTCGTGGGAACTATACTCTATTCACTACTATATTACTTGTTGACCACGTACACTTGCGTGTTTTGCGCGTATTGATTTTACCCAACAAGTTTTGACGCCAATTCTTGGGGACAATTTAATAGAGATTTTAATACCTTTTTTTACGATATCGGTTTAATTAGTCGGTTTTACTTAAACATTTTTTTTTTCGTGTTTTCTCTATTTCGGGTTTTTGATATTGGTTTATGCAAACGCGATCCAAACATCGGACTTGCTTCCTTTTGAGGAAGACATTGAAAGAAGATTTCAAGAGGTTAAGTAAGTGGATTGAGGACACGAGGCGAATTGAAAATTACGATAAGGAAGAAATCATCTTAGAAGAAGAAAAGCGTTGAGGGATTTTGCAACACCTAGGGCGACTGATCTGCAGTGGAGCATTACTAGGCCTGCAATAGCTGCGAACACTTTTGAAATTAAGCCTGGGACCATTCAGATGATGTAGAACTCATGTCAGTTTGGGGGAATGGCGAATGACGATCCGAATGAGCATTTGATCAGTTTTTTGGAAATGTGCGACACGTTCAAGTACAATGGGGTGTCGGATGAGGCAGTAAGACTTCGCTTGTTCCCATTCACTTTACGGGACAAGGCAAAGAGTTGGTTACATTCTTTACCGCTGGGTTCGATCACTACGTAGGAGGATTTGGCTCAAAAATTTCTTGCCAAATTTTTCCCACCGTGAAAGGCTGCGAAAATGAGGAATGACATCACAATGTTTGAAGCGAGAATGGGGAGTCATTATATGAGGCATGGGAGAGATACAAGGAATTACTCAGAAAGTGCCCACATCATGGATTGCCCAAGTGGTTACAAATAAACACCTTCTATAACGGGCTACATGGAAATGTCAGAACCAACATTGATGCGGCATCGGGCGGTGCATTCATGGCTAAGAGTTACGAGGACACATATAATTTGATAGAAACAATGGAGGCAAATAACTACCGGTGGCCTCAAAAAAGAATGACATGCCGTGAAAATTTGGGATCTTGGAATTAGATGGAGTAATATGACTATACAATCACGAATTTTCAAAGACTTATCCATGAAGTTTGATCGATGAATGAGAGGGTAAATCTGATGTGAGGGGCTCAAGTTCAACAAGTTCGAAGAGTTATGGTAGTATGTGAATTATGTGCGGGTGATCATCAAGATAGATCGATTGTGCGATAAATCCGAGATCCGATTCAATTCATAGGCAACTATAATAGAATTTCGCAAAATACTTACCAAAACACCTACAACTAGGGGAATAGGAACCACCCAAACCTTTCATGGAGCAATAATCAGCAAACTCAAGCTCCACGACCATCATATCCCCTGTTTTTTCATAGTCATCCTAGCAGGTTCAACGGCGGGGACAGAAATCCGATGGGGAGGAAATATGGGCAAAAGGTACATGACTAGCAAACGATTTGGCTATAAAGAATCAAGCTATTGCTATCAAAAAATATAGAGAATCGAGATAGGTCAAATTGCGTTGGCATTAAATAATAGACCACAAGGAATATTACCTAGCGACAGAGAGAAATCCTAAGGGTAATCGGGGAGCGATGTCAAGCGATTATGTTGAGAAGTGGAAAACATCTCGGTGGGAATAGTGCGAGAAAATTCAAACAACAGGAGGAAAAGGTTGATAGCGAACGCAGATGGAGGTAACAAAAATGAGGAAATAAAGTTAAGCAAGTGAGCGATTGTTTTTCCTCCACCGCGATTTAGTGAGAGGTCCAAAAATAGAAATCGAGATAAGCGATTCGCAAAGTTTTTAGGCGTGTTCAAGAAACTCCAGATTAACATCCCATTCGCGAGAGGCCCCTAGAGCAAATGCCGAGTTATGCGAAGTTTATGAAAGGAATTCTGTCGAGGAAGAAGAAATAGGAAGAATTCGAAATGGTGACACTAACAGAGGAGTGTAGTGCGGTGTTACAGAAGAAGCTTCCACCAAAACTCAAAGACCCGGGGAACTTTACTATCCCATGCACAATCGAAAAAATGTCGTTTAATAAATGTTTATGTGATTTGGGGGCGAGTATAAACCTGATGCCATTCTCCGTATACTCAGAATTGGGTTTGCCCGCGCCAAAGCCTACAAATATTTCATTGCAGTTGGCAGATAGGTCAGTTACATATCCGAGAGGCATTGTAGAGGACATTCTGGTTAATGTGGATAAGTTTATATTCCCTGTGGACTTTATCATTCTGGATTTCGATGAAGATAAGAACATCCCGATCATCTTAGGAAGACCTTTCTTGGCCACGAGAAGGAAACTCATAGACGTACAAAAAGGAGAACTTACTATGAGAGTCCAAGACCAAGAAATAAAATTCAATGTGTTCAAGGCCATGAAATATCCTACGGACGAGGAAGAGTGTTTTTGAATGGATTTAATTGAGTAAATTACCAGTGAAAATATGAGCAAGAGTTTGATCAACGATCCATTAGAAACAACTTAATTGGGGGATGAGGAAAAAGACGACCCAGAATTTGTGGACTTATTACAGATGCTAGACTCGTTGCCACGAGTTAGCCGATTCAGAGCACCGGTTGAACCTCTGCACACCGAGGAGACAGTTGCAGAAAAATTGAAACCATCATTGGAAGAGCCACTAACATTGGAACTTAAGCCACTCTCTAATCATCTCAGGTATGCGTATTTAGGCAATTCAAATTCTTTACCTGTAATTATTTCTGCTGCACTTAACGAATTGCAGGAAGAAAAGTTGCTGAGGGTGCTTAGGGATCACAAATCAGCAAATGGATGGACGATTGCGGATATAAAAGGCATTAGCCCATCATTTTGCATGCACAAGATTACGATGGAGGATGATGCAAGTCCATCGATTGGAGCATCAACGTCGACTTAACCCAATCGTGAAGAAAGTGGTCAAGAAGGAAATTGCGAAATTATTGGGATCTTGGGTGTCATATATCCAATTCCAGACGGTAAATGGGTAAGTCCGATTCATTGTGTGCCTAAAAAGGGGAATAGCGGTGATGAGAATGAGGTCAACGAGTTAATTCAACAAAAGGCGATAACGAGGTGGAGGTGTGCATCGATTATAGGAGATTAAATAAGGCATGCGAAAGGATCATTTCCGCTACCTTTTATTGATCAAATGTTAGAGCGAGTTAGCGGGACATGAGTTTCTTATTTATTGGATGGATACTGGGATATAATCAAATCGCCATCGCTCACGAGGATCAAGAGAAGACAACATTTACATGCCACTTACGACACATTTGCGTTTGGAGGATTTCGTTCGGGCTATGCAACACACCTGCAACTTTCAACGGTGTATGATGGCTATTTTTTCAGATATGGTGGAGAAGAATGTTGAAGTCTTCATGGACGATTTCTCGGTCTATGGAGAAAATTTTGACACTTGCCTAGAGAATCTGGACATGGTATTGCAGCGATGTAAGGATACAAACCTCATACTAAATTGGGAAAAATGCCAATTCATGGTTGAAGAGGGCATAATTTTGGGCCATAAGGTGTCGGCTCAAGGATTGGAGGTGGACAAAGCAAAGTTGGATATGATGGAGAAACTACCTCCACCAACCTCAGTTAAGGGTATTTGAAGTTTTCTGGGGCATGCTGGGTTCTAGAGGAGGTTCATAAAAGACTTCTCTAAGATTGTAAAACCTCTATGTAGTCTTTTAGAGAAGGATGTTATTTTTAGCTTTACTGCGGAATGCAAGTCCGCGTTCGAATTGTTGAAGAAGAAATTAACTACAGCCCCCGTGATAGTCGCACCGGACTGGAAAATGCCATTCGAACTTATGTATGATGCGAGCGACTATGCGGTTGGGGCTGTTTTGGGCCAAAGATGAGAAAAGGTATTTCACGCCATATACTATGAAAGCTAAACACTCACAGAGACTCAAATGAACTACACTACTACGAAAAAGGAATTGCTTGCAGTGGTGTACGCGTTCGATAAATTCCGAGAATACTTGATCGGGACTAAAGTAATAGTCTACACGAACCATTCGGCGATTCGGTACTTAATAGCGAAAAAAGATGCTAAGCCATGCTTTATCCGATGGATTCTCCTACTCCAAGAGTTTGATTTAGAAATTAAAGATAGAAAGGGGAAGGAGAATCAAGTTGCCGACCATTTATCAAGGCTGGAAAATTCGGACAAAAAGGATGAAGATAGATGCGCGATCAACGAGTCATTCCCGGATGAGCAACTATTTGGGTTGAATGCAGAATTTCCGTGGTATACAGACTTCGCGAATTATGTGGTGAGAAAATGCTTCCCCCGGATCTTACGACGACAATGAAAAAGAAGTTTTGCGCATGGCGTCAAGTGGTACATGTGGGATGAAGCCGTATACTATTCAAACAATCTTGCCGATAAGATGATTCGATGGTGTATCCCCTACAGTGAAGTCCATAATATATTACAAGAATGCCACTCATCGGCATACGGTGGACATTACGGGAGTGAGCGCACCGCGGCAAAAGTGCTTCAATCTTTTATTGGCCTACAGTGTTCAAAGACGCCCACCAATTTGTGAAAACATGTGATAGATACCAAAGGGTGGGAAACATATCGAAACGGAATGAAATGCCCCTACAAACAATTCTTGAAGTGGAAATCTTTGATGTATGGGGTATCGATTTCATGGGACCCTTCCCTTCGTCTTTGAACAATCAGTATATTCTACTCGCGGTGGATTACGTCTCGAAATGGGTTGAAGCTGCAGCATTACCATCTAATGATGCCAAAGTGGTCCTCAAATTCCTACAGAAAAACATTTTCACGAGGTTTGGCACGCCAAGAGCAATAATCAGTGATGAAGGTAGTCACTTCTGCAGTAAGTCGTTTACAGCTCTTTTGGCAAAGTATGGGATCAACCACAAGGTGGCGACAACATATCACCCTCAAACAAATGGACAGGCTGAGGTTTCGAACAGAGAAGTTAAGAAAATATTGGAAAAAGTCATAAATCCGAGTCAGAAAGATTGGTCACTTCGGTTGGATGACGCATTATGGGCGTACCAGACTGCATACAAAACACCAATCGGGATGTCACCTTATCAACTCTTGTACAGAAAAGCATGTCACTTACCGGTGGAGCTACAGCACAAGGCTTACTGGGCCGTACAGAAATTGAATTTTGATCAAGCCGTTGTAGGAGACAAGAGGCTACTCCAACTAAATGAGCTCGATGAATTCCGACTCCAAGCCTACGAGAACGCCAAGCTATATAAAGAAAAGGTTAAAAGATGGCACGACCAGAAAATTGTGCAACGAACATTCGAGCCGGGTCAATCAGTCCTCTTGTTCAACTCACGGCTGCGATTGTTCCCAGGAAAGCTTAAGTCGAGATGGTGGGACCATTTACTATAAAGCAGCGTATTTCCTCGTGGCGCATTTGTTGAACTCTCGATCGTAATCCGTTAGAAAGCGTTCAAGGTCGATGGTCAGCGGATAAAAGCATTACTTGGGTGGCGAGTCGAACTGGGACGCCAACAACATTACCCTCGGCCGATACCGCGATAAAAGCGAGGGGAGTAGTCAATTTGAACGACTTAAAATCAAGCGCTAATTGGGAGGCAACCCAACTTTTCTTTATTTTTAATAGCTCATGTTTAATTGTTAGGATGTAGTTTTATTAAGCGATAGTTAGGTCTTATCAAGTAAAACTTTTGCTAAAAATCTCAATGAAACTCCAAGTCGCTATTAATCTAACATATTGCATGTTTATGGTTGAGGAGAGGTCCAAAATGAGTTAAAGAGCAACAACGACGCGAAAACAAGCAAAATCGAAGAATTTTGATCTTCACTTTTTTGAAGCATAAAAGTTGAAGTCAGTGGCACCCACAAAGTGAGCTATTTAGCTTTGCACACCCCGTAGCAAGGTGAGGTCTGAATCTGGCAGATACGCTTATTTTAAATGCACGCCCCTTCCTCCTCTCCCTCACACATACACCTGGTGCCATCTCTGTTTTCTCTCCTAAACACAACCCACGTTGCCATCTCATAGTAACTTCTTCATCCCATTACTTACATCAAAATTACCCACTACTACCACTACCTAAATCCATTACACCCACCTTCTACCCCACGAATTTCCACATAGCCTCCATCACGTCCACCTCTTCCTCTTCCCCACATCACTCCTATATAAACCCTACCTCAAACTTCCCATATTCAACACAATTAAACTCGAATTCTTCAAGAAATTGGGAAACACACACTTGAGAGTAAGTTGCATTCGTGTCAAGTCTTCATCTTTTCTCAACTCCATAGAACCAACCTAAGTTTGGGGGATCCGAACGAGCTGTGCACGCCAAGTGTTTGACAAATTGACTGAACCAAGTTTTCGGGAAAGGTAGTATTTACTAGAAAGAGTTCACCGCTGAAATTCAATGGCTTCTCAACCGACACCCAAACGCCAACGGGGGGAGAGTTCAAGCGATGCTCCACCGCCACCAACTTATGATCGACAAAAATTTGTGAGTGCCGCCACCGCCGCCGCCGATCGATATGAGTACATGCTAACCAAGGCACTTACGCCAGAGCGGGGATTGGCCCCCGAGGGGAATGATGGGGAGATGATGTCTCAGATCTACCAAAAGGGGTGGCTTCACTTCACTGAACATCCGATACCCGTCGTTGTTAACATTGTCAAGGAATTCTATGCAAACACCAAAGATAAAGCTCCTTTCAAAGCATTTGTGCGAGGTCAAATGGTTCCGTTCAGTGATGATGCCATTAATGCTTACTATCAGTTGCGAGTACCACGACACTGTCAGTATGCCCAATTGAGGGATTCTGACCCGGACTATGAGGAGGTTATTAAAAACATGACAAAGTCGGGCACATCGTGGATCAAAGGTAGAAAGGGAGGAACGGTGTTTAATAGCAAGGACCTTAGCCGGTATGGAAAAATATGGTACGCATTCTTATGTGCGAAATTGCTTCTGTCCTAACACACTTTGGACGTCACAAAAGAGAAAGCGTTATTGTTATACGCAATTGTGCAAGATTTCATTATTGACGTCGGGGCCATTATCAATTTCTCGATCCGCCGGTGCTTACGTGGAAATTTTTCGGGCGGTTTGCCTCACCCATCACTTATATGTGCGTTGTGCTGCAACTCCGGGGTGAGGTATTCTGATGATGAGCCCACTCAAATACCGCTCGCTTTGCTTGATTCCAGAATGATTGTGCGGTATTCAGTTTGGCCTGGAGGAGAGTCACATCCACGAGGTTTGGGATTTATTTTTCCATCGGCGTCGGAAGACGAGGTCGATCTTAGAAGATACCTCGGGGATGAGGATGAAATGATGGGAGATCAAGGAACCGAAAGCGTGTCGCATGATCGAGGCAATATCTAGTCCTCGGTTCATTGAGTTCCAAAATCGGATGAATCGCATACAATAAGCAAGACACGACGTCGGAAATCTGCGGCGATTGGCGATGCGCCAAGATCATATGTTTGATGCCATGAATGCATCTTTTGCTTCATTCAACACAACACTTCAAAGTTTCAACCCGGCGGCTCAGTTTCCATATCAACAATCCGGACCATTACCTCGATTTCCTCCCAGTGATTCCGATGAAGAAGACCACCAACCACCTCCCCAGACTTAAACGATTCCAAGGAAGTCCTCATGCACTTAATTTTTATCCAATGAGGGCATTGTCTTATTTAAGTTTGGGGGATTTATTTGTTAGTTACATGCATGCATTTTGTTATTTTTATTTTCATATCTAGTTTTGCATTATAGATTAGGTATTTGCATAGTAGTTCGGATTTTGCATTGTTATCTAAAAAAAAAAAATTGTTAAATAGAGTGTTTGCATATGTCTAACGGTGTCGCATTTTTCATGTTATTTGTGGGCCAATGATGAGACTGTGAACAAGTTAACCAATATAGTATGGATTATTAGAACTATGATATAATTTCTGTTATGAATCGATTCTTGGACTTGTTTGAAACTGTTATAAAAAGGGTAGCACTAATAACATTTTCTTTTGACCGGTCAGTTCAAATTGATACATAAAAAGTTTCTAAAGGATAATGCGAGGGTGAACCAGAAAATGACAAGGATAGGCAGTGAAGGCTTAACTTAGGCAAAAACCTAAGTTTGGGGGAATATATGTGGGATATGTATAAAAAAAAAGAAAAATAATGAAACATGTTGAGTCTTGTGGTGGGTTGAGGAGAAACACTCCCCATAAACACAAGCGTGAGATGGAGGGGCGTAGCCTAATGGGATGCGACTCACCAACCATCTATATAAAAGAAAAGAAAGGGAAATAATCACGGAAAAGAGCAAAAAGCCCCCGTGTGAAAAAAAAAGAGAAGAAAAGAAAGTATAAGTATCCTGCATGTACTCTTGAATTTGGGTGTGTTTTTTTTTAGTTGAGTCGTGCCTATCTTTGCGATTTTTAAGTTTGCACTGTATGATTCCTTCTAAGAAGTTGTTTATGTATTGAATTTGGGTCCGTATCAGTTATCTTAGATGTTGATCACACACTTACGCTATACCGGTGATAATTGTTCAAGATTTGAGAATTAATCGTAAGTGTGGATTGGTTTTGATAATTTGTATTGTAAAGTTGCTTGTTTTCTACGGTAGATGGGATAAGTTAGTTTATGCGATGTTGTTGGATTTTTAGGCAATTAGATTATTATTGCATTTCATTGCATTGCATAGCATGTAGTTTGTTTTGTGCTCGAGGACTATAGCGATTTAAGTTTGGGGATTTTGATAAGTGGATTTTTATATACACGAATCGATATTCATTTCAAGTTTAATTAAGTAGTTATCTCCATGTTTTGTGTTCGTTTTTACTCGTTTCATGTTATTTTATGTGTAGGGTGGTCATGGATGCAAGTGGTGAGGAAAGGCGGTCTTTTTGGAGCAAAAGTGGAAAAAAATTGAAGAATGAAAAATTGGAAGATAGTGGCCATACCGTAATGAAATGAACACTTTAACTTACACCCCGTCAGGTGGGGTCCAGATCTCTGCAACTATCCTGTTTTGTTTTGACTTCTGCTAGAGCTCGGTTTCTTGGATTTTAATGATGCATGGACTACTGCTAAAAGGGATCTCGGCGAGGAGAAGAAGGGTGATTGCTATTACGTTAAAAAAACAATAATCTTACATCACGTAGAAAGCATAATTAGAGAAGCAATTTCTAGGATTGAAGAAGCAAGCGTTGGAGGAGTAATTTTGAGGAGATTGTCACGGCGGTTGCGAATCAAGGCTACGTGAAGGGTTTTCATTATTTTTCTTCTCTTTAGTCTTGTTTGTAATTGGAAGGATGTTTTCAACAAATTATTCAGATTTTAATTCATTCGTTATGAACTAATTTACTTATTAGACTTGATCTTTGGGCGAAACGATGATTCTATAACTTTGATTTCTAATTCAAGAATTTATTTTCAGTTTATCTATGTTAATTTGAGCGTGAATTTATGAATTGCCTGATCAACAGTTCTTTGTGGATTTGAAAGGAATCGAGAGAAGAGATTCGAATCTAGACCTAGTTAATATAGCATGTGTCATTAATTTTGTCGATAGCAGATTTTTGATTATTATTAAGGTAGAGATACGCTTGACATCACATGTAATCGTATAGAGAGCTTAAACTTCAACCTTCTTTAATTGCAGTTCACATAGAGATATAGTGAATTGGTTAATTTAGGTGTTTAGCAGTTTATCTTAATTGTGAATTGATGTTAATACGGTATTAGTGCATCGAGAGATGGCTCTTACTACGTTCGTGTTCTTGATTAATAAACTGGGATATTAAATTGAGTTGGAATAAAGGTTTAAAAATCAGAGTGAAGCTCAGGGTGAAATCATAAGTCTAATTCTCCATTAATTGTTTGAAATTCCGGATTTCGTTATTGGTGACTATTTTGTGATAGTTTATTTCTTTATTAATTTAGTTTTTTTATAAATATAATTTAAAACCATTGAATTGATTAGTTTAATAAAATTAGGGTTAATACAAAATTGATAATTGTGAAGTTAAAATTCTTGATATTTTGTCCTCGTGGGAACGATACTCTATTCACTACTATATTACTTGTTGACCACGTACACTTGCGTGTTTTGCGCGTATTGATTTTACTCAACAGGGTCAGGGTGGGGGTGGGGGTGTATACATATTTAATAAATATTATTTTTTTAGATAAAATGTTGATGAAACTATGTTCATAGTGAAAGTATATATACTAAATTCACAAGTGTGTTATATCTATACAAATAAGTCAAAATTTTCATATTTCAGAAGCACTAGTCCAACAGTATTATAGAATATGGGTCAAAACTAGTTAAACTAGTTTCAAACTATATTTGTAATTAATAATATGGATCCAAAATTGAACCAATCCATAACCTAAAAACTAGTTAACCAACCCAATAGATCCAACTGATTTTGGTTAACTATATAATTTTCAACCTAAATTGTCAGGTCTAGGTGGACCCCATTTACTATTCATATAAGGAGTAACTTGTGGAGCTATCAAATTTACTTATGAAAATATCAATTTTCTTAATTTTTTAAAAGTCAATTTCAAATATTTTTAAATTCAAAATTAGCATGAATTCATTTAGTATAAATCGATACAACTACGAATATAATAAATTATATAAAAAGTATTATTAGTTATAAAATTTATTATTTTTAAAATTTAAATAAATTATGTCAATTTTTAAAAATTAATAATAATTTTAAAGTTCGAAATAAGGGATTGTATAATTTCAACCATATCTATTTAATGGGAACCTTTCGCCTAAAGCAAATAAAGAATTTCAAAATTGAAACAGACAAATCAATTTCTTCTATTGGAAAATGCTGCCATGGTGTAAAATTGCATATCATGTGCTGCCACGTGGACGAATCCCTTTAATTAGGTGCATTTCAAGGTGCAAGGATCAAATTCACGTGAAGCCCTGAGGCTCTCCCAGTCTCCCCTCTTTAGGCGTTCATGGGGACCTCAAAATGTCATCATCCAAACTATATCCGATTCTTATCGAGATGTTGATTGGAGTGACGGATAAAATTATGGTTAAATCTGTTATTATAGGATTTAAATCGGATTAAAACGATAATTTTGGACTATCGCAACGGTTCAGATTTTATGACGATGAATTTAGCGATCATTTTGTCCGTCGCTAAAGATGGTCCGTATGCAAATCACCCGCATAGGAAACTCTCTGATATATATGACAATAAAGTTATATTAATATTAAATTTTGATATATATATATATATATATATATATATATTATTTTCCTAAATAAATAATACTTTGGTGACAAAAGAATAGTTACAAAAGATGGATACAAAATAATGTGGTTGTTTATAATTATCACTAAGTCAACCTATATATGGTGAATCATCAATTAATTACACTTTCTAATATCATTTGTAAGCCATTTTTATTAGAATTTTTTTGTCACCATAACAATACACATTATAAATATCGATATATGTGACTACGTGAGATAGAAAAAATTAAAATAATCTTATTTTAATTTATTTTAAATAATTATTTAGAGTTTGACGTAAGTCGTGATTCATCTTCATCATAAATTTATTTAACTATAAATCATTTCTCCATTCCTATTATCCAAAAAAGAAATTTCCAAACTAAAATACTTTTTATGATTGGGAGGTCCCCTCCTTAGAATATATACAGTAAGATACACCATTGTGTCATCTATGCACACATGTATGACCTCACTTTTAATCAACTTTAATTTGAAATTGAGATTTTTTTATTTTCTTTTGAGTTTTTTCTTTTAGTTGGTATCAGTACCCTATAGAATTTGATTACAATGGAGTGACACCTAAAGTTGTGACAAGTTATATTTGCCAAAAGTTTTTATTGTTACCAAGTCAAACAATTCTCGTCTACATGAAAAAGGTCATTTATTAATTCTGTTTTTAGTTGAGAATTTCGTAATAATGATGTTAGACATGATTGTAAAATAATAATGATTAATTATCATGCATGCAGGGTAAAAATGTATATTTTTTTTGGAATTGGTTAAAAATAAAAATATATATGTAATTTTGGGTCAAATATATAGAAATATTTATTTGATGATTATTAAGATTTGTATGTAATAGATTATTTATTTTAGAGGATTTTTAAATTACTAAAAATAAAAAGAAAAAAATTATATATGTATGTATGTATTAATGTGTAATATATATGGGGAATCCATCTATGGCAACCGGTTGTCATGGACACTGTTATAGTAACTCACTTTTGGACCGTTGATCAAATTATTGGAAGACTTAAATTGAATGTCATAATTTTATAGCCGACACAAGTTTTACCGACTTTTATTTTAATATATTGCATTGCATGGTCAAGTGTTGTCATTTTAATAATTTTAAAATAATTTTTTAATATTAAAATACTCAATAAAGCATGACTTATCTTAAATAGGATATGTTTTTTTACACATTTTTTCATTTAATGGGATGACTCAGCATATTAAAATCACATTAAAAAAATAAAAAATAGTCCAGTCGGCACAACTTGTACCGGCCGAATAATTCCTTTGCAAACCAGTCTAATATTATATATATGTACTGCTGCATGCATGCATATATATCTCCTGTACAGCCAACATTGGTTATAATATTAATATTAATACAATATTATAATATTATAATATATATTGTAATATTATATATATGTACTACTGCATGCATGCATATCTCCTGTACAGCCAACATTTGTTATAATATTAATATTAATACAATATATTAAAATTATTTTAAAATAATATTAAAAAATCATTAAATAAACAGTTGTGTCGGCTGGAGTATTTTAATATTAAAAAATTATTTTAAAATTATTAAAATGACAACAGTTGACCATGCATGTGAGACCCCAGATTTTATGAATAAAGATTTAAATTTCTCAAAATATTTTGTTTAATATTATGGTGTGGATTTGAGATAATGTTATAGTTGTGGGTAGTATTTATAATTTTTGCAAAGTATGCAAGTTGATGTATAATATTCGATTGGTCGGAAAATATTCTTTTTGTCGGAGAATATCCGCACGATTGGTGCCAGCAATCATTAGTGGACCCCTAATGTAATTATTATTTGATCGGATGAGAAAGCGACAAAAATATTTTATTGAAAATAACGGCGGAAGTTTTACCATTAAAAGCATTGAACTACTCATTAGAAAAAGAAAAGAATGATGTCTGGCGTGGTTGCATAGTAGTACACAGTATTGATTATTGATGCTTACGTGAGAAGTTATTCAGTTTTGCTTATTTTATAAACCCCCTATTTTGCCCATTTTTTAAAATAATCGGTAGAAAATTATTTTATATAATAAAGGTGGGGCCCACATGTGATGTATGAAATCTGAAAATAGGGGTGAGAGAAAATTACATAAAGGAGAGATAAAATATATTTATATATATATGTATGTGATGTGTATATATATATATATATATATATATATATATATATATATATATATATATTATATAATGTTAGTGGAGGATGATGAAAAAGTTGGAGTATATATATATATATATATATATATATATATATAATGTGTGTGTGTGTGTAAGAGAATGTGTTATATATATATATATATGATGACAGGTGGGGACCACATATTGGTGGAAGTTTGAAAATGTGGGTGGGGGTTTGAAAGTGTGTACGTGTAGTGTGGTGAAAGTAGTGTGGTGGGAAGAAAAAATAATGAAAGTAATGTGTGTGAATAATAAATATTTTTATATGTTATATATGGGTGAGTGGGTTGTGGTGGAGAATTTGATATGTGTTATAATATTTTTATATATATATATATATATATATATATATATATATATATATATATATTTAGCATGTGAAGATTGACTTAAGGGAAGGAAGAATTGATTTGTCGGGTGGAATTGGTATGGTATGATTATATATATATATATATATATATATATATATATATATATAATGTTAGTAGGATTATATATATATAGCTTGCATGCAATTAATTCAACCATGACACGCCAAACTGTTTATTACTTAGTGAACTTAAATCTAATGTTATTATATATATATATATATATATATAATATAATATATTATATTTTATTTAAAAGATTTTGCTTTAGATATGGACCGTCCAGATTAAAAGTAAATCAATCTAAACTGATTCATGAATTAATTACTTATTCATTCCATTTTCCTATAAATAAAGCTCATTCATTCATTATTTATTACGAATTCACTGAAACTCTAGAAAAAAAAATTATAGAGAAGCTATAAAAAAGTATTCTGGTACTTCCCTACTCTTATATCCAGTTTTTTTTACGGTAAGGAATATTATTTATTGTACTCGTAAAGGGGTATTATTCTTTCTTATTCATGAAGAGAAGCTGTTGTTATTCCATTGCTTATTATTATTACATTGGAATAACTTTGTATATATGCTGAGACTACCCTATACTTGGTGATATTCTTCTATTATTCATTGGAATATCACATGCATGTGTTTTACAGGACACGGTTAAAATCTTTATTATTTTGTTAGAATATCATATACGTGTGTTTTTACAGGACTGATTAAAATCTTTTTATTATTACATTGGAATATCACATGCATGTGTTTTACAGGACTGGTTAAAATCTTTATTATTATGTTAGAATATCTTGTCGTGTGTTTCACACCTGGGACCTAGTTCCGTTATTATTATTACATTGGAATAACTTTGTCCATGCAATCACCGCGTGCGTGGTGATTTCTTTTGTTATTCCATTCTTTATTATACTCGGTTGGTTAAAGTTTTGACTTTATACTCCATGAAATTAGTAGAATATCCTTGATATTTGCGGCTTCATCCAAGATCTTTTCATGGAAACATTCTTACGAGCATTCTTGAATTTTACTCTACAAAGAAGTATCATGTTGACAATTTGGACGTTATTAGTTCCTGACTAAATTAATTCTTGAACTTGTTTTATTGAATTCTTATATCATTGTCATCATCCTCATGTTTATATTTTGTTAAAAGTCATCTGTGGCCTGTAGTGCATAGATGGACTTGGTATGATTATGACCGAAAATTATTTGGTATAATCATGACCGTAATGTTACAAATGATGTGGAAAAAAAATCCTCATTGGCCCGTAGTGCATTGATGAACAGTTTTTGGTATGATTATGGCTATGGATTCTCTTTGGTCGTAGTGCAAAGATGAATTGTTTTATGGTATGATCGGGATAGTTTGAAAAACATGATTATCTTTAGCCAGTAGTGCATGGATAATTCGTGGTCGTGATACTAAAGAATATCATTCAGTAGTAGTAGTGGGGTGATTCGATGATGTGGATTATTTATTAAGCTGAGTCCCAGTGATAAAAGTGATGAAATACCTTTTAAATCATAAAAGATAGTAGATTTTATTCTCTACTTGACTCTTTTAATGGATTGCTTGTTCCGCTGCAGTTAAACTTGATGTTTATTATATTTTATCGCTTTAATATCTTGTTGAAGGCTAATGATAATTTATTCGCATTATCTTAGTCATAATATTTCTTCTTTGGGCTAGTTGAGCTCACCCTTTCTTTCACTGTTCTCTTTAGGAAATGAGAACGTAGCTGGGACTAGTCGGGGAACAGAGTGATGGTTCTAGATGGTGTATTAGTAGCCCTCACTATTCTGTGAAATAGTATGATAATAATTGTAACGAGGACTCCTTTTGAGTTTGTATAATCTCTAGTAGACAATATTTGTATTCTAACTCATAGTTTATGTTTTGTCATATTGTACACGACAGTTGTATTATTAAGTTGTATTTGAATTTTGTACCATGTATCTGGCGACTCAAGATGGGTGATGTATACCTAATTTTGGGGTCGTCACAGTTGGTATCAAAGCTTAGGGATATGATCCCTGGCTAAGATGTGAGACTAGAACTAGGAGGGGAGAGACGGGGAATTCCTTCGCTAGTATGACCTACCTAAGTTTATTTGGTATTTAATTGGCTCAACAAAGTATACACTACTAGAAAATCGATTTATATATGACGGTTCTGCCGATCGTCGCTATAGCCAAAAAGATCTGTCGCTAAAAGTTTTTAGCGACGATTCGTCACGATCGTCGCCATAGAACCCGATAAATTATAGCCTTTATATGACGGTCTTTTTAGCTTCTATAGCGATCGATCAAACCCTAGCTATAGGTCATGGCAAAATCGTGTATTTGCTCTTTACTTACTGGTCATTGAGAATTATTGCTACGGCCATGACAGTAGTAGCTATAGATATCTATAGCGACTTCGGTGTTGACCGTCATTATAGGGATGTGTTTTATAGAACACTATACCTACGATCGATAATAGTCGCTATAGCCTTTTTATATTAAAAAAATAAATTAATAATGCACATTTATTCAACAAGCACAAATACAATATAAAATAAAATATAAAAAATACTATATACATCATTTAAATTCATTCACACTACAACATTACAATATAAAAAGAGATATTTTACAACATTACAATCATTCACAATACAATCTTTCTTTCACAATACAATCATTACAACATTACAATCATATTCTGCACAATGACCATCTACTCAATAAAATGAAGGAGTGACATCTTAGTGTAGATATCACTCAATAGCCTCTCATTCGATAACTGAGAACATTCGATAACTGAGAACACACCGCAGAGTCAGGACCCTGTGACATCTTAGAGCATATATCACTCCTTCATTTTAAGATGGTCGAATTCCTTCAGAATCTTCAGTAATAATCTCAATCTCTAAAATAAACTCTTTCAATACATCTTCAGATTGCTTCAGAATCTTCACAGCAAGTTCCTTGCCATCAGGAAGGCAGCCTCTATAAACCTTACTACTACCTCCTTTTCCAATCATGTTCTCTGGAAAATCAGTAAATGATTGCTTTAGACTTTTAGTAAGACGGTGCACATAAATTTGAGAAGGCATTCCTGCCTACTTAAGCAATCAAGTTTGAATTCTGGTCAACAAAAATTAAAATAAAGTTAATCGAGGATCAAATTCATGGTAGCCACTCAAATATGACAGACAACAAGTAAAATTTCATTGATTTAGCTCTCTTTTTTTATGACAGACAACAAGTAAAAGAGAGCTAAATCCTTTCTCCATCTTAAAACTTGAGCATTGTCAGCCTAGTTTCTGCAGATGCAATTTGTAATGTAATTTCATTGTAATGTATACTTACTAAGTTACTATTACTGATTCTTAACAAGGTAAGTGTACCATTTGGATATCATGGTTTATATGGAAAGAAGTGTAAATTTCTTCTGCCAAACTGTATTAACTTGCATATCCTCCGTCCCATTTTATGTAGCTACTTCAAATGGACTTTAAGTTCAGAAAAGTTGGATCATTGAATTCCACAATTGCCTCTTAGTTTAATTATGATAGATCAATGAGTTTTATCATTTTGTATACACGTAATTTAGGTATTCATACAAAAAGGTACTTTGGTTTTGAGAAGTGACAAACATTTTGGCCTCTTCTACTTATATGTTCATGAGAGGGAGTCTCCTAGCTGATTGGATCTCGCAAATTAGCTAGCTCTTGCAATCACCAAACCTTTTCCATGCTCTAAAGTTTCTAAAGAAGTCGGATTCTTGAATCAGCAATATAATAAATATATTGGAGATGTCTCTTTGTTATATACTTACTTTGATATTGTAATTGTAAATGCTCGCAGGTAGTGTTTCCAAGCTTTGGTGAACGTTACCTGTCCACCGTTCTTTTCCAGTCAATCCGAGAAGAGTGCGAGAAAATGCAACCTGTAGGTCTAACGCCAATACATTAGTAACATAAGCCAGGTTGCACTGCAAAAGTATCTTCAATTAGTTTTAGGATACATTCATAGTGCCAGATTAATTCCAATTATAATGCTACTCATAGATATCCCATCTATCAGAAAACCAAATATAGCAACATGTCTAGAAACAAAGTTAATAGCCAACACCAAAAAAAAATTTATGGGGGGTGGCGGAGGGGAGTCACCTTGCTGTTGAATTGGAAAAAAAAACAATAAACAAGAAAAACAAAACAAAAATGTGCATATCTCCATATAAAGTTATACCAGAACAGGAGAGCAAGAATCCAAAGTCTTTCTCGACCATTTATTTGGTCCCGTTGCAGTAGAATGATTTCCGAAGAAAAGACAACTGCCCAGCTGGACATCAACAAGATACATGCCCCAGTATCCTGAGGAAGGAAAATGAGAAACACAAAGATTAACTTCTTGGTATAATTTTATTATCAAGTGCCAATTTAGCACCTATTAATCTTTGACGAACATAGTCGGACCTAATTGGCTACATACAGACCTGAATTCTTAACTATTTCCTCTGAGGTCATTCTATCAGTTTTAGGTTTTGAATCTTGAGTACAGATTGTTTTTCTAATAAACAATAATTTACTAAAGCAGAGTCAAAAAAGGTGCAACCCATAATATATACAACTTATGAGAAACTTTAAGTTGCCTACCAGAATCTAGAAACAGGAAATAGCATAAATGCGCACCAAAACATGCAAGTCCAGATGCCCACCCAAGTCACTCAAAAAGTTAAACAAAAAATCCACCCCAATCAATACAAACCAGAAATGCTGGATCATCAATCCTAAATACCTGATTCACCCCATACAATAAAAAAAAGAGAGCTAAATCCTTTCCAAGTTTGACCTGCAAAACAAGTAAAATATTAAGAGAAAACCAATACTAAGGCTAATACCAGCATTTCCTTGATGTTGTTCTTCACTCACAGTGTTAACATCAATGGCCGGGAAAATGTTCTGACACATAATAGTTGTGAGCTTCAAATGATTAGATGTTACAAAACAATAAATTATGCAGCTGTTCCACTAGTAAACATTAAGCAATATATACCTCTTAACAATATTACCATGTAGCAGCGTGCAACAAAGAATTAAGACTACAACAAATACACAAACACAATTGCTGAATACTCTGCAAAATTAACTTCTCAAGTATCAAGACTAAAGAACAATAATTTAGAATAATCTGTAAACCTTGTGGGGAAAATGAACCTTATTAACCAGGGAACAGAAATCAGCCACCAGGTTCAAAACTCTTGAAATCAGATCATGAAATACGTTTGCACAAGACAATTTCACTGTAATATCTTCAAGCAATCAGGATAAAGAATTCAGTGTACCTGCTGATGATTGGTATTCAGGGGGAAATAGAATTCAATACTTGTAACAGCCTACTAGGACCTTTAACTACACCACATATAAGACCAAGAGATGAGAAAAAAATACACTGTCTAGAAGTACGTAGGTTCCTTTGAAGATTTCCTCTCAAATACTAACTTCCATAATATTGTTCTTTTCCTGTTATGAGGCTACTTTTAAAGCAGTTAATTCTATCAATGCCTTGGAATTACTTGAAAATCATCTATTCAAGAGAGAGAGAGAGAGATTAAGCGAAGTAATCAAATATCAGATTAAGATTATAATAGGAAAATTACATGACAGTATTCTAAGATATAATATAAGCATTATATAAAAGCAGAAGTAACAATTTACACGCAATATTACTCATTGGATAAAGCTGTTATTTTCATACATTGTGTGCCTAGTTTCAATAAGGCGTGCCTAGGGGATTTATGCTAGGATCTGCCATGCCTCATGCCCGACTCTAAAAATGTAAATAATGTGTATATACCATTCTTTCTTTTTAATCTGTCGTATATAAGTTACATATTCTACCAAGTTCTATCATTTTACAGACATTTTTTTGTAAATTAGTCAGCCAACATACTTGCTTATCATTATAAACCTAAATTCATCCCATGTAAGTACTAGAGTACAGGTACAACAACATCAAAACAAACTATGACTTCTATTATTACCAGCAGCAGCAAGAAAACAAAATAGCAAAACAAAGTAGTAAAATATTGCACCAAAAAGTTAAAATGTCAAACTATATTCTAGTTTTCAATCAAATACCACTAAGGCAGAGTAAGGACCAGCAAGTCATTACATAAAACTCCACTTCTCCTAACAAATATCAAAATTGACATACTAGAAAAAAAAAAAAAAAAACAAAAATCACAGCTTAGGCTCAGATATAAGAATCTTTCTTCAACAAATTTCCCATGCCAATCCCATAGATTTAAGAAATTCTGCAGCAAAAACCATTATCATCAAATAATCAAATGCAATAAAATAAGTAAAATAATTGTACCACAAACACTTGCATAAGACCTAAATTAAACAGTCAAAGAAAAATACTACAAACTCACATATTTTGTTAAAGGCCACAATATCACACTCTGGATGTACTCATTCGCAGTGCTCAAAGAAGAAGATAATCCTCAACAAGACCGCCAAGCAGACACCAAGTCATCAACAATAGTCATCATAATCTGCGACTTCTTTATACTATATCCAACACTACATGTCCAATGGTATGAGCCACAGCAACCTGAAACACAATCGGGTCATAGAAAACCAAGAATTACCAAAGACATATCATCAAACCCAAAGATTTAGCAAACACAGAAATTCAAAACCCAAATAAACAACATAGTGCTGACCTTTGGGATATTAGGGTTTTCCAGATTGGTCTCGGGGGCGGAGGCAGGGTTGACGGGGAGATGGGCATCGGCGACGATGAGGAAGTTAGGGAAATCATCGGAAGTGTGGGTTCTGAGGATCATCTTGTGAATGGAGAATGATCCGTCGGCACACGTGGTCGGTGGCGAGGGGAGCCAGTGGACGGGGAGAGATGGGAGAGATGAGAGTGAGGATAGTGAAATGATTTGGGGGAGGTGAGAGGGTTTTATCTTTAAAAAATCTCTATACCGACGGTTCCGTGCCGATCGTCCCTATAGATACCCTATAGCGACGGTTCCGTGTCGATCGTCGCTATATGTCGAATTTCTAGTAGTGATAGGAATAATATGTTATATGTCAATTAACTTTTTATTTTGTGACAGTATCTGAAAATGACATCCAAGAATGTGAGAATAGCAATGGAGCACAGGAGATCGTTGATTCTCCACAGATCAATAATTAGGACAATGTGCAACAGGATGGCGATAATCCTCCTGTAAACAACAACACTGATCAATTGACGAACGATAGTACGTTTAAGAGTTTTTTAGAATTTATGCAACATCAGGCGAAGGCGGCTCCTGTTCATAATGCAGGAGGAAACAATGGCAACCCACGGTTGGTCACCGCTAAGCAATTCAAAGAGCTAGGACCACCGGAGTTTTTGGGAAAGCCAGAACCACTTAAGGCGGAGATGTGATTAAAGTAGATCACCAAGATATTTGATGTCTTGGGATGCTCAAGAGCAAAAGGTTTCTTTGCCACCTTTATGTTGCGTGAAGAGGCGAGATCCTTTGGTGGGGAATCAGTAAAACGACTAACCCGACGACTCAAGATGTCTTGGGAGAAGTTCCAAGAGCTGTTCAATGACAATTACTTTTCCGAAAGCATTCGTCACATGAAGGAGGTGGAATTTATCAAGTTGGAGCAAAACAAACATGGCTGTCGTAACGCGCTTGATCTGAAGTTCAAGTTTGCGAGTTGTCTCGATTTGCGTCCCACTTGGTGGATAATGAAGAGAGAATGACACGGATGTTTTAAGAGGTTTGAAGTCAGGAGATACGTCAACATCTTATTTCTCATAAACCGTGTTTGTATTCAGATGTTGTAAATAGGGCTCGATTAGTGGAGCGCAATGAACGAGTCAATATGAACGAAAAGAAGAGCAAATGACAAAATGATAATACCAATGAGAGCGATCATCGAGCGTGGACAACAAGCGTGAAGGAATTAACATGTTAGAAATGGTAACCACCGGTGGTAATCATGGTCAAAACAATAAGAATGGACATTTCAAGAAGAGGAGATTCAACAATGATGGAAAGACGTCAGCACCAGCACCCGTTGTTAAGGAAGAAGAACGACCACCTATCATATGCTTTAAATGCGGAGGGGAGGGACATATCAGTCCAAACTGCGCGATGCCATCCAAAGCGTGTTATAATTATGGAAGAGAAGGTCACTTAGCCCGATTTTGTCGTTCACCGAAGACAAGTTCAGCTAGGATGAAGGCACCAAAGGCCATCCCAGAAAAGTCAAAACCAGTAGTTTAAGAGAGAGCGTTTTTTTTTCGTGACGAGGAACCTGAATAAAATTATCACGGGTATGTTAGTCATAAACTCTTGCAAAGTCTATACCGTGTTAGATACCGTTTCTACTCACTCTTTTATTGCACCTAGTTGTGTTCAATGTTTGAAGTTAACTCCGGAGAAGTTAGACTTTGATATATCTGTTTAAACTCAGTTGGGAGAAACCTTCGTTACCTCCACTATTTATAAATCTTGTTCAAATCAAAACTTTCACGTTACGTGTCGATCTTGTCTCTTTGAAAATACTTGCCTTTGATGCGATTTTAGGAATCGATTGGTTAACTACTCATCATGCTTTTTGTAGGGTTGTTAGCTTTCATACTCCTAACCAACCTGTTATGCGAATTCAGAGCAACCAAACCACTAAAGTCAATCATTATCATATCAAGCCATAAGTAAAGAGTCTCGATCCTTTCGTTGTTGACTTCCTTGTGTGGAATGCATCGAAGCCAGACTTTCCGTAGGCGACGTCGTGAATGACGATGGCAAGTTGATAATGTGATGTACTATCCAAGTTTTGGGATGAGAGTCACAGTTTTGAAGGATATTTCTATTGTTAATAAATTTCCTAACGTATTCTTGAAGACTTCTTAGCGTACCCCAGAGCGTGAAATCGAATTTGGTATTGACCCCAGAACAAAACTCATTTCTTAAACCCTCAAATATTTATTCAACTAAAATGAACGTATCATGCGCCAAGAACATTGACTCGAGCTGTTGAAGATTACGATCGTACCATTCAATGCCATCGTAGGAAAAGCTTAACATGGTAACTAACGCGTTGAGTAGAAGATCGTATCATGATTTACAAGTGCGAATATACGAACCCACGTGAAGATAACGAATATCTGAGTAGAATCCGCTTTTAATCGAAAAAGTTAAAGTCGCTTCAAGCTATACAACCGGAGGTGATGAATGTGAAGAAGAAGGTTCAAGAGAGGCGTTATTCTAGAAGCAAGAAATCATTTAAGAGAGGAAATCTCAAGCTGTAAGACCCCAAATTTTATGAAATAAAAGTATTCAATTTTTCTTATAATTACTATTCATTAAATGGTTAAATTGATAAAAAGTTAAAGTTAAGGGTGATATATGAATTTTTTTTCAAAATATGCAAGTGGTTATAAAATATTCATTGTTGTTTAGGGAATATTCGTTTGGTCGTGTGGAATATTCTTTCTGCGTAGGGGAATATTAAATGCGATGGCGCAACTATTTGTGGGCCCCATAATGTAATAAGCATGGGATGAAGAAAATGACAAAATTGAATAACTACAGAAGTTATTACACAATTTAATTTTGTTGGAATACACGGTGGTTAAAGTAAAGTAATACGCGTTGTTGCACAAGAAGACATGTATTGTATTGCACCAATTATTGATTCTTACGTAAGAAGGCACTACTCAATAATTGTTATAGTAATTACTGTTCAATATTTTATTTTATTGATTCAATAATTGCTGCGTTGATATTTTATATTATTGTTGCTCAATAATTGTCACTACACAGTATTTTCCATTATCGAAGCAATAATTAATATTATCTGAATAATATTATTAGATAACATTATTGGCAATGTCTAGAAAGTTACATCAAGGAGAGGTTTGGTCACCTAATCACTTGCTATTTAGTAAGGAGAAATTCTTATTGAAAGCCCCTCTTTCCCGGAACCGGCATTGGTTGTCATTATTGTGATTCTGTAATATTATTTGTGAATAATTAATTATTGATTTATATGATAAGGAAAATATTCATTTTATGTGGATATAGATGGAGAAAATTTTTAAAGTGACAATTGTTAAAAAATCGATATTTTATCTTTTTTGATAAAATAATATTTTATTATATTATTATAATAGAATAATGATGATATTTTTATAATGAATGTGGGATATATGAGTATATGAGGAGGAAGAGTATTTTTGTTGCATTAAATGATTAACACATGTTTTGTGTGTCGGTGGACCCCATTTCTTGACTGAAATTTGATTATAGCTTGTAAAATCACCCGTATATGGATTTCAGTCAATTTCTGTTTGGAATTTGGAAAAACTTTCTTCTGAAAAGTTGTAGAGAATTGAATTTCCTATAAAAAGTCACGAGATTCGAATTTTCTGATAAAAGGGATATTTATTATGAATTATTGAAGTTCCGTGGTTCCGAAATAATTGATTTTTGAAAGTTTTAATTAATTTTAATAACAAAAACATTTTTGTTATGTTTGGGGGGCCCAATGGTGGTTGAGATTAGCTGAAATCAGTTGTTAAAAGTGTGCGTAAGAAAATTTAATAGATATAATATTATTATATTCAATTTTCTGCTTTGGTGTTCTAAGCAATTTCCTATAAATAAGGTGCTTAGGTTAGAATTGAAAATCACACCAGAAACTGAAGTTTTCTCTCTATTTCTCTCTCTATATTATCGAGTGTATTCTTGTGAGTATTTTGATATCTTGAGTGTCATAGCTCTATGGTGCAAGTTCGTTCAAAGCGTTATTCCAAATGTAAGATCGCTTTTTGAGGTAAGGGATAGTAAGGGATAATAAGGGATAGTAAGGGAGATTATTTTCTTCATAAATGATATTATTTCTTCAATATCATTATGCCGAAATATTGGTTTGAACTTTTTATCAAATTTGGAACTTTTTCATGCTTGGGGTTCTTATTCATGAAGTTCTTATTCATGAGTTACTATTCACGAGTTCTTATTCACGAAGTACTATTCATGAAGTAGCGTGATGATGTTTTTTGTGAAATTTCTATCTTTTGGTGTCGGAGTTACTATTCACGTATACGTCACTATTCACAAATACGACATTATTCACAGAAAAATTAAGTTTTCTTCTTTGTGTCCAAGATTGTCTATTATGATTTCTATCTTTGATTGGATCTATGTTTTGGTTTTCATTCTTGAATTTTACTCCACTCTGGTTATTTATGAAGTATTTTTGAACTTGGGTTATTTAAAGTACGAATCCTTAATATTTTTTTTTATTTCACTGGATTCGTTTTCTTTAAAATATTTTGCATCATCCTCAGTGATATAACTGAATATCTTTGGCCTGTAGTGCAAAGATGAATGATTTCTGATGAATATCTTTGGCTCGTAATGCAAAGATGACCTGTTGTTGAATATCTTTGGCATGTAGTGCAAAGATGACTTGTTGATGAATATCTTTGGCCTGTATTGCAAAGATGACTTGTTGATGAATATCTTTGGCCTGTATTGCAAAGATGACTTGTTGATGAATATCTTTGGGCCGTAGTGCAAAGATGAATTTATTAGTAGGATTATGAACATGAACTGTGATTTGGTATAACCATGATCTTTGATGTTTCAGGTGATGAAAATTAACTTTGTCCTGGATGAGGAAAGGAATTTAGAACTACAATTACGATTATGAGTTATTCACATGATTGTGGACAGGAACTGATGATTGATGTTACAGGGTTAAAACATTGTTGGTGGACTTTTAACATGGAGAAGATAATAGACTTTATAGTCTATTTGACTCTTCTAATGGATTACTCGTTCCGCTGCAACTATGGTTGAAAAGTTTTATCATCTACCATATGTTCTAAATCTCTGATTTATTATTGATGAAGGCTATTGAGAATTTAATTCTCTTTAGTCATGATACTCTTTACTGAGTTAGTTGTGCTCACCCTTTTGCTTCACAATTCCTTTCAGGTAATAAAAGTGTAGTTGGGTCGAGCGGGGGATAACAGGGGAATAGAACGGTGGTCATCATTTAGTAGTTATATTTGGTGAATCAACTAGGGTGAGGCGAACCCAACGTTAGAAGGATGTTTTGCCACTATCATACAAGATGTCTAATGACATACCACCTCGTGTCATCATAAGACAAGGTTGTGCCCATCCACTTGCTGAGTATGAAGATGTACCTGTTAAAATCCTACTGAACCACATTATTGATTTAAAACCGGACGAGATAACGAATGATTTAACGTATGAAGATGTACCTGTTAAAATCCTGGAATATATTCTACGCTTAAAGGTTATACCTCAAGAGTTAGAATCTGACGAAGTGTCCTCATCATCCGCGGTAGATACTGTGCACGCACGTAAATTTGAGGGGAAATTCCATAAGAGGGAGATTGTGAGACCCAGATTTTATGAATAAAGATTTAAATTTCTCAAAATATTTTTTTAATATTATGGTGTGGATTTGAGATAATGTTATAGTTGTGGGTAGTATTTATAATTTTTGCAAAGTATGCAAGTTGATGTATAATATTCGATTGGTCGGGAAATATTCTTTTTGTCGGAGAATATCCGTACGACGACACAATCATTGGTGGACCCCACAACAGAATTATTGTCGGATTGAGAAAACAACAAAAATATTTTATTGAAAATAACGGCGGAAGTTTTTTAATTAAAACTGTTGAACTACTCAGTAGTAAAGTACGATGAATGGCGTGGTTGCATAGTAGTACACGGTATTGATTATTGATGCTTACGTGAGAAGTCACTCAGTTTTGCTTATTTTATGAACCCCCTATTTTGTCCATTTTTCAAAATAATCGGTAAAAAATTATTTTATATAATAAAGGTGGGGACCACATATGGGGCCCACATGTGATGTATGAAATCTAAAAATAGGGGTGAGAGGAAATTACGTAAAGGAGAGATAAAATATTTATATATATATATATATGTATGTGATGTGTGTGTGTATATATATATATATATATATTATATAATATTAGTGGAGGATGATGGAAAAGGTGGAGTGTATTATATATATATATAATGTGTGTGTGTGTGTAAGAGAATGTGTTATATATATATGATGATGACAGGTGGGGACCACATATTGGTGGAAGTTTGAAAATGTGGGTGGGGGTTTGAAAGTGTGTACGTGTAGTGTGGTGAAAGTAGCGTGGTGGGAAGAAAAAATAATGAAAGTAATGTGTGTGAATAATAAGTATTTTTATATGTTATATATGGGTGAGTGGGTTGTGGTGGAGAATTTGATAGGTGTTATAATATTTTATATATATATTTAGCATGCGAAGATTGACTTAAGGGGAAGGAAGAATTGATTTGTCGGGTGGAATTGGTATGGTATGATTATAATATATATATATATATATATATATATATATATATATATATATAATGTTAGTGGGATTATATGTATATAGCTTGCATGCGAATTAATTCATCCGTGACCTGCCAAATTGTTCTGCCCGTGAACTTCGTCTAATGTTATATATATATATATATATATATAATATATAATATATTATATTTTATTTAAAAGATTTTGCTTTAGATATGGACCGTCCGATTAAAAGTAAATCAATCTGGACTGTTCATGAATTAGTTACTATTCATTCCATTCTCCTATAAATAGAAGCTCATTCCTTCATTATTTCTTACAAATTCACTGAAACTCTAAAAAGAAAAATTATAGAGAAGCTATAGAAAAGTATTCTGCTACTTCCCTACTCTTATATCCAGTTTCTTTTATGGTAAGGGTTATTATTTGTTGTGTCTTTCGTAAGGGTGTTATTCTTTCTTATTCACGAAGAGAAGCATTGTTATTCCATTCGCTTATTATTACATTGGAATAACTTTTGTATCTTCGGACTACCTTATATACTTGGTGATATTCTTCTATTATTCGTTGGAATATCTCGTTACATGTGTTTTACAGGACTGGTTCCGCCTCTTTATTATTTCATTGGAATATCACATGCGTGTGTTTTACACAGGACTCGGTTAAAATCTTTTATTATTATGTTGGAATATCTTGTTATGCGTGTGTTTACAGATGGGACTGGTTTCGTTATTATTATTACATTGAATAACTCCGTCCATGCAATCTTTAATCGCATGCGTGGTGATTTCTTTTGTTATTCCATTCTTTATTATACTTAGTTGGTTAAAGTTTTGACTTCTATACTCCATTGAAATTAGTGGAATATCCTCGATATTTTGCGCTTCATCCAAAGATCTTTTCATGGAAACATTCTTCCGAGCATTCTTGAATTTTACTCTACAAAGCAAAGATCGTGTTGATAATTTGGACGTTATTAGTTCTGACTAAATTAATTCTTGAACTTGTTTTATTGAATTCTTATATCATTGTCATCATCCTCATGTTTATATTTTGTTGAAAGTCAAATGTATGGCACGTAGTGCATAGATGGACTTGGTATGATTATGAATGAGGATTATTCGGTATAATCACGCCATAGTAATGTTACAAATGATGTGGAAAAAAAATCCTCATCGCCCGTGGTGCATTGATGGACGCTTTTGGTATGATTATATTATGGATTCTCTCTTTGGCAGTAGTGCAAAGATGAATTATTTTATGGCATGATCAAGAGGTTGATTTAAAAACATGATTATCTTTAGTAGTAGTGCATGGATAATTCGTGGTCGTGATAATCTTAAAGAATATCATTGGTAGAAGTAGTGCGGGGGTGATTCGATGATGTGGATTATTTATTAAGTGAAGTCGGTGATAAAAGTGATGAAATACCTTTTAAATCATAAAAGATAGTAGATTTTATTCTCTACTTGACTCTTTTAATGGATTCGCTTGTTCATTGCAGTTAAACTTGATGTTTATTATATTTTATCAATTTAACATCTGTTGAAGGCTAGTGATAATTTATTCGCATTATCTTTAGTCATAATATTTCTTCTTTGGGCTAATTGAATTTCACCCTTTCTTTCATTTGTTCTCTTTTGGAAATGAGAACGAAATTTGGACTAGTCGGGAACAAGGTGATGGTCCTAGATGGTGTATTAGTAGTCCTCATTATTACGTGAAATAGCGTGATGATAATTGTAACGAGGACTCTTTTGAGTTTAGTATAATCTCTAGTAGATAATATATTTGTATTCAAACTTATAGTTTATGTTTTGTCATATTGTATAACGATAGTTGTATTATTAAGTTGTATTTGAATTACATCACGATCTCATGACTCAAGATGGGTGATGTATACCTAATTTTGGGGTCGTCACAATGCAATGCAATATATTAAAATAAAAGTTGGTAAAGCTTGTGCCGACTGGAAAATTATGACATCCAATCTAAGCCTTCCAATAATTTGATCAACAGTCTAAAAGTGGGTTGCTATAACAGTGTTCATGGCAACCGGTTGCTATGGATGGATTCTCATATATATGCATGTAAATTTAATATTTGAGAAAAGAAATGACAAGAACAATGATTCTCACTTCCACGGAGGTATTAAAATTTATAACACAATCTAAGCAAAGCACTGTTAGGTCATTAATTATCCATCTTCTTCCCTTCAACATGATCATATACAACACCTGAACAACGAACACTCAGTACACTCATTAATAATCCCGGACGTGAAAGAAGTTAGGGTTTTTTATGAGAATATCATACATGTAGATGGAATTGAAGTTGCAGAAATATATCATTAGGAAGTGGAACTGGAGGAGATCGATCCTCCGTACGTAGTATCTCTCCCATCCCAACTCCCTCAGCATTTGCTGGAGGGAGTTAACTTGTAGGATGAAACTGTTGGTAAGTGCACCAACAGTTTATAGCATACCGAGCTAGCTGTCATTAAGGCGAATAATGAGAGAGTTCTATAAGAATAAGGAAAATAGTGGGTTGGTGTTGGTGAAGAGAAAGGAGAAGTGGATCGATGACTTGTTTATAGCATGATGCAGATTAATACAAACAGGGGCGGATTCAGACCGATAGTTCAGTGTGATCAAACTTGGAAAAAAAAATTTATTACGAATAAAAATTTCATAAAATAACTTACAAAACTAAACAATCCTCAAATATTATTTATAATAACATTTTTCGAGGTTTCATTGCTTGAAATTGTTGCATGATAAATTTTATTTTTAATAGTTACAAAAATATCACGCTTTCGATGTATGTTACTTAAATAGTCATTCATCCATTCATCTCGCCATTTTAGTACGTAAGTTCATTCTTCACAGATTATTAAGTGGCTAAAAATGTCCTTTCAATGATTCTGCGATAAGAAGAATTAAAAAAAGTAGAGCCACTTTCAGCAACAAATAGACTTAGGGATACACATCATCCTTTCTTTTCTAAACCAACATTTGAGTCAATTCACCAATTCCTTTTATACTCGAAAAATTGGGATCGTTTCTCATATCCACAATATAATTTTGGAGTTGACCATCAAGTGTCAAAAGTTCCATATCATCAAATTCTGAAGGGTAAAGTTTCGCAAATTCACTTTAGACCCTCTTATTTTTTGGAGTTGACCATCAAGTACCAAAAATTTCATTTTAGACCCTCTTATTTTAGTTTTTTTTAATAAACCCCTTGATCCCTAAAAATTCAGTGGGGTCAGGTGCCCCTCCCCTGCCTTAGGTCCGCCCCTGAATACAACAAAAAAAACATGAATCCAATTATCTGTTGCATTATTTGCATTATCTGTCTTATCTGATATTTCACTTTTATGTATTTTTGTCATATAATTTTTATCTATTTATATAATTTACAATTATTCCGTAATTGATGAAAGATTATAAGGAGGGCTATATATACATGCATGAGTTGTGACAACAAATGAGAGAGAAGGGATCATGAGACAATTAATATATATACTCCTCCATCCCACAATTAAAAGATAACTGACATACAAATATAAAACTTTTAAAAAATATCTAATAGAAGTCAGAAGATGATTAAAGTACACAATTTAAATGCACAATTTTAGAGTACTATTTAAATTAAAGGTAATAATTTAGTGGTAGAAGTCTATTGTTTTGAAACATAAAAATGCAGAATATATATTATATAAAGTCTATTTTACTAGTTAAAGTATTTGATATAATCTTTCGTATACTTATATTCAGAATTAATAATATTTTGATGACAAAAGATTGAATACAAAAGGAGAAAATAAAAAATATAATGGGTATGGTATATGATAGATTATAATAATTGGATCCACCGATATTTTATAGTGGAACATTAACTAATTATAATCTGACACATTAAGTTTTTATAAAAAAAATTGTGTGACCATAACCATATATAGCATTATTCTAGACTCTATATATAATGAGAACTTATTTTATACTATCTCCTCTATTATTATTCTATGTAAAAATTGTACTTAACCGCGCGTCTTTAATTATGGACGATCGAGCTCAAGAAATGGGATGAAAAAAGGCTGGCAATCAGGCGTTTTGGAGGAGAATATAGATTTTGTGGGGGCTGCTTAAAATAGGCAAGGCCACAACTACAAGGAAGTTATTGGGGTTTGCTTTAGGGTACATGTCCATGCAATGCATCCGTGTGGGTTTTGTTACCCAAGACAAGAATCTTGTGGGTCTGAATGAAGTCGTGTTCAACCAGGGAATCTTAGCTAGGCCAATTGGGAGTCACACTTTTTGATACTAGATTTCATAAAGTCAATGAAAAGAAATTGTCCCACTTAAATCACATGCGTTACCGGTGGTGGGTTTTTAAAATAATTATTATTTTAAAATACATCAGGCATCATGCAGACATAACTAACCAAATTAGTGAACCAGATTGTCTATTATTTTATGTTGTTTGTTATTTGAAGGTATTAACTTGGGTCATCTGATCTAAAACTTGTTGGTATTTTGAGTCTTACATGATACAGATCGAAAAAACATTGAAACAAACAAGTGCAATTGGGACAATGGACCACTCTCTCGCTAGTTTCTTCACGTGTGCAACATGTGATTAAAGTGGCAACAACAATGAAGTTATAAACAATTTGCCTTGGCTTTGGCCTTGGCCTATGTCCCAATTATTATTTTCAAGATTCTTTTACGAAGAGAGTAAAGTTATGCCAATTGATCAATTAAGGACCTGCTAGCTACAATATTCCTCCTTAACAAATCCACACGGATGGATCTGTGCCCTAAAACTAATCCTAATAGGTCCCACAATATCTATATATTATTATCCACCAACTTTTCCTAAACTATTTCCTTGTCATTCCCTATAAATAACTCCTATATATTCCCCTTCTAATTCACCACAACAAACCCAATTTCCTTGTCCAAAAATGTCCGGCGTTTGGGTATTCAAGAACGGCGTTATACGCCTTAATGATGACAGCTCCGTAGCTTATAATCAACAATCTAGTCGAAAGATTAAGGGTTTAGTGCACTTGCCAACAGGCCAGGTGGTTTCATCCTACAACTTTCTTGAGCAAATGCTGAGGGAGTTGGGATGGGAGAGATATTATGGTGGTGATGTTGATCTCTTCCAGTTCCACAAGCAATCTTCCATTGATCTTATTTCACTTCCTAAGGATTTCTCCAAGTTCACCTCAGTCTACATGTATGATATTGTCATTAAAAATCCCAATATCTTCCACGTTCAGGATTTTTAATTACTTAGTTTTTTCTTGGAGCTTCAACATTAATTAGCTCTATTGTCTTATATATATTTCTTGGTTTATATGTTTATTCTCATGTCGATTTGTGTGCTTTTTATTTGGAGTGATAACTTCATTTTATAGTTTTCATGTTAAATATAATAGTAATGAAAAAAATTTGTTAACTGTTTTTGATCGATCCTTCTTCAAATTGCTATAGTTTGATAGCTCTGTTTCAAATATGCATGTCTAAACTGTGTTTTGTACAAACAATACTGTTTGGAAAATATCAACAAAAATAGTACATGATGCGGGTAAAAATAACCCACTATTAGAAAAATGGCACGTGTAATTTTTGTAACCCTATTAATGAGGGGCAATATAATAATTTGGTTTTGTTGAGTAGTCTGCAAGAATGAACAATCATGTAAGAATTACAAGTCTTTGATGTTTAATCAATCGAGGATTGACAACCTAACGGGTGTCTGAATCCAAAGAGGACTTTATTCAGGAGATGACTCTCATGCTATAAATAAGAGATGTTCCGGCATATTTTGTAATATTTTGGATATTTATGAGACTTATAAATATGATCGTATTTGATTAGATATTAGTATGATCTAAATTAAGTGTAATGAGGTCCTCTATGAATAAAAGTTGATTTTAATGACCTAGGTTTTTTGTTATGTATTATGCGGTGGAATTTAGGTGGTGTTGTTTCGTATAAGAAAATATATAAAAATTTCATGAGAAATAACGCGAAGACAATATTCACGCAAAAAACACTTGTATGTTTTTTCGACTTTTCGAATTACGTCGTAGCGTTTATTCGGAAAAGGGAGACGTAATCTCTAATAAAATTACGAAAGAAATATTTCACGATTTTGGATAATCAGACGAGTTAGGAAAACTTAACTAGAAAGGGTTAAAACCTAGATACGAGAATAATACGAAATATTATACGAGTAAAATATGAGAATAATACAAAATATTATACAAGTAAAATACGAGAATAATACGAAAATTATATGGTAGAAATACGAAAAGTAAAAGTCAACGATTATGACTAAATAACTAGTTGAAGTAACTAAAATTCTAGTTAAACTAACCAAGTAATAACTCAATTCAAGTGAAAGAAACTGGATAATTCATAGAGGAGGATGATATAAGAAAATGGATCTATCTTTAACTGATCCTCTCTGACGAGAAGATTCTTCCGTCGTCGGCTGTCCTCTATGAATGGATCATTCATAGAGGAGGATGATATAAGCAATGGTGTCATGTAGGATGATGATGTAAGCGATGATGTCATAAAGGACGATGATGTAAGCGATGATGTCATGTAGGCTTATAAATATGATCGTATTTGATTGGATATTATTATGATCTAAATTAAGTGTAATGAGATCATCGATCTATGAATAAAAGTTGATTTAATGACCTAGGTTCTGTGTTATGTTTTATGCGGTGATGTTTCGTATAAGAAAATATATAAAAATTTTATGAGAAATAACGTGAAGACAATATTCACGCAAAAAACACTTATATGTTTTTTTTCATTTTTTCGACTTTTCGAATTACGTCGTAGCGTTTATTCGGGAAAGGGAGACGTAATCTCTAATAAAATTACGAAAGAAAAATTTTGCGATTTTGGGTAATCGGACGAGTTAGGAAAACTTAACTAGAAAGGGTTAAAACCTATATTATATATACGAGAATAATACGAAATATTATATGAGTAAAATATGAGAATAATACGAAATATTATATGAGTAAAATATGAGAATAATACGAGTATAATATAAAATATTATACAAGTAAAATATGAGAATAATACGAAAATTATACGGTAGAAATATGAAAAGTAAAAGTCAACGATTATGACTAAATAACTAGTTGAAGTAACCGAAAACCTAGTTAAACTAATTAAGTAATAACTCAATCCAAGTGAAAGAAACTGGATCATTCATAGAGGAGGATGATATAAGAAAATGGATTTATCTTTAACAGATCCTCTCTGACGAGAAGATTCTTCCGCCATCGGCTGTCCTCCACTTGTAACTGTCCTACTGTTCTCCATAATCTTAGATGCAGGATTGATGAGTGTGATTGAAAACCAGCAACACTAGAAAAAGCCCTTCTTCTAGTGTCAATGTTAACGCCAAGATCCGTCCACGAGCTCCAATCATCAAAGCGCATCCAATAATCCTGCACAAAAATGGGTAAACAACAAAAGCTTAACGGCTTGGGCCGCCGGGGGATAGTTCCGGTGTGAGAATAAGTACAGGCTGAAATAAGGTTAACAATGGAAGCTTAATGTTCTAGTGCTGGAAATAAATTGCATGTACCTTAAAATCAGTGGATTGCCTTGTATTTATAATGTTCTCACCACCTTCATGAAATCCTTCTCCGAATCAAATTAAGGTCATCTCCCAAACAACCATTCCTTAATAGAATTGCACCGTATATCCTAGAATTAAGGAAGTGAATTTATAATTCAACACCACCTTACATATTTAGAATCCAAATAGGATTAGGATCCTTAATCCACAAATCCCCCGTCTACCAAATCTCTGGCCCAAGCCCACCTATCTTCATAGGGCTGTTGGCTCATTATAATCTGAAGGCCCATGTAAGGCCCCAGCTTTTTATAAATGAAGATTTAATTTTCTCTATTTATTATTTTGAAATAGTAAGGGTTGATTTGATTAACGTGGTTAGTTGTGGGTAAAATGCGTAAATATTTTAAATAAGCAAGTGGTTATAAAATACTCATTGTTGTCAGAGAATATTCGTTTAGTCGTGAAATATTCTTACTGTCGGGGAATATTCGTACGACGGCGCAGCCTTGGGTGGCCCATAACGGAAAGCTATTGGATGAAGAAAACGACAAGTATAAGTTATTTATAAATAAACACGGTTATTACCAGTTATCTTTGTTGGAATACCCGGTGGTTAAAATACGATGTCTGGCGTTGTCAGACAAGATAGCACCAGTATTGCACCAATTATTGATTCTTACGTAAGAAGGCACTACTCAATAATTATTACGGTAATTACTTTATTCAAAGATTTTATTTTATTGATTCAATAATTCTTTGCGTTGATATTTTATATTATCGTTGTTTCAATAATTGTCACTACAGTGATTTTCCATTATCGAAGCAATAATTCATATTATCTCGAATAATATTATTAGAAAACATTATTGGCAATGTCTAGAAAGTTCTCTCAAGGAGAGGTTTGGTCACCTAATCTAGCGCCAAGAAGGAGAGATCCTTATTCGAAAACCCCTCTTTCCTAGGCTACCGGGTTGCCAAAGATCGTGATTCTATAATATTATTTGTGAATAATTAATTATTAATTTATATGATGAGGAAAATATTGATTTTATGTGGATATAGATGGAGAAAATTTTTAAAGTTATAATTGTTAAAAATTGATATTTTATGATAAAATAATATTTTATTATATTATATAATAATGGTGATATTTTTACAATGAATGTGAGATATATGAGTATATGAGGAGGAAGAGTATTTTTGTTGCAAAAGTTGTTTAAAACATGTTAAACATGTTGGTGGACCCATTTCTTGACTGAAATTTGATTATAGCCTGTAAAATCGTTCGTATGTGGATTTCGGTCAATTTCTGTTTGGAATTTGGAAAAACTTTCTTCTGGAAAGTTGTAGAGAATTGAATTTCCTATAAAAAGTCACGAGATTCGAATTTTCTGATAAAAGGGCTATTTATTATGAATTATTGAAGTTCAAGCTCAAATAATTAATTTTGAAGTTTTAAATATTTTTTAATAAAAACGTTTTTTATATGTTGTGAGCCTTATTAATCACATGCTAAGTTACTTGACTTGAAGTCTAAGATTGGCGAGAAAATTTTATTTATATAATATTATTATATTAAATTTTTCGCTTTAGTGTTCTAAAGTTTTTTTCTATAAATAGGTGCTTAGGTTAGAATTGAAAATCACACCGTAAACTAAAGATTTTCTCTCTTTTCTCTTTATATTATCGAGCGTATTCTTGTGAGTATTTTAGTACTTTGAGTGTTGCTATCTGGTGTAAGTTCCTTCAAAGACTATATTCGGTGATTCGGTCGGAAAGTACTGTCTTTTTAGAGGTAAGGGATGTTATTTTCTTCGTAAATGATATTATTTCTTCAATATCATTATGCCAAAATATTGGTCTGAATTTTTATCAAATTTGGAACTTTTCATGTCGGGTTACTATTCATGACTTACTATTCATGAGTTACTATTCACGAGTTACTATTCATGAGTTATTATTCACGAGTTACTATTCACGAGTACTATTCACGAACCATGATGATTTTCTTGTGGAATTTCTATCTTTTGGTGTCGGAGTTACTGTAAGACCCCGAATTTTATGAAATAAAAGTATTCAATTTTTCTTATAATTACTATTCAGTAAATGGTTAAATTGATAAAAGTTAAAGTTAAGGGTGATATATGAATTTTTTTTCAAAATATGCAAGTGGTTATAAAATACTCATTTCTATCGGGGAATATTCGTTTGGTCGTGGAATATTCTTTCTGTCGGGTAATATTCGTACGATGGCTCAGCCATTGGTGGGCCCCATAACAGAATAACTGTCAGATGAAAAAAGCGACAAAATGGAGTTTTTATAAATAACGGCGTAGTTGTTACCGTTAACACTGTTGGAATACCCGGTGGTTAAAATACAGTAATACGCGTTGTTGCACAGTAGCACGCGGTATTGCACCAATTATTGATTCTTACGTAAGAAGACATTACTCAATAATTGTTACAGTAGTTACTATTCAGTATTTTATTTTATTGATTCAATAATTATTGCGTTGATATTACTGTTGTTTCAATAATTATCACTACACAGTAGCTTCCATTATCGGAGTAATAATTCATATTATCTGAATAATATTATTAGATAACATTATTGGCAATGTCTAGAAAGTTCTGTCTAAGGAGAGGTTTGGTCACCTAATTGCGCGCCAGTATGGAGAAATTCTTATTGGAAAGCCCCCTCTTTCCTGGGAACTGCCTGGTTTTCATTATGGTGATTCTGTAATATTATTTGTGAATAATTAATTATTCATTTATATGATGAGAAAAATATTCATTTTATGTGGATATAAATGGAGAAAAATTTTTAAAGTGACAATTGTTGAAAATCGATATTTTATCTTTTCTGATAAAATAATATTTTATTATATTATTATAATATAATAATTATGATATTTTTCAATGAATGTGGGATATATGAGTATATGAGGAGAAAGAGTATTTTTATTGCATTAAATGATTAACACAATGTTTTGTGTGTTGGTGGACCCCATTTCTTGACTGAAATTTGATTATAGCTTGTAAAATCGTCCGTTTGTGGATTTCGGTCAATTTCTATTTGGAATTTGGAAAAACTTTCTTCTGCAAAGTTGTAGATAATGAAATTTCCTATAAAAATTCGTAAGATTCGAATTTTCTGACAAAAGGACTATTTATTATGAATTATTGAAGTTCCGAATTTCCGAAATAATTGATTTTTGGAAATTTTAATTATTTTTTTCAAAGAAAACGTTTTTGGTGAGTTAAGTGGGTCTAGCATGTGACATTAATGGCTGAATTCAGATCTACAAAGGTTGGCGTAGGAAACTTAATAATATATATTATTATATTTTATTAAATTTTCTGCTTTGGTGTTCTAAGCATTTTCTTATAAATAGGGTGCTTAGGTTAGAATTGAAAGTCACATCAGAAACTGAAGTTTTCTCTATATTTCTCTCTCTATATTATCGAGTGTATTCTTGTGAGTATTTTAGTACTTTGAGTATTGCTATACTACGGCAAGTTCTTTCAAAGACTATATCCAAAGATTCCAAATGTAAGTACTATTCTTGCTGAGGTAAGGGATTGTAAGGGATGTTATTTTCTTCGTAAATGATATTATTTCTTTAATATCATTATGCCAAAATATTGGTTGGAATTTTTATCAAATTTGGAATTTTTCATGTCGGGGTTATTATTCATGAGTTACTATTCATGAGTTACTATTCACGAGTTACTATTCATGAGTTACTATTCACGAGTACTATTCACGAAGCATGATGATTTTTTTTGTGAAATTTCTATCTTTTAATGTCGAGTTACTATTCACGATATGGCACTATTCACGACGCAAGACTATTCACGAATCAAGACTATTCACGTAAAAATTAAATTTTCGTTTTTAGTCAAAATATCTTTTATGGATACTAGCTTTGATTGTATCCATGTTTTGATCATTCTTGAATTTTACTCCACTATGATTATTCATGAGGTATTTTTGGACATGGAATAAATTTGAAATACTGAATCCTTAATATTTATTCTTTTGTTTCCTTTGGATTAGTTTTCTTTAAAATATTTTTCATCATCCTCAGGTCCTAAATGATGATATAACCGAATATCTTTTGGCTCGTAGAAAAAAGATGAATGATTTCGATGAATATCTTTGGCTCGTAATGCAAAGATAACTCGTTGTTGAATATCTTTGGCATATAGTGCAAATATGACTTGTTGATGAATATCTTTGGCCTCAGTGCAAAGATGATGACTTTGTTGATGAATATCTTTGGCTGTAGTGCAAAGATGACTTGTTGATGATTATCTTTGGCCCGTAGTGCAAAGATGAATTTATTAGTAGGATTATGAACCTGAACCGTGATTTGGTATAACCATGATCTTTGATGTTTTGGTGATGAAAATTAACTTTGTCGTGATGAGGAAAGGAATTTAGAACTATAATTATGATTATGAGTTATACACGTGATTGTGGACAGGAATTGTTGATTAATGTTACAGGGATAAAACATTGTTGATGAACTTTTTAACATGAAGAAGATAATAGATTTTATGGTCTATTTGACTCTTCTAATGGATCGCTTCGTTAAGATTTGCGACTATGGTTGAAAAGTTTTATCATCTACCATATGTTCTAAATCTCTAATTTATTACTGTTGAAGGCTATTGATAATTTAATTATCTTTACTCATAATATTCTTTATTGAGCTAGTTGTGCTCACCCTTTTGCTTCATAATTCCTTTCAGGTAATACGAGTGTAGCTGGGTCGAGCGGGGATAACAGGGAATAGAGCGGTGGTCATCATTTAGTAGTTATATTTGGTGAATCAACTAGGTGAGGCGAACCCAACGTTGGAAGGGTATTTTGCCACTATCATACAAGATGTCTAATGACATACCACCTCGTATCATCATAGTGGGGGTTGTGCTCATCCACTTGCTGAGTATATATACGAGCACTACCTATATAATCTTGGAGTTTGGTTGAAGTATAATTCTCAATTAGAGACGGTGGAGATAATGATATGTCAAAAGAAGACACACCATTAGGAAGAATATGATAGTAATTTTCTCGTTTTTCTTTGGGGTCTATTGGGTCAACCAAGGATAATTTTGTGGGCATATGATATCTGTAATAACCTCTACGCATGGCCTCCCATGTACGAAGGTTTCCTTGAGCACTTCCCAAAGATTTTAATTTCTAAAATAGTTTTCGATTATACCTTTATGTAAGGTGTCATTATGAGGTGCTGTCCACGGTTGGGACATGAGTCACAGTTGGTATATATTTGTATTTAAACTCACAGTTTAAGTGTTGTCGTATCTTGCACGACAATTGTATTAATAAAGTTGTAATTGTTTTTTGTTCCATGTATTTGGCGATTCAGAATGGGTTGGATGGAATGGACTTATTTTGGGGTTGTCACGATTCTTATTCACGATCACGACCATAATTATTCACGTGATACCGGCACTATTCACTTAATCGGCACTATTCACAGAAAAATTAAATTTTCTTTTTTCATCCAAAATATCTATTATGGATACTAGCTTTGATTGTATCTATGTTTTGATCATTCTTGAATTTTACTACACTATGATTATTTATGAGGTATTTTTGGACATGGAATAGCTGAAATACGAATCCCTAATATTTATTCTTTTGTTTCACTGGATTCGTTTTCTTTAAAATATTTTTCATCATCCTCTGTCCTAAATGATGATATAACTGAATATCTTTGGCCCGTATATTTGTTAATTTTTTTAATTAACCCTTGTTTTATGGCAGTATTTAAGAATGTCAACTGAGAATGTTAACAGTGGAGTAAATGAGACCGTGGAGACACCTGTACTCACCAACAAGGAGAACGTGCAACAGGCTGGCAATGTTCCTCCTGTGAACAACACCATTGAGCAGATGACGAACGATGGTATGTTTAGGAACTTTCTAGAATTCATGCAAAACCAAATGAGAGAGAATACTATTCAAAATGCAGGTGGAAACACTGGCAACTCACGGATGGTCACTGCTACGTAGTTCAAGGATTTAGGACCGCCGGAGTTTTTGGGAAAGCCAGAACCACTTCGGCAGAGACGTGGATAAAGCAAAACACTAAAATATTTGATGTCTTGGGATGCTCAGAGGAGCAAAAGGTTCATTTCGCCACCTTCATGTTACGAGGAGAGGCAGATTATTGGTGGGAATCCGTAAAGCGTACTCAGCCTACCACATAAACTTAGGTAGGTCATACTAGTGAAGGAATTCCCCGTTTCTCCCCTCCTAGTACTATTCTCACATCTTAGCCAGGGATCTTATCCCTAAGCTTTGATACCAACTGTGATGCCCCCAAAATAGGTATACATCACCTATTCTGAATCGTCAAATACATGGTACAGAATACAAATACAACTTAATAATAAAACTGTCATGTACAATACGACAAAACATAAGCTGTGAGTTTGAATACAAATATTGTCTACTAGAGATTATACAAACTCAAAAGGAGTCCTCATTACAATTATTATCACACTATTTCACGTAATAGTGAGGACTACTAATCTTATCCTCCGGTCGTCACTCCGTTCCCCGACGAGTCCCTGCTATGTTCTCATTTCCTAAAGAGAACAGTGAAAGAAAGGGTGAGCTCAACTAGCCCAGTAAGAAATATTATGACTAAGATAATGCAGAATAAATTATCGTTATCCTTCAACAGTGTTAAACTGATAAAATATTACAACATCAAGTTTAACTGCAGCGGAACAAGCAATCTATTAAAAGAGTCAAGTAGAGAATAAAATCTACTATCTTTTATGATTTAAAAGGTTTTTCATGACTTTTATCGCTGGGACTCAGCTTAATAAATAATCCACATCATCGAATCACCCCTGCACTACGGCCAAAGATATTCTTTAGTATCACGACCACAAATTATTCATGCACTACAGCCAAGGACATTCGTGTATTCATTAATGGTCCTGATCATGCCAACAACTGTCCATCAATGCACTAAGGGCCAATGATAACTTTTACCACATCATTTGTAACATTACGGTCATGATTATACCGAATAATCCCTGGTCATAATCAGACCAAGTCCATCTATGCACTACAGGCCACAGATGACTTAAACATAATATAAACATGAGGATGATGACAATGATATAAGAATTCAATAAAACAAGTTCAAGAATTAATTTATCCAAGAACTAATAATGTCCAAAATGTCAACATGATACTGCTTTGTAGAGTAAAATTCAAGAATGATCAGAAGAATATTTCCATGAAAAGATACTGGATGAAGCACAAATATCAAGGATATTCTACTAATTTCATGGAGTATAGAAGTCAAAACTTTAACCAATTTGAGTATAATAAAGAATGGAATAACAAAAGAAATCACCATGCATGCGGTACTTGGCGTATGCAGAGTTATTCCAATGCAGAATAATAATAACGGAACCGTGTCGGCAAAATTTGCAATTGCAAGCAGGATGTTCCAACAGAATAATAAAGAGCGGAACCAGTCCGGTGTAAAACACATGCATGTGATGTTCCAAATGTAATAATAATAAAGAGGAAACCAGTGGGTGTAAAAACACACGCATGAGGATGTTCAAACAGAATAATAGAAGAATGTCACCAAGTATAGGGTAAACCAGCGTATCTGAGTTATTCCAATAGAATAATAAGCAATGGAATAACAATGTTCTCTTCATGAATAAGAAAGAATAACACCCCTTACATTAGTAGTAGATTGAATCTTTGCAGTAGTGTAAGAATGTAATACTCTTTCTTCTTTTCTCTCTTCTCTCTATAGCTTGAAAGAATTTGTGAAAAATAATGAAGCACTAGGCCTCTATTTATAGAAGATTTATAGCTTAGCACTTGAAATGTGAAAAGGCAAGTGGCTTGATTTGATTGGTGATGTGAAAAGAAAAGTGGTTTGGACCTTTGTAATGTGAAACGACAATTGGTTCGACGCCTGTAATATGAAACGGCAAGTGGTTTGACGTCTGGTAAAGGTAGTTACTATTGACGAAGGTAATTACTATTGATGAAGGTAATTACTATTGACGAAGGTAATTACTATTGATGAAGGTAATTACTATCGTGAAGGTAATTACTATTGACGAAGGTAATTACTATTGAACGAAGAGACTCTTAGATGACGACATATGCCCCCCCCCTATAAAATAACCAAACTTACCACAACCGTCTCATAATATACTCTTTATATACATCAAGGATTGAATAAATATTACCACAAATTATTTTATTTTTAATCAACACATATTTAATCTTTCAACAATTATTAATCATTTATAACTTGTCGTCTCAATTATTGATTTAATAATATAACATATTATACAGATGATCTTGTGACAATAATTGAATCAATAATATAAGAGATATGATGAAGCAATTCATCGTAGTAATAATCGAGTATAGTGAGTGACTTTTACGAAGCATCAATAATCAATACCTTCTTACTATGCAACTACGCCAGACATCGTATTTTTACTACTTAGGGTAGTTCAACAGCTTTTAACGGTAACACCTCGCGTAGTTATTTTCATAAAAGTATTTTGTCGTTTGCTTCAATCCGACAATAATTCCGTTAATGGGGTCCACTAATGATTGTGCCATCGCATTTAATATTCCCCGACAAAAAAGAATATTCCCGATAAAACGAATATTTTATAACAACTTGCTTACTTTGCAAAATTTATAAATATTATCCACAACTATAACATTATATCAAATTTACTCCATAATATTCAAAAATAATTTTTATAGAAAATTCATCTTTATTTATAAAAGTTGGGGTCATAAAACCTCCACTTCTTATGAAATTTCGCCCTCAAAATTAGGGTACGTACCTGGTATGTCGAAGAGATAAGGATACCTTGATTTTATTTCAGATTCTAACTCCCAAGTCATTTCCTCAACATCGTGGTTTCATCTTTATTTATAAAAGTTGGGGTCTTACAACCTCCCCTTCTTATGAAATTTCGCCCTCGAAATTAGGGTACGTACCTGGTATGTCGAAAAAGTAAGGATACCTTGATTTTATTTCAGATTCTAACTCCCAAGTCATTTCCTCAACATCGTGGTTTCTCCACAAAACTTTGACTTGAGGTATAACCTTGGAGCGTAGAATATGTTCCTTCTGACTCGAAAAGATACAAAATTCGAATGGAGCGAGGAATGTAGAACTCAACATGCGGCACCGACGTTGGCTCAAGCTGTTGAAAGATTACGGCCATACCATTCAATACCATCCTGAAAAAAAAAACGAGCATGGTAGCTGACGCATTGAGTAAAAGATCGTATGCGTTTACGAGTGCGATATTGTTAACACAAATACTCATTTCGTACGACTTACAGAAGATGGAGATAGAGTTAAAGATTCCAAGAACCTGCGTGAAGATAACGAATATACGATTAGAATCGACTTTAATCGATAAATTTAAAGCTGCTCAAGCTACAGACTTGGAGTTGATGAATATAAAAAAGAAGATGTAAGAAGTCGTTATTCCAAAAGCGAGAATCGGCGATGTGAGGAAAGCTCAAACCTTCGATTTATTAGTCCATTTGAAATCCTCGATCGAATAGGAACTGTGGCCTATAGACTCGCTTTACAGCCAAGTATGACGTGTGTTCATAACATTTTTCGCGTTTTGATGTTACGTAAATATGTGGACGACCCGAACCACATTATTGAGTTAGAACCAGGCGAGATAGCAGAAGATTTAACGTACGAGGTGAAAGTAATATGCACACAAGCCAATCATGTTTGATGATAAAGCATATACTTTGTAACAATCTTATTCATTTATTAATAAAAAGTATTAATTTATTAAAGGCTTTTAATTATCTACATGATGCTGTTTTATAATATGTGATAAACCCATAGTTTTAAGCAATGCTTTTAGAATAATGATGATGATCATTCTAATGAGATCTAAATTCTTAGAAAGCTTAAAACTAAAATAGTTCCCAATCGTTGGATTACTAAATTGGGGATTAGTAAATCCGGATAGATTGGTACATACGTTGCTTTGCTCGTTGGATGAGGATGATTGATCTCATGATCATTTGTGTGGAGACACTAAAGCAAGTATGTAGGTGCTTATTAGAGAATAAGTTCATTCGAGCATTGGCTTGCTAAGGAATACCTAATGGAGTTTTATTTGCTGTCGATAGGAATTCTGTAGTGATAGTAGACAAGTAATCCTTGGACTTGAGATCATCATAGTATCTTGTGTATGATGAGTTATACTTTGACTTATTCCTTAAGACCCTTAGGGTATATCAAAGGGTATGCTTGGGTATAATAAGTTGTACATGGAGATAATGTATGATCAATAAAGAATCTACCACTTCTAATAAAAGAAGAGAAATGTCTATGTGATTCGATAAATGACAACCCAATAGTCCTTGGCAAAGCGGAATGAAATTAGAAAGGAGTTTCTAATTTGTATTATTTGGAGTTGTGCATTTAAGGATCGAAATACATATAATTAAATAAAATAAGACTTGTGAGTAATTTCATGTCTTATATTTAATTGGGACATTGTATGGTGGAAGGATTGAATTTATGCAGTAACTATTTACTCAAAGGTTCTTTAATGATTAATGTTGAAATCTATATTATCCGGAAAGTCGTTGATCGCTAGGGAGGCTTATCCTATTATAGAATAAATATTATTTAAATAAATTAATTGTTTAATTTATTTATTTAAATAAGATTAGAATTGTTCTAATTGATTTATTCACAACCTAGGTTTAATATGGAGAACCTAAAGGGTCACACACCATAAAAGGAAGAATAATTATTTAAGAAGTTAATGGCATAATCGTAATAATATGTTAAGTATATTTAATTTAATCTATGGTGATAGAATAAATTAAATAGCTTAATATTTATTATTTAATATTTTAGAAATATTAAATATAAATTAATAAGAGAGTCTTATTAATATTATTACAATTATTATTATTTTAATTTACGAAAGAGTTTAGGAATTAATTTAATATAAGTACTCTCATTTATTCCTAATTGGATTAGGAAGGAAAATTAATTAAAGGAGTTTAATTAATTATCCCTAATAAGATTAGGAAGCTTAATTAATTAAAAGAATTTAATTAATTAAATAAAACCCAATTCTTAATTGTTAAGGTGGGTTGCTTACATCTATTAATAAGAGGAGTCTTATTATGGGTGTGGGGTTGTTGACTTTTACAACAACGACATAATTCCAATTTGTTGGGAGAGTACACCCTTTCTATAGAGATAGAAAAACTAGGGTTTAGCCAACCACCCTTCTTCTTGAATTCTTTAGTTTTCTTGGTGGATCACCTCAGAGGCCAAACATTTGGGTGGCTAACGTTGATCGAAAGGAACCAAACCGGTGGATTCAAGTTGAACGCGAAAAGGATTGGAGGTGAACTTGTACTCAAGAAGCTCGGATCTTCAAGCGGTATGTTTGTTCTTCATATCTTTTCGTTTAATTAATAATTGTGCATAAAGGATGATCCGGGTATATGGTTTGTAAATTTTTTTTAAACTCTGATTTTACACGCTTCCGCACTTTTATGCAATTTGATTGCGCACATGAATATTACAAACCTAATAGTGGCATCAGAGCCAAACCTTTATGCGAATTATTAATTATTTTAAATTTGATATGTATATTGATATGTGTTTAGAACAATTTTTTTGGGCATAATTTTATTGTATAAAATTTAATAATAAAAAAAAAAAAAAAACTTTTATACCGCACGGATTTCAAGGCAGCGGAAATAAAAAAAAAAAAAAAAAAAGTTAGCCACGTTAATTATGGCCACGTTAATTTAAAAAAAAAAAAGCATGATGCCTGCCGTTTTTTTTTTTTTTGTTGTTCAAGGCTGTGCATGGTTATTCAATGCTGGCACGCAAATCAAGGAAACATGAAAACCGGCAGCAACAATTTCTTTTGTAAAAGGGAACTTTCAGATATAAATATATATATATATATATTAGAATAAGTAACAGTTAACTATATATATATATTCGGTATATATTATATATATATATATAATAGTTATATATATATATATATTCTTAATATTATAATTATATACGGTATATAATATATATATTTTGATAATTTTATTATTAAAATAAAAAGTTATTTTAATTTTAAAATAAAAGGTTTATTTTAATATTAAAATATAAAGTTTTATTTTAATTTTAATAATTTTATAATTAAAATAAAAGGTTTATTTTAATCTTAAAATAAAGGTTTATTTTAATATTAAAATAAAAGATTTATTTTAATTTTAAAATTAGAATTTCATCTTAACTAATTAGAGTTGGAATTGGATTCCATAATAACTAATTGGAGTTGAAATTTGTGAGACCCTAATTTTATGAAATAAAAGTATTCAATTTTTCTATTTTAGTAAATGGTTAAATTGATAAAAGGTTAAAGTTAAGGGTGATATGTGAAAATTTTTCAAAGTAAACAAGTTGTCATAAAATACCAGTCCTTTATTCACTCTAAAGTATTATTCACTCGGGTATTTGGGGCACTTTTTTGTGTCGGAGTTACTATTCACGAAGTTCTTATTCATGAGTTACTATTCACGAGTTACTATTCACGAGTTCTTATTCACGAGTTCTTATTCACTTAATTACTATTCATGAGTTTACTATTCACACGAACAAAATATTTTATGAAAATAACGACGGAGGTTTCTAATTAAAAGCTGTTGAACTACTCATTAGTAAAAAAGTACAAAGATGTCTGGCGTTGTTGAAATAGTAGCTGCAGTATTGATTATTGATATTTATGTAAGAAAATTCGGTAAGTTTGACTCAATTATTGTCGATTATTAATATGAATTATTATAAGCGATAATGACGTTTTGTTTTAATTATTATAGTGATAATGAGCGTGTTGGTGGGAGGGAACATCGATAATGACGTTTTGTTTTATTCGTAATAAAAGCGAAAGCATCTTTTATATAAAATAGAATCTTTATTAAAGTTATTACATAAATAGAATATATTATATTTTATTATCGTAGTGTTGCGTAGTGTTTTGCGTAGTGTTTTGCATAGTGTTTTGCAGATAGTATTGCATAGTGTTTGCATAGTAAAATGTTTTTATATAAATAGAATATATTATATTTTATTTAAAAGATTTTTTCTTTAAATATGGACCGTCGATTAAAAGTAAATCAATCTGGATAGATTCATGGATTTAATTACTATGCATTCCATTTTCCTATAAATAGAAGCTCATTCTGTAAGACCCGAATTTTTTTTAAATAAAAGGAATTTCCTTTATTTATTATTTTGAAATAGTAAGGTTGATTTGATTAATATGGATAGTTAAGGGTTAAATACGCAAATATTTCAAAATAAGCAAGTGGTTATAAAATATTCATTTTTGTCGGGGAATATTCGTTTGGTCGTGGAATATTAAATATTGTCGGGGAATATTAAATGCGAATGGTAGCGACCGTGTGGGCCCATGAAAGCGATTGGATGAAGAAAAGCGACAAATATAAGTTGGTTAAAAATAATTGGCGTAGTTGTTACAGAATTAAGGCATTGGAATACCCGGTTGGTTAAAATACTGATGTCTGGCGTGGTTGCACTTGATGATACCGGTATTATTACAATATTGTTGAATTATTGATCCTTACGTGAAGGCACTTTACTCAATAATTTTCACGGTAATTCTTATTCAATATTTTATTTTATTGATTGATAATTGCTACGTTGATATTTTATATTATTGTTGTTCAATAATTGTCTTTGCACATTATCTCCATTATCGGATCAATAATTCATATTATTTGAATAATATTATTAGATAGCATTATTGGCAATGTCTAGAAAGTTACGTCGAGGAGAGGTTTGGTCACCTAATTGCTGCGCCGATGAGAGAAATCTCTTATCTGAGCCCCCTCTTTCTGAGAGCTACTGGTTGTCATAATTGTGATTCTGTAATATTATTTGTGAATAATTAATTATTGATTCATATGATAAAGAAATATTTATTTTATGTGGATATAAATGATGGATTTATTTATGTGGTTATAAATGAAGAAATTATTGTTGAGGTGTTTTATCAAGTATTTTACCAGATTGGAGGTATTAAAAATTAATCAGGGGTTTTGAGATATATTGCGAGGTTATAATTTTAATCAAATAGTTGGATTGTGGTAATTTTTGGGTATGTTATACATACAAAAGTTGAGTATATGTCCACAAATTTTGAACCGTTAAAATGTACGAATGATTTGCTATGAATTTTAAGAGGTGTCGATTCTAAATCGGGGTTATAATTGATTTTGGTGGAAAATTCTAGAATTGAGTGGGCCCCACTTGTGGTTGGTGAAGAAATGTGCTGAATTTTATTTCAAATGTGGTGGGTGGCAATAGTAGCGAGGTAAAGCCATCGGCAGCTTGGTCAAGTCTGCCTTGGTGGCTAACATTTTCCTATAAATAGAGGGCTAAGTTAGAATTGAAAATCACACCGTAAACAAAGTTTTCTCTCTTTCTCTCTATATATTGTTGGCGTATTTTGTGAGTATTTAGATACTTTGAGAGTTCTTCATTCAAGACAAGTTTCATTCAAAGATCACTTGAGCCTTTCCTTCCGAAATCTTGATTCTTTGAGGTAAGGGATATTATTTTTTCAGTAATGATATTATTTCTTCAATATCATTATCTTTGAAATGTTGATCTGAAGCTTTTATCAAATTTGGAACTTTTTCATGTCGGGGTTACTATTCATGAGTTCTTATTCACGAGTTCTTATTCATGAGTACTATTTATAAGCGTGAAAATGTTTTTTGTGGAATTTCTATCTTTTGGTGTCGAGTTTCTTATTCACGTATCGGCCTTTATTCACGATATATCTGACTTATTCACGATATCACGACTATTCATAGAAAAATAAAATTTCTTCTTTTCGTCCAAAATATCTATTCGGATACTAGCTTTGATTGTATCCATGTTTTGATCATTCTTGAATTTTACACCACTATGATTATTTTGAGGTATTGTTGGACATGGATAAAATAAAGTCTGAATCATTAATCCTTAATCCTTGTCATTTTGTTTCTTTGGATTCGTTCTTTAAAATATTTTTCATCATCCTCGGTCTTAAATGATGATATTATTGAATATCTTTGGCAGTAGTTGCAAAGATGAATGATTTTGAAGAATATCTTTGGCACGTAGTGCAAAGATGAGCAGTGTTGAGATGAACATATTGATCGATTAATATCTTTGGCCCTGTAGTGTAAAAGATGAGCAGTGTTTAAATGAACATGACCAATGATGAATATCTTTGGCTGTGTAGTGCAAAGATGAGCAGTGTTGAGATGAACATGATCGACCGATTAATATCTTTGGCCTGTAGTAAAAAGATGAGCAGTGTTTAAATGAACATGATTAAGTGATGAATATCTTTGGCACTGTAGTGCAAAGATGAATATTTGATTTGAGATGAAAATTGATTGATGTTACTGAGGATAAAATATTGATGATGAATTTGTTAAATTCATAGATTATAGTAGATTTCATTCTCTACGTAACTCTTCTATGAATTGTTATTTCCGCTGCGAATATTGATCTGAAACTTGTTATCCATTATATTCTATCAGATTTTTTCCTGTTGAAGACTAACGATAATTTGTTGTATATTATCTTAGTCATAATATTCTTTCTTGAGCTAGTTGAGCTCACCTTTTTCCTTTTTGTTCCATTTTTCTCAAGAGGCGAGAATATAGCGAGATGCAGCCTTAGGGTATGGAATGAAGGTTTTAGAAAGGATTGTTTAGTAGTCCTCACCATTTTTGAAAAATAATGTATCAATAAATGTGATGAGGATTTATTTGAGTATAAATATTGTCTAGAAGATAATATTTGTATTTAAACTCACGCTTTCTTGTTGTAATAATAAAGTTATAGTTGTTTACATGTACCATGTATTGTGACTTTCGAATGGGTGATGTATACCTATTTTGGGGCGTCACGGTTGGTATCGAGCTTAGGATATGATCTCTGGCGGAGATCGGGGAATAGAACTAGGAGGGAGAGCGAGTAAATCCTTAAGCTAGTGTGTCTACCTAAGCTTATTTGTTAGTTGGTCAAGTATATAGGGATATTATGTGATATATTGATTTCCTTAATTAACCCTTGTTTTATGGCGATGATTTGAGAATGTCGATTGAGAATATTAATGATGGAGTAAATGAGACCGTGGAGATGCACTCTTTTACAGCAACGAGGAGAGCGCAACAGTCGGGCAATGTTCCTCTTGTGAAAACAACACCATGGAGCAGATGATGAGCGAGGGATGTTTAGAAGTTTTTTGCAGTTCATGCAAAATCGAGACGAGGAGACTCGTGTTCAAAATCTGAGGAGGAAATGATAGCAATTCACGGGTTGTCACGACCAAGCGGTTCAAAGATTTGGGACCACGAATTTAAGGGAAAGCGGATCCGATCATGCGGCGGAAACATGGGTCAAACAAATTACCAAGATATTCGATGTCTTGGGATGCGGAGGAACAGAAGGTTCCATTCGCCACCTTTATGTTAAAGTGGCGAGGCGGACATTGGTGGGAGAATGCGTGAAGCGTACCATCGGCCGCTTTTCGGCATGTCTTGGGAAGCGTTTGAGAGACTATTTAATGACAAATACTTTCACGAAAGTGTTCGTGCGTATGAAGGAAGTGGAGTTCATCAGATTGGAACAAAACAACATGGATGATTGTGTCGATGACGAGGCAAAGTTTGCGAGAGTTATCGGTTTGCACCTCATTTGGTGGAGGATGAGGAGCGTATGACGCGGATGTTTCTTAGAGGTTTGAAACCCGGCATCGTCGATATCTCATTTCTCATAAATTTTCTCTCTATTGAGGATGTTAAAAGCAGGGCTCAATTATTAGGCGAGATAACGATACGGTCATTTGAGGACCCAAACGAGGATCGTATCGAGATAGCATTCAACAGAATAATGATAACTGCGGAGAAAAAAACAGGATGAAATGGTAACCACTCTGGTGGTAATCATGGCCATGAAAATGTAAGAAAGCGAGTCGGGAGGAGATTTTAAAAAGAGAGATTTAATAACGACTATGTGAAGGCAGCGATCACGGCGAAGAATCTGGTTCTAAGGGAGGAGATCGACCACCGGTCATATATGCTACAAATGCGGAAAAGAGGGACATATCGGTCCAAAGCGCCCTAACAGTTCAAGGTATGCTATAGTTGTGGAAAGGAAGGACATATATTTCGAGATTATGCGGTAGCGAAACCTAGTTCGTGGGGGCGGTGACTCAAAAGAGTATCCCGAAAAGTCAAAGTCAACGATTAGGGAAGAGCGTTTGTTGTATTTGGTCATAATGCGAGGAACCCAAACGAGGTGATTACGGGTAAGCTATTTATAAATTCTTTGAAGTTTATACCTTACTTGATCTGGGGTCTTTACCCATTCATTTATCTCTCCTGCGTGTGCTCAGCGTTTAAACTTGACTCAGGAGAAATTAGACTTTGACCTATCTGTGGAAACTCCATTAGGAGAAACTTTCATCACATCCAATCATTTATAAATCTTGTTTGATTCAAGTTGGCACCATTACCTTACACTGTTGACCTTATCTCTTTAAAGATACTTGCTTTTGATGTGATTTTAGGGATTGATTGGTTAACTACTCATCATGCCAAAATTGATTGTTTTCGTAAGGTTGTTAGTTTTCATATTCCTAACCAACCGTTGTTATTTAATTCAAGCAACTAAACCATTAAAATCAATCAAACATCATATCTAATCATAAAGCTATTCGTTTATTGAAAAGCGGATGTCAAGCTTTCTTAGCCCATGTTATGGATTTGAATAAAGACACGTCAAATTTGAATAATATTCTGTTGTTATTGACTTTTCCGACGTATTTCAGAAGAACTTCCGGTCTACCCCGTAGCGTGAAGTTGAATTCTTTATTGATCTTGAAACTGTACAAAGCCCATTTCTAAAACCCCATATCGAATGGCTCTATTGAACTTGGGAGTTAAAGGTCCAACTACGAGGAATTGTTGGACATTGGTTTCATTCGATCTAGTACATCTCCTTGGGGTGCTCTGTTTTATTTGTAAAGAAGAAAGGCGGGAGTATGCGACTTTGTATTGACTATCGGGAATTGAACCATGTCACCATCAAGAATAGGTATCCTCACCTCGTATTGATGACTTGTTTGACCGATTGCAAAGGGCACAATTCTTTTCAAAAAATCGATCTTAGATTCTGGATATCATCGGTGAAGATTAGAATCGAGGATATTCAAAGAGGCGCGCCTTGAACTTCGGTATGGGCATTATGAATTCTTAGTCGTGTCTTTCGGACTAACTAATGCTCCTACGGCTTTCATGGATATGATGAACCGAGTATTCAAGGAATATTTGGATCGAGTTCGTTGTTGTCTTTATTGATGACATCCTTATATATTCCAAAAGTCGTGAAGATCATGAGCACCATTTGAAGTTGGTACTCAAAGGCTTCGTGAAAACCAACTATATGCCAAATTGAAGAAATGCGAGTTACGGCTTGAGGAAGTAGCATTTCTTGGGCATCAGTGTCAAAACATGGAGTATCTGTTGATCCGTGAAGATTGAAGCAATACAAAGTTGGGAGCAACCAAAAGTCGGTGGTGATGAAATGACGTAGCTTTTTGGGCTTATTTGGTTATTATCGGAGATTCGTGGAAGGGTTTTCTCGAATCGCTACTCCATTAACTCGCCTAACTCGGAAGGATACAAAATTCGTTTGGAGCGAAGAACGCGAGAAAAGTTTCCAAGAGCTTAAGAGGAGACTTATTTTAAGACTGTTCTAACAATACCATCTGGTTCGGATGGATTTGTTATCTCTGTGATGCTTGGGGCAAAGGGTTAGGATGTGTTCTCATGCAGCGTGGGAAAGTCATAGCCTATGCCTCATGACAACTTAAAGAGTATGAGAGGAATTATCCTACTCATGATCTAGAGTTAGCGGCCGATCGTTTTCATTGCTAAAGATATGGAGGCACTATCTATATGGGGAGAAAGTGGAGATATATTCGGATCATAAAAGCCTTAAATATTTCTTCACTCAAAAAGAACTCAACATCTTGGCAATGACGTTGGCTCGAGCTATTGAAGACTACGACCACACTATTTGATACCATCACTGGTAAAGCGAGCGTGGTGGTGGCGCATTGAGTAGAAGATCATATCATTGAGGAAGCGAGTGCGATGATGTCAAGTATCTGTAGAGCCAACTTTAATAGAAAAAGTTAAGGTTGCTCGAGCCACCATGGCCGGGAGTCGATGCGTATGAAGAAGAAAGTACAAGAAGGAGCTATTAGGGCGAGAATTGATGAAGAAGGAATACTTGAGTCCACTCTAGACTTTGTGTTCCTAACGACTACGATTTGAAGTACAAGATTATGATGGAGGCACACAATACACCATTTGCAATCCATCTGGAAGTACTAAAATGTATCGTGATCTTGACATACATTTTGGTGGAATAATATGAAGAGAGAGATTGCAAAGTTTATCTCGATGTGTTTAACTTGCCAACGATGTAAAGGCGGAGCATCTAGTACCTAAGGGTCCGTTGCAACCACTTGAGATTAGGAATGGAAGTGGGAACACATTACCATGGATTTCGTTACGGGTCTTCCTACGGTTTCTCAAGGCATCAATGCTATTTGGGTTATTGTTGATAGATTAACCAAGTCCGCTCATTTCTTGCCGTCACGGAGACTTATTCTCTTGAGCGTCTTGCTAGTATATACGTAAATGAGATCGTGAGGTTGCATGGCATGCTGTATCCATAGTTTAGGATCGTGACCCAAGATTCACTTCAAGATTTTGGGTTAGCTTGCAAAAAGCTATGAGGCGCAGATTTGCGATTTAGTTAACATACCATCCCCAAACAGACGGACAATCGAGAGGACTATTCAAACTCTTGAAGATTTATTAAGACTCGTGTCCTAGACTTCAAAGGCGGTTAGGATAAGTATTTACCATTGGTGGAATTCTCCTACAACAACGAGTTATCGAGCAAGTATAGGTGTGGCTCCATTGAAGCATTATATGGGCCGAAAATGTCGTTCTCGATATGTTGGGATGAGGTGGGTGAAGCAACATTGTTGGGACCCGAGTTAATACGTATGACTACCGAAAAGATCCAAATAATTGACAGCGTATACAAGCGGCTCAAGATCGACAAAAGAGTTATGCGGATCTTCATCGAAAGGACGTGGAATTTAATGTAGGGGATCATGTATTGTTGCGAGTTGCTCCATGGAAGGAGTTACAAGATTTGGGAAGAGAGGAAAGCTCGATCCACGATTTATTGGTCCATTTCAAATTCTTGTTAGTAAGTAGGAAATGTAGCCTATAGACTTGCGTTACCTCCGAGTATGTCTCGTGTTTATAATGTGTTTCACATATCTGTACTTCGTAAATATATGAAAGACCCGAACCACGTTATTGAGTTAGAACCGGACGAGATAGCAGAAGACTTAACGTATGAGGAGGTACTATCAAGATCTTGGATAGGAAGGAGCATGTCCTCTGCATGAAAGGTCATACCACAAGTTAAAGTTTTGTGGAGGAATCATACTATAGAGGAAATGACACAGGGAATTGGAAGCGGAAATGAAAGCGAGGTATCCTCACCTTTTTGAAACACAGTGCGTCGTCGTCGATTTCGAGGACGAAATTTCATAAGAAGGGAGGTTGTAAGACCCAGAAATTTTTTTAAATAAAAGGAATTTCCTTTATTTATTATTTTGAAATAGTAAGGGTTGATTTGATTAATATGGATAGTTAAGGGTTAAATCACGCAAATATTTCAAAATAAGCAAGTGGTTATAAAATATTCATTTTTGTCGGGGAATATTAGTTTGGTCGTGGAATATTAAATCTTTGTCGGAGAATATTAAATGCTGACAGTAGTGACGTGTGTGGGCCCCATGCTTGAAAGCGATTGGATGAAGAAAGCGACAAATATAAGTTGGTTAAAAATAGCGGCGTGGTAGTTATTCTGCAATTAAGGCTGTTGGAATACCGGTGGTTAAAATCTGATGTCTGGCGTGGTTGCACATGTAGCACTGCGGTATTGCACAATATTGTTGAATTATTGATCCTTACGTAAGAAGGCTTTACTCAATAATTTTCACAGTGAATTCTTGTTCAATATTTTATTTTATTGATTGATAATTGCTACGTTGATATTTTATATTATTGTTGTTCAATAATTGTCACTTTGCACATTATCTCCATTATCGGATCAATAATTCATATTATTTGAATAATATTATTAGATAGCATTATTGGCAATGTCTAGAAAGTTACATCGAGGAGAGGTTTGGTCACCTAATTGCGCTTGATGAGAGAAATCCTTATCGGAAAGCCCTGCTTTCACAGGAGCGGCACTGGTTGTCATAATTGTGATTACGTAATATTATTTGTGAATAATTAATTATTGATTCATATGATAAAGAAATATTTATTTTATGTGGATATAAATGATGGATTTATTTATGTGGTTATAAATGAAGAAATTATTGTTGAGGTGTTTTATCGATATTTTACCAGATTGGAGGTATTAAAAATTAAATCGGGGTTTTGAGATATATTGCGGGGTTATAATTTTTAATCAAGCCCAGTTGGATTGTGGTAATTTTTGGGTATGTTATACATACAAAAGTTGAGTATATGTCCACAAATTTTGAACCGTTAAAAAAATGCACGAATGATTTGCTATGAATTTTAAGAGGTGTCCGACGATTGAAATCGGGGTTATAATTGATTTTGGTGGAAAATTCTAGAATTGAGTGGGCCCCACTTGTGGTTGGTGAAGAAATGTGCTGAATTTTATTTCAAATGTGGTGGGTGGCAATAGTAGTAGCGAGTAAAGCCATCGTGCAGTGTCAAGTCCTGCCTTGGTAGGGGCTAACATTTTCCTATAAATAGAGGGCTAAGTTAGAATTGAAAATCACACGAAACAAAGTTTTCTCTTTCTCTCTCTATATTGTTGGCGTATTTTGTGAGTATTTAGATACTTTGAGAGTTCTTTATTCATCTACAAGTTTCATTCGACATCACTTTGAGCCTTTCCTTAGAAGTAATCTTGATTCTTTGAGGTAAGGGATATTATTTTTTCGTAATGATATTATTTCTTGATATCATTATCTTTGAAATGTTGATCTGAAGCTTTTATCAAATTTGGAACTTTTTCATGTCGGGGTTACTATTCATGAGTTACTATTCACGAGTTACTATTCATGATTAGTATTATTCATTGAAGCGTGAAAATGTTTTTTGTGGAATTTCTATCTTTTGGTGTCGAGATTCTTATTCACGATATCTGACACTTATTCACGATATCTGACCACTATTCACGATATCGGCACTATTCATAGAAAAATAAAATTTCTTCTTTTTCGTCCAAAATATCTATTGCGGATACTAGCTTTGATTGTATCCGTGTTTTGATCATTCTTGAATTTTACACCACTATGATTATTTTTGAGGTATTGTTGGACATGGATAAAATAAAGTACGAATCATTAATCCTTAATCCTTGTCATTTTGTTTCTTTGGATTCGTTCTTTAAAAATATTTTTCATCATCCTCGGTCTTAAATGATGATATTATTGAATATCTTTGGCTGTAGTGCAAAGATGAGCAGTGTTGAGATGAACATGATCGGTGATTAATATCTTTGGCTTGTAGTGCAAAGATGAGCAGTGTTTAAATGAACATGACTAAGCGATGAATATCTTTGCTTTTGTAGTGCAAAGATGAGCAGTGTTGAGATGAACATGATTGAAGTGATTAATATCTTTGGCTTTGTAGTGCAAAGATGAGCAGTGTTTAAATGAACATGACCAGTGATGAATATCTTTTGGCTGTAGTGCAAAGATGAATATTTGATTTGAGATGAAAATTGATTGATGTTCTGAGGATAAAATATTGATGATGGACCGTTAAATTCATAGATTATAGTAGATTTCATTCTCTACGTAACTCTTCATGAATTATTATTTCATTGCGAATATTGATCGAAACTTGTTGTCTATTGTATTCTATCGATTTTTCCTGTTGAAGACTAACGATAATTTGTTGTATATTATCTTAGTCATAATATTCTTTCTTGAGCTAGTTGAGCTCACCCTTTTCCTTTTGTTCCATTTTTCTCGGGAGGCGAGAATATATAGCGAGTGCGAAGTCGGGGTATGGAATGAAGGTTTTAGAAAGGATTGTTTAGTAGTCCTCACCATTTTTGAAAAATAATGTATCAATAAATGTGATGAGGATTTATTTGAGTATAAATATTGTCTAGAAGATAATATTTGTATTTAAACTCACGATTTCTTGTTGTAATAATAAAGTTGTAGTTGTTTACATACCATGTATTGACAACTCGAATGGGTGATGTATACCTATTTTGGGGCGTCACACATTCCTTCATTATTTTCTTACGAATTCATTGAAACTCTAGAGAGAAATTATAGAGAGAAAGCTATAGAGAAAATTATAGAAAAGAAGAAGAGTATTCTGCTACTTCACTACTTCATATATAGGTTCTTTTACGGTAAGGGATATTATTTGTTGTACGTAAGGGTGTTATTCTTTCTTATTCATGAAGAGAACTTACATTATTCCATTCATTATTATTACATTGGAATAACTTTTGTAAAAGTGGCATACCCTATACATAATCTGTATCATGGCGTATACCTATACTTGGTGAAATCCTTATATTATTCCATTCTTATTTATTCTATTGGAATAACTCAGTATCTGTGAATCCCCTATACATGGTGATCTTCTTACATTATTCCATTCTTTATTATTACATCGAATATCACATGCGTGTGTTGTACAGGACTGGGTTCCATTGTTTATTATTCGCATTTAATATTACGCCGGAATATCACATCTGCATAACTTTTTACGCTTTGGGACTGGTTCCATTACTTATTATTAGTATTTACGATTCCGTTGGAACATCTGTCAAGGCTTTACATGGGACTGGTTCCGCTTTTTATTATTACATTGGAATAACTTTTGCCTATGTGGATTACCACATGCATGGTGAATGATCCTTTATATTCATTCCTTATTAAATTATGAAAATAATATGTACAAGTGGATTCTGCATGGCGGTGAAAATACATTGTAGTTTCATATATTCTTTATTATCTTTGTTGGTTATTGGTTTTACGGTTGTATGTTTTGACCTATAGTGAAAAGATGATATGTGGTGACTATCTTTGACTTACGTGCAAAGATGATTTGTTGTTTGATAGCTTTGACCGTAGTGCGAAGATGAGCAGGTGTATGACATGATCATGACCACTAGTGATACTAACGAATATCCTTGGTCAGTAGTGCATGGATAATTCAATGATGTGATTGGCGGGATCATGACCATTAGCTAATGATTGAATGTCTTTGGTAGTAGTGCAATCGACATGCAATTGATTGGTATGAACATGACCATTGGTTTTATAGTTGAATATCTTTGGCCCGTAGTGCGAAGATGACAATGATTAGTATGATCATTGTTATTATATTTGAATATCTTGACCTTTGGGGTAAGGATATTGAGTAAACGTTCTATTAAGCCTTTGTGACAAGAAGGAACTGTTAATTCACATTATTATAAATAGGAATTGTGAATTTAACTAACATTTTTAGTGGTTCAGGTGAAGACAAGTGTTGAAAGTTCTATTTGTCTTAAGTATAACAAAGAACTGTTGATGAGTATTACAGGAATAAATATCAACGATGGACTTTTAAATCATAGAAGATAATATATTTTATTCTATACTTGACTCTTCTAATGGATTGCTTGTTCCGCTGCAGTTAAACTTGATATTTGTTATATTGTATCAGTTTAACACTGTTGAAGGCTAACGATAATTTATTCTTCATTATCTTAGTCGTAATATTTCTTCTTGGGCTAGTTGAGCTCACCCTTTCTTTTTCTTTGTTTCTTCTTGAAATGAGAACATAATTGGGAACAGTCGGGGAGCGGAGTAATGGTCCGGAGGATAGCATTAGTAGTCCTCACTATTTTGTGAAATAGTGTGATAATAGTTGTAATGAGGACTCCTTTTGAGTTTGTATAATATCTAGTAGACAATATTTGTATTCAAACTCACAGTTTATGTCGTATTGTACACGACAGTTATATTAGTGAGTTGTATTTGAATTTATGTACCATGTAAGTGGCGACCCAAGATGGGTGACGTATACCTAATTTTGGGGGCGTTACAAAATTGGATTTTATTTTTCCTAAAATAAAGGAGTTTATTTGTGAATAGGGAAGTAAATTCATCTTTCCTTAAATAAATGAGTTTGTTTAGATATGAAATAAGATTTCATATTATTCAAAATAAAAGAGTTTATTTGTGAATAGGAAAGAGAATCCTAATTTCCTTAAATAAAGGAGTTTATTTAAATATGGAATAAGATTTCATATTATTCAAAATAAAGGAGTTTATTTGTGAATAGGAAAGAATATTAAAAGTGTTTCCTTTAATATTTTTTTTACATAGAATTGGATTCCATAATTAATTAAAATAAAAGAGTTTATTTTAATTAAAGATTTTTTTTACATGGAATTGGATTCCATAATTAATTAAAATAAAAGAGTTTATTTTAATTAAATATTTTGATTAAAATAAAATAGTTTATTTTATTCAAAATTGGATAAATTAAAATAAAATAGTTTTATTTTGATTTAAATTTGGATTAAAATAAAGGAGTTTATTTTGATTCAAAATTAGATTTTATACTAACTAAATTTGCCCATTAAATGATATCAATATATATATTAAATGTTTATTATTCATAAGATGAATGTTATTTATTGATACATATGGTGATGTGTATGATAATAAATGAGATTGATTATGGACTATTGACCAATATGATTGGATTTTATTTTAGTTGGATGCATGAATGTATGGGTTTTATTAAATGGGGTCTGCGTAACTCGTCTTCTCTAATTTTTCTTAATGTAAATTCTATTCCCCTCTATGTACTTTCCTTATTTCACGATCAAGGTTTCTATTTATTTTAAATAGTTTTGTAATAGAATAGTTAGAATTATTTTGAAAAATTGGAGATCAAGGAACAAGGCGCTTGAAGACCCGATTTGTAATGGAGCCAGGGTTTAAATGTAATAGTTATATTTAAATATTATTTCTTGCACCCCTAAGGTTTGACCTTTTGGTTCACTTGGTGGCTCTAGTGAACCAAACTAGAATAAAGTCCATAATCAATCAGGGTAGAATATAGTATTCTATATGTGCATGCTTATACTATATATATTATATATTATGCAAACATGCTTCGCATGTTAATTAATATGACGCGTATTTTATATATATATATAAATACGCTTAAACAAGAGATGAGACAAATTAATAACAAACCCCTCGATTTTATATTAAGTCCTAAGCGTTCAAAGATATTTGGAATATCGAGCGTCGTTTTTAGCATGATAAAATTAATAGAGTATTAAATATTTAATATGAGTTTGTTGTGTCACCACAAGGCAAGTATTAAGTATTTAAGATGTTAATTTATCACATTTGATGCTTATAAAGAAAATTGAACAATATTGTTTTGTTGTGTCACCACAAGGATGATATTTTTCTTTTTGAATATATGGAGTGCTAGGTCGGACTTAACTTGGATAATTTTGATTCGGATGTGCCACCACTTGATCAAAATAATCTAAGAGGAAAAAGAAAAGGAGTTGCATAGTTGATGTAATTGACAAAAGTTGTTTACCTATTTATTTATATATAGTTTGTTGTGTCACCACAAGGCTATATACATTTGAAATGGGATCCTTATTCTTACTAGCAAATCTTTAATTAGATTTTCTTAGAACTATATAAGTGAGGTAATATAGTTTTGAAGAAAATAGTGGGAGATACCAATTTAAAACAAGACCTAAATTATTTTGGTAATTAATAAAAGAATTTATGTTAAAATGTTGTTAATTACAAATTCATTTTAGAATTTTACAATGTCTAAAATTAATATCAACTTTGAAGCATATTAGATGCTAAATTAACGTAAGGCCAAGAATTAAGCGGATTGGTTAAGGAATTTGAGAATAGTTCTCATAGTGAAAAGCTATCTTATGTCTTAATCACTTTATCCCTGCAATGGTTGCAGATGATAATGCCTTTGAGGAAGAGATTGCTACTTTTAGAAAGTGGCAAGATGATGCACGATTAGCTCAATCCATCATGCTCACATCCATGAGAATTGAGCTTCGGCGTCGACATGAAACTATGGATGCACCTACTATATTCTGCCTGATAAGTAGTTGATGGTGAGTGAAAAGTAGGGTGATAGATATCGGATATCTAAGGAGCTCTTAGATCTAGAATGGCCAATGGCACTCAAGATGCAGATAAAAGTCCTTAACATTATCAATTTGATTGATCGATTAGGACAACGAGTTTTATCATGGATGGAGAGTTGAGCCAAGATTTGATCTTGCACTCACTCCAGGACTCTTTTCACAATTGTTGTGAATTTTTCATATGAACAAGCTAGATATCGACCTCATTGAATTGCTTAACATATTGAAAAATGTTGAGAGTCACTTTCAACCAAGAAAGATCAAGTCTTCTTGGTAGGGGCCAAAGGATCTTACGAAAAGAAGAACGATTCAAAGAAGGTAAATAGAAAGGCGTAAACAAAGGATAATAAGAACAAAAGCGTCACGGATAGCAAAGGAGCTTGCTTCCTGCTGCAATAAGCACGACACCTTTGGAAAGAAAGCTGAGAAGCATCTTGCGAGAGGCTAACCAAAGAAGCTTAGTGAAGTTTGATTTACAATCGATTTTTGTTCATGATTGAAATAAATTTTTCTTTAAGTCGAGGTTCTACTTGGATATTGGATCTGAGCTTTGGTTATCATAAATATAGATTTATGAAGGACCAAGCAGAAATAGAAAGCTAAACAAATATAAGTAATCTATGTGTGGAAAATGAAGCAAAGGTTGCTTTGCATTAGCTATAGAAACTTATAGTTTAGCAACGCTACTGAGCAAATCTATTAAGTCGATAAGTTGTTATTGTATTCCGATTCTTATTAGAAACATTATTTCCGTTTTATTGTTGAATGATAAAATTTTTGGTATTATAATTAAGAACAATTGTTGTTCTATTTATAATAATAATGTTTTTGTATAAATGGAATATTACTTAATAAATTTTGTATACTTGACTTACATGAAAATAATTTTGCATATTGAACAAATTAGTATAAGAAAAGGAGATGATCATTCAAAGAGTTGAATGTATGTATTTGTTGAAATCAAGTGTGAATTATTTGAAAGGTTCAAAGAATTGAAGTGAAATAAATTGACAAAGTATTAAGATTCTTTGATTAGATCAAGGAATAAATACTTGTGCAATAAGTTTCTAGATCATCTCAAATGGTTTTCTCATAATGGACACATCTTGATCTGTGATAATTGATTGATGTATCCGAAAGGAAAAATCGTACCTTGTTGGACATAGTGCGGTCCATAATGATTTTTACCGACATTCCGGTATCCTCTCAGGGTCATGTCCTAGAAATGGTTACATATCTCGAAAATGGTAACCTCAAAATCCATTTCAAGACTCCATAAAAGTTATGGATGGGGAGGATTCCTAATCTTAAGTATGTTAAGATAAGGGTTGTCCAACTTATGTGAAAAGGTTTCAAAGGATAAGCTTGGGACAAGATTTTATAAGTGTCGATTTGTGGGACATCCTAAAGTAAGTTTAGGGTATATGTTCTATAATCCTACTTAGCAAAAGGTGTTTGTTGCGAAACACGCTGCCTTTTAAGATAAATGTGTTTATTATTGAAGGGGCTAGTGGGAGGATAATAGATCTTGAAGAGTTCAAGAACCACAAAACACTATAAGTCAAATAAGAGGAAACTGTAGATAGACCTATTGTACCACAACCGAATCGTAAGTCCGGCGGAATAAGAAGATACCTAGGAGGTATGAATTCATCATGGATGATGATGATGAGGTACGCATCATAGAAGATGATGATCCAGAGTTACATACAATGAGGTAAGTGTAGTAGACACTCAGAGAAATGGATTGAAACAAGTTTCTCAAATATGGAACATTTGTTTTGATGGGGCGATCAAAAGAGTTTGATTTTATCAAAAATAAGAATGAACCTAGTGTGTACAAAAGGAATTGATGGGGGGCGTCGTGACATTCCTAATATTATATGTTGATATACTACGGATAAGGAATGACATACTAATGCTACAATCGGTAAAGATAAAGTTATCTAAACAATCCTCCATGAATGATTTGGGAAGAGTATCTTAATTGGGGATAAAAATATATAGATGAATCTGAGGATGCTCGACTTAACCCAAGGCGTATATTCATTTGATGCTAAAGTTGTTTAGCATGGCAAACTCAAGAGATGTCTCATGTTGATGAGCTATGGAGTGTATCTCTCTTAATAGTCCCCACAGGACTCACGAAAAGAGAGGTCGCATGAGTGACAATCATGCATGCAATGAAATGTATGAGACACGATGTTGATCGGTATTATTGGAGAAGTTCACTATGAGTCGGTGAAAATATCTTAAAGTGCTTAGCAAGCACTAAGGATGTGATCATATTCATGGTGGGTCTAAATTAAAACTAGAGGGCTTAACGGACTCAAGTTTTTAGAGACGGACCAAGATGATGTGAAAATCCACTTTAAGGTAAAGTGTTATCTTGAAACGATGGTGCGGTGAATTGGAAAGGTTCCGAAAAACAATGTATATAGCTATAAAGTATAAATGAAGCTACAAGTTGATTAAAAGTTTGGATTAAAAGTAAGACCCGAAAATTTTTTAAATCAAAAGGAATTTCCTTTATTTATTATTTTGAAATAATGTAAGATGGGGTTGATTTGATTAATGTGGATAGTTAAGGAAGTTAAATGATAAAGCATATACTTTATAAAATATTTTTAAAAAATAAATAAGAATTTTTTTAAATAAAAGGAATTTCCTTTATTTATTGGTTATAAAAAATGCAAATATTTTCATGGTTATAAAATATTCATTTGTCGGGGAATATTCGTTTTGGTCGTGGAATATTAAATGCTGTCGGGGAATATTAAATGCTGATAGTGTGACATGTGTGGAGCCCCATAATGAAGCGATTGGATGAAGAAAGCGACAAATATAAGTTGTTTTTAAATAGCAGGCGTAGTTATTCACAGATTATCTTGTTGGAATACCGGTGGTTAAAACACACTGTCTGGCGTTGTTGAGCAGTAGCACTGCGGTATTGCACCAATTATTGATTCTTACGTGAAGGCACTACTCGATAATGGTTACGATAATTCTTATTCGATATTTTATTGAGTTAATAATTCTTTGCGTTGATATTTTATATTCTTTGTTGTTTGATAATTGTCATTACGGTATCTTTCATTATCGAAGCAATAATTCATATTATCTGAATAATATTATTAGATAACATTATTGGCAATGTCTAGAAAGTTACATCTAAGGAGAGGTTTGGTCACACTAATTGCGGCATCGATGAAGAAATTCTTATTGGAAAGCCCCTCTTTCTGAGGAGCGCACGGTTGTCGATATTGTGATTACGTAATATTATTTGTGAATAATTAATTATTGATTTATATGATGAGGAAAATATTGATTTTATGTGGATATAGATGGAGAAAATTTTTAAAATGACAATTGTTGAAAATTAATATTTTATCTTTTACGATAAAATAATTCATTTAAATATATTTTTTAATAATATATTAGCGGTGATATTTTACAACGAATGTGGGATATATGAGTATCTGAGGAGGAAGAGTATTTTTGTTGCAATAAATGTTTAAAACATGTTAAACATGTCGGTGGACCCCATTTATTGGTTGAAATTTGATTATAGCTTTTTGTAAAATTGCCCGTTTGTGGATTTGGTCAATTTCTGATTGGAATTTGGAAAAACTTTCTTCTGCAAAGTTGTAGAGAATTGAATTTCCTATAAAAACTCATGAGATTCGAATTTTTCTGATGAAAGGGCTATTTATTATGAATTATTGAAGTTCGAAGCTCAGAAATAATTGATTTTGGAAGTTTAAAATATTTAAAATTAGAAAAACGTTTTTCTTATTTTTTTTCTAGAAGGTGGCATGTGTTTGATGGCTGAAATCAGATTCTAGACATGTGTAGAAAATAATATAATTATATTATTAATTTATTAAATTTTACTGCTTTGGTGTTTAGCGATTTCTATAAATAGGGTCTTGGGTTAGAATTGAAAATCACACGAAGCTGAAGTTTTTCTCTCTATATTATCGGCGTATTCTTGTCTTGTAGAGTATTTTGAGTATACTTTGAGTATTGCTAGGCGGTTGCAAGTCAGTCATGCCTTTATATCAGGTATTTTAAATTAGAAATCTTGATCTTTCGAGGTAAGGGATATTATATTTTTTTTTTCGTAATGATATTATTTCTTCAATATCATTATCTTTGAAATATTGATCTGAAGTTTTATCAAATTTGGAACTTTTTCATGTCGGGGTTACTATTCATGGGTTCTTATTCATGAGTTCTTATTCACGAGTTCTTATTCATGAGATTCTTATTCACGATTCTTATTCACGAGTACTATTATTAAATGAAGCGTGAAGATGTTTTTGTGGAATTTCTATCTTTTGGTGTCGGAGTTACTATTCACGTATCGGCCTTTATTCACGTATCTGACCTTTATTCACGTATCTGGTCTTATTCATAGAAAAATAAAATTTCTTCTTTTCGTCAAAACATCTAATACGGATCTAACTTCGATTGTATCCATGTTTTGATCATTCTTGAATTTTACACCACTATGATTATTTTTGAGGTATTTTTTGGGCGTGGATAAAACCAATCACGAATCCTTAATCCTTAATCCTTGTCATTTTGTTTCCTTTGGATTCGTTTCTTAAAAAAATATTTTCATCATCCTCGGTCTTAAATGATGATATTATTGAATATCTTTGGCTTTGTAGTGCAAAGATGAATGATTTTGAAGAATATCTTTGGCTTTGTAGTGCAAAGATGAGCAGTGTTGAGATGAACATGGCCAGATTGATTAATATCTTTGGCTGTAGTGCAAAGATGAGCATGTGTTGAGATGAGCATGACCGATTGATTAATGTAGTTAAGATGAGCAGTGTTTAAATGACATGACCGGTGATGAATATCTTTGGCACTGTAGTGCAAAGATGAATATTTGATTCGAGATGCATATTGATTGATGTTACGAGGATAAAATATTGATGATGAATTTATTAAATTCATAGATTATAGTAGATTTCATTCTCTACGTAACTCTTACATGAATTATTATTTCATTGCGAATATTGATGCGAAACTTGTTGTCTATTGTATTCTATCAGATTTTTTCCTGTTGAAGACTAACGATAATTTGTTGTATATTATCTTAGTCGTAATATTCTTTCTTGGGCTAGTTGAGCTCACCCTTTTCCTTGTTGTTCCATTTTTTTCTTCTCGGGAGGCGAGAATGTAGCGAGTCTTAGTCGGGGTATGGAATGAAGGTTTAGAGAGAGTTGTTTAGTAGTCCTCACCATTTTGTAAAATAATGAATCAATAATTATGATGGGGATTTATTTGCGTGTGGATATTGTCTAGAAGACAATATTATATTTAAACTCACGATATATATTGTCGTATTTCACCCACGACATTTGTATTATTGAAGTTGTAGTTTGCTTCTTGTACCATGTATTTGGCGACTCGGAATGGGTGTTGTGTATACCTATTTTGGGGCGTCGCGGTTAATATCGAGCTTAGGGATATGATCTCTGGCGGAGATCGGGGAATAAAACTAGGAGGGGAGGCGAGTAAATCCTTCGCTAGTGTGTCTACTAAGCTTATTTGTTAGTTGGTCGATATATAGGGATATTATGTGATATATTGATTTCCTTAATTAACCCTTATTTTATATGCGGTATTTGAGAATGTCATTTGAGAATATTATGATTGGAGTAAATGAGGCCGTGAGTGGAGATGCTGTACTCACCAGCGAGGGAGAGCGTCTGACAGTGGTAATGTTCCTCTCTGTGAACAACACCTTTGGCGAGATGATGAGCGAGGGGATGTTTAGAAGCTTTTTGCAGTTCATGCAAAATCAGACGAGGAGACTTCGTGTTCAAAATCTGAGGAGAAATGATAGCAATTCACGGGTGGTCACGATGAGCGGTTCGAAGTTGGGACCACGAGTGCAGGGAAGCGGATCCGATTAAAGCGGAGGCGTGGGTCAAACAAATTACCAAGATATTCGATGTCTTGGGATGCGGAGAGCAGAAAGTTCCATTCGCCGCCTTTATGTTAAAGTGGCGAAGCGCGATTCTTGGTGGGAATCGTGAAGCGTACCCATCATTGCCTTTCGGCATGTCGTGGGAGGCGTTTGAAGCAGTTCAATGACAAGTACTTCCACGAAAGTATTCGTCGTATGAAGGAAGTGGAGTTTATTAGACTAGAAGCGAGAATAACATGGCGGTGTCGATCTGGCGAAGTTGGCGGAGTTATCGAGTTGCACCTCATTTGGTGGAGAATGAGGAGCGTATGGTAGCGGATGTTTACGAGAGGTTTGAAAACGACATACGTCGATATCTCATTTCTCATAAATTTTCTCTCTGACCGGATGTTGTCAGCGGGGCTCGGTTGTTAGGCGAGATACTTGATACGTTCAATCGGGGACCATAACGAGGATCATCTAGAAGATAGCGGTCATCGAATAACGATAACCGGCGGAGAAAGAAGAATCTGAGACAAAGCGGTAACCACTCTGGTGGTAATCGTGGCCATGAAAATAGAAGAAGCGAGTCGGGAGAGATTTTAAAAAGGAGATTCAACAACGACCATGTGAAGGCGTCGGCGCCCGATGCAACTAGTTTTAAGGGAGAGAAGCGACCACCGGTCGTATGTTACAAATCACGGGAAAGAGGACATATCATTCAAGCGCCCTAGCAGTTTAAGGTATGCTATAATTGTGGAAAAGAAGGACATATCGCTCGAGATTATGCGATATCGAAACCAGATCCGGTGAGGAATGGTGACTCGAAAAGGATGATGTCGAGAAAAGTCAAAGTCAGCGGTTCTTGGAAGGCGTTTGTGCGTGGCCGGTCAAAATCTGAGGAAACGAGCGAAGTTAGCGGGTTAGTTAATTATAAATTCTTGCGAAGTATATACCTTACTAGATATCGGTTCTACCCATTCTTTTATCTCTCTCTTACTTGCGCTCAGCGTTTAAACTTGACTACGGAGAAATTAGACTTTGACCTATCTGTGGAAACTCCGTTAGGAGAAACTTTCATTACATCCGTTGTTTAAAAATCTTGCTTGATTGAGTTGGCACTATCACATTACACATTAACCTTATTTCTATAGAGATATTTGTTTTTGATGTGATTTTAAGGTTAACTACTCATAAATGCACGAAATTGATTATTTTTCGTAAGGTTGTTAGTTTTCATATTCTAAGCAACTTTGTTATTGAATTCAAGCAATCAAACCATTGTAGTCAAACATTTTCATATCAAGCCATGAAGTCATTCGTTTATTACGGATGTCAAATTTTCTTAGTCCGTGTTATGGATTTGAATAAAGACACGTCGATTTGAATAATATTCTGTTGTTATTGATTTTTTTCTGGCGTATTTCTGAAGAATTTCTTGGCTTACTCCCAAAAAGCGATATTAAATTTTGTATCGACTTTGAACCGGTACAAAACTCATTTCTAAAATCTCATATCGAATGGCTCTATTGAACTTGAGGAGTTAAAAATTCAACTATAAATTTGGTACTGAGCCTTTATCTTGTGACTTCCTTTGTGGAATTCACTAAGCGAGACTCTCTGTAGGGGGCGTCGTATTAGATGCGATAGTAAAGCGATAGGTGTCATTGTGACGTCTTTATCAAGATTGGGATATGAGTCGCGGTTGAGAAGCAACCTAAGTCGATAATCGAAATCGTAGCTTTCTAGGCTTAGTTGGTTATTATCGGAGATTCGTTGAAGGATATTCTCGAATCGCTATTCCATTCTTGCGGTGACTCGTAGAGATACAAAATTCGAATGGAGCGAGGAATGTGGGAAGAGCTTGAAGAACTCGAGGAGACTCATTTAAATACGTATTACGATCATGCCATCTGGAAAAGCGAGCGTGGTAGGCGGCGCGATGAGTAGAAGATCATATCTTGAGGAGCGAGTGCGATGATGTCAGAAAGTATCGCATAGAGCCGACTTTAATAGAAAAAGTTAAGATTGCTCAAGCCCGCAGGCCGGAGGTGATGCGTATGAAGAAGAAAGTACTGAAGGAGCTATTAGGGCGAGAATTGATGAAGAAGGAATACTTGAGTCCACTCTAGACTTTGTGTGTTCTAACGACTACGATTTGAAGTACAAGATTATGATGGAGGCACACAATCGCCATTTGCAATCCATCACGGAAGTACTAAAATGTATCGTGATCTTGACATACATTTTGGTGGAACAATATGAAGAGAGAGATTGCAAAGTTTATCTCGATGTGTTTAACTTGCCCAGCGTGTAAAGGCGGAGCATCTTGTACCTAAGGGTCCGATTGCAACCACTTGAGATTAGGAATGGAAGTGGGAACACATTACTATGGATTTCGTTACGGGTCTTCCTACGGTTTCTCAAGGCATCAATCTATTTGGGTTATTGTTGATAGATTAACCAAGTCTGCTCATTTCTTCTTACCGTCACGAGAGACTTATTCCTTGAGCGTCTTTCTCGTATATGCGTAAATGAGATTGTGAGATTGCATGGCATGCTGTATCCATAGTTTTAGATCGTGACCCAAGATTCACTTCAAGATTTTGGGTTAGCTTTGCAAAAAGCTATGAGCGCAATTCTACGATTTAGTTTGGCATACCATCCTCAAGCGGATGGGCAATCGAAAGGACTACTCAAACTCTTGAAGATATATTAAAACTCGTGTCCTAGATTTCAAAGGAAGTTGGGATAAGTACTTGCCATTGGTGGAATTCTCATACAACAATAGTTATTAAACAAATATAGGCATGGTTCCATTGAAGCATTATATGGATGAAAATGTCGTTCTCGATATGTTGGGATGAGGTGGGTGAAACAACATTGTTGGGACTAGAGTTAATACGATATGACTAATGATTCGAATGATTCGATAGCGTATACAAAGCGGCACAAGATCGACAAAAGAGTTATGCGGATCTTCATTGAAAGGGCGTGGAATTTAATGTAGGGGATCGTGTATTGTTGCGAGTTGCTCCATGGAAGGGTGTTACAAGATTTGGGAAGAGAGGAAAGCTCGATCCATGATTTATTGGTCCATTTCAAATTCTTGGCCAAAGTAGGAAATGTAGCCTATAGACTTGCGTTACCTCAAAGTATGTCTCGTGTTCATAATGTGTTTCACATATCTCGTACTGCCGTAAATATGTGAAAGACCGAACCACGTTATTGAGTTAGAAGCAGGACGAGATATAGAAGACTTAGCGTATGAGGAGGTACTGTCAAGATTTTGGATAGGAAGGGCATGTCCTACAGCATGAAAGGTCATACCACAAGTTAAAGTTTTGTGGAGGAATCATCTTTATAGAGGAAATGACACAGGAATTGGAAGCGGAAATGAAAGCGAGGTATCCTCACCTTTTGAAAACACACAGTCGTCGTCGATTCGAGGGCGAAATTTCATAAGGAGGGAGGTTGTAAGACCGAAATTTTTTAAATAAAAGGAATTTCCTTTATTTATTATTTTGAAATAGTAAGGGTTGATTTGATTAATGTGGATAGTTAAGGGTTAAATATGCAAATATTTCAAAATAAGCAAGTGGTTATAAAATATTCATTATTGTCGGGGAATATTCGTTTGGTCGTGGAATATTAAATGCTTTGTCGGGGAATATTAAATGCAACGGTAGCTTGACCATGTGTGGGCCCATGTGAGCGATTGGATGAAGAAAGCGACAAATATAAGTTGTTTTTAAATAGCAGGCGTAGTTATTCAGATTTATCTTGTTGGAATACCGGTGGTTAAAACACACTAATCTGGCGTTGTTGAGCAGTAGCAGCACGGTATTGCACCAATTATTGATTCTTACGTGAAGGCACTACTCGATAATGGTTACGATAATTCTTTATTCGATATTTTATTGAGTTAATAATTCTTTGCGTTGATATTTTATATTCTTTGTTGTTTGATAATTGTCATTTACGGTATCTTTCATTATCGAAGCAATAATTCATATTATCTGAATAATATTATTAGATAACATTATTGGCAATGTCTAGAAAGTTACATCTAAGGAGAGGTTTGGTCACACTAATTAATTGCGCGCTTGATGAAGAAATTCTTATTGGAAAGCCCCCTCTTTCACAGGAAGCTGCTGGTTGTCGATATTGTGATTACGTAATATTATTTGTGAATAATTAATTATTGATTTATATGATGAGGAAAATATTGATTTTATGTGGATATAGATGGAAAATTTTTAAAATGACAATTGTTGAAAATTAATATTTTATCTTTTACGATAAAATAATTCATTTAAATATATTATTTTAATAATATATTACGGTGATATTTTACAACGAATGTGGGATATATGAGTATCTGAGGAGGAAGAGTATTTTTGTTGCAATAAATGTTTAAAACATGTTAAACATGTCGGTGGACCCATTTATTATTGGTGAAATTTGATTATAGCTTTTTGTAAAATTGCCCGTTTGTGGATTTGGTCAATTTCTGATTGGAATTTGGAAAAACTTTCTTCTGCAAAGTTGTAGAGAATTGAATTTCCTATAAAAACTCATGAGATTCGAATTTTCTGATGAAAGGGCTATTTATTATGAATTATTGAAGTTAGAAGCTCAAAATAATTGATTTTTGGAAGTTTAAAATATTTAAAATTAGAAAAACGTTTTTTTCTTTTTTTTTCTAGAAGGTGGCATGTGTTTGATGGCTGAAATCAGATTCTAACATGTGTAGAAAATAATATAATTATATTATTAATTTATTAAATTTTACTGCTTTGGTGTTCTAGCGATTTCTATAAATAGGGTCTTGGGTTAGAATTGAAAATCACACGAAGCTGAAGTTTTCTCTCTCTATATTATCGGCGTATTCTTGTGAGTATTTTGAGTATACTTTGAGTATTGCTATCTCGGTGCAAGTCAAGTCATCATACTTTATATCAAATTGTGTTTAATTTAGAAATCTTGATCTTTCGAGGTAAGGGATATTATTTTTTTTAAGTAATGATATTATTTCTTTGATATCATTATCTTTGAAATATTGATCTGAAGTTTTATCAAATTTGGAACTTTTTCATATAGGGGGTTACTATTCATGGGTTCTTATTCATGAGTTCTTATTCACGAGTTCTTATTATTCATGATTCTTATTCACGATTCTTATTCACGAGTACTATTAAATGAAGCGTGAAGATGTTTTTGTGGAATTTCTATCTTTTGGTGTCGGATTTACTATTCACGTATCGGCCTTTATTCACGTATCTGACACTATTCACGTATCTGGTACTATTCATAGAAAAATAAAATTTCTTCTTTTAAGTCAAAACATCTAATACGGATACTAACTTCGATTGTATCCATGTTTTGATCATTCTTGAATTTTACACCACTATGATTATTTTTGAGGTATTTTTGGGCGTGGATAAAACCAAGTACGAATCCTTAATCCTTAATCCTTGTCATTTTGTTTCCTTTGGATTCGTTTCTTAAAAATATTTTCATCATCCTCGGTCTTAAATGATGATATTATTGAATATCTTTGGCTGTAGTGCAAGATGAATGATTTCTGAAGAATATCTTTGGCTGTAGTGCAGTGTTGAGATGAGCAAGATTGATTAATATCTTTTGTAGTGAGAAGATGAGCAGTGTTGAGATGAACATGGCCGATTGATTAATATCTTTGGCTTTGTAGTGCAAAGATGAGCAGTGTTTAAATGAACATGACCCGGTGATGAATATCTTTGGCTGTAGTGCAAAGATGAATATTTGATTCGGATGTATATTGATTGATGTTACGGGGATAAAAAATATTGATGATGAATTTATTAAATTCATAGATTATAGTAGATTTCATTCTCGTACGTAACTCTTACATGAATTATTATTTTCATTGCGAATATTGATACGAAACTTGTTGTCTATTGTATTCTATCAGTTTTTCCTGTTGAAGACTAACGATAATTTGTTGTATATTATCTTAGTCGTAATATTCTTTCTTGGGCTAGTTGAGCTCACCCTTTTCCTTGTTGTTCCATTTTTTTCTTCTCGGGAGGCGAGAATGTAGCGAGTACTAGTCGGGGTATGGAATGAAGGTTCTAGAGAGAGTTGTTTAGTAGTCCTCACCATTTTTTTGTAAAATAATGAAATGATAATTATGATGATGGGGATTTATTTGCGTGTGGATATTGTGGCTAGAAGACAATATTATATTTAAACTCACGATGTTATATATTGTGATAAAGTATTTCAGCGACATTTGTATTATGATGAAGTTGTATTTTGCTTAAAACTTGTACCATGTATTTGGCGACTCGATAGAATGGGTGTTGTGTATACCTATTTTGGGGTCCATATCTTATATTTAATTGGGACATTGTATGGTGGAAGGATTGAATTATCACTGGTAACTATATTTACTCAAAGGTTCTTTAATGATTAATGTTGAAATCTATATTATCGGAAAGTCGATTTGATCATTAGGGAGGCTTATCCCTATTGTAGAATAAATATTATTTAAATAAATTAATTGTTTAATTTATTTATTTAAATAAGATTAGAATTGTTCTAATTGATTTATTCACAATGGGTTTAATATGGAGAACCTAAAGGGTCACACCATAAAAGGAAGAATAATTATTTAAGAAGTTAATGGCATAATCGTAATAATATAGTTAAGTATATTTAATTTAATCTATGGTGATAGAATAAATTAAATAGCTTAATATTATTATTTAATATTTTAGAAATATTAAATATAAATTAATAAGAGAGTCTTATTAATATTATTACAATTATTATTATTTTAATTTCTGAAAGAGTTTAGGAATTAATTTAATATAAGTACTCTCATTTATTCCTAATTGGATTAGGAAGGAAAATTAATTAAAGGAGTTTAATTAATTATCCCTAATAAGATTAGGAAGCTTAATTAATTAAAAGAATTTAATTAATTAAATAAAACCCAATTCCTTAATTGTTAAGGTGGGTTGCCCACATCTATTAATAAGAGGAGTCTTATTATGGGTGTGGGGGTTGTTGACTTTTACAACAACGACATAATTCCAATTTGTTGGGAGAGTACACCCTTTCTATAGAGATAGAAAAACTAGGGTTTAGCCAACCACCCTTCTTCTTGAATTCTTTAGTTTTCCTTGGTGGATCACCTCTAGAGGCCAAACATTTGGGTGGCTAACGTTGATCAAAGAAAGGAACCAAACCCGGTGGATTCAAGTTGAACGCGAAAAGGATTGGAGGTGAACTTGTACCTGAGGAAGCTCGGATCTTCAAGGGTATGTTTGTTCTTCATATCTTTTCGTTTAATTAATAATTGTGCATAAAGGATGATCCGGGTATATGGTTTGTAAATTTTTTTAAAACTCTGATTTTACACGCTTCCGCACTTTTATGCAATTTGATTGCGCACATGAATATTACAAACCTAATACGAGGAGGTACCAGTCAAGATCTTGGATAAGAAGGAGCATGTCCTACGCATGTCAATTTCGAGGGCAAAATTTCATAAGGAGGGGAGGTTGTAAGGCCCCAACTTTTTATAAATGAAGATTTATTTTTCTCTATTTATTATTTTAAAATAGTAAGGGTTGATTTGATTAATGTGGTTAGTTGTGGGTAAAATGCACAAATATTTTAAATAAGCAAGTGGTTATAAAATACTCATTGTTGTCGGAGAATATTCGTTTGGTCGTGGAATATTCTTCCGTCGAGAGAATATTAAATGCTGACGCGCTTTGACCTTGTGTGGGCCCATAACTGAAAGCGATTGGATGAAGAGAAAGCAGCAAGTATAAGTTGTTTATAAATACTTGGTAGCAGTTATTCACATATTATCTTGTTGGAATACCAAGTGGTTAAAAAACACGATGTCTGGCGTTATTACTTGCGAGTAGCACGCAGTATTGCACCAATTATTGATTCTTACCTAAGAAGGCACTACTTCAATAATTATTACGATGAAATTCTTATTCGATTATTTTATTTTATTGATTCAATAATTGCTACGTTGATATTTTATATTACTGTTGTTTCAATAATTATCACTACACAGTATTTTCAATTATCGAAGCAATAATTCATATTATCTGAATAATATTATTAGAAAATATTATTGGCAATATCTAGAAAGTTTTGTCTAAGGAGAGGTTTGGTCACCTAATTGCGCGCCAGTAAGGAGAGATCCTTATTGGAAAGCCCCCTCTTTCTGAGGAGCGTCACGGTTGCCAAGATCTTGTGATTCTATAATATTATTTATGAATAATTAATTATTGATTTATATGATGAGAAAAATATTGATTTTATGTGGATATAGATGGAGAAATTTTTTAAAGTGACAATTGTTAAAAAATTGATATTTTATGATAAAATAATATTTTATTATATTATATAATAATGGTGATATTTTTATAATGAATATGGGATATATGAGTATATGAGGAGGAAGAGTATTTTTTGTTGCAAAATTTGTTTTAAAACATGTTAAACATGTTGGTGGACCCATTTCTTATTTGAAATTTGATTATAGCTTTGTAAAATCGTCAGGTATGTGGATTTGGTCAATTTCTGTTTGGAATTTGGAAAAACTTTCTTCTGCAAAGTTGTAGAGAATTGAATTTCCTATAAAAATTCATGAGATTCGAATTTTTTGATAAAAGGGCTATTTATTATGAATTATTGAAGTTCCGAAGCTCCGAAATAATTAATTTTTGAAGTTTTAAATATTTTTTTAATAAAAAACATTTTTTATATGTTGTGAGCCTCATTAATCACATGCTAAGTTTCTGAATTCAGAAGTCGAAGGTTGGCGTAGAAAATTTTATTTATATAATATTATTATATTAAATTTTCTGCTTTGGTGTTCTAAGCATTTTTCTATAAATAGGGTGCTTAAGTTAGAATTGAAAATCACACTAGAAACTAAAGATTTCTCTCTCTTTCTCTCTCTATATTATCGAGCATATTCTTGTGAGTATTTTAGTATTTTGAGTGTTCTATATCTGTGCAAAGTTCCTTCAAAGACTATATAAATGTATTATTCAAATCGGAAATCTTTGTCTTTTAGAGGTAAGGGATGTTATTTTCTTCGTTAATGATATTATTTCTTCAATATCATTATCTTAGAAATATTAGTGCGAATTTTTATCAAATTTAGAACTTTTCATGTCGGGGTTCTTATTCATGAGTTACTATTCACGAGTTCTTATTCATGAGTTATTATTCACGAGTTACTATTCACGAGTACTATTCACGAACCATGATGATTTTCTAGTGGAATTTCTATCTTTTGGTGTTTGAGATTCTTATTCACGATATATCGACACTATTCACGTATCTGGCACTATTCACAGAAAAATTAATTTTTGTTTTTCGTCCAAAATATCTATTATGGATACTAGCTTTGATTGTATCCATGTTTTGATCATTTTGAATTTTACTCCACTATGATTATTTATGAGGTATTTTTGGACATGGAATAGCTGAAATACGAATCCCTAATATTTATTCTTTTATTTCACTGGATTCGTTTTCTTTAAAATATTTTTCATCATCCTCCATCCTAAATGATGATATAACTGAATATCTTTGGCCCGTAGTGCAAAGATGAATGATTTTATGATGAATATCTTTGGCCGTAGTGTGAAGATGAGCAGTGTTTAGATGAACATGACTAAGCTGGTGAATATCTTTATTTTGTAGTGCAAAGATGAATATTTTATTTATGATGTATATTGATTGATGTTCTGAGGATAAAATATCGATGATGGACTTTTAAATTGATAGATGATAGTAGATTTCATTCTCTCTTAACTCTTTTAATGAATTGTTGTTTCCGCTGCAGTTGTTGATCTAAAAATTGTTGTCTGTTGTATTCTATCAGATTTTTCCTGTTGAAGACTAAGGATAATTTGTTGTACATTATCTTAGTCATAATATTATTCTTTCTTGGGCTAGTTGAGCTCACCCTTTTCCTTTTTGTTCCATTTTTTCTCGAGGAGGCGAGAATATAGTGGGAACTAGTCGGGTGTGGAGTAATGGTTCAAGCAGGTTGTTTTAGTAGTCCTCATTTATTTTGTAAAATAGTGTATCAATAATTGTAATGAGGACTTATTTGAGTGTGGATATTATCTAGATGATAATATTTGTATTTAAACTCACAGTTTTTATGTTGTATTAATAAAGTTGTAGTTGTTTTTGTACCATGTATTTGACGACTCAGAATGGGTGATTGGACCTATTTTGGGGGCGTCACAGCCCAAATAAGTTTGGCCCAACAACAAGAATGTCATTCGAACGGTTTTGAAATGCTAAGTGATCTATCAAAAGTATTTATACAAATATTAACATTGAAACTTTAAATTCGGTCAATTTTAGGTGCCGCTATTTGGAAGTATTACTTAAACAAGAATATCATTTAATTTGAACGGTCATTAAAATTCTAAGTGACCTTATTTAATATTCAGAGGATAGATAAAATATATAGTTATATATATATTTTCGAGTTTAACAAATTTATTTGTTATATCAAGTATTACTTAAATTGTTTAATTTATTATACTTGATATATGTTATTATTTAAACATTCATAAAAGTTATTTAAACTTTTATAACACGAACTTCTGTGAATTTATCTGCTTAACAAGAAGCAAAATTATAAAAGTTACACTACAAAAAAAAGGGTCACTACTGACGACGTCATTGTCGACGGCAATTAACCGTCGCTAAATTCGCGACGGGATTGCCGTTGCCAATGACCCCCGTCGCTAATGACCTTTCCCCAGCTTTCCCAGTTTGGTGGTCGATGGTTAGCCGTCGAGAATGACTTGAGTGTCGTCGATAATGGGAAGGATTTGGCGCCAGGTTTTCGCGGTGGAGGGAAAAGGAAATGGCGACGGCAAATATTGTCATAGGCGATGGGCGTGCCGTCGGGAATAGGTCAATAGCGACGAGACTACTAGCGATGACAACGCCGTCGATAATGAGTCTTAGATGAAAACCCTTGTTTCGACCGCAACGACTCTTATTTTTTCCCCTCTATTCTGAATTTCGTTTTTCCCTCTCAATTCTTCATTCCAAGTCACCCATTTGCTCAATTAGTACACATTTCACCTAATAAATCATCACAGTTTGCCCCATCACCATCCTGTGGGACATCATCATCATCATCATCTCGATCATCAAAACGGTTGTTGCTCTCCATGCGCCGGTACCAGCGCCTGCTACTCCGGCCGACTGAACCTCCGGCCGCCACCACTCCCCCTCTCTGCTGCTTTCTTCTTCTTACTCTTTGTTTCCCCCAAATTACAAGGTATGATATCCATTTGAAATCTATTGTCCTTCTTTATTTATCCATAAAAATTTATCCATTGTTTTTTATTTTACTTTTCTTTATTTGTATGGACCACCAACAATGAGAACATCTTTCTTGTCAGTGTGCCAAATGTAAAATTTGTTGATCACAAACATAGTCCGTACGTAGCTCCTTTAACAATTATTATTCAATGTACTTTTGGTTTGCTCTTATTTCTTGGACTCATAATAAATGTGTACATATTGTGTGTTATAGTGTAGGACAAAAGTTTAATTATAAGTTCATTATAAGCAAGGAAGGAACTGAAAATGTCCCTCAAGGTCACCCCACCAAAATGGAACAGTGGTTGTACCAAGCTGATTTTGCAAACTGCTAACCTAACTGGCATGTCATCTGCTAATTAAGTAGAACAAATGTGATGCAAGTAAACACATTTCTTTAATCGTGTATCCCAGTTCTACAAAGCATAATTGTGTAAAAGCCTTAAATTTATTTAAAAGAACTGTTAAAGGCTTCTTTTAAAAAGTTTAAAGAAATTAAAAACATAACTATTTTGGAGGATAGGAAACTGTAATAAAAACATTAAAGGATAAAAAGGTTTACAGAACTATAAATTTTACATTAGCAACTGTATAATATATAGAACTATAAATTTTACTAACATATATCAATTGATTCTTAGCTAGCTCAGTTGATTTGTTCAATAGAATCTCCTTCATCAGTTTTGCCCAAATGACACGCCGGTTCCAAGCCTAGTTCGCCGGCTGCCTCCATTCGCCGGCAGCCACCAATTCACCGGCTGCCACCAATTCGTCGGCCACCTGTGCACCACCCAGTTCATCATTTCGCCCTCAGTTGATTCTACAGTTGTTCTACACTTGATTTTGGTAAAATTTTAAATTATATTCAACACTTCTATATATATATATATATATATATATATATATATAGGTAGTTAATTCCTTTTTTTGCTTATTTCACTTTCCTAGTCTTCATGTGTTTATTCAACTGTGTATTTCATTTAATTCAAAACACAAGGACAAATTGGTTGAAATTGTTGTTGTGATTAAAACAAGCAAAAGCGAAAAAGCGGCAACGGTGGCCATTTGATGATTAAATTGGGATGAGTGAGTACTTAGTATATATAATTCTACTCACATTGTTGGCATTAATGGTTTGAAAGGTGAATGTGTAGTTATATAGAATAATCCTTACTTTCACATGTCCATATTGTCATATAGTTTAGGAAGCTTAGAAACCCGTTTGAGATTCACTTAGTAGGAGTGAATCTGAAATAGTCCTCGTTTTGCAATCATTATCTTCAACTTATATTAATCTACTAAATAAGGTGTTAGTTGTTTTAGCTTACTATTTATGTTGTATCCTTTTAGGTTACTATTTATGTTGCATTCTTTTAGTTGTATATGTATGTTATCCTCTTTGTTCACAAATATAGTATTTACGAATGTTTAATAATATTTTTTTATGATTTGACAGTCTACATACGGATGGCGTGCACACCACATGGCGATTGTGGTGGGCATGCAGGTCGTGGGGGCCGTGACGATTCTACGCGTGATGATCAGACCGGATTGTCACGTATAATTACATGTTTTGTTGGGATAATCTTATTATTATTTTTATATTGTATTGACATTATATTCGTTTATAAATATTGATGTATTTCACTACATAGGTGATCGACGTAGGCCTCCGCGGGGACTAACACGTGGCTTGCTAGGGAGTCCTCCCCAGGAGCCGCTTATGTGTCGTCTTGGGACTCATAGGTAATTTCATAATCCTATATAGTATTACTATAACATAAGTATTTAGTTCATATATATTCTTTGTAATTTGCAATGTATTAATTTCAGTTGTAGTATCCTTGACGCCACGCCAAGGAACACGTTGCTTGGGATTGTCCGCAATCGATTCTCAAGCTCGTGGATGAGGTGGGCGGATGTGGATGATCGCACACGTCAGCTGATTATTGCAGAGTTTAGGGTAAGATGTCAATCATTCATATGCTAGTTTTATATTCCATTTGAATATATTGTTACCTCTTTGATTTATGTTGTCTACTAAGCTTCTTAATCTGTAATGTGCAGAGATATTATCGTTTTGAGGGCAGGCGGGGAAGCCCATGGCATGGCCCATTGCTCGCAGATACCTAGAGATGAATTGGCACAAATGGGTCTACGACTAGAAGAAGAAGGCCCAGACGAAGATGGCTGATGGACATACGAAGATACCTAGAGATGAATTGCAGTGGCCCGGAGCAGCTAGAGAGGTGACACTCCAGCAGATGAGTCTACGCATGCGGACGAGGAGATAGAGGATTGGCTGCAGGCTACAGGGGGACCGAAGAAGGGTAGAGTTGTGGGCATTCCCCATGTCCCAGCTTACACCTTAGTCCCTGCTGCGAGATCTCAACGACGCCCACCCACTGGAGGTAGTGGTGCGAGTGGATTGGGCGCCGGCCCTTCATTGTCTGATGACTTCTTCCGGCGGATCATAGAGGGGTGCATGGCGAGCAGTGTTGTGCAGTCAGGCGCACCATCACGCGAGCGGATCTACCAGCTAGCTCAGGAGGTTGTCCATGGCTCTAGCGATCCTACTGCTGTTGTTGACGACCTCATGGGTGTAGTATGGGAGGAGGCCATCCGCGTATGTGCAGTTGTCTTGGCCAACATCTTCCCACCACATATTCGACAGGTAAAAAATTTAAATTATGTACTTTCTTATTTAATTTATGTAATTTATAATTGTATTACTTAGATAAACTTAAGATAAAACCCTAAAACACGCAGACATGCCACGCAAACACACACATAGCACCGCGTAGATAATAGACACGCGTTACAACTTACGGGACTCGACTCCGACATACGAGAACCGATTTATTGCCCAGTTTGTAAACCTCAACAACACTTAGGCGAAAAACCGAAAAAGAGCCCAAAACCCGCATCGGAAGTCCGAATGCCACGCAAACACACACGTAGTACCGCGTAGGTAATAGACACGCGTTACAACTTACGGGACTCGATTCCGAAATACAGAGTCCGAGTTATCGCCTAGTTTGCAAAACTCAACAACACTTAGGCAAAAAGCCGAAAAGAGCCCAAAACCCGCCTCGGCTGTCCAAACGCTACACAAACACACACATAACACCGCGTAGGTAATAGACACGCGTTATAACTTATGGGACTCGATTCCGATATACGGAGACCGAGTTATTGCCCAGTTTGCAAAACTCAACAACACTTAGGCAAAAAGCGGAAAAAGAGCCCAAAACCCGCATCGGCCGTTCGAACGCCACGCAAACACACACGTAGCACCACGTAGGTAATAGACACGCGTTACAACTTAGGGGACTCGATTCCGATATACGGAGTCCGAGTTATCGCCCAGTTTGCAAAATTCAACAACACTTAGGCAAAAAGCCGAAAAAGAACCCAAAACCCGTCTCGGTCGTCCGATCGCCACGCAAACACACGTATAGCACCGCGTAAGTAATAGACACGCGTTATAACTTTTAGGACTCGATTCTGACATACGGAGACCGAGTTATTGCCCAGTTTGCAAAACTCAACAACACTTAGGCAAAAAGCCGAAAAAGAGCCCAAAACCCGCATCGGTAGTCCGAACGCCACGCAAACACACACGTAGCACCGCGTAGGTAATAGACATGCGTTACAACTTATGGTACTCGATTCTGATATACGGAGTCCGAATTATTGCCCAGTTTGTAAAATTCAAAAACACTTAGGCAAAAAGCCGAAAAAGAACCCAAAACCCGCCTCGGCCGTCCTAACGCCACGCAAACACACACGTAACACCGCGTAGGTAATAGACACGCGTTACAACTTACGGGACTCGATTCTGACATACGGAGATTGAGTTATTGTCTAGTTTGCAAAACTCAACAAGACTTAAGAAAAAAGCCGAAAAAAGAGCCCAAAACCCGCATCGGCCGTCCGAACGCCACACAAACACACACGTAGAACCGCGTAGGTAATAGACACATGTTACAACTTACGGGACTCGATTCCGATATACGGAGTCCGAGTTATCGCCTAGTTTGAAAAATTTAACAACACTTAGGCAAAAAGCTGAAAAAGAACCCAAAACCCGCCTCGACTGTCCGAACGCCACGCAAACACACACATAGCACCGCGTAGGTAATAGACACGCATTACAACTTACGGGACTCGATTTTGACATACGGAGACCGAGTTATTATCCAGTTTGCAAAACTCAACAACACTTAGAAAAAAAGTCAAAAAAGAGCCCAAAAAACCGCCTCGGTAGATTCGAACGCCTAAGTAAACATACATATAAAGACCGCGTGAGGTAATGAACACGTTCAACTTACATGACTCAATTCCTTTTGCAACAACACTTAGGCAAAAAGCCAAAAAAGAACCCAAAATCCGCCTCGGCCGTCCGAACGCATACCTTGAACACACACGTAGTAATCTGCGTGAGGTAATGAATACACGTTCTGACTTACGGGACTCGATTCGATATACGGAGACCGAGAGTTATTGCTTCAGTTACAAAACTCAACAACACTTAGGCAAAAAGCCGAAAAAGAGCCCAAAACCCGCATCGGCCGTTTGAACGCCACGCAAAACACACACGTAGAACCGCGTAGGTAATAGACACGCGTTACAACTTACGGGACTCGATTCCGATATACGGAGTCCAAGTTATCTCCCAGTTTGCAAAATTCAACAACACTTAGGCAAAAAGTCAAAAAAGAGCCCAAAACCAGCATTGGCCATCCGAACGCCACGCAAACACCCACATAGCACCGCGTAGGTAATAGACACATGTTACAACTTACGAAACTCGATTCCGACATACGGAAGCCGAGTTATCAACCCGTTTGCAATAATTGTAGAACACAAACTACAATAATTTAAATATGCTCTATTTTTGACTTCGTAATTAATATTTTTACTTTTATAGGGTATTATTGATGAGACTCATGGGGTGGAGGTCATGACAAAGCGATTCCCCGTGGTAGAGATGGTGATGATCGCGTAGAAATGATCTTGATGAGACTATGGAGGGTGGGACCGCAGGTGGGACAGGCGATCGTACAATAGATGGCGGTGATGATGACACTGAAATTCCTGATCTTGGGTTGTAGTTAGTTTATGTTTATATTTTGACTTTCATGTATGTATTTATATAACTTTTGAGTTGTACATGCCAGAGTTTTGTATATATCTAACTAAATTGATTGTTGATGGTAAAATATATGATTGTTATTGATATGCATGCATTGTCATTATTAGTTTTTCTTTATTTATAACAGGTACAATTATGTCTATGTAAATGAACAGGAAAATTTTACAATTTTTTAATTTTTTTTTTAAGGAGGTCATTGGTGACGGGGTCATTGGTGACGGGGGCCCGTCGACAATGACATACAGGTCATTGGCGACGACAATATGCACTCATTGGCGACGGCATGCCGTCGGGAATGACAGTAAAATTTAATTTTACAAATGTTTATTAACAACAGCATGTCCGTCGCTAGTGCCGTCGGTAATGATTCATTGGCGACGGTGGCCCGTCGACAATGCTCCCGTCGGCAATGACCTTCTTCCCGACTCAATGAGCGACGGAGTCACGAGCAGCGACGACCTCACAGGGCTGACGGGAGGGCGACGGATTTGTCTTGCGCCGCTAATGAGGTCATTGGCAACAACAAGAGGACCAATGGCGATTGTAGATAGTCGCTTAAGAATGATTTTTTTTTGTAGTGTTATTTAAACGTTTGGTTTCCATAGAAACGCATTCTTTATTTTATAAAGAAATTTAAGTCAAAACTAAAGTCATATATTTGCTTATTCAAAAAGCACTTTTTTCACAAAATATAAAAGTTATTTAAAATTTTATAACACTGCATAAATTTATATATTTGCTTACATAGAAGTATTATTTGATCCAAGCATAAATTTATATATCTGTTTACAAAGAAGCATATTCTCTCAAAGTATAAAAGTCTTTGAACTTTTTATCTGCTCTTTAACTGCTATCTGCTCATTTGAGAAGCCTAAAATATAAAAGTTATTTAAACTTTTATATATCTGTACTAAATTGTATCTGCTTATTTTAGAAGCAAAATTCTGTCAAACACTTTGTAAAAGGAAAAATGGTAGAGTTAGTTTATTTTATGTACATGTAAGAAAGATGAGTAATTCTTTGACCAAAACCAGAGTCTTAGAGATGTCAGATGGAAGTTGGGTCTCTAGTGTACTTGTGAGGTGAGGAAGAGATTGTTATTTCATCAAGACCAGATCATAGAATAGAACTGAACTCAAAAGATGTACAACTAAGCTTGAGGAAGGAGCTGGGAGCTTGTTGTCCAAGATAGTTAGTTGAGAATAGTTGAAAGTTTGTCTATAAAACTTTGTAAAGGCTTCTCCGCCTGTTGAAGAAATATTTACCACTGATAGTAATAGGATCTCAAGTCCTGAAGAGGAGCTTGAGACTGGACGTAGCAACATACATGGGTTGTATGTTGTGAACCAAACAAATCTATGTACATTGTGTGATTGAATTTTTATTGTCTTGCATATTAATTTTAACACTGCAAAGTAATTAATTAAAAATTTAAAAAAGCCTAAGATAAATTTTTGAGCAGTAATAATCTATTCAACCCCTTCTAGATTATTATTGGACTTTCACATTTGTCCTAAATGGCTAAAATACAATCATTTAAAGTCGATTTTCAAATGAAATGCAAAACCATCTCTCAGTTTGTATATTTTTTACATACCGGTTACCTAAATTTTTTTATAGCAAAGCTCACCCTCAAACTTGTTCTCTTATGTTAATCAATAGTGCTAATTATGCTGTTTGGGTTAATCAATTAGGTTAATTATTTTGTATGAGTTAATTAATTTTTTAATTATAATATCAGATTAGTATGGGAAAGAATTGTGTTTATGTTTTGATTTTAATCCCCCCCGCCCGCCGTTCGGTCTTTGATTTTATTTTAATTAATTACATGTTTTTTCTTATTACTCTTTTTAATATCATTTTGCTTACTTAAAAATGCTATAATTTAATTTAAAAATCTATTCGTATTTACACATCATCATTGATTTTTCCATTTATGTATGCAATGCCATTAATTAACTACATATCACAACTAAAGAATTAATTAACCCAAATAATTTTATTAGCCTAATTAACAAACCAAATAGAATAATTGACACTATTAATTAAGATAAGAGAACAAATTTTCAAATATTAATGTGGTTAATGAATTAGGGGTGTTTTTTAGAGAAAATTTGAATCTGAATGGTACCGAATCGGTCAAAGGTGTGTTTGTTTTTGGTGCGAATTAATTTGAATCGGTAAGATAGATGAATTTGAATGGCTAAGTCGATTTTTTTGAAATTTGAATTATTTGAATGAAGAATTTGAATGAAGTAAAAAAAATTAAAAAATTAAAAAAAAAATATTAACTATTATATTAAGTAATATTAAATAAATTTACAATAATTTTGAATTTTTTTAGAGGGGTAAAATAATAAAGTTTTGTCATTCAGATGTTTCAAACATGTCAATTATCAAACAGTTTTTTTCATTCAGATTCAGATTCAACTCATTCAGATTCAGATTTAGATTTATTCAGTTTTTATCAAACACCCCCTTAGTCTTGGAAATCCCTTTGTTTAGTATTAATGTAAGTTTGAGGGTGAGTTTGGCTATAAAAATAAAATAAAATAAAATTCTCAGGAACAAGTTGGTAAAAGGCATAAAAATTGAAGGATGAATATATATAACAAAATACGAATGATTTTGAATTTCCCGCTCATCCTAATAAATCATCTGGGCCGTTCAAAGTTTGGAATAAATCACACCGTCCATAGTGCCGAAGGCACGGGACTATTGCTAGTTTATAACAAAATACAAATAATTTTGAATTTCCTGCTCACCCTAATAACCTAATAAATCATCTGAGCCGTTCAAAGTTTGAAATAAATCTCACCGTCCATAGTGCCAAAGGCACGGGACTGTTGCTAGCTTATAACATTTGACATATGAACTACATGATCACCTCTCTCAGTTCCAGGCAATCCTGACCTTGTCTTTCAATATTCAGATTCATGAATATTTTCAGTGTTTACCATCTGCATTATCAACAAGCGACACAAGTTCGATATCTGCGGATTCTTTAACTTCATTACCTTCTTCTTTTGTTACTTCAGCTGGAAGAATAATTGAATTTGGATCACTCCTTGGTACCAAAAATAGTACACAGAGCGGCGCTAATCTCAGCATGTTTCGGATCAAAATGGCCAACCAGAGATTATCAAATCGCGTCCTCGTTATATTCATAGTATGAAGTAGTAATCCTCCTCCCCATGTTGATGAAAAAAGTCCAGCATTGTCGATGGACATTAGCAAGGCGAAAAAAGTGCCCTCAATGCCCGGGGGACAAAGCTTGGAACTTAGAACAAGAAGAGGCATCCATTTTAACTCTGAAGTCATTTGGGAGATGCTTTCGTCGATCACTGCAAAGATATAGTCGGGGATTCCGAGCTTTAAGTTTAACCTTAAGACTAGAACCAAATCTAGCATTCCTGATAGACCAAGTATCAACTGAGTCCAAAAGAGTAGATCCCTAAATGGATGATGTTTTAGACCATATTGATACAGTGTCGCCGCCAAAACAGATCCCACTGAGCCAATTGAGAGCAAGTAACCAATGTTCTCCTACAGAAAAGAAAGTAAAGGAATTATAGGTGTAGGGCACAAGGAGCCATTCCAACTTTAATGAGGTCCAGCCGTCCAGGCATCGAATCTTGTTAACAACTAAATTTTAAACTCTAACTCTTCATAAAAATTTATAAAACTAGCATTCAAATATAATTATCAAACAACGTTGTCTGATTTTTGTTTTCACTAATGAAAATAAATAAAAGCAGAAATATATGAAAACAAAAACAGTTACCAAACGAACCATAGTTTCTAATGGATGGATCTGAATTCTGAAATAACACAACTTCTCACCAGAAAAGTTCAACTGGCATAGTATCGTACCAAATTTATTTATGTCTCCAATTTGATTAAATAGGTTTATATTTCCAATTTGAAGATCAAGAAGAATCTTTTTCCAGTGATCGACTACAATTGTTTGTTTTGTCTGAACAGCTTCTTAGTACAACTTAATCTTTTTCATCTAGAAGTGTAATAATTAAGACTAATTGTTTTGAGTAAGAACAAGACTTAACACCTCATAATCAATAAATCGGAATTTTGAATCTTCTTCATCAAGAGGTGCATATAAAATGGTCTTTTTAGTCAAAATTGACATTTATATGATTTCAAAAGTTGAGTCATCATTTATTTGTCTTAAAAATATGATTTCACATTTTCTTCTTCTTCTTCTTTTTCATTTTTTATGTACGAGAACTTTCAGCTATTTATAAACAACACCTAATGATCTTTTCCAAGGTCGTACAAGATCACTACAAAATAATTTATGGGCTTCAATTAGCCACGAATCAAGGGCGTCTTTAATTTAATTAATTAATTTACATATTTATTTTAGTTATTTTTTGTGTTCCCAGCAGTTTCCTAATTTCAGCAATTGTATCTCTACTTCCGAATTATTTCTTAACAGTCACTAGATTTATAATCTTGAGTAGTTGCTTAATAAGTTCTGAAGCTCCATTGCTTGTTCTGCGAAAGAGTCAAAAAAGCCACTGGAACTGCAACGGAGATAAATTTGAGGCTCAAGTGATTTTTGTAACTTACTGTTAAAGTGACTTGTACATATTGAATTTCGTCTTTATGACATATAGTTGCAAATATATTAGGTAATGTGATAAGGCTAAGAGAGGATTGTATGCATCTTAAAGTGTGGCTCTATAATTTTTTGAGTGGTAGGGCCTGCAGCATATGATAATTTATGGGCATAGCATGACAATTGTGTTTTCTGTATCTATTTATATTTTTAAATTAACTACTTTACTGCTGTATATTAGAAATATAATTTGTCAAAGGGACCTTAATTGTGGATGTAAAGACTATAAATCAGAGGTAAAATATACCTTGGAGAAAGAAGGACCTGCCTTTGAATCCGTATACCAATAGAACATGCCTTCATATATATTCAAGCTCAATGCAAAGGATATATACATATATAAGCATGGCCTCCACACATCTGGATGCTTCAATGTTTTCCACATAGCATTAGCTGCATCTAGAAATTTTCGATGTACCTAATATCAAAGAGAACATTAGAACTTTTTTTTTCTTTTAAAAATTTTAAAATAAACAGAATTGAAAAGATGCAAAATACCTGTACATAAGCAAAGTTAGGTGTGTGGGGTTCCTTAAGCACAATGCCAACAAGTAATACAAACCCTGCTGGGATGGTAAGCAATCCATATACCCCCTTTAGTGAAAAGACAAAAGATGATCAGAATGTTTTTATTTAATAATTAGTCTGGTGTTGAATAACAAACTAGAAATGAACCTTTGGGCCAATTAAATGAACAAAGATTCCACTTATACAAAATCCCACTAGTGCTCCAATCGAACGACTCAGGGAGCATAAGCTTTGCATGTCAGCCGCAAGAGAAGGATGACTACCACTTTTCTGTGCCACACAGGCATCAATGGTCACATCAGCTATTGCAACCCCAGTACTTCCTACTGTCAATAACAGCAGTGCGAATACAATATGCAGCATTTTGTGCAACGATAAAAAGAGCATGGAGATAAGACCAAAAATGCCTGAAATCAACATGAAGCAAGAAATTGATTAGTTGGTCAGTTTTTCTTTAAGGCGACACAAACAAATTTTTGCATGCAGATGAAAAGCAAGTATAGCCTTATATTGAAACTATGCATAACAAAATAAGTTCCATCTGATGCACGGATTTGGTGAAGGAAGATGAATACAAAAGGAAAGATAGAAGACAAGAGAATCTCATAACTTCTCCTGCTGAATGAAACATGCCTCATAACTTTTGGAAAGCATGGATTTACGTGCATTAATTTTTCGAATAAAAGAATTTTGAAAATTCATACACTCGACCCACTTGTTTATGGATTAGTTTGGTTAACATTGAAAAGAAAGAACATACGTGTGCATCATGAATACACCTTGTTTGGTTGGCGAAAATAGAGTCAAGAGGAACTAAAAGAATAAGAAAAAAAAGGATACAATGCATTTGGTTTTGTGAATTTGAGAAGCCTTTGTAAATAAATTTATGACACAAAAAAAGAAAGAAAAAAAATCCAACTACTGAGTCTAAACAAAAAATATATAAGTTGTTGAGTCGACTCGAGACCAATGAAAATGACTCGATCTTTGTCTTATTATATTTTGGTATTGATTTAAACTATAAGCTATAAGAGACTGGAGACCCTACTGGGGTTGATGTGCCATGGAAGAAGACATTCATCTGCATGACTGCATAATCATAAATCAAATTATAGGCCCAACAAATATATTCAAGGTTTTATATGCACAGTTTGATGTTCACGGTTTCAATAAACAAACATATGGTTCGGTTCATGACCTCTGTCGAAGCTTTGGACAGTGATTTTCTAATAAAGAAAAGGTGAATAGTTAGTGAACAGAGGTTCTCCAGAAAACTAATGGTGAGGTTCTTGATGTTATAATTGTATGGTTGTGTTATTGGGAAATTGTTTGGTCTGCTATTGGTGGATGTAGGCCTGTAGCTAGTGATGCATTTAGATGATGCTGCAATTGTGATGTGTCTTTGCGGTGAACAGATTATTACTATAGCTATCAAGGCTACTGGTTCTCTTTCTATAATGCAAAAGGAATGGTCATATTAGAACCATGTACTGTCAGCCAATTAAGATATCTAGTTTTGGATAATATCTGTAGTTATAAATTTCTGGAATAGTGGAATTTCAATCAGAAACCTAGAAAACAAAATAATAGACAACAAACATGGTTCATCATGTTATGCATAGCAACTACAGAAAGGTACCGACTCATGGTTGCTTAATATCAGAGGGTCCCATTTTTCCTCTCCTTTTTCATCCAATCATTTCACGGACAAAGAAACTAAAATTAGTAAGATAAGACATCTATAGTTGCTTAATAAGATAAGTAGCAATTTAATGTTTTCCGGTGCCACTACAGCTGGCTAGTGTTAAAAGAAGCACATCTCAGACCCCTAGACTTCTATGAACAGAATATAGTTCATCATGTTGGAGAAAACTAGGAAAATAAATTTTAGGAAAATAAGTAGTATTCCACTTGTTTGAGTATGACATTATAATATAAGCAGGATGGATTTGTTAAGGGGCAAGGGTGGTGATCACCCTTACTTTTTTATAGTTTCATGATAGTATATTGTATGTATATTCCCTTTGTTTCAAAATTAGAATTAATACATTTCTAAAAAATGACAATTCGGAATGAAAAAAATTCCAAATATATCCCAAACATTTACTACAAATATAGAAGAGGTTGTATGATAGTAGTCAATCTACCTAAAATATAGTAATGACATATTACGAGCTTAATATCATTTTATAGTCTAAAAATACATCTATCTCCAATTTTGAAAGAGTATTAAAGTTACTTAACTTAGTCTATTTATTTTCATTTTACTTATTCAAAGTTACTCAAGTTGAATAGTCTAATTTGTTTATATCCTAGTTGAGAATTTTTGGTTAATTTCTTATAGTTGTTAAATTTGATGGATATTTACATTAGCTTGATTAAATATATTATCATTTAAGTTTTTAATTATTTTTAATAGTTAAAAGATTGCCCACCCTTAATTAAATTCTTGCGTCCGTCACTGAATATAAGGAATGCCATACAGATACTATTGGCTCTAATATGGTCCTAGCTGGAATGGATTGATGGGAAGATTACCTAGAAAAGAAACTAATCATAAACTGTAGAGGATAGATTTTAAATCTGCGGATCATTGATTTATAGAGAATCCACAAGCTATGTAAAAATATGGGGGTATTGGGCCTCATGTGTTTGGGCTCATGTTATAGCAACTAGAGTTTTTTAGTTACTATAAAAACATTGTTTGGTGTGTGGATCATAGTAGAAGTGTGAGGCATCTAATGAATACATCAGGACTAGCCAAATTAGTGAACCGGGTATATCGTGTGTTCTTACTTTTCCATCATTATATAATATGTGTGATTGCAATAATATATGCAGTATTTTTTTTCATTTTCATGTTTCTTGAACTTTAGCGTGTATCCTTGGGTTTTCATTGATATTTTACCCCATCGCTTAAGAATGAGGTCAAGAATTAATATTTTTTTTAAAAAATTACGAGAAAGTCTCTTAGTTAAGGGAAGTATTGTAGATGATGACAAACTCTGCAAAATAAATGAGATTCTGAGCAAGCATTAATGGTTTGTCCCTTTACAGTTAGAGTCCACAATATGACCATAATATACTCCGTGTAACTTGTTCTCATTTTCTATAAAGAATCATATACAAAACTTGTATGTGTATTAACTAATTCTGATATAACTCAGGAATTTGAGCATAAAAGTGTTGAAACAAGGGAAGAAATGGAAGATTAACTAACAGCAAATAAGGAAGACTTGGTGAATAATACGGAATGTTGGAAGCTGAGGTGGGGACATTTAGAAGAAGATATGCTAGAATCAGTTGAAGGTGTCAATGGCTGGAGTATTCAAAAGCTAAGAACAATAAAGGGATGAAGAGAACAGCTAGTGATAATGTGCGAAAAACAGTTACGAGGGGAAGTTATGACAGGCAGGCCAATTTAGAAGTTATTTACAACTGTACAATTTTGTTGCATAACTGTTTTGATCAAGCTGTGTAGGTCAACCTCTCAACGGTAGATAGGCAATGCGTGTTTTAACTATAGAAACTATAATTGCATGCATTGTAATTATTCTGTTATCAAATAAATTACAGACGTCTCACTTTCTCTCTTTTCTTCTCTCTCTCTCATCTTCTTCTCAGTTTCTTTCTAAGGCAATAACCATGTCTATATGACTGGTCCAATTTCCATATAGCCTACTATACAAAGGCAATTTTTAGTCTTAACTAGACTAGTTCAAGGGCTCAAAGAGTAATTATTCAATCATTTTTCTTCTTTGGATCATGATTCAGTAAAAAAAAATCAAGTTATTCTAATCTCTAACTTCAATGAAATTGAATCGGATTCCAATATTTCTTTCTTTGTTTTATTCTATCGATTCCTGTGAAAAACGAACAATTTGAATATAATTTGAATAGAGGGCCCATATCCTTTTTTTTCTTAATGAATCTGTTTTTATGGTCCTGAAAGACTAATCAAAAGAATAATTCATATTATCAACAAAATGAAATAGCAACTGTTTTGGTAAACTCGTATAAACAAAATTATAAATCTAAACAATAATCATCTCAACTGTTAATGATTCAAGAGTATAGACACAAGATTAACAACTACCAATAAAGCTAAAAGGTACTAACACAAAATTTTAATCCACCATAATCAATAACAAGCTCGAGTAATTTAACAGCATACAATTACCTATTGTTACCTGCGAATATGAAATAAGGCCTTCGACGATAACCAGCAATGGGGACAACATCTGTGAGAAGACCCCAAAGAGGCTTGACAAGCCAAGGAATATTAGTTATTCCAAAGTAAACCTGTGCTTCAGAAGGCTGCACTTTCTGCACATCCTTCATGTAATACTCGGTCCCTACCCGGGCAAGTGCTCCTCCCAATCCCTGACTTACTCCATACACCATCAGCACCCCAAAAACAAAACTCCAATGCATTTCCCCAGCAAGCATTCTAAACCAATTGACTGGTGCCCAAATACAACCACTGAGCCCTCTTTTTGGTTCATTTTCTAGCATTGCCTCACTTTGAATTGGATACTCCTCATCCTCCACCATAACTTACTTTTTGGGAAGTTAGTATAATTCTTGGTAAAGCAAAAGAATCCCAGTAAAGAATCAAGTGCTTCCTAAGATGGGTTTATCTAAAAATCTAACAAATTTTACATTCCAGCTTTAAGAGTAAAATATTCTGTCCAAAAATGATAGGGTTTTTCCTAACAAAATGTTGCAAATATTTGAATAAAAACAACCCAGCTCAAAAAAAATGTTTTTTGAACTGGGTATTGAAAGAAATTTCCTCAAGTAATATTTAAATTTTTAGCAAAGAAACAGCAAACCAACAAGACATAAAAGTCAACGCTATACGAAATGGGGATCTTGAGTTTGCCTGCAGTTCCACTCAAATCCTAAAACCTCAGTACTGGTTTTGGTTTATAATTTGAGTCACCTATAATGCATTCCCAACGTGATCCTCAGCCAAAACCAATATGTGTTCAAATGAATGTGGTTCAGCTTCCAATCATTTTCTGAACCTCTCTACTTTGAATTTCACCAAACAGTTCATCAAGTTTGGTGTAGCTACTTTACTTGCAGTTTTGATTGTTGAGTCTCCAACAATGATGCCACAAAAATGGGGGGAAATTAGTATCAAGATTTGTGCCTGGTATGGAAATGAATGAGAAAGAAAGAAAGTTTTGTTTGAAGAGAAGAAGATGATTAGATGAATTAAGAAGACACGGAATTTTTGTTCTAACACACAAAAATTAATTAAAAAATATTGGTAAACTAGCTCTCTGACCGCGAGGTATTGAATAATCTCTAATTTTTACCCTAAACTTTAATCCTAAAATCGATTTACACCCTAACTTTTATTTTGATTTAAATGAACCCTAAAGTTTGAGTTTTAAAACAATTTGTACCCTCTATATCAAAATAATTTACACTCTCAACTTTAGTGCGAAAGGAGAAAATTGTATTGAAACGCAAAACTTATTATGCATTTAATTCCAAATAAAATTTAAGGTGCAAATTAATTTTAGGGTTAAAGTTTAGAGTCCAATTTGGAATTTAGTCTGAGGTATTTATTATACATGGTGTCGACGTCGGGAAAATTTTACCCTTTTTTCTATTCTTACCTTTTTTTGTTCTCTATTTTGTTGAGTTTTGTTTGAAAAGGCGAGTTTGAAAAAGGTCCGACATATAAATGTCGACGATTTGAAAATTAGAGTCGCCAGTTGGTAGATTTGAAATAGTTGTATCAACTCAGCCGATTTTAAAAAAGTTTACACAAAGGCCCAATAGTTGGACTCTGTTTAACAAGCATTGAAAACCGAGATTCATAGAGTTCGGGGGCTTGATTAAGCTGGCAGGGGGGAAGGTGTTAGGCACCCCCCGACTTCCGTGAAAACACGGTTACCGCAACTTTTTATTTCCCTAATTAATCTGCATGTTTGTGTGTGTGTTTATTGGGCCTATGTGCAATTATCTGGAAGTAGTGATATGTCTCGTTTGTAACTATATACAAAGGGTTTGATTTGTATAAAAGTTCAATTTTAAGCAAGATATAGCAGTAATGTTTTAAAAAATAGGTTTTTAAACCCTTATGCTCAATATTAATTGAGATCTTTGATACTTCTATTTTATTCTGTATTCGGCTTGATTGATTTTATTTTCGAGATGCGAAACATCTTCGAGAAAATAAGATACATAGCAGTGTCGGACTCCTTATGGACATGAAAGTCATCCAAGGATGTCCAAACACCATAAATAATTTACAAGCTGGCTGCACTGCTGAAAAGTGTCCATCGTGGGAACCAGGTTTAGATTCACAAGATGAATCTCAGACCTTAGGGCTCCTGTAATACACCAGAATTTTCTAATAATATTAATAAGTATGTTAATAAAAGTCGAATATTTATTTGGATATAAATAAATATTGCTGTAGCATGGAATACAGTAATTTTATTCAAATAAATTAGGTATGTGTTATGGTGGAACGAATGAAGAGCTTAATGCTTATGATAATTGCCTAGTGTGGCAAGATAATAAAATAAGTGTGTTATCAATTAAATGAAGAGAATAATTAATTTAGGATATGAACTAATTTCAACAGTAACTAAGTCTGAGAACTTCCTAGAGTGGCTCAGCTGCGCCACTTCTGTATTGTAAACCAGCGCAGATGCGCCAGTAGCAAGACTTGGAAAATAATTTCTACTGTGATCATGAGTTACAAAGATGGATAATTAACATTAATGAAAGAAGAAATGATAAGTAATATAGTGGACTAATTACCATTATTATTAATGTGAACATTATTATTAAATGTTGTTATGTACCACCATTTGTGATATAGAAATATGTAGGTAGTAATACCATATAATTACTTCATTTCTTGGCATGACATAAGGTGTGACATTTAAATGTGAATAATGTTATACAAAACTATATAGTAAAAGTAATGAATTATATAAGGAAGCTTATGTGACAACATATTGTTTGGTGGGACAATTTAATGTGTATTTTAATATGTGGGAGTAAGTAAATGTGTACTATTAAAATATTTATTTCAATAATGATGAGTAATTTAATAATAAATTCTATGGAAATATTGGATTATTAGTACTCAACTAAATTGTGTTCATACCTGTTATAAATATTAATTGGATTAAACCAATATACATGGATTATATGAAAATGTATATATATCCCCAAATTATCACCATGTAATAATATTATCTCATTAAAGTTACATTTGTACACCCAAAAAGGGACTTAAAACCTAAGTATGTTAAATTCCACATTGCAAATGTTGAGTATTAGGAGGGAGTGTCCCATATTCAGTGTCACTTTTCTTCCTCACGTATTTAGGCCAATGGTGTAAGACCCCAACTTATTATGAATAAAATCGAATTTCCTCTATTTATTATTGTGAATAGTAAGGTGATAATTTGATATAATACTTTGGTTATGGAGGAAATGTGCAAATTTTGCAAAATAAGCAAGTGGTTATAAAATATTCATTGTTGTCGGGGAATATTTGTTTGGTTGTGGAATATTCTTGTTGTCGGAGAATATTAAATGCAATAAGCCAACCATTTGTGGGCCCATGTGAATATGATTCGGATGAAAAAATGATAAATTTGAGTTTTACAAATAAACGGCGTAGTTATTCTGGATTAACCTTGGTTAAAATACTGTTGTTAAAAAATACACGTATTGGTATTTGAATTATTGATTCTTACGTAAAGAATGAATAATTGTTACAGTAATTAATGCTATTTTATTTTATTGATTCAATAATTGTTGGGTTGATATTTTATATTATTATTGTTTCAATAATTTGATTTTATCGGATCAATAATTTATATTTTTTGAATTATTGATATTCTTACGTTACCTAAAAATTTAATCCTTATCGAAATTTCGATGATATTTGATTCCGTAATAATGATAGATTATTTATTTATGATAAGAAAATATTTTATTTATTAATGATGATATTTGTTGGGTTGATATTATATTATTATTGTTTTCGATAATAAAAATCCTTCTTGAGATATATGGAGTTATAATTTTTAATTTATCGGATCATATGATTTTTGGATATGTTATACATATGTTGAGTATATTATACATTAATTTTTAGCGATGTTCAAAATTTATGGACATATACTCAACTTATATATGTATAATATATCCAAAATTACAACGATCCAACTACGATTAAAATTATAACTCACGCAATATATCTCAATACAAAGTTGATTTAATTTTTAATACCTCCATTCCGTAAATATACCTCAACATTAATTCCTTCAATTATATCCACATAAAATAAATATATCCATCAATTATATCCACATAAAATAAATATTTTCTTATCATATAAATCAATAATTAATTATTCACAAATAATATTACAGAATCACAATTATGACAACCAAATGCTCCTCAGAAAGAGGAGGCTTTCCGATAAGGATTTTCATCATGGCAAGAATTAGGTGACCAAACTTCAACTTGATGTAATCTTTCAGATATCGCTAATAATGCTATCTCATAATATTATTCAAATAATATGAATTATCGATCCGATAATGGGAAATATGGATATGTTGACAATTATCAAACATCAATAATATAAAATATCAACGCAAGAATTATTGAACCAATAAAATAAAATATTAAACAATAATTATCGTAATAATTATCGAAAAGGTCTTCTTCACGTAAGAATCAATAATTCAAAAATATCGCGTAAAACCGTGTGCTATCGTAAACCACATATATTAATGTATTTTAATCAACCGGGTATTCCAATGTTGTTAATCAGAATAACTACGCCGTTATTTGTAAAAACTCAAATTTATCGCTTTTTTCATCCGATCGTTATCCGTTATGGGGCCCACAAATGGTTATACTGCTAGTACAAATATTTTTCGACGTAAAGAATATTCCCACACCAAACCTAATATTCCCGACAACAATGAATATTTTATAACCACTTGCTTATTTTGCAAAATTTGCACATTTCACCCATAACCAAAAGATTATATCAAATTAACACTTTATTATTCACAATAATAATTAGAGGAAATTCGATTTTATTTATAATAAGTTGGGGTCTTACAGCACTATTCACAAATACGGCACTATTCACCAAAAAATGAAATTTTCTTCTTTTTATCCAAGATGTCTATTATGATTACTATCTTTGATTGTATCCATGTTTTAATCTTTATTTTTGAATTCTGCTTCAAAATTGGTTATTATGGAGTATTATTGAACTTGGATAAACTGAAATACGAATTCCTAATATTTGTTCTTTTATATCACTGGATTCGTTTTTCTTAAGATATTTTTCATCATCCTCAGTCCTAAATGATGAATGATTAACTGATGAAAATCTTTGGCCTGTAGTGCAAAGATGAATGATTACCTAATGAATATCTTTGGTCCGTAGTGCAAAGATGAACAGGTGTTGACATGAACATGATCAACTGGTGATACAAATGAATATCTTTGGCCTGTAGTGCAAAGACGAATATTTGATTCAAGATGTATATTGATTGATGTTACAGGGATAAAATATTGAAGATGAACTTTTAAATTTTAGAAGATAGTAGAATTCTTTCTCTACTTGACTCTTCTAATGGATTGTTGTTTCCGCTGCAGTTGTTGATCTAAAACTTGTTGTCTATTATATTTTATCAGATTTTTCCCTGTTGAAGACTAATGATAATTTGTTGTATATTATCTTAGTCATAATATTCTTTACTGGGCTAGTTGAGCTCACCCATTTCTTTTTTATTCCATTGTTCTTCTCAGGAGGAGAGAATTTAGCAGGAACTAGCCGGGGTATGGAGTAATGATCCAAGATAGTTGTTTTAGTAGTCCTCACTATTTTGTAAAATAGTGTATCAATAATTGTAATGAGGACTCCTTTTGAGTTTGTATACTGTCTATTAGACAATATTTGTATTCAAACTCACAGTATAGGCGTTGTCGTATTCTGCACGACAATTGTATTATTGAAGTTGTATTTATTTCTGTACCATGTATTTAGCGACTCAGAATGGGTGATATATACCTATTTTGGGGGCGTCACAAATGGCATCTAAGCCTATTACTTGCAAAAATCAAACTTTAGATTTGTAGCTAATGATGGATGTGGACTGGTCTTCACAGGGACTTGCACTATGCTACCAAACTTTGAATGTCCATCACCTTCTTCCTTCTTCCATCAGTTTTAATTTTTGGGCAAAGTCATTGCTCGGTTAATAACTTTCCTATAAATGAGAGTCTTCACTTCACAAAACATGATTACACAAATTCTCTGTTGAGAGCCAATAGAATATAAGTATAGCAGCATTGGAGAAGCATTCAACAACAAGTTTAGAATTCAATTTCACAAAGGTATAATCTTTAAAACTGTGTTCTTGATTTTAATTTCTAAGAATACTAGAATTCCTTGAATACTTGTTAATTGATTTGGATATGAAATATCATTGTGTTATAAAAGTTTACATGTATCCATGGTAGCAATGTGACCGATTTTGAACTTTTTACGTAAGGAATTTTAAGTATGGGTTGGATTTCTGTCGAAGCAGAGACCTTTCTAAATTTTCAAGGTAGAGATGCATTCAAGCGCTCCCTACTAGATTCAAAAGCGCATGTGCAACAAGACCGAACCCCAAGAAATGATTCTGACTTCTATTTTCAAAACTGGTGAATTCTAACATGATGATATGATTTGGGCATACATAAAAATAGGTTTAACATGTGGATTTAGGTTCCTTGCATAACATGAATGCTTTGGATTGTGTTAGTATACATGTACTAAAGGAAATGATAGTTTTGAAAATAGACTTTGACGAAACTTATGTACTTTAAGTTCTGATTTTGTGAGCATGCACATATGACCTAACTACACATGAGACGTGATTCAAAGTGATATGCATGTACTAAGATGTATTTTCGCTTGGGTTAAAATAACTTTTAAAAGTGAACTGAAATGTGTTGTAAACTAATATTAGGATCATGATGTTATGTACGTTCTGAACTTAGAGCATGTATGATTAATACTCCCTATGTGATCACACATAACACATACGTACGTCCATCTTGGTTAGACACAATGAAAATTGGTCAAGCATGAGTTAGAGATGTTTTAAAGCAATAAATGATGCTAGTCATGCGTATATGATGAAAACCTTTGTGAGCATGCAAGATTCTTTAACATGTGTATTCGCTATGTGACGATATATATGTATACTTAGAATGAGACTGACCCAGGGAGAGCAAAGCTCAACTCGGTTCAGTAGAGAGGATAAGCCAAGCATTGCGCCATCTCTAAGTTTAACCGGTATGCAATTGCGCCCCCCGCAGATTTTGTTCGATGGTTGTTTGTAATCTGTGAACTTATAACTTGTATGTTATACTGCTTTCGGTCCTATTACATGATGTTTTTCGAGGATCAACGGCATTGAGAAAAGGGATTACTTTTTTACTTTTTTAAACAATTCATCTAGTTTTAAATTTGATTAATTATAAAAAGAAAATTAATGGTTCAAATGCTTTGTAAAGAAAAAAGAAGCTAATAGAGTTCGTAAATTTATCTAGTTGAGTTTATGGGCTAATAAAGGACTTTTATGGGCTAACAAAAAGTACACCCAAAAATGCTACAAGGTGTTCCGAGATTTTTGGCAAAAAAATATGTCGCGATATTAGATTGCAACTAATGTAGATTTTTAAGTAAGTTGGGTTTTGGGATGGTTCTTTGCAACTCTGAGGGGACGATGATAGCAGCTCAATGTGGTTCAATTTTGGGTCCTGCAGACTCTGTTTTGGCTGAGGCGGTCAGCTTTAGGGAGGCTTTAAGTTGGCTTAAAAGACTTGGTGCTTCACAGGTAATTGTTGAATCCGACTCTTCCATGTTAATACAAGCTATTCAGGCTTCATCTTCTTCTCCGAATTATGTGGGTTTGTGGTGAATGAATGTAAGGATTTGGTTGCTTCTATAGTCGATTGTCGCATTTATTTTGTTAGGAGGTCAGCGAATTCTGTTGCACATCTCTTAGCTCGTGCTTCGAATTCTATGTATGTCCAGGAATAGGGCTCTATTCCCCCACCTTTTATTTGTAATGCTCTAAGCTTTGATCTCCGGTTATGAAATTGAATAAATTAATAAGAGACCCTTCTTAATTTCCTCAAATTCTATAGATGGCGAGGAAGAGTTAAAAATGTATTATATACGACAAGTTCATGTCGATATTAAATATGTACGTCAGATAATGTATAAATAAGGAACCCACAATATCACTTCTAATTATACATTCATCGCAATCCACATTCGACATACAAATGATTTTTCAAGTGTATTTGAAGGTACTAACATTACTTCCATATAGGGTGACATGTTTTGTTAATCTTCAAAATATCAACAAAAAAGCCCCAGCCCCAGCCCCAGCCCCAGCCCCAGCCCCATATTGCCTATCAGAAGTGTAAAGACAACAACAAGATCTTGAAATAAATACCTCTGGGTCAGAATTGCTATAAATCTACTATTTACAATACTTCATATTGCAGTCAACTAAAAGCCAGATCATAAACTTCCCAACAAATTAATTTTCTACTTTTGTGTTATCAACCAATTAAGAAATCATTTAAATTATTCGAGAGAAGCTGCAGTTTCCGAAACCTTTGTCCCTCAGTGAGCATGATGGTCGCGGATGGCCACTTCTCTGCAATTGAGATTTGCTCAAAATGAACAACTGTCGCAAAGAATCAATCCATCCTTGTTCACATCGAGTTCGTCATTTGGCTGGCCTCAGCTTCACTCATTGCATCAAACTCAAACCAGTCTAGCACCAAAATTCAGCAACAACCGGCAATTGGAACAAATGTGTCCCCACGAGGTGACAATGGCAAGCAACCCACATCCTCAATCGTTTTATGGTAAAGCACTTTCTGCACGTAGAATACCAAATAGCCCTGTGAGGATTTGACCACCTCTTCATCAACTTCTGTTATCCAAGCATCATCACATTTGTACCATTGGTTCTTCAATCGCAAATAAGTCACATAATGGCCAGATTCTAGCATCCCTGAATGGGTTACCACAGCAAATACCTCAAACTTTGTGGAAAGATCTGACTCATCGCTCTCAAAAGCAAAGATTCTGTTCCCAAACCTTTTTCTGACGATTGAAGATGATAAATATGGGGTCATGTCCAAGGAGAAAGGGATCTGCAAATGGCGGTCGATTTTTCTCGACATTTTTCTGACTGCAGAGTGTTCAAATCGTTTAATATGTAAACACAACACCAATGGGAGCCTTCTGATTGACATTTGCTTCAATGCCTCGTGCTTTTCTTGACAATTTTGGCAGAACAATTTCTGGTCTGAACCCAACTTCTCTGGCCTTGTAAAAAGATCCAAGCAGCCCCCAAGAGTAAAAGTGCCGGTGTTCTCAGTTTGCTTGCTCGGTTTGTTAGCTAAATCTGTAAAAGAGGAAGTGCTTGTGTTTAAGTCGAGAGAAATGTCCATGCATGGATCATAAGTTGTGGAAGTGAATCCGCATGTTGTACAAGTGACATCTGATCTCAGTAGGCCAGAGAACACTCTATGAGCAATACAATGGCAGTCTCCATTATCTGCATAACAGTAAAATGCGTTTGTTTCATCAGTTAACCAGAACTACTGAACTAGTACACATACCCAGAAGTATACTTTATTTTTTTCCTTTCCGAAACTTGAAGCAAGCTGCATTTGCTTAATTGAGTTTTTCTTTTATGCATTTCAACCACCTCATTCACAATGGCATCTACTTGATCCCTCGAACCAAATAATATTTTAGAAAGCACTTTGTTGTTATGCTATTGTTTTTATAGTAAGATAACCGTGTAGATCATGCCAGGTATGTGCATTGTAAACTACACTCCCCATGACTTGTGAAGCTAAAAACTAAATCTCATCAGCATAATTACCTTTACTTGGATTTTTTGCCTTCCCTTCTTTCTCATGGATCCTGTCTAGCATTGAGATGAGGAATTCATGAGCATCTTGCTGCTCATAACTAGCAAGATTTTCTGAAAGTTGCCACCAACTGCAAAAGTAAATAAATAATATACATTTAAAAATCAACGAGAGTCGATCAATTCCGAATGCAGCACCATTTTCATATAATTATTAGAGTGAGAGATATAAATGCTTAGATGTATGCAGAATAAAATTGAAATTTTAACAAATAATTTGTAATACACTCTGTCAAGGATTACCAATTTGGTAGTAAATTTAAGCATGCAATCAATTCGTTCAATAAAAAAACACATGCAATCAATGATTCAAAAGTATACAGACACCAACAAAACAACTCCAATTATCTATCACATAGCATTCAACTTAATTGAGGAAGAAATGGTAACATAGAAGCCTCTAAGGAAAACATTGTTGATTTTTAGAAATGACTCCTGGAGTTCAAAGTGTAAGTTAATATCCCAATACTAAGGTTAATTGTGCATACAACTGCAAAAGATTTTTGTGTCTGAAAACATTTTGAAGCAAATAATTAATTTTTTATAGTTCAAGCAAATGGCGTCTAAATGGCAGAAACAGGTTCTCTAACTTGTCTTGCAGTTCACAAAAGAAATTAAAAAGCTTAGAGACACATTCTAACAGTTAAAAAAAGAAGAAATAAAAATAAAACAAGCAAACTTTAAAGATCATTCACTAAAGCAAGAATTCAGTAATATTTACACGAAATACATTAGTTACATAAAATGGCAAACCTGTAAAGAAACTGAGCTGGACTATAAGGGCTCCTGTCACCAGAAAACACAGCAGAAAAGATAACATCAATGTCACAGGGCAAACATAGTCGGTCGGATGACCTTTTTCGACAAGTATCACGATTGTGCCGATCACCAAGGAAGTAATTCCTCAAAGGGGGTGCATGAAGCAACGCTTGCAATACAGAATTCATAAAACATGTATTTCCCAAATTGTTCAAACCCCTCAAACCCAATGGAAAACATGATTTGGACCTCCGATCCTTATCCGACACCATCTTTTTTACATTCTTAGAATACAAATCCACCCCAAAATCCAATCTTTTCCTCTTACTATACCTCAATTCACCGCCCACAACACCATTATCAATTCTTGGCAATCCCATAATATGTTTACTCATAACAGCCTTATCAAAATCAGGATCATACATCTGATCACAACACACGCAACAATAAAGCTCAGCCCTTTCTATGTCTACAGCAATCTCATGGCCATTCTCAGACTGATTGTGCAACAGGGCATGATTTGATTCAGAAGACAAAGAACAAGAAACTGATGAACAGATCAAACATATATAAAATTTACCTTGATACCCAGAACAAAAACTACATCTGGGTATCTCTGATCTGGATTTCTCAATCATTTTTCTACCATATGGACTAGTTTTTATGAAACTCTGGATCAAATTATAGCCACTAAGGCCATGCTTAAGCTTGTAATCTGCAAGATGCTTGCAGGGCTTTGGATTTATGTATGAGAGATTCCTTTGGGACATAGCCGATTGATGATAGAGACTGAAAGAAACTAGCTTTATTGATGTGTTAAAACATACAGAATTACCTCATAAACAAAAAGTATGATAAAAACAAAATATATTCTCAATAATCAAAATCCACAAAGAATATGTTAATAATGAAATAATTTATTGAACAACAAAATTTAATTGGATTTGAAGGTTCGAGGACATCAAAAGAGATGTGATTTGATTTGTTAAAGTGTTTTTTTTTATATAAAAAACATATGATTTTGACCAGAAAATTAGAAGATTGAGAAAAAAGAGGGCAACAGATCCTAACTGATGAAGGGAAGATGGAGTCGGCAGAGGGGCTCATGTTTTCCTGTATGTAGCATAACACTATATTTTACCCTCTTCAACTTTGGAGCAATCTGGATCGTTAATAATTCTCAAACCAAAAGGAGAAAAGGATATAATCTGAACCGTCCATAAGGTCAACATGATTGACAATATGTAGGGAGGGGTTGGTGCTTTTTTATGCACTATCCTTGGCAAAGAATACTTTTGGAATTGACAACTTCAACCACAAACTGCCGGCCGTTCAACCGGTAAAATTCGGTCCAAACCGAATCGAAATTGGTCAAATTTTGATACCAATATCGGTACCGGTTGGACCGATATATCGAACTGGCGGTATCAATTTTTATCAAAAATTAATATAATTACTATATTATTATTATTATTTTATTATTATTATTATTATTATTTTATTATTTTTATTAATATTATTTTTATTATTATAATTATTATTTTATTATTATTATTATTAATTATTTATTAATAATAATAAAAAATTAGAAAACCGATATATACCGGTCCGATCTGGTTCGATTTATACCGATCCATGAAAACCATGTCCTGAAATCAGATCAAATTAATCCCAGATATACCTGGGTTTTCAGATCTAAAGATCGAACCGATTTATATTTATCTTAGAACCTACCGATTCGGTCCAAAACCGAAAAAAATCGGTTTATTTGCACACCCCTTAAAACTGCACGTATCTACTACGTTTGTAATGAAATAATAGAACAAAGGAAAGAATAAAACGGAGAGAAATGAAATTAAAAAAATTATTTGGTGATTGTTTTCAACGATAAAAATTAGAAAAATGATATTTTAGATGAAAAAAATATATGATATTTTTATATGATCTGTGACGCCCCCAAAATAGGTATACATCACCCATCTTGAGTCGCCAAATACATGGTACATAATTTAAATACAAATTTCTTTGATACAGTACGACAAAACGTAGCTGAGAGTTTCAACACAGATAATGTCTCGTAGAGAGTATACAAACTCAAATAAAGTCCTCATTACATTTATTGTCACACTATTTTATAGAATAGTGAGTACTACTAAAATAACCATCCTGATGGCCAATCCGTCTCCGACAGTCTAAATACAAATTTATATTCTCATTTCAAGAGAATAGCAAATGAAAGAAAGGGTGAGCTCAACTAGCCCAGTAAGAAATAGACTAAAAGACAATGTGCACCCCAAACTTTACTCCGGTGTTGATATTTGCACCCCAAAGTGAAAAAGGTGTCTAAGTACACCCCAAACTTCAATTTACTTAACAAAAGGCACACTTGAATCACTTAACCGGTCAAAAATGACCGGCTAAGGCTGTAATGTTTATAACAGAGGGGTAAAGTTGGTAGTTCTCCATTTCCAACCAAAGAGCTTCATCTCTACACCAAACAAACAATGTCTTGAAGTATACTATAAGTTACCAAAATTAGCAACTCCCTCTTTCTCTCTCCAAATCTGAAAACTGCCCTGAACTGCAAACTTCATCATCAATGGCGTAAAGCAAAACCTATAATCACTAAAATCCTTGCGTCTGAAACAATCGAATATTTGGGTTGCCTCAAAATCTAAATTCTTCATATCTTATATCAACTTTTTTAGGAATTTTGATTTAAAGAGTGAAGAAGAGTGAGAGTGATTTTGGAGAGAGAAAATAGAAAGAGTGGTATGTGTATGAAGACAAAGAGAAGGAGAGAGTGGTGTGTTACATTTTTTGTTCCTAAATTAATATCTTTTGAGTAGCCTGTAAAATAAGAATTTTGAGTAACCTCGATGCTAAATTGTCTCTCCTAAGTATGGGAACTGCACTCGTCCCCTCGAGTAGCTCTTGTGAAAGGTGGTTCGACATGTAATTGCTAGTTGCAAACCCCGTGGAGTTCTGCATTCGCACCTTCATCATACGATGGCGTCTCCCCATTTACTAAATATAATTGTGGGGTATGTATAGTGAAAGAGCTGAGCGTTGTGGCAAGTTAAATACCAACTTTAGCAGCAAGACTAACCTTCTCTCCAAAAAAGATTTTGGGCCATCTCCAACTCACCTTCTCTGCAACAAGCAGCAACACAGCGAGATAACTAACACTGTCGGGAACCACATCGGCTAGACCCATTCGCTCAAAAAGTTCAAGTGCTTTAACTCTATCTCCTTGCATTACCAATGCCATAATCATAGTGTTCCATGTGACAAGACTCTTTTTACAACTCATATTACTAAAAACCCAAAAAGCTTTATCCACAAGCCCACATTTGCATACATATCTATAACAGCACTACACACTTGGACATTATAATTTAGTTTCTCACATATTATATAATTATAAACTTTTTCCCCTCTTGTCAAAGACCTAATCATGAAAGCAAAGTGCACAGAGCTCCAAGCAAAGTAACCTCATTCGGCTTCAAATTCATTAAGCATTACAAATGGACAGTAAACTCATCAATTTCAAACTTCATCTCTCATCGGTCGCATTTCAAGAAACAATTTAACCACCTCACTCTCACACCAATCGTAATTTACATACCCGGATAACATTGAATCAGAGGTGATCAATCTTCTTAGGAGTTGCATTAAAGAGAGCTTGTGCTTGTGTAAAATTTTGATCTTTAATGTATGCCAAAATAATGGTATTCCAAGTGAATACATTTCGTTCAGGCATTTCATCGAACATGCATGATATAGCTGCTTCATTTGGGCAAATTGATCACTTGCTTTTCTGTGCCGGCAATTGCGAACATTTCCTTCAAACTCATTAAATCGGAGATCTAAGAACTTTAATTTGGGTAATTCAAGTAAGGGAATTTACCGGCAAACCTGTTGTTACTGACGTCCAGTTCGTATAAAATTCTCAAGTCCTTGAACTTCCTGGGAATAGTACCACAGAACCTATTGGAATTGATATGAAACAATGCGAAATCCGTGAAAAGCCCAAGTTCCTCTGGCAAATACCCAGCAATGTCATCGTGATTGAGGTCGATACCGGCCACAGTACAATCGGAAGATTGTATTTGTAATACAAAAGCTGCCGCTGCTTGATGTAAAGGGTTTCGGCGTCGGTGAGGGGGCCATGGGTAATGCTTTCGATTTTAAGGAAGAAGAAGCAAAACAAAGTGAAGTTGGTAAGGAGAGAGAATGAGAAGAAACCCTCTACTGAACTGCTCTTCTTCTTCATCTCACACTAGTTAGGACTTAAAAGACTTAAACACCCCTCCAGATCCACACGTGTGCCTTAGCCAGTCACTTTTGACCGGTTAAGTGTGTAAAGTGTGCAATCTGTTATCAATAAGTAAAGTATGGGGTGTACTTAGACACTTTTTCACTTTGGGGTGCAAATATCAACACCGGAGTAAAGTTTAGGGTGCAATTTGTCTTTTAGTCTAAGAAATATTATGACTAAGATAATGCAGAATAATTTATCGTTAGCCTTCAACAGTGTTAAACTGATAAAATATAACAAACATCAAGTTTAACTACAGCGGAACAAGCAATCCATTAGAAGAGTCAAGTAGAGAATAAAATCTACTATCTTCTATGATTTAAAATGTTTTTTGTAAGACCCCGAATTTTATGAAATAAAAGTATTCAATTTTTCTTATAATTATAATTCAGTAAATGATTAAATTGATAAAAAGTTTAAAGTTAAGGGTGAGATATGAATTTTTTTTCAAAATACGCAAGTGGTTATAAAATATTCAATTAATGTCGGGGAATATTCGTTTGGTCGTGGAATATTCTTTCTGTCGGAGAATATTAAACGACGACAGTAGCGTGACCATTCAGGGCCCCATAACGAATAACTGTCGGATGAAGAAAATGATAAAACTTGAGTTTTCATAAATAACGGCGTAGTTATTCACAGAATTAACAACGTTGGAATACCGGTGGTTAAAATACAAAGAATCTGGCGTGGATGCTTGTGATGATTTTTGAATTATTGATTCTTACGTAAGAAGGCACTACTCAATAATTGTTACAGTAATTACTGTTCAATATTTTATTTTATTGCCGCACTGAAAATGTCTTGGGAGAAGTTCCAAGAACTTTTCAACGACAAGTAATTTCCCGAAAATATTCGTCACATGAAAGAGGTAGAGTTCATCAAGTTGAAGCAGAACAATATGACTGTGTCACAGTATGAAGCTAAGTTTGCCGAGTTATTTCGGTTTGCATCTCACTTGGTTAATAATGAGGAGAGAATGACGCGGATGTTTCTAAGAGATTTGAAACCCAAGATACATCAATATCTAATTTCTCATAAATTGTGTTTGTATTCAGATGTTATAAATAGGGCTCAATTATTGGAGCGCGATAACGAGTTAACCCAACCAAGAGAAAGTAGCCAGCAAAATGATAATAACAGTGGTAGCAGTCATCGAAGCGGTGACAACAAACGTGGAGGGAATCAACATGCCAAAAATGGTAACCAGTTCGGTGGTAATCATGGCCAAGACAATAAGGGTGATCATTTCAAGAAGAGGAGATTCAACAATGATGGAAAGACGCCAGCACCAGCACCCGTTGTTAAAGAAGTAGAACGACCACCTATCATATGCTTCAAATGTGGAGGGGAGGGACACATCAGTCCAACCTGCGCGATGCCGTCCAAAGCGTGTTATAATTATGGAAGAGAATGTCACCTAGCTCGATTTTGTCGTGCACCGAAGACAAGTCCAGCTGGGATGGAGGCACCAAAGGTCTAACTTGTCAACGAGTCAAGGCGGAGCATCAAGTTCCAAAAGGTCCATTGCAACCACTTGAAATTCCAGAATGGAAGTGGGAGCACATTACCATGGATTTCATTACCGGTCTTTCTAAGGTTTCTCAAGGCATAGATGCGATTTGGGTCATTATTGATAGATTGACCAAGTCTGCTCATTTCTTACCAATACGAGAAACTTATACACTTGAACGTCTTGCTAGTATGTACATAAATGAGATTATAAGATTGCATGGTATGCCAGTATCAATAGTTTCTGATCGAGACCAAAGATTCACTTTAAGATTTTGGGTTAGTTTGCAAAAAGCTATGGGCACGAATTTACGATTTAGTTCGGCATATCATCCTCAAATGGACGGGCAGTCGGAGAGGACTATTCAAACTCTTGAAGATTTATTAAGACTCTGTGTTCTTGACTTCAAAGGAAGTTGGAACAAGTTTTTACTATTGGTGGAGTTTTCCTACAACAATAGTTATCAAGCAAGTATTGGCATGGCTCCATTTGAGGCGTTGTACGAAAGAAAGTGTCGTTCTTCAGTATGTTGGGATGAGGTAGGTGAAGCAACGTTGTTGGGACCAGAGTTGGTACGTATGACTACAGAAAAGATTTAAATGATCCGACAACGTATAAAAATCTCATAAGATCGAAAAAAGAGTTATGCTGATCTTCATCGAAAGGACGTGGAATTCAATATTGGAGATCATGTGTTGTTACGTGTTGCTCCATGGAAAGGAGTTACGAGATTTGGAAAGAGAGGAAAGCTCAATCCTCGATTCATTAGCCCATTTTTAATCCTCGATCGAGTAGGAACTGTGGCCTATAGACTCGCCTTACCGCCAAGTATGTCTCGTGTTCATAACGTTTTTCATATATCTATGTTACGTAAATATATGAAAGACCCGAACCACATTATTGAATTAGAACCAGACGAGATAGAGGAAGATTTAACGTATGAAGAGTTACCTGTAAAAATCTTGGATAAGAAGGATCATATTCTACGCTCCAAGGTTATACCTCAAGTCAAAGTTTTGTGGAGAAACTACGATGTTGAGGAAATGACCTGGGAGTTAGAATTTGGAATGAAGTCAAGGTATCCTCACCTCTTCGACATATCAGGTACGCACCCTAATTTCGAGGACGAAATTTCATAAGAAGGGGAGGTTATAAGACCCCAACTTTATTAAATAAAGATTAAATTTTCTCGAAATATATTTTTGAGTATTATGGTGTGGATATGATATAATTTTATAGTTATGGGTATTATTTACAAATTTTGCAAAGTAAGCAAGTGGTTATATAATATTCGATTGGTCAGAGAATATTCGTTTTAATAGGAATATTAAGACGACCAAGACAATCATTGGTGGACCCCACAACGAAAAGTATTGTCGTAGTTAGAAAATGATGTAATTATCTTTTTATAAAAATAACGGCGAAAGTTTTACTGTTAAACCGTTGAACTACCGGTGGTAAAAGTACAAGAATGTCTGGTCAGGTTAAGTAGTAATACTCAGTATTGATTATTGATGCTTACATGAGAAGTCACTCAGTTATACTCAATTATTGCAACAGTAATTGCTGCATCAAATCTCTCATATTATTGATTCAATTATTGCCACAGTATCATCTGCATAATATTTTATATTATTAAATCAATAATTGAGATGACAAAGTTATTCATATTATTAATTGAAATATTGACAATGTCTAGAAAGTTCTGTCAAGGAGAGGTTTGGTCACCTAATTGCGCGCCAATAGGGAGAAATATCAGAAATCCCCCTCTTTCCTGGGGATGATCTGGTTGCTAAATATTATGAGTTATAATATTAATGATAAATAAGTCCGTGTTGATTAAAGATGAATTTGATATTTCCATTGTGTTGGGATTATTAGTGTTAATGGAAATCGACATCTATTTCGATAATAATTGATGTCTGGAGGTTATATTGACCAATTGGGTAATTAATCGGATAAATGAGCAATTAATTGCTATTATTTCACATGCTTATAACTATTTGTTCACATGTGTGTACTATTGATTTACATTCATGTACTATTAGGGGAGGTGGTGCAAGATTGATAATACTTGCATGATTAAGTTAAAAATGGAAGTATAGACGGTGGTATTATACTGTAATTAGTTTTTTCACATGAATGAACTATTAAGTCACATTATTTACTATTAGGGGAGGTGGTGCAAGTTTGATAATACTTGCAGGACTAAATTAAAAATAAAGAAAAATAGGAAGGTATTATACTGTAATATTTCGAGCCCCAAAACGTGCAATTATTGAAACTATATTTTCCTATAAATATAAGCTCATTTTTTCTTTCATTCTCACCAATTCACTAAGTCTCAAAAGAGCAATTATTATAGAGAGAAATTATAGAGAGAAAGAAAAAGAGAAGTCTGCTACCTCACTATTCCAGTATCCAGTTTCTTCTAAGGTAAGGGATATTATTCCTTCGTATTCATGAAGAGAGTTATTTTCTTTCAATACTTGTAAGGGTTGTTATTCCATTCTTTATTATTATGTTGGAATAACCTGTCTATGTGAAGTACCGCATTCGTGGTGAAATTCTTCTGTTATTCCATTCTTTATTATTCTGTTGGAATAACATGTCTGTGCGGTCTATCGCATGCCTGGTGAATTCTGTTGTTATTCCATTCTTTATTATTCTGTTGGAATATCCTGTTTGTGCGGATTACGCATGACCTGGTTCCTTCTTTATTATTCTGTTGGAATATCCTGTCTGTGCGGATTACGCATAACCTGGTTCCCTTCTTTACTATTTTGTTGGAATATCCTGTCTATGCGGATTATGCATGACCTGGTTCCATTCTTTTTTATTCTGTTGGAATAACCTGTCTATGTGGACTACCACATGCATAGTGATTGATCCTTCGTATTCATTCCTTATTAAATTGTGGAAATGATCTGTCTACGTGGATTACCGCATGACGGGCGAAAATCCATTTGTAGTTTCATATATTCTATTATACTCAGTTGGATAAAGTTTTGGCTTCTATACTCCATGAAATTAGTGGAATATCCTTGATATTTGCGCTTCATCCCGTATATTTTCATGAAAATATTCTTCTGAGCATTCTTGAACTTGTTTTATTGAATTCTTATATCATTGTCATCATCATCCTCATGTTTATAATATGTTGAAAGTCATCTTTGGCCTGTAGTGCATAGATGGACTTGGTATGATTATGACCAGGGATTATTCGGTATAATCATGACCGTAATGTTACAAATGATGTGGTAAAAGTCCTCATTGGCCGTAGTGCATTGATGAACAGTTGTTGGCATGATCATGACTATTGATGAATACACGAATATCCTTGGCCCGTAGTGCATGGATAATTTGTGGTTGTGATACTAATGAATATCCTTAGCCGTAGTGCAGGGATAATGTGGTTTATTTATTAAGCTGAGTCTCAGCGATAAAAGTGATAAAAAAACCTTTTAAATCATAGTAAGATAGTAGATTTTATTCTCTACTTGACTCTTTTAATGGATTGCTTGTTTCACTGCAGTTAAACTTGATGTTGGTTATATTTTATCAGTTTAACACTGTTGAAGGCTAACGATAAATTATTCTACATTATCTTAGTCATAATATTTCTTACTGGGCTAGTTGAGCTCACCCTTTCTTTCACTGTTCTCTTCAAGAAATGAGAACGTAGCCCAGACTAGTCGGGGAACGGAGTGATGGTCCGAGATGGTGGCTGTAGTAGTCCTCAATATTTAGTATGATAATAAATGTAGTGAGGTTTGAATTTGAGTTTGGATATTGTCTATGAGACAATATTCGTGTAAAAACTCTCAGCTCATGTTGTATAATTAAGTTTGTATTTTGTATTCAGTACCATGTATTTGGCGACCCAAGATGGGTGATGTATACCTATTTTGGGGGCGTCACAACTAATAATCCCAACACAATGGAAATATCAATTTCATCTTTAATCAATACGAACTTATTCATCATTAATATTATAACTCACAATATTTAACAACCAGGTCGTTCCTAGGAAAGGGGCTTTCCGATAAGGATTTCTCCTTATCGGGCGCAATTAGGTGACCAAACCTCTCCTCGATGTAACTTTTAGGCATTGTCAATATTGCAAATAATAATATGAATAACTTTGTCGTCTCAATTATTGATTTAATAATATAACATATTATACAAATGATACTGTGACAATAATTGAATCAATAATATGAGAGATATGATGCAAAGAATTATCAGAGTAATAATTGAGTATAATTGAGTGACTTTTACGTAAGCATCAATAATCAATACCGTGTGCTACTACGCAACCACACACATATTATCGTATTTTTTACTACCGAGTAGTTTAATAAAGATTAATCTGTGGTAACACTTTTGCCGTTATTTTTATAAAATGATAATTACGCTGTTTTTAACTACGACAATACTTCCGTTAGGGGTCCACTAATGATTGTACATCGCAGCACTCAATATTCTCTGTTAAAATGAATATTCCCCGACCAATCAAATATTATATAACAACTTGCATACTTTGAAAAATTTATAAATACTACCCATAATATTCAAAAAAATATTTCGAGAAAATTAAATCTTTATTCATAAAATTTGGGGTTCTTACATGATCTCTCTTATATGAATAGTTAGCGGGCCTCACATCTATGTGTATAATTATCAAATTCCTAAAAATTCTTTTTCTAATGAAAAAAATTCTTTTTATTTATTTGATTTTCATTTGTATGGGAAAGGTGGTGAAATAAATTTCATTCCAATAGAATCTATGGATGTAATAATTATGTCATCCTAACAAGCAAAATATACACTTCAAATAACACATATGCATCTAAAGTGTTGATAGGGATGATACCTGTCACCACATCCTGTGAAGGAACAACATCACTCACAGACATATTAAACATTCTGGCGGTCGGTCAACTCTGACCTCCAGCTGTAGCTACTGTTGACTTATTATTACTATTATCCGGTGCTCGATTTCCCCCTCCTCCTTGGTTCTTAGGTTTTGGAAAGTTCCTCATTAAATGATCCAACGAATCACAATTGAAACATCTAATCCTAATAGGGTTAGGACATTGTGGGGAATAGTGTCCATCCTGACCACAGTTGAAACATTTGTTCTTAAGACACACACCCTTATGTTTTCTCCCATATGTGACACAAGGGCCAATTTTGTTGTTCTTGTTGTTGTTATTAAAATTGTTTGTGACGCCCCCAAAATAGGTATACATCACCTATTCTGAGTCGCCAAATACATGATACAGAATACAAATACAAACTTAAATATACAACATGAGCTGTGAGTTTCAATTCAAATATTGTCGTCTATACAGTATTCAAACTCAAAATAAGTCCTTATTACATTTATTATTACACTATTTCACAGAATAGTGAGGACTACTAATGCAAACATCTGGACTGTCACTCAGTTCCCCGACCAGTCCTAGCTATATTCTCATTTCCTGAAGAGAACAATGAAAGAAAAGGGTGAGCTCAACTAGCCCAGTAAAAAATATTATGACTAAGATAATGCGGAATAAATTATCGTTAGCCTTCAACAGTGTTAAACTGATAAAATATAATAACATCAAGTTTAACTGCAGCGAAACAAGAAATCCATTAGAAGAGTCAAGTAGAGCATGATGTAAGACCCCAAAATTTATGAATAAAGATTTAATTTTCTCGAAATATTTTTTAAGTATTATGGTGTGAATTTGATATAATATTATAGTTGTGGGTAGTATTTATAAATTTTACAAAGTAAGCAAGTGGTTATAAAATTGTTGTCGAGGAATATTCGTTTGGTCGTGGAATATTCTTGCTATCGGGGAATATTTGTACGACGGCGCAGCCTTGTGTGGGCCCCATAATGGAAAGCGATTGGATGAAGAAAACGATAAGTATAAGTTGTTTATAAATAACGGCATAGTTGTTACCGTTAATACTGTTGGAATACCCGGTGGTTAAAATATAGTAATACGCTAGTGTTACACAAGAGTAGCACCAGATTGCACCAATTATTGATTCTTACGTAAGAAGGCACTACTCAATAATTGTTACAAGAATTATCGCTCAATATTTTATTTTATTGATTCAATAATTGCTACGTTGATATTTTATATTATTGTTGTTTCAATAACTGTCGCTACACAGTATTTTCCATTATCATATCAATAATTCATATTATTTGAATAATATTATTAGATAGCATTATTGGCAATGTCTAAAAAGTTCTGTCTAAGGAGAGATTTGGTTATCTAATTGCGCGCCAGTAAGGAGAAATCCTTATTGGAAAGCCCTCTTTCGGGAACAACCCGATCGATGATGATTGTGATTACGTAATATTATTTATGAATAATTAATTATTAATTTATATGATAAGGAAAATATTCATTTTATGTGGATATAGATGGAGAAAAGTTTTAATGTGACAATTGTTGAAAATTGATATTTTATTTTTTCTGATAAAAGAATTTATTTAAATATATTATTATATTATAATAATATAATAATGGTGATATTTTTATAATGAATGTGTGGTATATGAATAAATGAGGAGGACGAGTATTTTTGTTGCAATAAATGTTAAAAACATGTTAAACATGTTGGTGGGCCCAATTTTTGACTGAAATATGATTATAGCCTGCAAAATCGTCCGTATATGGATTTCGGTTAATTTCTGTTTGAAATTTGGAAAACCTTAAACTTACAAAGTTGTAGAGAATTGAATTTCCTATAGAAGGACATAAGATTCAAATTTTTCTGATAAATGGGCTATTTATTATGAATTGTTAAAGTTTCGGAATATTGGGTTTGAATTGATTTTATTAAAAAAAATATTTAAAACATGTTTGGTGTGTTGGTGGGACCCACTTGCATGTGTTAGTTATTGAAATCAGATGGCAAGGTGTGCGTAGGAAAATAAAATAAATATATTAATATTTTATTAAATTTTCTGCTTTGGTGTTCTAAGCATTTTCTGATAAATAGGATGCTTAAGTTAGAATTGAAAATCACACCAGAAACTGAAGTTTTTTCTCTCTATATTATCGAGCGTATTTTTGTGAGTATTTAGATATCTTGAGTGTTGCTATACGGTGCAAGTTCCTTCAACGTTATATCCAATATTCCAGTCAGAACTACTGTTATTTTGAGGTAAGGGATGTTATTTTCTTCGTAAATGATATTATTTTCTTCAATATCATTATGCCGAATTATTGATATGAGTTTTATTGTGGAATTTCTACCTTTTTGTGTCAAAGTTACTATTCACGTATACAATACTATTCACGTATACGGCACTATTCACCAAAAAATGAAATATTCTCTTTTTCATCCCAGATGTCTATTATGGTTACTATCATTGATTGTATCCATGTTTTGATCTACATTCTATACTTGTTTTGTTAAAATTTTGGCTTTTATACTCCATAAAATTAGTAGAATATCCTTGATATTTGTGCTTCATCCAGTATTTTTTCATGGAAATATTATTCTGAGCATTCTTGATAAGTTTTAACTTTTTCATGCTGGGGAACTATTCACGGGGTTATTATTCTCGAAGTTACTATTCACTGGATACTAATCACTCGATTACTATTCACCCAGTGTGACGCCCCCAAAACAGGAATACATTACCTATTCTGAGTAGCCAAATTCTGATTTCTCCTTATTGGCGCGCAATTAGGTGACCAAACCTCTCCTTGACAGAACTTCTAGACATTGTCAATATTGTAAATAATAATATGAATAACTTTGTCGTCTCAATTATTGATTTAATAATAATAAATATTATGCAGATGATCTTGTGACAATAATTGAATCAATAATATGAGAGATATGATGCAGCAATTACTGTAGCAATAATTGAGTATAACTGAGTGACTTCTCACGTAAGCATCAATAATCAATACCATGTGCTACTATGCAACTACGCGTAGTACTATACTTTTAACACCGGGTGTTTCAACAGTTTTAACGGTAACACTTTCGCCGTTATTTTTATAAAAAGATAATTCTTTCATTTTCTAACTACGACAATACTTCGGTTGTGGGGTCCACCAATGATTGTGTCGTCGTACGGATATTCCCCGACAAAAAGAATATTCCCCGACCAAATGAATATTTTATAACAACTTGCATACTTTGCAAAATTTATAAATACTACCCACAACTATAACATTATATCAAATCCACTCCATAATATAAAAAAATAAAAAATTTATTTCGAGAAAATTAAATATTTGTTCATAAAATCTGGGGTCTCACAATCTCCCCTCCTTATGGAATTTCACCCTCGAAATTTACGTACGTACCTGGTATTCGAAGAGATGAGAATACCTTGCTTTCTTTTCGGATTGTACCTTCCCGATTATTTTCTCTGTATCATGATTTTCCCATTGCTCATCTCCTGTATTTCAGATATCATTCTAGAATATATCTTCAAAACAAAGGTCAATTGACATATCACAAATTGTCAATTTATCGAGTAAAAAAAATTTCGGCTTAGGTAAGTCACACACTAGCGAAGTATATTACTCGTCTCTCCCCTCCTAGTTCTAGACTCATATCTCTGCCAGCAACCATATCCCTAAGCTTTGATACCAACTGTGACGCCCCCAAAACAGGAATACATTACCTATTCTGAGTCGTCAAATACATGGTACATAATACAAATACAATCTTAAATATACAACATGAGCTGTGAGTTTGAATACAAATATTGTTTACTAGAGAGTATACAAACTCAAAAGGAGTCCTCATTACTATTATTATCACACTATTTCACAGAATAGTGAGGACTACTAATGCAAACATCTAGGACCATCACTCGTTCCCGACTAATCCCATTACGTTCTCATTTTTCAAGAGAAAACGGTGAAAGAAAGGGTGAGCTCAACTAGCCCAGTAAGAAATATTATGACTAAGATAATGCAGAATAAATTATCATTAGCCTTCAACAGTATAACAACTATTAGAATATAATAGACAACAAGTTTTAGATCAAAAACTGCAGCGGAATAAACAATCCATTAAAAGAGTCAAGTAAAATATAACATCTACTATCTTCTATGATTTAAAAAGTTTTTCACCAACTTTATCGCTGAGACTCAGCTTAATAAATAATCCACATCATCGAATCATCCCTGAACTACGGCCAAGGATATTCTTTAGTATCACGACCACGAATTATCCATGCACTACGGCTAAAGATAATCTTGTTTTCATCAACGGTCCTGATCATGCCATAAAATAATTCATCTTTGCACTACGGCTAAAGAGAATCCATAGCCATAAACATACCAAAAACTGTCCATCAATGCACTACGGGCCAATGAGGACTTTTACCACATTATTTGTAACATTACGGTCATGATTACACCGAATAATCCCTGGCCATAATCATACCAAGTCCATCTATGCACTACAGGCCATATATGACTTTCAACAAAATATAAACATGAGGATGATGACAATGATATAAGAATTCAATAAAACAAGTTCAAGAATTAATTTATCCAGAACTAATAATATCCAAATTGTCAACACGACATCTTTGCTTTGTAGAGTAAAATTCAAGAATGCTCGGAAGAATATTTCCATGAAAAGATCTTTGGATGAAGCGCAAATATCAAGGATATTCCACTAATTTCATGGAGTATAAAAGTCAAAACTTTAACTAACTGAGTATAATAAAGAATGGAATAACAAAAGAAATCACCATGTATGCGGTACTGCCGATGACAAAGTTATTCTAATGTAATACTAAATAACGGAACGTGTCAAAGTAAATTCGCACCGCATGTGGGATGTTCCAATGTAATAATAAAGAATGAAATAACAATGAAATCACCATGCACGCAGATTTCAGATGTATAAAGTTATTCCAATGAATACTAATAAGGATGAGAATCAGTCCCACAGAAAGCGCAAAGAGACAGGATATTCCAATGTAATAATAATAAAGAGCGAAACCCGAATTAAAGCGTGAAACGCATGCACGTGATATTCCAATGTAATAATAAAGGCGGAATCAAGTCCGCAGAAAACGCATGCATGTGATATTCCAAATGTAATAATAAAGACGGAATAATAGAAAAATGTCACCAAGTATAGGGTAGCCCGCGTATACAGGTTATTCCAACAGAATAATAAAGAATGGAATAACATAAGTTCTCTTAATGAATACAAAAGAAATAATACTACCTACGAGTACAACAAATAATATTCCCCACCTGAGAAGAAACTGGATATAGAAGTAGTGAATTAGCAGAATACTTTTCTTCTTTCTCTCTATAATTTCTCTCTATAATAATTGCTCTATAGCTTTAGTGAATTGGTGAGAAATGAAGGAAGAATGAGCTCTATTTATAGGAAAATATAGTTTCGATAATCAGACGTTTTGGGGCTCGAAAAATTACAAAGACAATACCTTCAACTTTTCTTTCATTTTTTATTTAGTCCTGCAAGTATTATCAAACTTGCACCACCTCCCCTAATAGTAAATAATGTGAATCAATAGTTCAATCATATGAATCAATAGTATAATCATGTGAAAAAATTAATTACGGTATAGTACTGTAAGACCCCAACTTTTTAATGAATAAAATCGAATTTCCTCTATTTATTATTGTGAATAATAAGGTATTAATTTGATATAATACATTGGTTATGGGTAAAATGTGCAAATTTTGCAAAATAAGCAAGTGGTAATAAAATATTCATTGTTCTGGGAATATTCGTTTCGTCGTGGAATATTCTTTTTCCGTTGGGAATATTCGCATAACCAAGCAATGACCATTTGTGGGCCTCATAACGGATAACCGCTGTCGGGATGAAGAAAACGACAAAGTTTGGGTTGTTATAAATAATTGGCAGTAGTTGTTACCAAGTAACATCGTTGGAATACCCGGTGGTTAAAATACGAGAATACACGTGGTCGCAAAGAAGATAGCTACCAGATTACTGACAAAGATTGTTGAATTATTGATCCTTACGTAAGAAGGCACTACTCAATAATTGTCACAGTAGTTATTGTTCAATATTTTATTTTACTGATTCAATAATTCACGCATTGATATTTATATTATTTTGTTCAATAATTATCAACGCACAAGATCTCCATTTTCGGATCAATAATTCATATTATTTGAATAATATTATTAGATAACATTATTGGCAATGTTCAGAAAGTTCATCGAGGAGAGGTTTGGTCACCTAATGCGCACTTGAAGAAGGAGAAATCCTTATCTGAAAGCCCCCTCTTTCCAGGAGCGACTACGGTTGTCATAAATGTGATTCTGTAATATTATTTGTGAATAATTAATTATTGATTCATATGATAAGGAAACATTTATTTTATGTGGATATAAATGATGGATTTATTTATGTGGTTATTAATGAAGGAATTAATGCTGAGATATTTTATCAGTATTTTGTAGGATTGGAATTATTTAAAAATCATCCGTTTGTGGATTTCGGGTATTTTTCTCTTTGGAATTTGGAAAAACACAAAGCTATAAAGTTGTAGAGAATTAGATTTCGTGTGGAATGGACATAAAATTCTTATTTTTCTGATAAACGCCATTTTCTATGAATTATTAAAGATTCTGATTATTGTTTAAATGATAAAACATTTTGGAAAATTCTAGAATTGGTTGATTAGAAATGTGCTTAATTGAATTTCAAATGTGGTGGGTGGCAATAGTAACAGGTAAAGCCATCAGGTAGCAGGTTAGTCTTCTATGGCATTCTAAGCATTTTCCTATAAATAGGGTGCTTAGTTAGAATTGAAAATCACACCAGAATTCATAAGTTTTCTCTCTTTCTCTCTCTATATTATCGAGCGTATTCTTGTGAGTATTTTGATACTTTGAGTGTTCTTTATACACGGCAAGTTTCACAAGACTATATCCAAATTCAATCGTAAATACGGTTATTTTGAGGTAAGGGGTGTTATTTTCTTCGTAAGTGATATTATTTCTTCAATATCATTATGCCGAAATATTGGTTGGAACTTTTTATTAAATTTGAAACTTTTCATGTCGGGGTTACTATTCATGAGTTACTATTCACGAGTTACTATTCATGTATTACAATTCACGAGTACTATTCACGAAGCATGATGATTTTTCTTGTGAAATTTCTATCTTTTGGTGACAGAGTTACTATTCACATATACTGATAATTATTCACGTGATACTAGCATAATTCAATTTAATAAGGCACTATTCACCGAAAAATTAAATTTTCTTCTTTTTGTCCAAGTTGTCTATTATGGTTACTATCTTTGATTGTATCTATGTTTTGATCTTTATTTTGAATTTCATTTCACAATTGGTTATTATGAAGTATTTTGAACTTGGATAAACCGTAATATCTAATCCCTAATATTTGATCTTTTATCTCTTTGGATTCGTTTTTTTAAGATATTTTCATCATCCTCGGTCCTAAATGATGATATTATGAATATCTTTGGCCCTGTAGTGCAAAGATGAATGATTAATCGATGAATATCTTTGGCCTCGTAGTGCAAAGATGAATGATTAATCGATGAATATCTTTGGCACGTAGTTCAAAGATGAATGATTACTAATGATATCTCTTCGCCCGTAGTGCAAAGATGAGCAGTGTTGAGATGAACATGACCATTTGGTGATACAAATGAATATCTTTGGCCCTGTAGTGCAAAAGATGAATATTTGATTCAAGATGTATATTGATTGTTGTTACGAGGATAAAATATTGATGATGAACTTTTAAATCTTAGAAGATAGTAGAATTCTTTCTCTCTTGACTCTTCTAATGGATTGTTTATTCATTTGGAGTTGTTGATCTAAAACTTGTTGTCTATTATATTTTATCGATTTTTCCTGTTGAAGACTAATGATAATTTGTTGTATGTTATCTTAGTCATAATATTTCTTCTTTGGGCAAGTTGAGCTCACCCTTTCTTTCACTTTATTCTCTTGAAATGAGAATATAAATTTGGGACTAGTCGGGGAATGGATTACTGGTCGGATGGTTGCATTAGTAGTCCTCACTATTCGTGTAATAGTGTATCAATAATTATAATGAGGACCCTTTGAGTTTTTATACTATCTATTAGACAATAGTTGTATTCAAACTCACAAGATATATGTTGTCGTATTTTTTTACGATTGTAATATCTTGAAGTTATATTTGTTTTTTGTACCATGTATTTGGCGACTCGTAATGAGTCCTCATTACAATTATTATCACACTATTTCACGTAATAGTGAGGACTACTAATGCAAACATCTAGAACCATCACTCGTTCCCCGACTAGTCAGCCACGTTCTCATTTCAAGAAGAGAACAAATGAAAGAAAGGTGAGCTCAACTAGCCCAAGAAGAAGAAATATTATGACTAAGATAATGCGTAATAAATTATCATTAGCCTTCAACAAAGATAACAACTTGTTAGAATATAATAGACAACAAGTTTTAGATCAAAAGCTGCGTTGAGAATAAACAATCCATTAGAAGAGTCAAGTAAAATATAACATCTACTATCTTCTATGATTTAAAAGTTTTCACCAACTTTATCATTTGAGACTCGCTTAATAAATAATCCACATCATCGAATCACCCCCTTTTCACGACCTCGAGGATATTCTTTAAGTATCACTACCACTTAATTATCCATGCACTACGACTAAAGATAATCATGTTTTCATCAACGGTCCGATCATATGCCATAAAATAATTCATCTTTACACTACTACCAAAGAGAATCCATAGCCATAATCATACCAAAAACTATCCATCAATGCACTACGGCCAATGAGGACTTTTACCACATCATTTGTAACATTACTACCATGATTACAATCAATAATCCTCTCGGCCATAATCATACCAAGTCCATCTATGCACTATAGGCCACGAGATGACTTTCAACAAAATATAAACATGAGGATGATGACAATGATATAAGAATTCAATAAAACAAGTTCAAGAATTAATTTATCCAGAACTAATAATATCCAAATTGTCAACATGACATCGCTTTATAGAGTAAAATTCAAGAATGCTCAGAAGAATATTTCCATGAAAAGATACTGGATGAAGCGCAAATATCAAGGATATTCCACTAATTTCATGGAGTATAGAAGTCAAAACTTTAACCAACTGAGTATAATAAAGAATGGAATAACAAAAGAAATCACCATGTATGCGGTACTTTGCATAGACATGTTATTCCAACAGAATACTAAATAACGGAACCAGGTCAGGCGAAATTCGCACTGACAGGATGTTCTAACAGAATAATAAAGAATGAAATAACAATAGAAATCACCATGCATGCGGTGACTTGGCAGATAAAAGTTATTCCAATGTAATACTAATAAGGAAGGAATCGGTCCCGCCAGAAACGCATGTGCGTGGATATTCCAATGAATAATAATAAAGAGGCGGAACTCAGGTCCGGCAGAAGCGCATTGATAGGATATTCCAACGAGAATAATAAAGATGGAATCGAAGTCCGTACGTAAAGCGCCATGCACGAGGATATATCCAATAGAATAATAAAGACGGAATAATAGAAGAATGTCACCAAGTATAGGGTAGCCCGCGTATACAGGTTATTCCAACAGAATAATAAAGAATGGAATAACATAAGTTCTCTTCGTGAATACAAAAGAAATAATACTACCTACGAGTACAACAAATAATATTCCTCACCTTAGAAGAAACTGGATATAGAAGTAGTGAATTAGCAGAATACTTTTCTTCTTTCTCTCTATAATTTCTCTCTATAATAATTGCTCTATAGCTTTAGTGAATTGGTGAGAAATGAAGGAAGAATGAGCTTCTATTTATAGGAAAATATAGTTTCGATAATTGCACGTTTTGGGGCTCGAAAAATTACAGTACAATACCTCCAACTTTTCTTTCATTTTTAATTTAGTCCTGCAAGTATTATCAAACTTGCACCACCTCCCCTAATAGTAAATAATGTGAATCAATAGTTCAATCATATGAATCAATGGTATAATCATGTGAAAAAATTAATTACAGTATAGTACTGTAAGACCCCAACTTTTTAATGAATAAAATCGAATTTCCTCTATTTATTATTGTGAATAATAAGGTGTTAATTTGATATAATACTTTGGTTATGGGTGAAATGTGCAAATTTTGCAAAATAAGCAAGTGGTAATAAAATATTCATTGTGTCGGGGAATATTCGTTTGGTCGTGGAATATTCTTTCTGTCGGGGAATATTCGTACGACGGCGCAGCCATTTGTGGGCCCCATAACGGATAACTGTCGGATGAAGAAAATGACAAAGTTTGGGTTGTTATAAATAACGGCGTAGTTGTTATCGTTAACACTGTTATAATACCCGGTGGTTAAAATACAGTAATACGCGTGGTTGTATAATAGCACACGGTATTGCACAGTATTGTTGAATTATTGATTCTTACAGAGAAGGCACTACTCAATAATTGTCACAGTAGTTACTGTTCAATATTTTATTTTATTGATTCAATAATTACTGCATTGATATTTTATATTATTGTTGTTCAATAATTATCACAGCACAGTATCTCCATTATCAGATCAATAATTCATATTATTTGAATAATATTATTAGATAGCTATTGGCAATGTCTAGAAAGTTCTGTCAAGGAGAGGTTTGGTCACCTTGCGGCGCACAAGAAGAGAGAAATTATAGCGCCCCAAAATTCGGACACCCATATCTGAATTGATTGCATCACGCAACTCCACTTAATATCTTACTAAAATCAACAACGGAAATACTAGAATAATTTACATTGATATAATATTTGCGTCCCAAGGTACCGTAACCATTACTACGACAATTCAGTGATTAACTTAAACATAATTTAATCATTCTTGAATACATCATGACAAGCATAACAATAGTAATAATACTTCTACTCTCAAGGACAAAGTTATTCTGTCGCCTTGCCATTTCCCTTGTCCTGTTCTAAAGTACCGCCTTGCTCTGCCTTAACTGTAATGTTTTAGGAAGCAAGAATGAGCAACGAGTTTGCCCATCAAGTGATATAGCCAGATGAACAAGTAGTTATAGCATTTAAATTTTTCAAGGGTATAATAATAATTGGTAGTTCAAGGATGTCAAGAAATATCAAGAGTATTCGATAGGTGTCGCTATAGACTTGAAGGATATCGACAACTTTCAGGGTTTATTCATTTCAAGGTTCAACATGAATGAGTCTTCGGCGAAATACTAAGGACTAAGAACTCTTACTAGAATTAATTAAGATACATCGTAATCCAATATAAACGAAAGTACAACGGTGATCACCTAAAGTACCCTACGTTATGCATAACACTTAATCATACTTTCATATGCTAGCGTCGCTTGCCCCGACCATATATAATTTCCGCTTCAATGAGGGTTGTTCATCTCAGTAGATTTACGATAGTCCGCACCAAGTCAATCGGTTTGGATAGCTTTTTAACACATAATAATAGTTTAGTCGAATCAAAGGCTTAGACAAATTTTTATCATGTATTTAAGAACGATAAGTCCAATGCTTGCAACAACGTCAAGGTATACAAATGATTTTCGAATAGAAACAGTTATTTGCTTGATAAAATATGATTGATATGGCAACAATTCAAGTGTATACAGTGTGAGAATTAAGGAACTTGCAACACAATAATAATAGTGTTCGGATACTTGTTCAAAGTAAATTTGAGTGAGGTTAGGGAACTTGCCTTTAGCGTTGATTGCTACTTATAGTGAAAATCACCTCAATGAACTATGTTTGTCCTATTTATGTAAGTATAGGTATTCATTAGCCAAACACACTTGATATACATATATAAACAACATGTACACATAACACATTTTATTTTTTTATCTATGTATACTGCTGCACCCATCAAAACTCATAGTCAGTACAATTAACATGCTCATACTTTTGACCACGCTAGTTTATTCATAATCTTTCTTCTTCGTAGTTCCAAGAGGTTCATTGCTTTAAGTAGACCATAACATCTATTAATCCCACAGGCCCTTTTCTACGCATGTTTTGCGAGCATTAGATTTATTTTCCGAAGTTAGTAAAATTTTCTACCTAGAACTCATTCGTGTAATAATAGTTTATAGCAAAGATAGGAATATTTATTAATCCATCCTTATATCAAGTTATGATGTCGTCTCAGGAGTCCCAAAAATCTCGCCTTGTGTCCAAGTCAGAAGACGCCTAGCCATGTCCGAAGCTTCTAAGGCGATACGGCCATGTCCGGCAGAAGACATCCGCCGTGTCCAGAAGCCTAAGACGATAAAGCCATGTCCGGAAGGTGAAGACATATGGCCATGTCTGGTCAAGTCATTTAGCCATGTCCGAAGATATTACGACTTGTCCGAAGACAACACGCTTTGTCCGAAGACATTTCCGAAGTCAGCTCTTTCAGAGACTTCGATCTACACTATTTCGACAAGGTCTAAGTTTGTCGGGTTAATTTCATTAAGACTTTACTATATGCATACAACCTAAGGGAATTTCTTAATACATGGTCTAACACGACCGAACCCATCAACTGGTTCCTAAGTACGGTGCAGCTGCACCCCCATGGAGTTCAGAAGTAGTGAACATGCTCTGTTTTGCAGAGTAGCCACAACTTGATTCCAGGCAATTATTAACGTATTCATGTACGAAAGTAACTTTCTAAACACCCTATATCATGCTAATTCATCATACTTGACCTATTAATTTAGGAAAACCGAGAATCAAACAAGACTCAAGTTAAGAACAAAGTAGAAATTATACCTTCTCGAGCTTTAACCTTGATATGTCACACTTGATTTGATTTGGTAATGCTTAAGAACCAAGAATTCTTTACTCGCATTTCTCCAACACTCTTATCACTATAACAGATCGCCATGGTGGCTTGTATTTAAAGAGAAAAGCATGGACTAGACACTTGCTTTTACACAATGTTGGGATTCATGGTGCAATAGAAATGAACAATGGTTACTTAAGGAGTTGTTTAACCACTCCATACCGACCCCACTTAGCTAGCCATACATGCCTAGGATTACTTGACTTTGAAGTTTTGCGTAAAGAGAGTTTTAGCTCATGTTCCTTGTACTTGGTGACCCTTAATTTGGGAACAAGAGAATAGATCTCAGACATAGACAAGGGGCTAGTCGGTCGGGCCCATTGCCCCACGCCACATTTATTTAACCAACACCTTGTACCATAAGTTAACTATTTTGTTGGGTTCTGTATTAGACTCTAAATAACCCAAGTTTATTGGGCTAACTCAAAGTACATCAATTAATTTATTGGGCTAGACTCCCAATTTATTATTTGGATTATAAACATGTAATACTTAATTATTATGGCAGCAAATTAATTAATTCAATAACACTAATTATACACCACCTTAATAATTATTAATAAGTTGGGTTATTTCACATAATTTAAGTTAATCACTTAATAATAATAAAAAGATTTAGTCCATCCAGACAAGCTTTCAAACCAATTCAATGATTTATTATTACTCTGGTATAATTAAATATATCAATTTTATACCACCTCTCTTATTGCCATCTTTTACTCAATAATGCACTCCTTCTTAATTATTCCTCACTAATTCCATCATTGTGTCACACAAGACATTTCATAACCTATCATCATTCTCCACATCTTATCAATTACTAAAAGCTCAATTTTAATTCAATTGAGTTACTCGCCTCATGCCATGTAAGCATTTATAAAATAAGTAATCACAAGCTCTATTTATAAATATTAATATTAACTCGTAAAATTTACGGTTATTACATCCTCTCCCCCTTATAAAAATTCCGTCCTCGGAATTGATACACGGTTACACAAAAAGATGGGGATAGTCTCTCCTCATCCTATCTTCTAATTCCCATGTGGCCTCCTCGACATCGTGGTTTCGCCAAACAACCTTTACAGAAGATATAACTTTGTTTCTTAGCATTTACTCTTTCTTATCTATTATCTAAACAGGAATTTCTTCATATGCCAGATTCTTCTCTACTTGAATGGGCTCATAGGAAATCACATGCTTATAGTCGACTTCATGCACGACGTAATGACGTAAATGTGAAACACGTTGTGGATGTGTTCGAGTCGGGTGGCAAAGCAACTTTGTATGCCACTTCACCCACTCGATTCAATATCTCGAATGGCCCTATGAATGACTCAATTTTTCCTTTCTTTAGAATCCGATCTTTCCTTCCAAGGAGATACCTTCAAAACACAAAACTACCGACTTCAAAGTCTCTTGGTTCGACGATGCAAGTTGGCATACTTCTTTTAGGCGCCTCTGAGTCGCTACCAATTTGCCCTTTTGCTTTGGCCGTTTCTTTGGACTAATTCTCGTCCTAAAAGTCTTCGTTCTCCGACTTCATCCCAACATAATGGTGTCTGCACTTTCTCCCAGAAAGAGCTTCATATGGCGGCATCCGATACTCAAGTTTAATTCTACTAATGGTAAATGGTCGTCCCAATTTCCCTCAAGTCCATCACGCAAGCTCTAAGCATGTCCTCCAACGTTTGTATGGTTCGTTCACTCTGCCCGTCAGTTTGAGGGTGATAAGAAGTACTTAATCTCAATTGAGTTCCTATTCGTTCCTGTAAACTTTTCTAGAATTTTGACATGAAACGTGGATCTCGATCGGAGACAATCGACACCAGCACTCCATGTCGCGATACGATTTCCTTTATATACAAATTTGCTAACTGGTTCAAATTGAATCGAATCTTGATGGGTAGAAAATGAGCTGTCTTTGTTAGTCGGTCCACAATAACCCAAATGGCATCATAACCCTTACGTATGTAGGAAGTCCAACCACGAAGTCCATCGTAATGTGCTCCCATTTCCATTTCGAATTTCCAGTGCGGTTAAAGTAGTCCACTTGGTCTCGGTGTTCGCTTTGACTCTTTCGACAGTAAGACATCCGCTAACACACTCTGCAACCCTCTTTTCAAATTAGGCCACCAAAATGGTGTCAAGATCCCTGGTACATTTTTTGTGCCTCTGGATGTACTGAACACGTCAGATTGTGTGATTCGTGTAGGATTTCCTCTCTCAGTTCGATTACAGCTGGCACCCATACTCAACCCTCAAACCTCAATATACCGTTCTTATCTACTTTGAACCTTTCCTTATCTTCTACTATTCTCTTCTTTATCTTCTCACATTCTTCATCTTTCTCTTGTGCTTCCTTTATTTTATCCAATAACGTCGGGTGAGCTCTCATCATGAGAAATTTTCCTTCCACTTCTTTTGGTTCCTCCACCTCTATTTCCAACTTTTCCATTTCTCTTATTAATTCCTCTTGAGTTGTCAATTTGAATAACTTCTCCCTTCCTTTTCTACTCAAAGCGTCGGCTACGATGTTTGCTTTTCCCGGGTGATAAAGAATTTCACAGTCGTAATCCTTGATTAGTTCCAACCACCTTCTTTGTCGCATGTTCAACTCCTACTGTGTGAAGATATATTTCAGACTCTTGTGATCTGTATATATCTCACATTTTTCTCCATACAAATAGTGCCTCCAAATCTTCAATGCGAAGACTACCGCTGCTAACTCCAGGTCATGGGTAGGGTATTGTTTTTTGAAATCTTTCAACTGTCGTGAGGCATATGCAATGACCTTGCCATGTTGCATTAGTACACAGCCAAGTCCTCTATACGATGCATCGCTATACACCATAAATCCTCCCGTATCATCTGGTAATGATAATACATGCGCCTCACTCAACCTCTTCTTCAATTCTTGGAAACTCTCCTCGCATTTGTCCGTCCATACGAACTTCTCCGTCTTCCTCGTTAGATTGGTCAGCGGGGTTGCTATCTTAGAAAAATCTTGGATAAATCTTCGATAGTACCTGGCTAAACCTAAGAAACTCTAACTTCTGTTGGCGTCTTCGGCTGTTCCCAGTTACTTACCGCTTCCACCTTTGCAGGATCCACAAAAATTCCATTTTGATCTATCACGTGTCCTAGAAATTGAACCCTTTCCATCCAAAATTCACATTTTGAAAATTTAGCATACATCTTTTCCCTTCTCAATGCTTCCAATACCATCTTCAGGTGTTTGGCGTGCTCTTCCTTCGTCTTTGAATAAATCAAAATGTCATCGATAAATACTACTACAAACTTATCTAAGTATGGCCTGAAAACTCGATTCATCAAGTCCATGAATGTTGCCGGAGCATTGGTTAACCCAAATGACATCACTAAAAATTTGTAATGTCAGTAGCGAGTTCAAATGCTAAAGTCTTTTTGTATGTCCTCCTCTCGCACTTTCAACCGATGATAACCCGCTCATAAATCTATCTTTGAAAAACACTTCGCTCCCTTCAATTGATCGAAAAGGTCGTTTATCCTGGCAATGGATATCTATTCTTAATGGTCACTCGGTTTAACTCCGATAATCGATCTGAGCCTCATCGATCCATCCTTTTTCTTTACAAAAAAACACCGGTGCTCCCCCGAGGAGACACACTTGGCCGAATGTAACCCTTATCTAGTAACTCTTGCAATTGAATCATCAATTCCTTCATTTCTACTGGCGCCATACGATATGGGGCTTTTGAAATTGGTGCGGTTTCCGATGCTAAGTCTATTATGAATTCAATTTCTCTATCTGGCGGAAGACCAGGCAGTTCGTCTGAAAACACATCTTGGAAATCTCTTACCACTGATATACCTTTCATTTCTACTCCCTTTTGTTGAGTGTCCACTATATAGGCTAAATAACCTACACATCCTTTCCTTAACAATTTCTTAGCCTGCATCATCGTAAGGCAACACGATTTCTTGAGCGATGAGTTACCATAAAACACTACCTTAGACCGATTTGAGGTCTGAAGGTTCACACTCCTCTTTTGACAATCGATTATCGCAGCGTGGCCGGATAACCAATCCATTCCTAATATCACATCAAACTCTCCCAGTTTAATCGGAATTAAGTCTACGTTTAGTTCGTGACCTCTAATGTTTGCACAACAGTTTCGGTAAACAAACTCTATGGGAATTACTTCCTTATTCGCAATCTCTACGTTCAATGAATTTTCTAAATGTTTAGGAGGTATGTTTAGTCGATTAGCAAATTCTTCGGACACAAAGGAATAGGTAGCACCCGAATCAAATAATACATAGGCATTTATATTATTGATTGGGAGAATACCTGACACCACGTCCCTTGCGATCCGCTGCGTCTTGGATGGTCGTGTTAAAGGTTGAGGCGATCAATTTCGGTTGGATTGCGTTGGTCCGCCGATCATCAACTTGCTGCCCCCTCCTTGTTGGCCGCTTCCTCCGTTGCTCCCCTTCTTTGGGCAATCCTTGATTTGATGCTCAGTTGAGCCACACGCGAAACATCCCTTGATCTTTTTCGACTTTGGGCAGTTGGGTGAAATGTGCCCTTCTTGGCCGCAGTTGTAGCAGACGTTGCGCCCCTTCCAACATTCCCCTTGATGGTTTTTCCCACATTTCGAGCAAGCTTCACTTCTTTTCTTAAACCCTCCTTAATAACTTTCTGACTGGTTGATGTTTAGGTGGTTGGTGTTGTTGTTGCTGTTGTTGTCGTTGTTGCGGTTATCCCATTTCCTCTTTTTCAGATAACTTCCACCATTGCTACTCCCTCCACGAGTCTTTCCCCCATCATTCTTGTTCTTCTTCTCCTTGTTGTATTGGCTCAATGCCTCGCTACCTCCCTCAGAAATTATCGCCTTCTCCAATAATATGGCGAACGAGTCGATTTGAAGGACCGACACCTTGTTGAACAACCAAGGTTTTAGTCCAAGTTCAAGCATCGAGATTTCCTTTCTTGATGTCTACTTGATGTGTGTTGCGAATCATGCTAGTTCATTGAACTTGGCCGCATCATGTGTACCGTCATCTCCCCTTGTTTTAGTTCTAAAAACTTTACCTCCATCCTATTCTTCATGCTCTTGAGAAGTAATTCTCGAAGAACAAGGTCTTAAACCTTTCCTGTGTTATAGTCCATTCTCCCCTTCTCTGTTGATTTGCTTCCCACCAAGTAGTTTGCTTCACCCCTTCATCATATATGTAGAGTAACACGGTTTTTTAGTCTTCACCCACATGAGCAATGGCGAAGGCTTTCTCCATTTCCTTGATCCACGTTTTGCGCTTACAATAGGATCGGTAGAGTACTATGAATTAGGAGGTCCTACACTCTTAAAGTCCTTGAAGTTTGTTGATCGAGCTACTTGGGGATTGGGTGTTACTTGCTCATTTCTTCCCTAAGAGCCTCCCTAACAAATCTATAAGCCTCTCGAATGGGATCTACTTGTCCTCTCTCATCATTAACCGACTCTTCCTAATGCGGTTAATCTACGTCTGGGTGGCATTTTTTCGCATCATAAAACTTCCATTTTGATTATCTAATTATATTACTTAAACAATTCCCCATAAAAGGAATAAGATTTGTAATACATTTGAACAAGATCATTTATATTCATATGCCAAATTGTTACATTACATGATTATCTCTAGCATACTTCTATAAATGACACAACTTATCCCCTAATCTCACAAAAGATGGGGACAACCATTAACATACTACCCCTCTAATATAACTCAAAAGTTTGGGGCTTACAACTATCTCACATTCTACATAAAAGACTGAAATTACAACAACAGATAATACACTACATAACGAACTACAACTAATAACTTTTAACGCCTAGACTTAATCTATCATTCCGCGCTTCACAGCGCTCTGGTACTCCCTCTGAGTAATGTGCACCACCAAATCTCGGCTTATGGTGTATCGGGTCTGTCCCTACTCTGCCGGGTAGTGATTTACCCCATCAATCAGTCTCTCCATGGCCGTGCGCACTGCATAGCCCATCCTATTCATCTTCCTCCTTTTGCACCTCACTTCATCTTCTAGATCGTTAGCCCTATCATTGGCCCCTTCCCACTTCTCTTCGAAATGGATCCTATCACTTACCTCCATCTCTAACTGAGTACGGATAGCTTCCTTCTCTGTCTTCTCGCTCAACTCCCTCTACTCCATCTCTTCCAACTTCCCTGCCAGTTCTACATTCTTAGCCACCGTGAAACAAAGCCCCATCCAATTCCTACCTCTTTACGATGAGCAATCTCTACCTCCATCTCCCTGCATCACTAACTTTCTCGTGGTGGTCTTCGTCCCTCAGCTTTTGGAATTCGGACTTCCTGTCCCTAGCCTCAGCCTCTAACTCCTCAACTCTACACCCTAACTCTAAAATCTACTCCTCATACTCCCCCAACATCCTATCCTCAAAAGTAGCCTCGTCGGAGTTCCCCATGGGCTCAAATCCATCACACGCTCCTCCATGGGCTCCTCCTCCGGATCGACTCCTCGGGTATTGGCTCCATCTCTTCTTCCTCATCATCATCATCGATAGGGACTATAGTTGATATAGGCTCATTATCAATGGTGCCTCATACCACACGATGTATGTCACGCGGCTCCTCTTCTACTACTCGGCTAGGTCCTCCCACGTCACCATCCCACGATCACCAACACAAGACAAAACAAACAACAACTCCATTAGAATGTTAAATAACATAAGTTCATTGTATAGAATGAAGTTATATTCTGTAACACGCTAAGTCCATCTCTATGAAAACTCTATATGAGTTTCATCCCATTCTATCTTCTAAGTTCTCCTAAGTTATAATCTAAGGGCTCTCGCTCCTAAGGTTTATAACTATGGCTTTGATACCAACTTTGTGGACGCCCCCAAATTTGGACACCCATATCTCAAATTCGATTGCATCACATGTAACTATGAATATCTTACTAAAATCAACAATGGAAATACTAGAATAATTTACATTGATATAATATAAATATTTGGTCCCAAGGTACCGTAACCATTACTACGACAATTCAGTGATTAACTTAAACATAACTTAATCATTCTTGAATACATCTTGACAAGCATAACAATAATAATAATACTTCTAGTCTTAAGGACTAAGTTATTTCGTCAGCCTTGCCCTTTCCCTTGTCCTCGTCTCGGTATCGCTTGCTCTTACCTTAAGCTGTAATGTTTTAGGAAGCAAGAATGAAAGCAACGAGTTTGCCCCAAAGAAGTGATATAGCCAGAAGAACAAGCAGTTATAGCATTTAAATTTTTCAAGGGTATAATAATAATTGGTAGTTCAAGGATGTCAAGAAATATCAAGAGTATTCGATAGGTGTCGCTATAGACTTGAAGGATATCGATAAACTTTCAAGGTTTATTCATTTCGAGGTTCAACATGAATGAGTACTGAGAAGTCCCCGAGGACTAAGAACTCTTACTAGAATTAACAAAGATTATAACTATAATCCAATATAAACGAGTACAACAGGTGATCAGCCTAAAGTACCCTACGTTATGCATAACATTTAATCATACTCATGTGCGCACGTCGGTTCCCCGACCATATATAATTTCCCCTTCAATGAGGGTTGTTCATCTCAATAGATTTATGATAGTCCGCACCAAGTCAATCGATTTGGATAGCTTTTTAACACATAATAATAGTCTAGTAGAATCAAAGGCTTAGACAAATTTTTATCATGCATTTAAGAACGATAAGTCCAATGCTTGCAACAACGTCAAGGTATACAAATGATTTTCGAATAGAAACAAATATTTTCTTGATAAAATATGATTGATATGACAACAATTAAATGTATCTGATGTGAGAATTAAAGAACTTTCAACACAATAATAATAGTGTTCGGATACTTGCTCAATGTAAATTTGAGTGAGGTTAGGGAACTTGCCTTTAGCGTTGATTGCTACTTATAGCGAAAATCACCTCAATGAACTATGTTTGTCCTATTTATGTAAGTATAGGTATTCATTAGCCAAACACATTTGATATACATATATAAACAACATGTACACATAACACATTTTTTCTATCTATGTATACTGCTGCACCCATCAAAACTCATAGCTGTACACTAACATGCTCATACTTTTGACCACTACTAGTTTATTCATAATATTTCTTCTTCGTAGTTCCAAGAAGTTCATTACTTTAAGTAGACCATAACATCTATTAATCCCACCAAGCCCTTTTCTACGCATGTTTTTGCGGGCATTAGATTTATTTTCCAAAGTTAGTAAAATTCTCTACCTAGAACTCATTCGTGTAATAATAGTTTATAGTAGTATAGGAATATTTATTAATCCATCCTTATATCAAGTTATGATGTCTCTCGAGTCCCAAGGACATCTCGCCTTGTCCGAAGTCGAAGACATCAAAGCCATCCGTCTGCCGAGAAGATGAAGAAGATATGGCCGTGTCAAAGCGAAGTCATCGGCCATGTCCAGAAGATGAAGACATATGGCCATGTACGAAGGCCGAAGTCATTTAGCCATGTCCGAAGATATTACGACTTGTCCGAAGATAACACGCTTTGTTCAAGACAAAAGACATTTCAAGTCGACTCTTTCAGAGACTTCGATCTACACTATTTCGACAAGGTCTAAGTTTGTCGGGTTAATTTTATTAAGACTTTACTATATGCATACAACCTAAGGGAATTTCTTAATACATGGTCTAACACGTAGAACCCATCATTTGGTTCCTAAGGCACGGCAAACATTGCCCCATGGAGTTCAGAAGCAGTGAACATGCTCTATTTTGCAGAGTAGCCACAACTTGATTCCAGGCAATTATTAACGTATTCATGCACGAAAGTAAACTTTCTAAACACCCTATATCATGCTAATTCATCATACTTGACCTATTAATTTAGGAAAACCGAGAATCAAACAAGACTTAAGTTAAGAACGAAGTAGAAATTATACCTTCTCGAGCTTTAACCTTGATATGTCACACACTGATTTGGTAATGCTTAGCAACCAAGAATTCTTTACTCAGATTTCTCCAACACTCTTATCACTATAACAGTCTGCCATGGTGGCTTGTATTTAAAGAGAAAAGCATGGACTAGACACTTGCTTTACACAATGTTGGGATTCATGGTCCAATAGAAATGAACAACGGTTACTTAAGGAGTTGTTTAACCACTCCATACCAGCCACTTAGCTAGCCATGCATGCCTAGGATTAGCAGATTTGAAGTTTGCATAAAGAGAGTTTAGGCTACTGTTCCTTTTACTTGGTGACCGTTAATTTGGGAACAAGAGAATAGATCTCAGACATAGACAACAAGAGGCTAGTCGATTTGGTCAGCCCATTGCCCCACGCCACATTTATTTAACCAACACCTTGTACCATCAGTTAACTATTTTGTTGGGTTCCGAATTGGATTTTAAATAACCCAAGTTTATTGGGCTAACTCAAAAGTACATCAATTAATTTATTGGGCTAGACTCCCAATTTATTATTTGGATTATAAACATGTAATACTTAATTATTATATAAAGAAATTAATTAATTTAATTTACCCAATAATACTAAATTATACACCACCTTAATAATTATTAATAAGTTGGGTTATTTCACATAATTTAAGTTACTCACTTAATAATAATAAAAGATTTAGTCCATCCGCACAAGCTTTCAAACCAATTCAATGATTTATTATTACTCTGGTATAATTAAATAAATCAATTATATACCACCCTTATTGTCTCTTTTATAATGCATTCCATCTTTTATTCCTCATAATTCCATCATTGTGTCCTTCATTTAATTATTCCTCATTAAGTTCAATTTTAATTCATTGAGTTGTCACCTCACAAGACATTTTAAAATAAATAATCACAAGCTCTATTTATCATCATTAAATCCACATCTTATCAATTAGGCGATTAAAAGCTCAATTATTTAATTCAAGTTTGGGGAGTTAAATTCTTGTTTGCATGCATATGTAGTAGTTAGGTTTAAATTTGTCAAGCATTTAGTTAAAATAAATATCATCATAGTAGCATAGGTTATTTTTTTTTTATAAATATTAATTATTAAATCATAAATTTTGTTATGTTATGAAAAAAAATGAAAAGAAAATTTTTTTTAGTTAAATATTATGCTTGCATATGTCCAGTAGTGTTGTAGTTCATGTTATTTATGGGCCAATGATGAGATTGAGAATAAGTTAACCAATACAACATTGATTATTAGAACTTTGATATAATTTTTGTTATGAATCGAATCTTGCGCTTGTTTGAAACTGGTATAAAAAGGTTAGCACGCTAATAACATCTTTGTTGACTGGTCAGTTCAAATTGATATATAAATAGTTTCTAAAAGATAATGCTAGAGTAAATGAAAAAAATGACAAGGATAGGCAGTAAAGGCGAAAATTAGGCAAGATCCTAAGTTTGGGGGATTATATGTGGGGTACATAAGCTTTATCTATAAAATATATATATATATATATATATATATATATATATATATGATGGCTAGTTTTTGTTTGGGGCCTTTGTTACTTGAGCAAGTATGCTAGAAGAGTGTCTTAACACTAGCGCCCTAAGGTCTTATATGGTCTGGGAGTCGTTGTTTGAAAGCTCGCTAAGGGGTAGCACTGTTAACCTAATGGAATGAGACATTGCACAGTCATGGTTATGAAAAAAAGAAAGAATAAAAAACGGGAAAAGAACAAAAAGCCCCCGTGAAAAAAAAGAAGAGAATATATATATATATATAAATAAAGTATAAGTACCCTGTGTGAACCCCTAGAAATAGTAATTGCTTAGTTTTAGTTGGAACTTGTCTATTTTTGAAATTTTTAAGTTTGCGCTATATGATTCCTTTTAAGAAATTGGTTATGTATTGTATTTGAGTCCGTATCAGTTTTCATGGTTGTTGAACACACATGTACACTATACCAGTAATAATAGTTTAAGATTTGAGGATTAATAAGGAATTATTGATTGGTTTTGGTGACTAGTTTTGTAGAGTTTGCTTGTTTTCTCTAAGGCCAGTGATATAATTTTTGATTATGTAACACTGTTGGATTCAAAAACATATAGATTAGACGCATTACATCTCATTGCATTGTGTAGCATAGTTGTTCTGTTTTGAGCTCGAGGACTAGCATGATTTAAGTTTGGGGGATTTTGATAAGTGGATTTTAAATCCACAAATTATTGTTCATTTCAAGCTTTATTGTTGTTAATTCTTTGTGTTTATGATTACTTTTTACTTGCTTTTTGTTATTTTGTATGTAGGATGGGTGGTGTGGTGAATGAGTGGAAAGGAGGCAATTGGAGCATCAAGTTAGAAAGTTTGAGGTTTCAAAAGATTGATTTTGAAGCCATTACTGCTTAGGGTAGGGGTCTTCAACAGACGTTAGCAGAAAGGGTGCCGTCGAGTATGCTCATATATAGGTATACACCCCACCAGGCGGGGGTCTCGACTGATGAAGACTTCTATTTAGTTTTGGATTCTTCTGGAACATGGATTCTAGCAGTTGGATGGCAAGTAAACTCTAATGCGTGTGGGATTACTGAGAAAAACGTGTGTGGGATGTTTCTTACTCAATTAACAATGAATTAAACGACAAAGAAGGGAGATTACGAAGATCAATTCCAATTTTTCTTAGTAAGCATTGGAGGAAGATTTCGAAGAGAATTTCGAGGCAATTGCAAATTTAGGATACATGAAGGGTGTTTTTCACTATTCTTCTCCTTAGACTTTTATTTGTAATTGAAATAATGTTATCTTTGATTTATTCAGTAGTTATTTCATTTATGATGAACTAATTCACTTTTTAGGCTTATGGTGGATCCTTAAGTGAATCGATGATTTTGTAAACTTTGATTTCCAGTTTAATAAGTTATTTTCCAGTTTATCTATATTAATTTGAGCTTGAATTTATGAATTGCCTGATCAACAATTCTTTGTGGATTTGTATGGAATCGTGAGAGGATATTCAAATCTAGACTTAGTTAATATAGCATGTGTTCATGAATTTTATGAATAGTAGAGTCGTGATAAATGTTAAGGTAGAGATATGCTTGACATCGCATGTAATCGGATAGAGAACTTAATCGTAAACCTTCTTTAATTTTAATTCATATAGAGATATAGTGAGTTAGTTGATTAAGGTGTTTAACTTATTTCTATCTAATTTATGGATTTAAGTTAATACAGTATTAGTGTATTGAGAGGTGGCTAATACTACATTCGTGTTCTTGATTAATAATCTGGGATAGTGATTTGAATTGGAATAAAGGTGTAGAAATCAGAGTTAAGCTTAGGGTGAAATCATAAGTCTAATTCTCCATTAATTGTTGAAATTCCAAATTTTGATATTTGGGATTGTTTTATGGTAGTTTATTTATTTCTTAATTTAGTTTCTATGATTTTTAATCATTGAATTGAATAGTTTAATAAAATTAGGATTAATAGGAAATTGGTAATTGTAAGGTTAAGTTTCTTATTAATTTATCTTTGTGGGAATGATACTCTACTTATCACTTTATTACGTGTTGACCACGTATACTTGTGTGTTGTGCGTATATAGATTTTACCCAACAGTAGGCCTCCTAATAACTCTTAGCCATGAATGCTCCACCCGACGCTGCATCAATACTGGTCCTGAGATTCCCATGTAGTCCGTTATAAAAAGTATTCATTTGCAACCACTTAGGCAACCCATGATGCGGGCATTTTCTGAGCAATTCTTCGTATCTATCCCATGCCTCAAATAATGACTTCCCATGTTGCTGCTCAAACATTGTTATCTCATTCTTTATTTTTGCAGTTTTCGCCAGCGGGAAAAATTTTGCAAGGAATTTCTGAGCTAAGTCTTCTGATAAGTGGTTTTATAACCACTTATTTGGATATTAACTGACTTGAATTTGTGCTTAATCTCATTGTATTATATAGATTTTTATGCCTTTGTGCTTTGTTTTACAATTTTAGTATTGGAAACTTCCTTGGTGTTATTTGAGCTAAGTTATGTTCAAAGCTATGATGGATTGATGATGGAAAGTAAATGGAGTTAAGCATGTTGCCAAATGTTGGAATGAAGTCTTAGAGTGAAGTACTTTGAGTCTAAAAGGTAGTAGAAGGTTTTGAGAACAAAGCTAAGCCTGATGATACACAACAATGCAATTGCGCTTGATTTATACTATGACTGCTGGCCAATTTTGAGACAGAGATCGCCGAGATCCAAAGTGGTATGACTACGCGCCTATCTGAGGCTATTCACAGTAGCAATTTGCATTCAATCTTAAAAATCAATTGACTTTTACTTGAACGATCTAGCAGGGTGATGGCTTGGGGAGAGTGCTACGAATGGGACTCTGAATATATATTAGACTTATTAGAAAGATGTAAGGGGGATTCCACCCTTTGGGGGATCAAAGAACTATTGTTGTTTTCTCTCTTTAATTTCAATATTAGATTAGAGTAGATTAGAGTAGTGATTTCTAGAGTTGATTAGATTAAAGACTTGAAGCAATTGGAAAGCATCAGAGATTCCATCTTGGAGCAGGAGAACAGATTTGCATTTCAATTCTCTACACTTAACCTCTCTTTGATTCCTATTTGTAATTTTATGATGTTTATTCAATATGTGGATGGTGGGTTTGATTCAACTATGATCTAAACTCTATTTTGGGATTGCAATGGATTCTATTGCTTAGTTTAATCTGATATACTTCATTGTTAACCTTATTGATTGCTATGGGATTGTCTATTAAGATTCATGCTTATTTGCTTAGTTGATTGGCCATGATTCTTTGTGATAACCCATATGAACTTGAAAGATGAAGTATGGGTTTAGATTTGATCTTGATAGTTTGTGATTGTGTGTTCTACATTGTGATGGGATGTATGATTTGTGCTTAGGATAGACATATCCGAGGCATCGCTTCGTAGTCAATTGAGAACTTGGGCTTAAACCCTAATTATTTGTAAATCACATGTATATATATAGTGGTTTAGGTAATTTGGGTGTTCGTATGTATTCTTTCAACCTGGGGATTATATTTGAAATGGGTATGGTACATTGAGATATGGTTTGTACATTACTTTCGTGTTCTCGACTAGCAATCCGGTCTGCAAATAATTTGGCTTAACAGAGGAGCGTTGATTTAAATTATTCGATAGATGAAATTGTAATCTCATGTCTTCATTATCTAGTCTCACTCTAGGAATAGTTAGGTTTATTTAATTTCATAGTTTAAACATAAAATATAATATCATTCGTTTAAATAAGACTGAAATGGTTATGGGTTAATGCTTGGTAAACTTTATTAGTTAATTCTCTGTGGGAACGATACTTTACTTACTCTTTATTACTTGTTGACCGTGTATGCTTGCACGCATATATTGATCGATAAAACGACCAACATCTTCCCACGTAGTTATCGATCCCGACGGTAGAGAGTGTAACCAACTCTTCGCCTTGTCCCGTAAGGTGAATGGGAACGAGCGAAGTCTCACCGCATCATCCGACACCCCATTATACCTGAAGGTGTCACAAATTTCCAGAAAGCTGACTAGATATTCGTTCGGATCATCATTTGTCAATCCCCCAAACTGAACTGAATTCTGGATCATCTAAAGTGTTCCAGGCTTGATTTCGAATGTGTTCACAGCTATTGCAGGCCTGGTGATGCTCGACTGCAGTTCAGTCACCTTGGGTGTGGCGAAGTCCCTCAACGTTTTTTGATCTTCGGCTACCATTACCTCTTCTTTTTTAGATTTTTCAAAGTCTTCCCCTGTTTCCTTGATCCACTTACTTAACCTCTGAAACTGTTTCTCAATGTTGTCCTCAAAAGGCAGCGCAAGTCTAGATTCTTGGACCAAGTTTGCATAAACCACGTCAAAAACCTGAAATAAGAGGAACAAAACAAAATTAAAAATGTTTAAGTAAAACTGGACTAATTAAATTGATATCGTAAAAATATTAAAATCTATACTAAATTTGTCCCCGGCAACGGCGCCAAAAACTTGTTGGGTAAAATCTATATACGCACAACACGCAAGTATACGTGGTCAACAAGTAATACAGTAATGAGTAGAGTATCGTTCCCACAGAGACAATTTAGTAAGAAATTTAACCTCACATTTATCAATTTACTATTAATCCTAATTTTATTAAACTATCCAATTTAATGAATAAAATTATAGAAACTAAATTATTAATAAATATACTATCACAAAACAATCACAAATATCAAAATCTGAAATTTCAAACAATTAATGGAGAATTAGACTTATGATTTCACTCTAAGCTTAACTCTGATTTCTACACCTTTATTCCAATTCAACTCATTATCCCAGTTTATTAATCAAGAACACAAATATAGCACTAGCCACCTCTTGATGCGCTAATACCATATTAACTTAAATCCACAAACTAGATAGAAACAAGTTAAACACCTTAATCAACTAACTCACTATATCTCTATGTGAATTAAAATTAAAGAAGGTTTAAGATTAAGTTCCCTATCCGATTACATGCGATGTCAAGCATATCTCTACCTTAACATTCATCAAGATTCTGTTATTCACAAAATTCATGAACACATGCTATAATAACTAAGTCTAGATTCATATATCCTCTCTCGATTCCATACAAATCCACAAAGAATTTTTGATCAGGCAATTCATAAATTCAAGCTCAAATTAATATAGATAAACTGGAAATTAGTTTATTGAATTGAAAATCAAAGTAATAAAACTATCGTTTCACTTAAGGATCCATCATAAGCCTAACAAGTGAATTAGTCCATCATGAATGAAATAATAACTGAATAATTCAAAGATAACATCTTTTCAATTACAAATATAAGACTAAGAAAAAGAATAGTGAAAAACACCCTTCACGTAGCCTAAATCTACAATCGACACGAAAATCTCTTCAAAGTCTCCCTCCAAAGCTTGCTATGAAAAACTGGAATTCATCTCTCCAATCTGCCTTGTGTGTTGTTCAATTTGTTGTTAATTGCTCCATATACATCCAACACACATTTCTGGTTGAATCCCATGTCCAATAGAGTTCAATTGCCATCCAAATGCTAACACACCATGTTCCAGCAGAGTTGTAAGCAAAATAGATCGCTTATTGATCGAGACCCCAGCCCAAAATCTGAAAACAAAAAGGGACGCCGTGGGTATATTCTCGCTAGTTGATCATGACTAGCTTCATGTTTGCTTCCATAATTGCTCCAAATGATGTCAATTCTTCGCTACTTGCCACAACAACCACCCTACACATAAAAGAACACAAAACGAGTAAAAATGAACATGAAAATAAGAAAGTAATAACGATTAAGCTTGAAATGGACAACGATTCGTGGATATGAAATCCACTTATCATTAAATCACAAACAAAATGATAATGCAGAAACCTCTAAACTTGAAACTTCTGCTAAACCAGAAACCTCTGAACAATATTTGATGCTTATGAATTAAGTAGTTTTTCAGAAGTGGTATATCAGAATTACTTTTATTATTAAATCAGATTTTATTATTAAGGATGTCATTGCTCTAGTAGATAGTGGTGCTGACATGAACTGTATTCAGGAAGGATTAATTACTACCAAATACTTTCAAAAAACCACTCAATCTTTAACTAGTGCAAGTGGTAATACCATGAGTATTAAATATAAAATTCCTGAAGCTTTAATCTGTAATCAAGGTTTATGTTTACCTACTTCTTTTGTTCTATTCCGTAACATGAACCAAAGTATTATTTTAGGCACTCCTTTTTTGTGTCTCCTAATGCCTATTTCAAAAATTTATACTTTGGGTATTCATACTACTCTTAACAACAGACATATCGTGTTTGAATTTATAACAAAACATTATACAAAAGAATTAAATCAAGTTAAGCATATGATTTATTCTAAAGAAAAATAGATAAAATTTATTCAAAAAGAAATAAATTTTCTTACTACAGAACAGAGAATCTTACAACCTTCTTTACAGGATAAAAAATTAATAAAGCCTAGTACTTCTCCTTGGAGTTATACAACCTTTTATGTTAATAAAAAATTAGAAATTGAACGAGGAGCACCCAGACTCATTATTAATTATAAACCGCTTAATGAAGTCCTTCAATGGATAAGATATCTGATCCCTAATAAAAATGATCTTCTTGACAGACATCATGATGCCACTATTTTTTCTAAGTTTGATATGAAATCAGGATTTTGGCAAATCCAAATCAGAGAACATGATACTTATAAACCTGCTTTTATAGTACCTTTTGGCCATTATGAATGGAATGTTCTTCCATTCAGAGTAAAAAATGGACCCTCTAAATTTCAACATATCATGAATGATATTTTTAATCCTTTTATTGAATTTATTATCTGTTATATTGATGATGTCTTAATCTTCTCTTCATCTATTGACCAACACATTAAACATTTAAATATTTTTAAAAATATTATCATAAAATCATATTTCTTGAACATAATATTTCCAATGGAACTATTATTCCAATTGACAAGTGTATTGAATTTACATCTAAATTTTTAGATGAAATTAAAGATATTAATCAACTGCAAAGATTTTTAGGAAGTCTAAATTACATTCAAGAATATTGTCCGAATCTTTCTCAGGATGCTTCCATTCTATATACTCGACTACAGAAAAATCCTTTACCATGGACTGCTAAGCATACTGATGCAGTGAAAAATATTAAAACCAAGGTCAAACAACTACATTGTTTAGCTCTACCTAATCCTGAATGGAAGAAGATCGTTTAAACTGATTCTTCTAATATAGGTATGGTGGAATCCTAAAATAATTCAATCCTAAAAAGAAAAAAGAATATCTGATCCGTTTTACTTCAGGAGTTTGGAAACGACCTTCTTTAAATTATCCTACTATAAAGAAGGAATGCTTTTCAATTGTTAAATGCATTTTAAAATTTTAGGATGATCTTTTGAACCAGCATTTTTTAATTTGAGTTGATTGTTCTGCTGCAAAACAAATATTTAAAAAAGATATTCAAAACTTAGCATCTAAACAGATATTTGCTACTTGACAAAGTACTTTATCCATATTTGCCTTTGATATTGAATATATCAAAGGAACACAGAATTCTTTACCCGATTTTCTAACCAGAGAATATTTGCAGGAATAATGACCAGTAGAGGTCATGGCCGCGGTCAACAAGGTTGTGGCTGTGGTCAACAAGGCCGAGGCAGAGATAATCTATATTATACAGAATTTTCCTAGTCTGAATACTCAATCCAATAATTCTTCTACTTCTTCTAGCCAACCAATAATACAAAAATGTTCTTCTATTACCAGAACAGTACATCCTAAAAAAATACGAGGAAGAAACAATATTGATTATTGAACCGAATGATGAGAAATGGATGACAGGTCCATGGGAAATTAAGAGGCGTTATGTAATGACTCAAAAATTTCCTCCTCGTTTTAACCAGTATCGATATGTTTATGTACAAATTATCATTGAAACAGCATCTATGGACATTAAGCATACGTTTCATGATCCCACAAAATCAACTAGCCCAATCCAATATAGTAAAATAGTTATCCAGAATATTATGCCTCTTGCAAATTGGGGTATTAATCCTTATATTACCCGTACTTTTGAAACTAGTCATACATAAACAAAATACAGCTATTGGGATTATATTAATTCCTTTACGCAGGTATTTTATTACCAGAATCCTATTCATAACCATACGTGGTTTATCCGTATATGTCCTGATGTTCTTAAAAACGAAATCCTAAACTGGTTTTTTGTTTGGTGGGATAAATTCGGTATTACTATCGAAAATTTACCAGAATCAGTCCAAATAGCATTTAAGGAGTGGCAAGTTGCCTATTCCCATATACCAGTAAATAAAGATTTATATATGCTTAAATTACTTGCTTATTTTACTATCCGTTTTTGAATCTCTAAGATCTGAAAATGGGATTTTCAATGTGACTATCAGAATAAGATCCCCCACCTTAAAAGAGTGTTTTTTACTAAATGGTGGGATAAAGGGCTTAATCCTACATTACCAGAACTTCTCAAGGCCATTAAGAATCATACTCAGGCCTGTCTGGATGTTATCCCTAAGAGCCTTCTAGCACAACCAGTAAATCCATTTGTCAAAATACAAACAGATTTAAAACAGAAGTTTCTGGATTTAACTAAAACAGAATAGATAGTTAAGACTATGGATTATATGAAAAATCAATTATTACAATCCTTAGTCCAGGATGATAGTTCCATGAAAACTATTGGCAGTAATGAAGGATCTGATCAGGATGACAATGAGTTCAGCGTCTTAGCTAGAGAAAGTCAAGAACCAAAACCCATTATGAGAGATTTTTGGGACTCTCTCACCTCCATGATTTTCGAAAAGATGGAGCAAAACAAAAAAGAAAAAGAAAAAGTCTAAAGTTTTTCTCCACTACAGAAAAGATGCTCAATAATCAGAAGAAGACAACTAGTTGTCTCCAGGAAAAGAGAAGTCAGCCATCCACCTTCTCAATTATCAGAAGACGACAATAGCTATCCTTAATAATTCTCCACTCAACCGATAATATGTATCTTGCCATCCCACTTCCTATGGCTGAAATTTAAAGAAGAAAGATAAGGATTGACAAACAGACTCCTTTTACTAGGACACGCTTCATCCTTACCTTATCTTCTTAATTATATAAATTGGGAGGCCTCACCCATTGTTGAGGCAAAACTTTCTTTACATTTTCTGTGACGCCCCCAAAATAGGTATACATCACCTATTCTGAGTTGTCAATACATGGTACAGAAACAACTACAACTTTATTATTACAACAGTAAAACTGTGAGTTTGAATACAAATATTATCTTCTAGACAATATCTATACTCAAATAAATCCTCATCACATTTATTGATACATTATTTTACAAAAATGGTGAGGACTACTAAACAATCCTTTCTAAAACCTTCATTCCATACCCCAGACTGCACTCGCTTATATTCTCGCCTCACGAGAAGAAAAATGGAACAAAAAAGGAAAAGGGTGAGCTCAACTAGCCCAAAGAAAGAATATTATGACTAAGATAATATACAACAAATTACAGTTAGTCTTCAACAGGGGAAAAATCTAATAGAATACAATAGACAACAAATTTTAAATCAATATTCGCAATGGAAATAATAATTCATTAGAAGAGTTAAGTAGAGAATGCAAACTACTATCTTCATGTATGAATTTAAAAGTTCATCGCTCATCTTTTATCCCCGTAACATCAATCAATATACATCCGAATCAAATATTCATCTTTTGCACTACTGAGCCAAAGATATTTATCATTGGTCGTGTTCATCTAAACACTGTTCATCTTGACACTGCCCAAAGATATTCTTCGAAATCATTCATCTTTGCACTCAAAGCCAAAGATATTCTTCAGAAATCATTCATCTTTTGCACTACAAAAGCCAAAGATATTCAATAATATCATCATTTAAGACCGAGGATGATGAAAATATTTTTTAAAGAAAGCGAATCCAATGAAACAAAATGACAAAGATTAAGGATTAAGGATTAGAGTACTTTGTTTTATCCATGTTCAAAATACCTCAAAAATAATCATAGTGGTGTAAAATTCAAGAATGATCAAAACATGGATACAATCAAAGCTAGTATCCGAATAGATATTTTGGACAAAAAGAAGAAATTTTATTTTTAGATTGAATAGTGCCAGTATCGTGAATAGTAACTCGAGCATGAAAAAGTTCTAAATTTGATAAAAGTTTCAACCAATATTTCAAAGATAATGATATTGAAGAAATAATATCATTTGAGAAGAAAATAACATCTCTTACCTCGAAAGATTAAGTACTTAAATTTGGAATAAAGGGTATAGTCTTTGAAGGGAACTCAACCGCCTAACAATACTCAAAGTATACTCAAAATACTCACAAGAATACGCCGATAATATAGAGAGAGAAAACTTGGATTTTCGGTGTGATTTTCAATTCTAACCCAAGCACCTATTTATAGGAAAATCTTTAGAACATCAAAGCAGTAAAATTTAATAAAATATTAATATATATTATAAATTTTCTTAGCCCATCTTTGAAGATCTGATTTCAGCAATTAATATCACATGTTAGCCCACTTAAATGCAAAAAAATGTTTTTCTTTAAAATAATAATTAAAACTTCCAAAAATCAATTATTTTGAACTTGAACTTCAATAATTCACAATAAATAGCCCTTTTATCTGAAAATTGAATCTCGCAAGTTTTTATAGGAAATTCAATTCTCTACAACTTTGCGAGAAGAAAGTTTTTCCAATTCCAAATGTAAATTGACCAAAATCCACAAAATGATAATTTTACAAGTTTATAATCAAATTTCAAATCAATAAATGGGGTCCTGACATGTTTAACATGTTTTAAACATTTATTGCAACAAAAATACTCTTCCTCCTCGTATACTCATATATCACATTCGTTGTAAAAATATCACCATTATTATATTATTAAAATATAATAATATATTTAAAAGAATTATTTTATCGAGAAAAGATAAAATTTCAATTTTCAACAATTGTCACATTAAAATTTTTCTCCATCTATATCCACATAAAATCAATATTTTTCTCATCATATGAATCAATAATTAATTATTCACAAATAATATTATTAGAATCACAATATTAATGAACTGCATACGGTTCCCAAGAAAGAGGGGCTTTCCAATAAGAATTTCTCCTTCATCTTGGCGCGCAATTAGGTGACCAAACCTCTCCTGTATGCGAACTTTCTAGACATTGCCAATAATGTTATCTAATAATATTATTAGGATAATATGAATTATTGCTTCGATAATGAAAATATTGTGTAATGACAATTATTGAAACAACAAAGAATATAAAATATCAACGCAAAGCAATTATTAACTCAATAAAATCTTTGAGCGATAATTCACGTAACCATTATTGAGTAGTAGTGCCTTCACGTAAGAATCAATAATTGGTGCAATACTGGTAAAGCATCGTGTTTTAACCACCGAGTATTTTAACAAAGATATTACTTGATAATAACTACTGTGATTATTTTAACCAACTTATATTTGTCGTTTTCTTCATCCAATCGCTTTCACATTATGGGCCCACACATGGTCGCTACTCGTCACGAATATTCCCCGACAGCATCTGAATATTCCACGACCAAACGAATATTCCCCGACAACAATGAATATTTTATAACCACTTGCTTATTTTGAAATATTTGCGTATTTTACCCCTAACTATCCACATTAATCACATCAACCCTTACTATTTCAAAATAATAAATAGAAAATTAAATTTCATTAATAATAAGTTGAGGGTCTTACAACCTCCCTCCTTATGAAATTTCGTCCTCGAAATTGACGTGACGATACACAGTGTTTTGAAAAGGTGAGGATACCTCGCTTTCATTTCCGTTTCAATTCCTGTGTCATTTCCTCTATAGCATGATTCCTTCACAAAACTTTAACTTGTGGTATGACCTTTGCGTGGCGTGGGACATGCTCCTTCCTATCCAAGATCTTGACAGTACCTCCTCATACGTTAAGTCTTCATTTATTTTCGTCCGAGTTCTAATTTATAACGTGGTTCGGGTCTTTCACATATTTGAAGTATGAGGATATGTGAAACACATTATGAACACGAGACATACTTGGAGGTAACGTAAGTCTATAGGCTACATTTCCTACTCGGTCAAGAATTTGAAATGGACCAATAAATCGTGGATTGAGCTTTCCTCTCTTCCCAAATCTTGTAACTCCCTTCCATGGAGCAACTCGCAACAATACATGATCCCCACACTAAATTCCACGTCCTTTCGATGAAGATCCGCATAACTCTTTTGTCGATCTTGTGTCGTTTGTATATCGTTGTCGAATCATTTGAATCTTTTCGGTGAGTCATACGTATTTAACTTTCGGTCCCAACAATGTTGCTTCACCCACCTCATCCCAACATATTGGAGAAGCGACATTTTCGTCCATATAATGCTTGAATGGAGCCACACTTTATATACTTGTCGATAAGCTGTTGTTGTTGTAGGAGAATTCCACCAATGGTAAATACTTATCCCAACCGCCCTTGAAGTCAGGGACACGAGTCTTAAAAGATCTTCAAGAGTTTGAATAGTCCTCTCTCGATTGTCTCGTCTGGTTTTGGGGATGGTATCGAACTAAATCGCAGAATGCGTGCCCATAGCTTTTTTGCAAGCTAACCCAAAATCTTGAAGTGAATCTTGGGTCACGATCCGAAACTATGGATCTTGGCATGCCATGCAACCTCATAATCTCATTCACGTCATATACTAGCAAGACGTTCAAGGAATAAGTCTCCGTGTCGGCAAGGCAAGAAATGAGCGGACTTGGTTAATCTATCAACAATAACCCAAATAGCATTGATGCCTTGAGAAACCGTAGGAAGACCCGTGAACGTGAAATCCATGGTAATGTGTTCCCACTTCCATTTCGGAATCTCAAGTGGTTCTGCAATGGACCCTTAGGTACCGGATGCTCCGCGCTTTTACACGTTGACAAGTTAAACACATTGAGATAAACTTTGCAATCTCTCTCTTCATATTGTTCCACCAAAATGTATGTAGAAGATCACGATACATTTTAGTACTTCCAAGATGGATTACAAATGGTGTATTGTGTGCCTCCATCATAATCTTGTACTTCAAATCAGTCGTTAGGAACACTGAAAGTCTAGAGTGGACTCAAGTATTCCTTCTTCATCAATTCTCGCCTCGGAATAGCTCCTTCTTGTACTTTCTTCTTCTTCATACGCATCAGCTCCCGATTCGGTGGCTCGAGCAACCTTAACTTTTTCTATTAAAGTTGGCTCTACGCGCGATACTTGACATCATCGCTTTTCGTTCCGCGATATGATCTTCTACTCAACGCGTCACCTACCACGTTCGCCTTTCCAAGATGGTATTGAATAGTGTGGTCGTAGTCTTTCAATAGCTCGAGCCAACGTCCGCCTTAGATGTTGAGTTCTTTTGAGTGAAGTGAAGAAATATTTAAGGCTTTTATGGTGCGAATATATCTCCACTTTCTCCCCATATAGATAGTGCCTCCATATTTTAAATAAAAACGATTGCCGCTAACTCTAGATCATGAGTAGGATAATTCCTCTCATACTCTTTTAAGTTGTCGCGAGGCATAGGCTATGACTTTCCCACGTTGCATGAGAACACATCCTAACCCTTTGCTCGAAGCATCATCATGAGATAACAAATCCATCAAGAACCGGATGGTATTGTTAGAACAGTCTTAGAAATAAGTCTCCTCTTAAGCTCTTGGAAACTCTTCTCGCATTCTTCACTCCAAACGAATTTTGTATCCTTCCGAGTTATTTGAGTTAATGGAGTAGCGATTCGAGAAAACCCTTCCACGAATCTCCGATAATAACCATTTAAGCCCAAAAGCTACGTACTTGATCCACCGACTTCGGTTGCTCCCAACTTTGTATTGCTTCAATCTTGGTGGGATCAGCAGATACTCCATGTTTTGACGCCACGTGCCCAAGGAATGCTACTTCCTCAAGCCGTAACTCGCATTTCTTCAATTTGGCATATAGTTTGTTTTCACGAAGCCTTTGAGTACCGATTTTCAAATGGTGCTCATGATCTTCACGACTTTTGGAATATATAAGGATGTCATCAATAAAGATAACAACGAACCGATCCAAATATTCCTTGAATACTCGGTTCATCATATCCATGAAAGCCATAGGAGCATTAGTTAGTCCGAAAGACATGACTAAGAATTCATAATGCCCATCTCGAGTTAAGGCGGTCTTTGGAATATCCTCGCCTAATCTTGGTGATGATATCCGAAGCGAAGATCGATTTTTTGAAAAGAATTGTGCCCTCTGCAATTGGTCAAACAAGTCATCAATACGAGGTAGAGGATACCTATTCTTGATGGTGACATGGTTCAATTCCCGATAGTCAATACAAAGTCGCATACTCCCCGTCTTTCTTCTTTACAAATAAAAACAGAGCACCCCAAGGAGATGTCTTGGGGCCGAATGAAACCGATGTCCAACAAATTCTGTAGTTGGACCTTTAACTCCTAAAGTTCAATAGAGTCATTCGATATGGGGTTTTAGAAATGGGCTTTGTACCGAGTTCAAGATCAATAAAGAATTCAACTTCACGTTCGGGGTAGGCCAGGAAGTTCTTGAAATCGTCGGGAAAGTCAATAACAATGGGAATATTATTCAAATTTGGCGTGTCTTTATTCAAATCCATAACATGAGCTAAGAAAGCTTGACATCCGGTTTTTCAATAAGCGAATAGCTTTATGATTAGATATGACGATGATTGATTTTAATGGTTTAGTTGCTTGAATTTGTACAACAAAGTTGGTTAGGAATATGAAAACTAACAACCTTACGAAAACAATCAATTTTGGCATGATGAGTAGTTAACCAATCAATCCCTAAAATCACATCAAAAGCAAGTATCTTTAAAGAGATAAGGTCAACGGGTAAAGGTAATGGTGCCAACTTGAATCAAACAAGATTTATAAGCGGTGGATGTGATGAAAGTTTCTTCTAACGGAGTTTCCACGAGATAGGTCAAAGTCTAATTTCTCCGAGTCAAGTTTAAGCGTTGAGCACAAGCGGGAGAGATAAATGAATGGGTAGCAACCCCAGATCAAGTAAGGTATAAACTTCGCAAGAATTTATAAATAGTTTACCCGTGATCACCTCGTTTGGGTTCCTCGCATTTTGACGATCACAACAAACGCTCTTCAGGAATCGTTGACTTTGACTTTTTTCGGGACGATCTTTTGAGTCACCATCCCCATTGAACTAGGTTTCCATTCTCGTATAATCTCGGCGATATGTCCTTCCTTTCCACAATTATAGCATACCTTGAGCTATTGTGGGACGTTTTTGGTGATATGTCCCTCTTTCCGCATTTATAGCATATGATGGGTGGTCGTTCTCCTCCTTAGAACCGATTCTTTCACGTAAGACATGTCGTCTTATATATGGTCATTGTTAAATCTCCTCTTTTAAAATCTCCTCCGACTCGCTTCTTACATTTTCATGGCCATGATTACCACCAGAGTGGTTACCATTTTTGTCCGTCTTTCTTTCTCCACTTTGGTTATCATTATTACATTGATCGCTATCTCGGTACGATCTCGGTTGTGGTCCCTCAATTGACCGTACTCGTTATCTCGCTCTAATAATTGAGCCTCATTTTACAACATCTGAATAGAGAAAGTTTATGAGAAATGAGATAACGACGTATCTTGGGTTTCAAACCTCTAAGAAACATCCGCGTTATCGTTCCTCATTCTCCACCAAATGAGGTGCAAACCCGGATAACTCTCGCAAACTTTGCCTCGTCATTGAGACACAAATCATATTGTTTTGTTCTAATCGATGAACTCCACTTCCTTCATACGATGAACACTTTCGAGGAAAGTATTTGTCATTAAATAGTTTTCAAACGTTTTCCAAGACATCTTGAAAGTCTTGGTGGATGGGTACGCTTCACGCAGACTCCCACCGATGAATCCGCCGCTTCGCCGCCACGGAACATAAAGGTGGCGAATGGAACCTTCGTTCTCTCCGCATCCCAAGACATCGAATATCTTGGTAATTTGTTTGACCCATGTTTACGTACATGATCGGATCTAGCTTTCCCTTAAATTTCGGTGGTCCCAACTCTTTGAAGCTGCATTTGTGACAACCCGTGAATTGCTATCATTTCCTCCCGTATTTTGAACACGAGTCTCCTTCATTCGATTTTGCATGAATCGCAAAAGCTTCTAAACATCCCTCGTTCATCATACGCTTTCGGTGGTGTTGTTCACGGGAGGAACATTGCCGACTGTTGCACGTTCTCCTCGTTGGTGAGTACAGAGCGTCTCCACGGTCTCATTTCCATTATTAATATTCTCGGTCGACATTCTCAATCATCGTCATAAAACAAGGGTTAATTAAGGAAATCAATATATCACATAATATCCCTATATCTTGACCAACTAAAAAAATAAGCTTAGGTAGGACACACTAACGAAGGATTTACTCTCTCTCTCCTCCTAGTTCTATTCCCGATCTCCGGAGATCATATCCCTAAGCTACGATACTAACTGTGACGCCCCCAAAATAGGTATACATCACCTATTACGAGTTGTCAATCGTGGTACGTAAACAACTACAACTTTATTATTACAACAAGAAAGCTGTGAGTTTGAATACAAATATTATCTTCTAGACAATATCTATACTCAAATAAATCCTCATCACATTTATTGATACATTATTTTACAAAAATGGTGAGGACTACTAAACAATCCTTTCTAAAACATTCATTCCATACCCGAGCTGCATTACTCGCATTATATTCTCGCCTCACGAGAAGAAAAATGGAACAAAAGGAAAAGGGTGAGCTCAACTAGCCCGAAGAAAGAATATTATGACTAAGATAATATACAACAAATTACCGTTAGTCTTGACGAGGGAAAAATCTAATAGAATACAATGACAACAAATTTTAAATCAATATTCGCAATGAAATAATAATTCATTAGAAGAGTTAAGTAGAGAATGCAAACTACTATCTTCTATGTATGAATTTAAAAGTTCATCGTCTCATCTTTTATCCACTGTAACATCAATCAATATACATCTGGAATCAAATATTCATCTTTGCACTACGTGCCAAAGATATTCATCGATTAGTCATGTATTTCATCTAAACACTGCTCATCTTTGCACTACTGACCAAAGATATTCTTCAGAAATCATTCATCTTGCACTACAGCCAAAGATATTCAATAATATCATCATTTAAGGCGAGGATGATGAAAAATATTTTTTAAAGAAAGCGAATCCAAATTGAAACAAAATGATGAGGATTAAGGATTAAGGATTCGTCTTTGTTTTATCCATGTTCAAAAATACCTCAAAAATAATCATAGTGGTGTAAAATTCAAGAATGATCAAAACATGGATACAATCAAAGCTAGTATCCGAATAGATATTTTGGACAAAAGAAGAAATTTTATTTTTTTTGAATGAATAGTCTTAGTATCGTATCGTGAATAGTAACTCGATATGAAAAAGTTCCAAATTTGATAAAAGTTTCAACCAATATTTCAAAGATAATGATATTGAAGAAATAATATCATTTGAGAAGAAAATAACATCCTTACCTCGAAAGATTAAGATTTCTAATTTGGAATAAAGGGTATAGTCTTTGAAGGAACTTGCTTCGTCTAACAATACTCAAAGTATACTCAAAATACTCACAAGAATACGTTCGATAATATAGAGAGAAAACTTGCTTTTACGGTGTGATTTTCAATTCTAACCAAGACCCTATTTATAGGAAAACGCTTTAGAACACAAAAGCGAAGAAAATTTAATAAAATATTAATATATATTATAAATTTCCTTAGCCCATCTTTGAAGATCTGATTTCAGCAATTAATATCACATGTTAGCCCACTTAAATGCAAAAAAAACGTTTTTCTTTAAAATAATAATTAAAACTTCCAAAATCAATTATTTTGAACTTGAACTTCAATAATTCACAATAAATAGCCCTTTTATCTGAAAATTCGAATCTCATGAGTTTTTATAGGAAATTCAATTCTCTACAACTTTGCAGAAGAAAGTTTTTCGAATTCCAAGCAGAAATTGACCAAAATCCACAATGCAGCAATTTCTATTTATAATCAAATTTCGATCGATAAATGGGGTCCAGCATTGACATGTTTAACATGTTTTAAACATTTATTGCAACAAAATATATCTTTCCTCCTAAGTATACTCATATATCCCACATTCGTTGTAAAAATATCACCATTATTATATTATTAAAATATAATAATATATTTAAAAGAATTATTTTATCGAAAAAGATAAAATTTCAATTTTCAACAATTGTCACATTAAAAATTTTCTCCATCTATATCCACATAAAATCAATATTTTCCTCATCATATGAATCAATAATTAATTATTCACAAATAATATTATGAGAATCATGATATTGACAAGGGCGGTTAAAGGAAAGGAGGCTTTCCAATAAAATTTCTCCTCTTGGTAGCTTGATTAGGTGACCAAACATCTCCTTGATGCAGAACTTACAGACATTGCCAATAATGTTATCTAATAATATTATTCGAGATAATATGAATTATTGCTTCGATAATGAAAATATTATGTAATAACAATTATTGAAACAACAACAATATAAAATATCAACGCGCTTGAATTATTAACTCAATAAAATCTTTGAGCGATAATTATCTGTAACCATTATTGAGTAGTGCCTTCTACGTAAGAATCAATAATTGGTGCAATACCGTAATCTTCTCGTGTTTTAACCACCAAAGAGTATTTTAACAAAGATAATTGAGAATAACTACGCTGATTATTTTTAACCAACTTATATTTGTCGTTTTCTTCATCCAATCGCTTTCACATTATGGGGCCCACACATGGATGCTGGTCGTAAATTACGAATATTCCCGAAGCGATCGAATATTCCACGACCAAACGAATATTCCCGACAACAATGAATATTTTATAACCACTCGCTTATTTTGAAATATTTGCGTATTTTACCCCTAACTATCCACATTAATCACATCAACCCTTACTATTTCAAAATAATAAATAGAGAAAATTAAATTTCATTAATAATAAGTTGGGGTCTTACATTTTCCCTCTTTATTCTCTCTCTCTCATTCTCTCTATAAAATAATTAATATATAAAAGTTTGAAGTTTGAAGATATCTTCAAAGCTTATCTGTAAGTTTTAATTATTGCTTCTGTTAATTATTATGTTTCTTTACTTAATCTTTTATATTATCATATTGAAAATAGTAAGCGCTATAAAATAGCATATCAAACTGCTATAGACAACCATAATCGTTCTTATTTTTTAGAACAGTTTAACAAATTTGAAGAATTAATTGTTTTAACTAAAAACGCCATACAGGAAGAGACTTGCAGACTTATAGTTTTGGGAAGACCCCCCCCCCCCCCCCATTAACAATAATCTTATGAGATCATATATGTGATAATTTATTTGTTAATATATAATTAACATGCCTTTAAAATATTCATGCCATTTTATTAAATAAAGATAATATTAGGTTACTACTTGATTAAGTGGAACGTCATCCAAGTTGCGTTTGGGACTTTGCCTTTAGCCTTGTTGTGGCTTTTATCCTTTGTAGATCGTTGACAGACGTGCTTGATCAACCCTCTATCCCAATCCTATTAATGTGTGTGTGTGTGTGTGTGTATATATATATATATATATTTATTAACTTATAAAATTATAAATATTAGCTTCTTACAAATGTTTTACTTTCAAAACTTACTTATGATGCCAAGAAGCGGGAGCAACGGACAATATAATTTTGAAAAAAAATAATTAAATATATAAACTCATTATTTTTTATTGTAATTAGAACATTCATTTTAAAATTTAAATTTATAATTTCAAAAATGATGAAAATTTATTTGAATTGTAATTTAGAATATTGATTATTGTATTTATGAAAAATAAATAAATTAACATTCATTCGTAACTATACTTTAAAATTCATTATTTTTTCTTATTCTACTTATAGTTATAATTAGAGCATTCATTTTAAAATTAAAAATTTCAAACATAATAAATAAAAACTTATTTAAATTATAATTTAAAACATTAATTATTATATTTATTAAAAATAAATAAATTAACATTCATTCTTTAATCAATTTTACATTAAAATTCATTATTTTTTCTACTATAGTTATAGGTATAATTAGAAATCACTTTCAAAATCTTATCCTTTTATCTTGGTTATCTTACTCTCAGCCACCGCCTTCTCTTTCATAGTCTTTCTCACTCTCAGCCATTTCAACCTAAAAGAGAATCTGTAGAGAGAAAGTGAAAAGGCATGTTACGATCTGTGTCTAATTTGCTCTAATTAGTTAGTTGAAGTGATGAAATTGTATGATTATGCAGTTTTTAATTTGTAATTTTGGATCTGAATGTGTTGTAAGCTTTTAACATTTTCTTTTCACCCCAGTCAAATTTTTTTTTGGGATCTGACTTCCTAAAATTAATTTAGGTGAAGCAGTTGGATTTTGGCCATGGTGTCCTACAATCATCAGTTATGCAAAAATCTAAATAAGATTAATTCCGTTGGACTTTTCGTGTTGGAAAAAAATCAAAGTAGTTTGTTGTTCTTTCATACAAGTTTACTCTTCTAAACTTTCACCTGGTATTGTCTACAAAAATTACTGTCTAATAGCTACTGTTATTATGTGTGTGTGAGTGTGTGTGTTATTGTGGCTACTGTACAGGTCTGTACACATCTTTCTCGACTTTGGGTTTTAAGTTCTTCTGTTTTAACCTCTGTATTTGTTCTATTTTTTACTCTCTGGTGGTTGATGCTTTGGATATTATTTGTGTGTTTATCTGATTAAGTATAATTCTTTTACAAAAATAATTATTTTGGGGGTATGAAAGATTTAGGGGGTGTTTTTTTTCCGCTGAATGGGTCTGAATGATCCAAAATCTGAGCGAATCAGCCATTAAGAGTGTTTGTTTTGGAGTTTTAAAATCTGAATGCACTGAGCGATTCCTTTAAAAAATTTCTTTGAATCAGCTGAATAGGTCTACAGAACTTTTTTACCCAAATAGTCCTTTCTTCTTTGCATTGTCGTTCAATCAAGATCCGAAGTGAAATTGGAAAAAAGAGGTCGGGGGGTTGCCAGAGGAATTGGAGTTGATGGTGTTGTTGGGCGTTGAATACGGAAGTTGGGCAGGAGCCGAAGTTGTTGTTGTTGATCCGAGCAACGGTGGGGTCATGATGGGAAAACTCTGATTCGAGTTACAACGGGGTGATGAGGGGAAGGCTGGGGTTTTTTATGCCGACGGGAGAGAAAAAGAAGATAAAAGCAAAATTAGTGCGTATAAAGCATAATGAGGTCTTGGAAGTGGGATGACAATGGGAGATTCCTGTAACAGATAAAATCAAAGCTATTATGACTAGGCAGTTGACTAATTGAGTATTAATTAAAGTTAATTCAATATTCAGTTCTGTTCTAGTTTTGGGATTAATATTATTTGATTATGATATTTTTGTTTCTTGTTGACGGTTATTTTTTCAAAAAACTAAATAAATAGAGAGTATGTACAGAGATTAGGGTTCATTTTTTTCCTTTTTTTAAATTTATTTTATAGTAGCCTCCCTTCTCAATAGTGAATGTGAGCCAAGCCACTTATGCATAAAAAAATAGGATAAAAGTTTTAAAATTGTTTGAATTATTCAATTTGATTGAATTATTTATTTTTATTTGTTGTACAATGAATATTGTATTAATTTTTTTAAATACGTCTAGACAAAATTATATACTTCTCAAGCATAGTTTATAGGGGTAAAATAGTAAAAGACTGTTATTCAGATATTTAAGACGTATAAATTATCAAATAACTTTTTTCATTCAGATTTAGATTCAGATTCAACTCATTCAGTTTGTACCAAACAATCCCTTAGTGTTCGTGCAAGTTTTCTACATGTTTCTACTGGTACTTAGTTGTTGAATTCTTATATGGATGTTCTTTATAATTAATTTTTTAAAATTCATTTGTTCTTTCTGGAATTTTCATACTCATATTTTGAATGCATATGGCTTTCTTGTATATATATGTGTTGAGTTAGGCAAATTATCTTTTCCCAAATCTTTTAATGCTCACTTAACCATATAATTTAGTTGGTGGAATTGTTTTGGTATTCTAATTTTCAGAGTTTAGTTGGTAGAATTGTTTCATGTTGGGTACATTTATGCCATTTGGTGAAATTCTCTGCCTTGTGATTTACTGTTTTCAGATTCATGTTGGGGTTCTAATTTATTATTTTTTATGTTTTCCTTATTCTTCTGTTCTTGCATCTCCTTTTGAAGTTCAATAAATTTGCGAAAATATATATAAGCAAAGTTATTACTTTGACTTTTGAATGCAGACATCAGATTGGACAGTAGGACCCAAAGAAAGGATACTAATTGTTGGATGGTGACCATATGTTGTGAAAATGATAAAAGAGTATGATAACTTGGACCCGACAGTGTATTGGTATGTTCTTATGTTATTTACATATTTATTCTTTATGCAACTCTAGATTAACTTGGTGTGCTAGGATCTTTTACGATTGGAGTCTCCATTCTCCCCTATTATATGGGACAAACTGTCTTTACTTGGTTTTATTTGAAGATTAATGGTATAAAGAAAATAATCTTCTTACTATTTCATTGAATAATCTGGAGTATAAATAGCCTAATACCTTTGTGGAAGTTAGAAACAAATCAGTAACTAAATCTAATCTAGGAAAATTCAAAAATCAAACTTTCTAAAGATAAAAATACAGATTACAAGATATATACAAACTGAATAGATAACATTATCCTCTAATATGCCCCCGCAAGATGGAACGCCGAGAGGAGAGTCCAATCTTGATCATAAGTTGTTGAAACCGTTGTCGAGGAAGGGCCTTGGTAAGTGCATCCGCAAGCTGATCAGTAGAGGAGACATGGGTGACGCGGAGAGCACCGTTCTGAACCTGTTCACAGATGAAGTGGTAATCAAGAGCAACATGTTTCATGCGGGAGTGAAAGACGGGATTGGAGCACAAATTAGTTGCACCCACATTGTCACAATACAGGTTTCTGAGAGGATGAAAAGCCAAGTTCACCAAGCGGTTAGCAAGCGAAAGTTACGCGCGATGGCGACTCTCGATCGATATTCTGCCTTGGTAGAGGAGCGCGCAATAGTATGTTGCTTCTTTGAGCTCCAAGAAATTGGATTCCGACCAAGGCACACGATATAAGCACCAGTAGAAGTGTAATCATCTTTGTCACCTTCCCAGTCTGCATCATAAAAAGAATGTAAGGCAAGAGAAGACTGACGATGAAGTAAGAGACCTTGATCAATAGTTCCACATAAGTAGCGAAGGATGCGTTTTGCAGCGTTCCAATGTTCAGTGATGGAATGATGCATGAATTGAGACAGCTTGTTGATAGCATACACAATTTCCGGACGAGTCATGGACAGGTATTGAAGGCTGCCAATTACTGTCCGATATTCGGATGGATCACTTAGAGTAGTGCCGGCAAGAAGGGTAAGACTTGGTGTAGTCGGCATTGGGGTGGCCACAGGCTTTGCGTCAGTCATTTTGGTGCGAGCCAGGAGGTCAGAAATGTAGCGACGTTGAGAAAGAAGAAGTCCCGACGAATGAGACAAAACCTCGACACCAAGGAAATACGACAAATGAGCCTAAGTCCTTGAGAGCGAAGCGGGCTGCCAATGTAGTGACATAGCGTTGAACTGCAGTATTATCATTCCCAGTAATAATTATGTCATCAACATAAACTAGGAGAAACAAGGTGATACCAGCAGATTTAAAAATCAACAAGGAAGTGTCAGCAGTGGAATTGACGAAGCCCGATTGGAGAAGAAACTGAAGAAGCTCGGTATACCACGCACGTGGAGCCTGCTTCAGACCGTAAATTGTCTTCTTTAATTTACAGATATGGGTAGGAAAATCTGTGTCAATGAAGCCCGGTGGTTGGACCATAAATACTTCTTCACTCAATGTGCCTTGGAGAAAGGCATTATTGACATCAAGTTGGCGTAAGGACCAACCATGACTAACAGTAATGGAGAGCACTAGACGAACGGTAGCAGGTTTGATCACAAGGCTGAATGTATCATGATAATCAACATTGGGTCATTGATGAAATCCCTTCGCTACTAAGCAAGCTTTATACCTGTCAACAGATCCATCAGGTAAACGTTTAATTCTAAAAATCCATTTACAACTAACAATATTTTGAGCCACAGTGGAAGGAACAAGCTCCCAAGTGCCATTATGGACAAGAGCATTAAATTTTGCAGACATGGCCTGGCGTCACTTCTGATCTTTTATCGCCTGAGTTACCGAAGTGGGTTCCACTTCTTGAGCAAGATGGGCTGAGAGGTTTAGTTTGGTGATAGGTTTATAAATATTGTTTTTAGACCTGGTGACAATGGGAGAGTGGCGAGTTGAGATGGTCGGTGCAGATGAGGGCTCACATGGAGAAGATGTGGGTGGTGTGTTTGACTTGTGTGTGGAGGAAGAGTTCGAAATAACTGGCTCGGGTGTAGTCGTGTGGTGTTCAGAAGAGATATGGGCAGATGCGGTAAGGGACTATGTTGAGTCATGGGCTTGGTTCGGCACGAGCAAGGGTGTAGGCATGGTTGTGACCGATGGCGAGTGGTGTGCATGCACCAAGGATCTGCAGTAGGGGTTATCCAGCCAAGGTAGAAGTGGTTGAGTTTGAGATGTTGGCGAGGACGTCGGAAGGACAACCTGAAGATTAAGCCAAGAGGTACAGGTGGACTCATTGTGGTTAGGGGAAACACTATGATTAACAGACATTCGGAAAAGAGACTCAAAGAAGCGAACATGGCGAGAGGTGTGTAATTTCTTGGTGGTTGAATTGTGACAGAGGTATGCACTTTGAGTGAGAGGATAACCCAGAAATACACAAGGAGAAGAACGAGATTGGAGTTTGTGAGTAGTATAAGGGCGAAGCCAGGGATAGCACAAACACTCAAAAACACGAAGTTTGGAGTAGTTGGGAGGAGAGCCAAAGAGAGCACAAACACTCAAAGACGACATGTTTAATGTTGGGGTGGGGAGGTGGTTTATGAGATAGGTTGCAGTGGAGAATGCAAATGACCAAAACGATAGAGGTAGAGAAGCACGAGTGAGAAGGGACATGCCTGTTTTGACTATGTGACGATATCGTCTTTCTACAAAACCATTGTGCTCAGGAGTATGTGGTGGAGAGGTGAGATGGGAGATACCGTGTTGACTTAAAAATGAGGCAAGTCCAGTGTATTCACCTCCATTGTCAGAGTATAATGTAATGATTTTTGTTTGGAAATGAATTTCAACAAGAGCTTTGAAGCGAGGAACGATTTTGGCTACATCAGATTTGCGGATTAGGGGGTAAAGCCATGTGTAGTGAGTGAAGTGATCGACAAAGATAACATAGTATTTGTAATGATCAATAGAATAAATTGCAGAAGTCCAAACATCAGAAAATATTATTTGTAATGGCTTAGTTGATATAAGAGTAGATTGAGCAAAAGGTAATTTTTGACTTTTAATGCAATAACAATCATTACAATGGAAGGTTTTGGAACCCAAAGACAAATCTAACTTAAATTTAGAAACAAGACTTCGAAATATTGACTCGGACGGATGCCCTAAACGTTGGTGCCATTCAGAGGGAGTGGCTTTGACACTGGAGAAAGCAATTATTGGAGAGTTGGGTGTTGGATTGTTTGGCCACTCATAGATACCATCTCTAGCTCATCCTTGGAGTAGTGGTGCCCCGGTTTGCAGATCCTTTAAACAAAAACAAGTTTGTAAGAATTCAAAAGATGCGTTATTAGAAGTGCAAAATTGAGATATAGAGATTAGTTTTCGTTTGATGTTGGGAACACACAAAACATTGGTTAAGGAAAATTTGTGAGAGGGAGTGTGTAAGAGAGTGGAACCAGTATGGGTAATAGGTAGCCCAGTACCATCACCAATGATTATGTCGTCGGGTCCGTCGTATGGCGAATGCAAGGACAAATTCTGAAGATCATCAGTGACATGATGAGAAGCACCACTGTCAAGGAGCCAATGATGGATTAGAATCAGTCTGTGCCATTGCAATGTTGGCTTTCGGCGTCCAAGATGACTGAGATGGTTGCCGAGAAGCAAAAGAGGTGGCACTCGAGGTTGGGACAATTTGATAGTGAAGACACTGAGATACCGAGTGCCCTTGGGTGCGACAGCCCTGACACTTGCCTAGGTAGGGACGGGAGGAGCGTGTGGGAGGCCAAGACTGGACCTGTGTGCCTTGCATGTTGGTGGTCGTCAATTGCTGCCTGAAGTTGCTTCGCCGAGTGATGTTGCCTGAACGAAAGTTTGAGGTGGTGTAGTTCGACTTGACCGGTAAGGGAGAGCTGCGGGTCTGGGCACTATTCAGAGACAATTCTCGGTTGATAAGTTTCTCATGAAGTTCATCAAATGAAATCATAGTCTCACGACCTTCAACAATTTCAATAATTGAACGGTAATCATCATCAAGACCGTCTAAAATTTTTTCAATAAGATCTTCAGGATCCATCAGCTTTCCAAGAGCAGCCAGTTCATCGGATCGACATTTGATAAACTGCATATATATACAGAAATAGTTTGAGAACCCTTAACAGCTTTCTTAATCTGGTCCTTGATTTGTTTGATGTGGCCTCGAGACGGGCGTGCGTAGGTATTGCCAAGAATAATACAGGCATTGCCGGAGGTTTTAGCCTGTTGAATTAGTGGAACAAGAGCAGAAGAGATGGAACCAACAAGTGCACCAAACAGAAGTTTATCTTGTCGAATCCATGGCAAGTAATCAGGATTTGATGTTTATGTATCATTAACACTTATTGTTTGATGTGGACAAGGATGGGAGCCATCAATGAATTTATATAAATCATAGCCAATGAGAATAGCTTCGATCTGCAATTTCCATGACAGATGGTGGAGGTTAATTTAATAATATTCTGGTGAGAAATATTAATAAGTTGAAGAGTTGTGGTGGGATTTTGTGGATTTAGAATTGTGATTTGTTGAGGTTGAGTGTCATCAGCCATGATGAAGAATAGATGAAAGAGGAAGAGAAAAAAAAAATTAAGAAAGGAAGAGAATGTTGGTGGTTGCTAAGTTAAAAATGAGGAGCGTAAAGCTTTGATACCATGAAGATTAATGGTATGAAGAAAATAATCTTCTTACTATTTCATTGAATAATCAGGAGTATAAATAGCCTAATACCTTTGTGGAAGTTAGAAACAAATCAGTAACTAAATCTAATCTAGGAAAATTCAAAAATCAAACTTTCTAAAGATAAAAATACAGATTACAAGATATATACAAACTGAACAGATAACATTATCCTCTAATATTATTTGCATCTCAACTTTTGAGGTATTTAGAGGATGCTTTGTTTTGGATCCCCTTAGGGATTGGCGGGTCTTTATTATGTGCGTCTTTTCCTAATTATATTCAAGATTTCGGTTGATAATCAATTATGGGCTTCTTTATTTCACTGCATTTATTCAATTTTCTCTGAATAATTTTTCTTTTGTTATTTGCGCATTGCTCATTCTGTTTCAGAAAATAGTTTGCTAAGATAAATTATTAATATCTTAGAAACAATGACAATGATATCCGTCGAGGAAGGTGGGAGGCGGAGGGGGAAGGGGAGGGAGTGGGGGCATGTTTATTTTCAATTTCTTAGAGTTAGATTCAGGTTGTTCTATCTAAATTATTTGGTAGATAGTTTTTTTTGGGCGACAAAAAGAGTGAAAATCCTAACAATTATAATTCTGAAAATTTGTTTATATACTATTTGTATCATGGCAAGATTAGCTATGATGATTCAGGATTGCTGTAGTATTCCTTCTTTACTTTAAGTATAGCAGTCAAATTAGGAGTGTGCATAATTTTTGGTTTTTTCGGTTTTCCAGACCAGACTGAAACGGCCGGTTCGGTACAAAAAGAACCGGTTCGGTTGCGATACAAAAAAATCGGTTTTCGGTATTGGTTTCGGTACAAAGTTTTTATGGTTCGGTATTACCGAACCGGACCGGTATATACCGGTTTTTCAATTTTTTTTATTAATAAAAAATAAAAATAATAATAAAAATAATAAAATAATGATTATAATAATAAAAATAAAAATAATAATATTAATAAAAATAATAATAATAATAAAATAATAATAATTATATTAATTTTCAGTATTTATTCGATAAAAATCAAAATCGGTTAGGTATACCGGTCCAATCGGTACTGGTATCGGTATTAAAATTTGGCTAATTTCAATACCGGTTCGGTACCGGGCCAGTTTGGGCCGGTATTTACCGGTTGCACACCCCTAAGTCAAATCACATGGATATGATAATATTTACGTATTTGAAATTGGAGAATTAAGTCTTTTGTTATTTCTCTTTTTCCTGTTCTGAATATAGAAATAAGTAACTTCACCTGCAAATCTCATTAGACTTTAGCAGTTCTGTGGACAAAAACTTATTGTTGAATGATTTTCTGAATCTAACTGAGTTGTGATTGCACTTCGAGCAACTACCATCGCGATTGCACTCCTGGAGAATTTTACTAGATATGTTCCCAACTACCAAATTATTTTATGTATCTCTTCATTTTACTTGATTTTGTGCATAAAATTGAATAGAAGCTATATTCACCAGTTTGTTGTTCATCATGTAAAGAAACATATATAATGATCAAATACAATTATAGTTGTAACATCCAAAGTTTCACTCTTATTAATTCCATATTTTTTGGTTTTTCAAGTTTTTGGACAATATCAGTTCCCTCTTAGCTAGCTGATAGTGCTCACTTGATCGAAGAGTCATCAAACAATAACCTTTCTGCTTTCCTCTTAAATTTGGAGAGACTAGCGACCAAGTCTTTGAAGAAGATATATCATATATTCTGTTGTTCCATCTAAATTGTTTGGTAGATATATTATGTGTAAGATATTTATCAAACTGAAGCTATTTTGGTATGAAATATTTTTGGCATAGCATGGCCATGTGTGATTAGGATTTTAGCTGGGCCTGAATTTTGGTAAACTCATGTTTGGTACATTACTACATCACATGTGGTATGTCATATATCCATTAGGCAGCTATTAAACCTTTTATTTCCCCCTCCGTGTTTTGTTAATTTTTTGAAGGGTTAGATTTTTCCTAACTTTTTGACGGTCCCTATCGTTTAATAGGCTTGAGCGGGAAATTAAGTTTTTTTAAAAACAGTTGTGTTTTGTATAGGTAGATATGTTTTTTCTTTCAAATGTATCAAAAGTTTATCTCGATTAGCCCCGTCACAGTCAATTATACAATTTGAAACCTAATAATTCAAGTTATTTATGCTTAGTCTCCATATGTGAAACTAATTGCTTTGTTTGAGCATTTTCTCATTAGTAACTTAATTAACATAACCATCAGACAAAAGGCGATGCATACGTTTAGCAGATTATACAATGTTTCAAAGCACTAGCTTAACTTGCTTTTCTAATGATATAATTAAGTGTGTTAACTTAAACTATTTGGTATAAGATGCCAATTACGCGTAATGTGTAATTACTCCAGCCAATATGGGATAAATAAACATCAATTTGTGATTATACTAGACTGCTGATCAGTTTCCTCATACATTCCCTTGTAATTTTTCAAATTGTGAAGAAATGATTAGACCAAATACTTTGCATCTGGAAATAATTATATGCACTTTTCTCAGTTTGTTACTGCTAAACCATCTTCCCAGTCAAGTGGTGTTGTAAAACAGGCTCTGTTTTCCATTGCTCAATGTGTGGCTGTTCTTTGCCTTGCTGTTGGGGATCCAAAGAGTTCAACTACTGTGAAAATGCTTGTCGCCATCCTGAAAGATGATAGTACTACAAATTCGGTAAGGCTTACATCTTTTTCTCATTCTTCTATATCTTCGTTTGCAATCTGTCATGTGCGCACATGAAAAATAGTCATACTTGAACAGAACTTGGAAACAAACGTACTAAGTTAGAAATTGTTTGTTTTCTAGAGCTATTTTACAATATATCTGAGATTCTTGACATCAATTTCTTTTGCTGATCATTGGATGTTTGTAGCAGATGTAATGTTGTACTCTTGCAATCATAATATCATAAGTTGGTATGTAAAAAACATTTTGCGAGACAAGTTTGGGAGTCAACTAGACTAAACCAGATTTATTAACTGAAACACACAATCCAGTTGGGAGCACAACTTGAATAGGAGGAACACTAGTCATAATAGAATGAAACATGTTAAGATCACAGCACATAATGATAAGTTGCCCCACTGTCTATGATCCATTGAACATTATTTTTAACAGATTGAGTTTTTATAGTTGTTCAGCGATGTAGAAAACTCTTTGCATTTCCCCTTTTCAATAATGTTGAGTAAATGATCAAATTTTGCCTCAAGTTTTTCAAACCTATTGTGATCCTCAAAGAACATTTCCTCAGATTGAACTTGCATAGCCTTGGGGCCAGAATGAGAATGATTTTCTTGAGAAAAATTGCTGCCTTGGCATTTCTAGAAGTACTAGTCCCCTAGTACCAGACAACTGAACCTTTGGTTTGTTGTATAAAGGATGTCCCTTGGGATATCCATTTAATTTGAAATATTCTTTCCATGACAATAAATACACTCCATGCCTTCTTTAGGAGTATGAGGTTTCAATGAAGAATTATTCTGGTTTGAAGGAAATTTCTTCCTGTTCTGTGAACTGGATGCCAGTGCCATAACAGTACCTAGTATTAGTAGTTTGGTGTCTTTACCTCTGTTTTTTATCCTGCTTTATCGAGGAATATGCATGAGCTACTGTTGGTAATGGACGCATCATGAGTATTGACCTCTTGTTGTGGCAAAGCTATCATGTAAGCCCTTCAAGAATTGCATTAATTTTCTATATCCATCAACATTGTAGAACCTCTCAATCAATTCAGTCCAAACAGAAAAAACATTGTCAACAAACTTCATGCTATTAGTGATTGACATCTTATTCTTAGCAGATAGGGCAATTTTAATTGACCTCTTACCCACAACAAATGTAGTCAATAATCATTATAATCCAGGCTAGTTCAGTTGGTAGAGATCTTACTAGTCATGGTTCAAAAAACATAGACCCCAATACATAATTATCATGATATTTTAGTGAGATTATAATGACCCTGATTATAGTGAAATTAGTTCAACAATTACTTATTGGTGTCTACGTTTTTGGAACCAGTTACTGAATTCTTATCTATTCCTGTATGTTTGCCTATAAAACAGAAAGCAAAGCAAATTCCATGTCCCCATGAATCTTTAACAAATTCAACTATTCTATTATCCTTATTACGGTTTAAATGCAAAGTCGACTCAAAAAATTGCCTTTGAACAAATTCAGTACCGGCCCTGGGCTAAAATCCAAGGTGCCCGGGCTTTAGGCCCATAATTTTTTAGGGCCTCTTTAAATATTCTCTTCCTTTTATTATTTAAATAGAATATTTAAATATTAAAGCAAATAATCAATCTGTAATATTCTACATATACTTATTATTGTAATATTCTACATATTTAAAGCATATAATTTGTACAAAATAATTTAATTATTATGTATTTGGGGGTTCATCATCAGATTCAGTTTTTTGAGTTTTTTTTAATTGTTTGAGAGTAGTGTTACTCTTAATAAAGGAGGCCCTATTTAGTAATTACTTTTTTGACTTAGTGATAATGTGATATCTAAATGATGCTTTGGAAATATTGAAATAGTCGGTTAGTATATTTGATATTCTTTCGTATTGATGCTCTTTTGTTCAGAAAAAATTCTTCCTTTTTTATGCTTGTCTTAATAGCAATTCGCAAAAAATCCATTTTTTTGTTGTCCGCTTTAAGCCCCGGCCCTGAACAAATTTGAACTTGCAACCTCACATTTGAAATTTTAGTGACCACTGGAACAACATGAGTTAACTGTTAATATCTTGCAAGGATTAATAATTATATCAAAATATGACATTTTCCCCCATATATTCTTTTCTTTTCCTTCAAATAACTAAATGTACATGAAAGTCTTGAGATACATAAATAAATTTACATAACTAATTACGTGACTTAAAAAGAAATGAAAAAAATAGATAATCAGAATATGTCACCTGCCGCCTCGTGCATCATGGGTCCTGGATTCATGAGACCTTATATAACTACCAATCTCTCAAATGACAAAGATTTGATTTAACTTGACTATAACTAAATATGTCATATTTATTTATTTATTTGAAAAATTCTTTTTAATAACATATCATTTCGTATAATATATATATCGTTCTATATGAATAAAAAAGAAGAATTAATAAAAGTTATTTAAATATTTTATGTAAAATAAAATTACTTTGTGAGAAATAGATAGATAGAATAGAATGAGCAATTAGTATATTTATGTACATTTATTACCACACAATTAATTAGGTACATTTATGTATGTATCTCAAGACTTCCATGTACATTTAGTTATTTGAAGGGGTTCAAAGTCCAAATTTTTTAATAGAAAGGGGCTCAGTTTGCGTTGACCGGAAGATAGGGGCTTAATACCCAAATATCAGAAAAGTTTAGTGGTCGATTTTGCATTTAACTCTCCTTATTACCATATTTTTGCTTACGTTTATGTAATGCAGCTTATTATAAATAGTAATTTCTATTTGTGTTTGTAGATTTCAGCCCAATTATGTGGTACGACAAATTTTTAGTTCTACAAAAAATCAAAGGGTCCTAAACACTAATATAAAACAATTAAAAAATAACTACACTATTAGTGCATCCACAAAATAATTATAAAAATAACGCAATTCACATTAATAAGGAAACCTAAAATCAAGGAGAAATAACTGTCATAATTAATAATTCAAATTCAAATATCTGGTATGTAACAACAAATTCAAATTTAAATTCAAAATAATAATTCAAATTCAAATCTTCATCTCCCTCAAAGTATCTCTCTCCTCCGCTACTCCGTCGCGAATCTCCGTTGTCCAAAACGCTAATGAGAAGAAGAAGAATATTCACCCTATAAAAAAATTAAAAATAAATAGATGCAACTTTTACTGTTCTGAATTTTTTTTGACTATTTGGTTACCCACAAAAACTAAAATGGTAAACTTTGTATGAATGGTTGGCTACCAACTGTATCACATTCAAACTAAATTGGTAACTTAATAAAACTAAATTGGTTACATTGGTCTGAAGGTTTGGCTGTAACAACCCGATATTTTCTATATAAATAAATTAGAAATTTTGTGTATAAATTTTTTTTTTATTAAAATAAATATGGGGCACATGTGCCAAGATAGTGTGTATATGTATTTATGTGATATATTTATTACATGAATGATTTTAAATAATTTTATTTTAAAATTTTTGATTGTTATAAACTATATTATTATAATAATTAATTTTATAGTAGAAATATTTTTATTAATTATTTTCCATGAAAATATAATCATATATTATTTAAATAATATATGAAATGATTTTTTTTATTTATAATAATTATTTTATTATATGAATTTTAGTACAGATTATTAAGTTAATTATTTTAACTTAATTAATAATGTTAAGTATGATGAGATAAATCGGATATGGAATCCAAACCCTAATTTTGGATTTTGATCAAGGAATGAGAATAATAATATAATATTATTTATATTTTGATTTTTCGATTGCTATAATTATATATTGTATGTATATGTGGATTTGACAATGATTGGTGGGTTATGGTGTATTATGTCAAACCCTAGTTTTTTACGGTGGGAAACCCTAATTTGAAACTCAATTGTGAGTTCAAGACTATTATATAAGCTGTTATATATTTTTTTTGATTGATTAAGTCAACCCTAATTAACATTTAGATTTATTAATTTCTTGAAATCCTATTTATTAATTATAAACCCTAATTGCTAGATTAGGAAGGATAATTATAATTATTATATAATACCTAATGTTCATGTATGATTAGAACCCTAATCAAATTAAGAAAACCCTAATTATAAATTTTAGAAACTTATTTTATTTTATTTTAAACCCTAAATGAAAGCTTCAGTAATCTAATTATACATTAGGTGAGACAATTAAATAACCTAAGGGTTATGGTAATAAGGAAAAGTGAGTATTTAATATGTATACTAACTTAAGTGGATAATCTTGTTATTTCAAGTGACTAATAATTTTAAACCTATTTTTAGTAAACATAATTAGGTTATGAGCTAAAGTCACATGTATAAGTAATTACATTTCATAAGATTGAGAATGGAAACCCTAAATAAACAATTTTGGTAGCATATATTAAAATTGTTAGACTATGTTCATTACATGGCCCAAAACAATTAAAGGAGAAGCCCAAAAGAAATAAAATGCAAACCAATACTTAGCCAACTTGATTAAGGGTATTTTAGACTTTTGATTAATCAAATTTGTGCATTAAAATAAAAGCAAAATGGAGGAAATAATGGGGCAAGGGGGACCGGCCAATTAGGCTATTTTAGGCAACAAATTATGCTAATCAAGTTCCTTAAATAGTAAGTCTTATACACAAGTACATGTGTGTCAATCTCCTATTGGTTGCAAATCTATTAAGCACCTTTAATCACATGATTAGGCTTAATTGTAAGAGATAAGGTGAAGCCTTTTATCCTTGCGACAATAAAAGTATGGGGGATAATAGTTAATCACCCATTCATTTGCTAGATCATTTTCATTTCTTTTATTCTCCTTTTTCTCCCAAGCTAACAACATACAAGAGAGAGAGAGAGAGAGAGAGTTTCGGTTTTGTGAGAGGGAGAGGTGTGCTAGTTGCTTAATGCAACCTAAGATTATACATTACTTTGGAAGATCAAGAAGGATAGCAAATAAAAACTAGGTGAGGTTCTCATCCATTCTTTTTCTTATTCTTCTTCTATTTTGTGTTATAACATGATTTGTTGGAGTTATGGATTAATACTCAAGATACCCTAGTTCTACATATTATCATGTATGGAACTAAGTATCTTGAGTGTTAGATCAAAGGCTTAGAGGAAGAAAATGAGCATATGTTCTCCAAGGGGTGAAATCCTTGTTTTTCTTCCACTAAATCTTGTATAACTCAAGTTTTACAACTTGAATTTGTGATCCGTCGAAGGGGGGTGCTAGATACATGAGTTATCTAGTAAACCCAAGTGGTAGAACACAAATCTAGCAAGTATTGAAGCCATGAGGACTGTTTTTCCCAAAACAGTCCACATAGTATATTGAGGTTTTGAAACCCTAAAATAGCTACTGTTCCCATTTTTCTTGAGGCTGTTTCGGTCAGTTGTAAGTATTTTAAAAATATGGGAATAATCATAGAGGTACCTTAGGAAGTTATCTACGTGTAGGAAAAAGAGCGGACGCTGCGTTTGATTTATAGGTTGTGCGTAATGGCATTTATTTAGTAAAAGACTCCTAAATATTAACACTCGAATATCTCATTGTGTATACATTGCAAAAATTTGACATTTTACAATGAGGTTCATATATGTTATGAGAGTATACCCTAAAAGTTTAGATTTTTTACGAGCAAAACTCGATTTATGAAAAATGAAGCAAGATCAAAGTGTTTTGGGCACTTTAAAAATAGTAAATCATTTTCTAAAATTCGAGAAATATTTGGGAATCATGGTTGGGTTCATATCTTGTCCAAATCCAGAAAAATGAGATTTTTTGAAATCGGTTTGCTATTTTTCCTAAAAATGATTAAGTTTGAATGAATAAAAGAAAATGAATAGTTAAATGATGTCTTAAATAAGAAAAATGTGATTTTAATGCTTTAATACTCCTAATATATAATGTTATGACTATTTTAGGATATTTTGGTAATTTATAATAAGAAATATTATTTATGACCTTTTATGGATATTAAATAAATGGTTTTATAAATGGTGAATAATTAAAATAAATTATTTATTGATCTAATAAATTATTAAAATGTTATTAAGATATTAATAATATTAGAATATGATATTGTTAAGTAAATAAAAATATTAAGATTAAAACTTCATTAAAATATTATTAAATGGTTAATCATATTTGATTTAAAATATTAATAAATGATTAAAGTATTATTAAATGATTAATAATATTTGATTAAAATATTAATCTTAGATTAAAATATTATTAAAAGATTAATAATACAAAATTAAAGTATTATTAAATGATTAAAATATTATTAAGTAAATAATAATATTAGAGATTAAATAAAATGTTATTAATGTTATAACATTAGTAAAGGAATAAAATATTATTAAATGATTAATAATATTAGTAAATAAATAAAATATTAATATGATTGGTAAATGACTAAAAGTATTATTAATTGATTAATGAAACTAAAGCATAAGTAAGATATTATTAAAGTAATAATATTAATGCATGATTAAAATATTATTAAGAGGATTAATAATATTAGTAAAGTATTAAAATATTATTAAGATGTTAATAATATTAGTAAGTGAATAAAAGTGTTATTAGTAAACTAATAATACTAAGAGGGAATTAAATATTATCAAGATTAATAATATTAAGTGAATTAAATATTTTAAGTTATACTTAATGGCTTTTAATATTTTAAGAAATAGTACATTAATATTTTTATTAATGGTAATTATTTAAAATGATTTTAAATGTTTTAAAAGTCATTTAAGGGTAATATAAATGTTTTAAAATATTTTGAGTTATTATTAAATAACTTTAATATTTTGGCAATGGTTTCATTAATAGTTAAATAATAATTAAATGATAATAGAATTGTTTAATACTTAAATCATTTAATAATGATTTCGGTGTTTGAAAATTTATGATAAATTAATAAATGTTTATTAAGTTATTTAAAATGATATGACTGATACTTACGGATATTGAACGTTGGAATAGAGTCTTAGACTCGATAAAGCTGTCGGTACATCGACATATTTCAGAAATTGATCTGGACTTGGATATTTTGACTGTATTAATGTTTGTTTGTGATGCAATAACTGTTGAACATGTGTGATAATGTGATTAGGTTATGTGCTGACTGCGAAATGCAGTACTATATGTTATAGTATATTGTTCTAATAGAGCGAATGATCTGATTAATGATAGGTCGTGATATAAAAGATAAAACTAAGTTGCGTATTGTAAGCAGCGCATCAGGCAAGTATCCTACCTTTGCATTTCCTTTATGCAATGGACATGAGTAAGAATGTTTCAGAATTATATTATTATTGTATAGATTATTAACCCTATATTATATACGCTCATTGATTGTCAACATGTTAGTATATGATAATTCAGATATATTTTCTGTTCATTAATTTCTATAAATAGTTATACAAGTATCCCCACTTGGATAATCATTCTATTTAATCACATGTTGATACACCTTTGTTAATTACCCGTATATATATATGTTGAATTATAGATTATTGTTGAATAAGATAAAACCTACCTATTATCCAACCGAATTGCTTTGGTTTGGAACCCTGACAAGTATGAACATCCCATTCATGGGAAAATTTTTATGTGCCAAAGGCAGCCAGAGAACGATAATATCGTTCTTGTAATGTAGTATTGATCAATACAGGGTACAACGGGCTGATCACCCTCCATGCCCGTAAGTTATGACGGTTTGCGGATGAAGTTCTACTAAACCTATTCGAAAATGAAAATAATGTTCATAGTATGTCCCCTTAACCCTATATATAGTCAGTACGTAGTTTTAGAAATTTGAAAGAGGGTTGTTATGTTATTATTATCGGTTCAGATTACTTCACAACTATTGATTTGTTGTAGAAGGATAGTATAGAGAAAACATTTAAATTTTTTCAGCTTATATATATATATATATAATTGATATTACTTGCTGGGCACTCAAATGATCATCCTTGCTTAATTTAAATGTTTTCAGCTAAGTGTGAACAAGTAGAAGACTCGGCTAAGAATAAAGGGAAAGGAAAGGTTGCAGAATGAATTCAATGCCATTTTATGTAATAGTTATCTTTATTAAGACATGTATGATATATATTACCTATCACGTATTGTGAGGAATGTATTAAACGTTGCGTACTTGGGATTTAGACTTTGATAAATATGTAAATTAAGTTGGTATCTATATTATTGTTATTATTATTAGTATTATCCCGCTCATAGAAATGGTATCGTAAATCACCGAGTTCGGGTTTCAAGTACCTGGATTTGGGGGTTTTATAAGTTGGTATCAAAGCTGTAGGTTATAAACATTAGGAATGCGAAACCCAGGTTATAACCTTAGTAGAAAATTTTTATAGAGTATGTTAGCTAGGTGATGGGTTGAGGAGATCCATCAAGTTTTAGTTGCACTGAATAAAATATCCTTTCATTTTATCAATGAATATATTTTATTGTGGTACTGATGTTGTTTTGATCGTTTATTGTGGTCATAGGATGGCTGACGAGAGTCAAGATAGTTATTCAGTGAACCAAGAGTCGAGGGACTCTAGTGAGGAGTCCATGGAGCATGCGATGATAGGAGATTTGTTGGCTAGGAACAACGAGCTAAAGGTTAGAAATTTGAGTGAGTGGGTAGCAGAACCACACCTCCAGATTTCAGCGGCGAAGACAAGGGCGTTGTTTACCGTGCATAAAATTTGAGTGCATTGAGGAGAGGAGGTTGGGAGCGAGAGAGAGCTACTGACTAGGGCGGTTGAGAGTTGAGATGGAAGCTAAAGATGTGAGGATATATACTTTGGAGCAAGCTTTAGACATCGCCTTTATTCGATTCGATATTTGAGTGGATTGAAATGCCCTCCGTGGAGAGAAGCGAGCGTTGATTTGTATTCATGTTCGATATAGTCCCACTTTTTGTTTCTATTAGAGACTGTTTAGTTGTTGTAAATCCTTATGCCTTGCTGTATGCATAGGATGGCAGTTAGGCCCCAACTTTTATTTTGATAGAGGGGTAGATGGTAGCGAATCCTCACTTTTTGTCCATTAGAGGATAGTTGGTGTTGCGCAGTTTATGCCTTGAGCGTTTATAGAAGTATGCTAGATGTTAGTCAATCTGTATTAAAACAGTGGTATATGAATATAAATACATTATTATGATAGGTGTTTGAAATTATTATTATTTTTTTTAAAAAAAAGCAAATTGATCCTTAGTGAAGGCGTAAGAAATAAGTGGTATTAGTATTAGTTGAATATGTATAATTCTATGTTGTGTATGTGATAAGTATGTCTGTATAAGGTAATACTCTCAACTTCTGTATAGGTTGTGGCAATGATTCCTAAATTTTAAGTCACAAAGGGATAGCGGATGTTTAAAGCAGTATGTGTTATAGAATGTCAAGTGTTATGAATATGAATCTATGATAGATTAATGAAATAAGTTGGTATAAAGATAGTAATCAATTATCTGAGCACTGGTTAATACAGTAAACCAAAGTTTTTGAAATCTAATATTTTGAATACATGATTATTCGAGTAGAAAATTTTGCATTATGTAAATACCCTAAGATATAGAAGGTAAGTTGATGAAAGATAAATTATGACTAATCGGATAAATGCCAAGACGCGAACTTCGAAATCAAAGGGCAAAAGAAACATCATAATAATGTTGAGGATAACAACAACCGAACCCTATATGAGAATTTTGTGAATATGGTCGCTCAAGATATGCAGAATGGAATACTAGCCGTGGGAAATCAGCTAGAAAATCGATTAGCGAACTTCAAATACTTCAAGGCATTCAGAACGCCAGGATTTAGAGGATCAACTGACTCTGTGGAAGCATTTGTGATAGCTGAGGTAACCGAGGGACAAAAGACAACTTTTGCCACCTATACAATGAAAGGGGGGACGAATTTTTGGTGGGAGGCAAATCAAACTAGAGCCGGAAAAGGGAGTAGTGGTAGTAGGACTGGAAAAAGGAAAGGAGATAATTTCGGGAATACCGAGATTAGGCTAGGAGGTGGAAAGAAACAGACTATGTAGTGTAGAAATTGTGGAAAGAATCACTCGGGAGAGTGTCTTTAAGGTAAGTTTGCGTGTTATAAGTGTGGGCAGAAGGGACATATCTCTTATAACTGTCCCAATTCAAGAATGTATAGTGGATATTTTATTTGTGAATCAATGGAGCATAAGGTGAAAGACTGTCCAAGAAGGATAAGGGAGGCAAGAAATGTGAATAAGGGAAAAGGCAGCAGGACATTGGCAACAATGGGACCAACTTCAACAAACGAAATAATAGAACTAACCACAGGAGTCTTGATATGATGATTCAAGATACACGGTGGCGTGAAGGATGCAACTCGTGTAGTATTCTAATCAAATTTTATTTTCTTATATATGATTTTCTTATATATATATAATAAATTATTTTATAAAGAAATTTTGAAGAAGGAATTTGAGTTCTTTTAGAAATCAAATTTACATTTAATCGAATAAACAAGCTTTACGTGAATAGATTAAAGATCGGTGCGATCATTTATGATCAAGATCTACTAATGATGATTGTATATACTACATTACACTTGTATGTGTAGGTTTTAAAACGGTGATTTCGGGGACGGAATCTTTATAAGGGAGGGTGAATGTAACAACCCGATATTTTCTATACAAATAAATTAGAAATCTTGCGTATAAATTTTTTTTTATTAAAATAAATATAGGGCATATGTGCCAAGATAAGTGTGTGTATGTATTTATGTGATATATTTATTACATGAATGATTTTAAATAATTTTATTTTAAATTTTTGATTGTTATAAACTATATTATTATAATAATTAATTTTATAGTAGAAATATTTTTATTAATTTTTTCATGAAAATATAATCATATATTATTTATATAATATATGAAATGATTTTTTTTATTTATAATAATTATTTTATTATATGAATTTTAGTACTGATTATTAAGTTAATTATTTTAACTTAATTAATAATGTTAAGTATAATGAGATAAATCGGATATGGAATCCAAACCCTAATTTTGGATTTTGATCAAGGAATGAGAATAATAATATAATATTATTTATATTTTGATTTTTCGATTGCTATAATTATATCTTTATGTATGTGTGGTAAATGATGATTGATTGGAGATTATGGTGTATTATGTCAAACCCTAGTTTTCTTGTGGAAACCTTAATTTGAAACTCGATTGTGAGTTGAAGACTATTATATAAGCTGTGTTATATGATTTTTTTGATTGATTAGGTCAACCCTAATTAATATTTAGATTTATTAATTTCTTGAAATCCTATTTATTAATTATATACCCTAATTGCTAGATTAACAAGGATAATTATAATTTTTATATAATACCCTAATGTTCATGTATAATTAGAACCCTAATCAAATTAAGAAAACCCTAATTACAAATTTTAGAAACTAATTTTATTTTATTTTAAACCCTAAATGAAAGCTTCGTAACCTAATTATACATTTGGTGAGACAATTAAATAACCTAAGGGTTATGGTAATAAGGAAAGGTTAGTATTTAATATGTACACTAACTTAAGTAGATAATCTTGTTATTTCAAGTGACTAATAATTTTAAACCTATTTCTAGTAAACCTAATTCGGTTATGAGCTAAAGTCACATGTATAAGTAATTACATTTCATATGATAGGGAATGAGCTTATTAGCGATACATAATCAATAATCGTAATATCGCATATTTATTCGACTCGTCTTTGAGTCATTTGTCGAAAGTGTGACATGGCACGATGTCAATGACGAGTAATAGCGACCGATTTGGTCGCTAGTTTCTAAGTAGCTATCAGTGATCGCGTTTCAGTATTAGCGACCGCATGCGGTAGCTGATATGCTTTTTTTTTATAAATATTTTTCCTGTTTTATTGAAATCCCAAAAATAACCTGCTTTGTACCTGCTTTTTATCCCAACACACAACAGTATATATAAACATCCATCCATGATAACTACCATATGATAAACATTCATCCATGATAACTACCATATGATAAACATTTATCCATGATAACTACTATATGATAAACATCCATCGATATAATAGAATCGTAAACCAACACAACATAATACAATCGTAAACATCTATATAATAGAATCGTAAACTAATACAATTGTCCAAAGAATGAATCTAAAAGAGTACAAGGCTTTAAAAATCTAAAAAACAAGTCTAGCAAGGCTTTAAAAATCTAACATGACTGGTCTAGCTAGCTCTTCATGGATCATCCAAATTAGTACCCTATAATTAACAAAAGAATAAAACATATATGTTACATGTGTTGATACTGCTATGAATTGGGGAAAGCTAAACAATAAACAATGTAGTGAAACATATAAGTAAGACAGTGACAATAACAATATCGATATATATACCTGGTCGCCACCCTGATGTTGTGATGATGCTGCTGCCGCCACTGCCTCTGCCAACTCATCAAGACTCAGAGAATGCAGATGCCCGCCCAGTATACGAAGAAGATCACGATTCTGACAGATCGCTCTCTCACGGTCGTGAGGAGTATGATATCTTTGGATGACGACGATGACTGTAGATGGTGGGTAGCACAATTACTGTGCCATCGATGGTCGGGCGTCATTTTTGTCCTTGGCCTTTAACATAGTTTCTCTTTACCATGGACGCCCTCTCCCACAATTCTTGATCAATCGACAGACGCGGGGTGCCTTCAGGATAACGCTCGTTCATTACGCCCTTATAAGTGTCCTGTTAAAAGATCAACAATTAAATAGTTAAAAATAAATAAAAAATACTAAAAAAGGTCGTCACAATTTATAAACAACATATTAGTATAAAGTTAACTTATTACCGCTATTTGAGCAGCATCAGGTAGACCATCACGGGTGGCCAAATACACATCCAACCAATTGATAGGTTGACCTTGAGACTGAGACTCCTACAGTTCATGTTCTCATATTAATATGTAAACATATGATATTTTAGCTACATAATAACATGATGTAAACATAAAAACAAATAACTAAGCGATAAGCTTGTTATACATACATACCACAGCGTGATATATATGTCGTATTTGTGATATCTCGCCGCCTTAGACGTGCCTTTTGCCTTTTTGCCTTTTTGCCTTCATATACACCTGAGAATCTATTCGAGGTGACATTCTTGCGTCTCTTAACTTGACTCTCGGTCCCCTCGGTCACACACATCTGCATGTATACGGGCATGCGACCACTGTGGGCTATGCTTTCATGCATATCTTGCTCACCTTGTCCTGGATGGTCGATCTCAAACATTATGCGGGGCTTTCATTCGTTCCTTGTTGAGATTATCTTTAGTTCGAGACGCCGCACTTACGCGTAGCAATTGTCTCGAATAAGCGATGCATGTGTGTTGTCCCATCTATACCGCTTTTGCAAATAAAACAACAATAATAATATTAAAGTTGTTATATTATCATAATCCAACATTAATAAACAATATTATTTGATTAACTATGTATTATCTATAAGAGTGATAAAAAAATGTACCTGAAATTCAGCCAAACTGCATCCTTATGGGCGAGAGGTGTGCTCGCCCATGTAATCACTGGCGTAGGCCAGTTCTGTAAGCATAATTGTGAAATGCACTTCAAAATTTTACTATCTTGAAAATCACTACAATATACAATAATTTACATTAAAATATATTTATAACAATGGAAATATTAAACCTTTATATATACACGATGTTTAACTTACGTGCTTTCTGGAGGAGGACGAATCTGTATGAGAATGCGATCATCCGGATTGGCCGGGGCCTTCGGCACATGATTAGGGCTCTGACCCAACCCGTGCTTCCGTGTTGCTGGTTCAGAAGACATCTATAAATAAAAAATTTAAGATGTTAGTATGAGTTATAAATGAAAGGTACATAAACATGTTGGTGAATGATATGTTATGTTGGTCTTTGATTTCTATCTTGGATTAGTCCGGTTTACTATAATCTTTGGTTAGATTCGTGTCTTTTGTAATAATAAATAAAGCTTGAAGAAGCGAATGAGGGATGAAATATACATCGATATAAAATGATATTGGATATATGTGATACACTTTTATATTCTTAATTGCAGCAATAGTTTGTTGATTACCTACTTACCCCCTTCTTTCTTGGTGCCAAAGGTTTGGGTCTTCAATGTACCAATCCCTCTCTCTCTCTCTCTCTCTCTCTCTCTCTTTCTCGCTCACACACACAAGCAGTTTCACACACTCACACACAAAGTTCTGAGCCTTAAACTACAATTTCAATATTTAAGTTTCTTTATATACGTGTTTGACTACTTTAACTAATATGCTTTATTATCCTCTAAGCTGAGTTCTCTATATGTTTACATTATAACATTGCTTTTTGCATTTCTTTCCATATCTTATGACATGATTCACTATACGGTACACAATTCACGATTTGGGGTAGTAGTTGTATGATTTAATAATTGTCTTGATAGTTGTGATTGCATTTATGAGTATCAAAATTTGACTAGGAGAAAGCTTTCCTATTTTGGCTTAACAACCCCCTATAACTTGCCATACCTGCAACCAAGCTTGGCTTGACCCCGTGAGGCTTGGCTATGCTTGACGTGGCCTCGTGTGGCCCCGCGACCCCAACTTAGCTTATTTTCCCCAACTTTGATTCAAAGGCTAGTTTACACCTAACTCTAGATATAATATACATGGTATATTGAAATATTTTGAGTATATAGAACCCCTTCATTTCTGTCATAATATGCTGTCCAAAACAGTACCCAAGTTGCCTAATATCTGCCTTTTAGACAAAACAGTCCATTTGGGACTTTTGTCAAACATGTGGTGTTAAACCCATGCATGCTTATCCCCCTTATTACTCCATAAACCCATGATTATCCCCCGTATTCATAGTTATTGGTTTATATCATAAACTCATGCTTATCGCCCTTCTTACTCCACAGCCCAACCTATCTCCTCTATTCATTATCAGCCATAACAATTCATAGAACAATCAAAACAGTTTACTATTCAACCATACATATGACTAAGTAGCACATTTAAAAACTAATTAGTTTACTTTCTTCATAAAACTCAATTCTTTGATTTTCACTTAGAATTGAATATCAGAAAATCATACATCAACATATCCATACTCATCATTATAAGAACCCCAGATTTCTATAAGAAATTAATTCAACACATCACTAATAAGAACTTTTAAATCAGTAAATGATTCCATTATCACTAATACCAGTAAATTAATCAAGCCCATTTTAATTGCATCACATCACTAATACCAAATTTTTCTAAATGATTCTATTATCCGATTCTGGTAGCCATATAAGAACTTTTAAATCAGTAACATCATGAAGAAGATAGAGGAAAAAAAAACACAAATTACATTCACTCGTGCTTTACTTTACTAGAGAATAGCTTGATTTTCCCCACTTCTGTTAAATCTTCATCTCCATAGATACTATTTTAGATGAGATAGATGCTAAGAGCAGTATGAAATCGCGCCTTCCTCTCCTTTCTTCTCCTTTTCTTTTCCTTTCTTCTCGTTTTCGTTTCTGTCTGAATACCTGGAGCGACTGAGATTAATTAGACTCAATGACCCATTCATGATCTGCATACTGTGATCATTGCTTTTTAAACATGTAAGCGATATTAGCGACCGATTGCGGTCGCTGTTATGAATCAGTCGCTATTTGGCTTGCCGCTCTCCTTTTCCGCCAATTTTTTGGAGGGAAATTATCTTCAGCGACCGAGTACGCACCTATTCGCCACCGCATACGGTCGCTAATAGTAATAGCGACGAAATTACATTAAATCAAGCATCGCTTGATCATCATTATTAATGTTATTAGCGACCCAAAATAATCGATTCGTAGATGTTTTTGGTTGCTGTTAGACATTTTTCCTGTAGTGATGGAAACCCTAAATAAATAATTTTGGTAGCATATATTAAAATTGTTAGACTATGTTCATTACATGGCCCAAAACAATTAAAGGAGAAGTCCAAAAGAAATAAAATACAAACCACTACTTAGCTCACTTGATTAAGCGTATTTTAGACTTTTGATTAATCAAATTTGTGCATTAAAATAAAAGCAAAATGGAGGAAATAATGGGGCAAGGGGGACCGGCAAATTAGGCTATTTTAGGCAACAAATTATGCTAATCAAGTTCCTTAAATAGTAAGTCTTACACACAAGTACATGTGTGTCAATCTCCCATTGGTTGCAAATCTATTAAGAACCTTTAATCACATAATTAGGCTTAATTGGAAGAGATAAGGTGAAGTCTTTTATCCTTGGGACAATAAAAGTATGGGGGATAATAGTTAATCACCCATTCATTTGCTAGATCATTTTCATTTCTCTTATTCTCCTTCTTTTTCTCCCAAGCTAGCAACATACAAGAGAGAGAGAGAGAGAGAGAGAGAGAGAGAGAGAGAGAGAGAGAGAGAGAGAGAGAGAGAGTTTTGGTTTTGTGAGAGAGGGAGAGGTGTGGTAGTTGCTTAATGCACCCTAAGATTATACATTACTTTGAAAGATCAAGAAGGATAACAAATAAAAACTAGGTGAGGTTCTCATCCATTCTTTTTCTTATTCTTCTTCTATTTTGTGTTATAGCATGATTTGTTGGAGTTATGGATTAATACTCAAGATACCCTAGTTTTACATATTATCATGTATGGAACTAAGTATCTTGAGTGTTAGATCAAAGGCTTAGAGGAAGAAAATGAGCATATGTTCTCCAAGGGGTGAAACCCTAGTTTTTCTTCCACTAAATCTTGTATAACTCAAGTTTTACAACTTGGATTTGTGATCCGTCGAAGGGGGGTGCTAGATACATGAGTTATCTAGTAAACCCAAGTGGTAGAACACAAATCTAGCAAGTATTGAAGCCATGGGGACTGTTTTCCCCAAAATAGACCACATAGTATATTGAGGTTTTGAAACCCTAAAATAGCTACTGTTCCCGTTTTTCTTGAGGGTGTTTTAGTCAGTTGTAAGTCTTTTAAAAATCTGGGAAAAATCACAGAGGTACCTTAGGAAGTTATCTACGTGTAGGAAAAAGAACGGACACGCTTTGATTTATAGGTTGTGTGCGTAATGGTCATTTCCTTCCGAAGGACTCCTAAATATTAACACTCAAATATCTCATTGTGTTTACACCGCAAAATTTCGACATTTTACTGGTGGGTTCATATATGTTATATGAGAGTATACCTGAAAAAATTGATTTTTTCGAGCAAAACTCGATTTATGAAAAATAAAGCAAGATCCGAGTGTTTTGGGCACTTTAAAAATAGTAAATCATTTTCTAAAATTCAAGAAAGATTTGGGAATCATGGTTGGTTCATATACTGTCCGAATCTAGAAAATGAGAATTTTTGGAATTAGTTTGCTATTTTTCCTAAAAATGATTAAGTTATGAATAAAAGGAAATAAATAGTTATATGATGTCTTAAATAAGAAAAATGTTATTTTAATGCTTGAATACTCCTAATATATAATGTTATGACTATTTTAGGACATTTTGGTAATTTATAATAAGAAATATTATTTATGACCTTTTTATGGATATTAAATAAATGGTTTTATAAATGGTGAACAATTAAAATAAATTGTTTATGGTTCTAATAAATTATTAAAATGTTATTATGATATTAATAATATTAGAATATGATGTTAAGTAAATAAAAATATTAAGATTAAAACTTCATTAAAATATTATTAAATGGTTAATCATATTTGATTTAAAATATTAATAAATGATTAAAGTATTATTAAATGATTATTAATATTAGATTAAAATATTAATCTTAGATTAAAATATTATTAAAAGATTAATAATACAAAATTAAAGTATTATTAAATAATTAAAATATTATTAAGTAAATAATAATATTCAAGATTAAATAAAATGTTATTAATGTAATAACATTAGTAAAGGAATAAAATATTATTAAATGATTAATAATATTAGTAAATAAATTAAATATTAATACGATTGGTAAATGACAAAGTATTATTAATTGATTAATGATACTAAAGCATAAGTAATATATTATTAAAGTAGTAATATTAATGCATGATTATATTAAGAGGATTAATAATATTAGTAAAGTATTAAAATATTATTAAGATGTTAATAATATTAGTAAGCGAATAAAAGTGTTATTAGTAAACTAGTAATACTAAGAGGGAATTAAATATTATCAAGATTAATAATATTAAGTGAATTAAATATTTTAAGTTATACTTAATGACTTTTAATATTTTAAGAAATAGTACATTAATATTTTAATAATTAATGGTAATTATTTAAAAATAATTTTAAATGTTTTAAAAGTCATTTAAGGGTAATATAAATGTTTTAAAAATATTTTGAGTTATTATTAAATAACTTTAATATTTTGGCAATGGTTTCATTAATAGTTAAATAATAATTAAATGATAATATAATTGTTTAATACTTGAATCATTTAATAATGATTTCGGTGTTTGAAAATTTATGATAAATTAATAAATGTTTATTAAGTTATATATATCTAATTGCTATTACTTGTTGGGCACTCAAATACTCATCCTTGTTTAATTTAAATGTTTTCAGCTAAGTGTAAACAAGTAGAAGGCTCGGCTAAGAATAAAGGGAAAGGAAAGGTTGCAGAATGAATTCAATGCCATTTTATGTAATAGTTATCCTTATTAAGACAAGTATGATATATATTACCTTTCACGTATTGTGAGGAATGTATTAAAGGTTGCGTACTTGGGATTTAGACTTTGATAAATATGTAAATTAAGTTGGTATCTATATTATTGTTATTATTATTAGTATTATTCCGCTCATAGAAATGGTATCGTAAAGCACCGAGTTCGGGTTTCAAGTACCTGGATTTGGGGTCTTTATATTAGCAACGTCATCTTCCTCATCCCTCTTCACCGGTGAGACAGAGCGAGAGTCAACCACAAAATGGTCGATGAGATAGAAAAAGGAAGTGTATATTTGATTTTTCACAATTTCTTTATGTCCGAAAATTCCAATTCCAATTTCATGTCCAAAGGAAAATAAGAACACTGCATAGGAAAGAGAGAGATAAGAGAGTGATGTGTAATGTAATTAGGGCTGAGTATTCGGTTATAATCGAATAGTAATCGAACCGAACAAGCTATTCGATTATAACCGAAAATCAAAATTCACCCTTTTCAAGTATCCGAACAACAACCCGAAATATAAGGTAACCAAAAAATCGAATAACCGAATACGGTTATTCGGTTAATAACCGAAACTGGGTCAAGAGAAAAAGAATGTTTAATCCAAAAGTAGAAATTCAGTCACAAATTTGCATATAATACAACACAGTAAATCAACAGTTTAAGGGATTTAAGGGACAGAAAAATAAGGGGCTAAAAGAGGGTACAAATTCTCCATAATAATTAACAGGTGCTTCTTTGCCTAAATATCGCCTTGAAGTGAACGATGAAGAGAGTGTTTATATATGAAGTGAACTGAGGTAAACCACATAATGCAGGGGCAGCAGGGCCTTGAGCTCGGTCGCGTAAAAGCATCGGCATCGCCTTGATCTGATTTCCGGCGGTCTTCTCCTTCCTCTACTTTTTGATGGAGGTGAAAATTGGTTATGGGGTTTGGTTAGGATTTTCAGATCTAGAGTGAGAGAAGAGAAATTAGAGTGTGAGAGATGAGAGGTGAGAGAGAGATGACTGAGAGATGGTAGATCTGAGATTGAGAGAGTCTGAGAGATAGAGACGTGAGAAGTGAGAGAGAGATAATCGAGAGATGATATTGATAGATCTGAGAATTGAGATTGTGTTCAAGTGTTTTAACTTTTTAAGACTTTTTTTTATTTCTTATTCGGTTAATCGGTTAACCAAATAACAAAATTTTAAAAACCAAATCCGAACCCGAAAATTGAATATTAAATCAGATATAACCGAAATTAGAAAAGAAATCAAAAAATCAAAATAATTCTGTTAAAAAAATTCGTTTGTGTTCGATAATTCGGTTTTATCCGTTTTTTGCTCACTCCTAAATGTAATGTTGATAACCAAACCTTCGTACCAAGATAACCAAACTTTTCTATCAAGGTAACCAAACATTTATACCAAGGTAATTAATCTACCTCCATACCTGCAGTATGAATTGGTTACCTTGGTCTGAAAGTTTGGCGACTAACTGCATAAAGGTTTGGCTACCAACTGCATCATATTCAAAATAAATTGGTAACTTAATAAAACTAAATTGGTTACCTTGGTATGAAGGTTTTGGCTACCCACTGCATGGAGGTTTGGATACCAATTGCATCACATTCAAAATAAACTGGTAACCTAATAACACTGAATTGGTTATCTTGGTATGAATGTTTGGCTACCAACTGCACTATAAAAAAACTGCAGGTGTGGATGTGGATTGGTTACTTTGGTATGAAGGTTTGGTTACCTTGCTGTGAAGGTTTGGTTACTACCTGCACTATGAAAAAACTGAAAGTGTGGAGGTGGATTGATTACCTTGGTATGAATGTTTGGTTACCAACCGCACTATGAAAAAACTGCAGGTGTGGAGGTGGATTGGTAACCTTGGTATGAAGGTTTGGTTACCAATCTATTCTATCAATTGCTGATTTTGGATTAAATCCAATAATCAAGGTAAGTATTTGGACGAATATGCCACCACCACCAACACCGCCTATACTTCCAAATGCAGCTCTATAGAATCCAATTACGGAACCGACAATAATTTGTCAATTAAATTTTATTTCTGGCCAAACATGTTTAGACGAAGAGTATTTACGCAGTGCTACCAAAACAAATATATTGATAATAAATAACTCGATTAACATCCAAATGGAGCACCACCTCTGAGAACACAAGTAAATTTATAAGTATTAATTATATATATGTACAGTAAGATCACAGTGAGGGACCTCCAAAGGAAGAAGGTGAAATCCACTAAGCTCTTGCATGAACCCATATTCCAAATCGGCAAACCCACCCAAAAACCTACCCCCTGAATTTGCACCGCCCCATATCTCTTCCTCCCCTTTGATTCTCCCTAGACTGATCCGAAGGACGACGAAACTTGGTCCGTATTTCCAATTTCCTGGTGGCGTTGTTATTGCCAATTAGATTTCATTTCAGACGAAGAGTATTTACGCAGTGTTCCATAAACCACTGCGACCTCTGCCGGGCAAACCGCCACTACTTTGGTTTATAGTAGGAAAAAAGAGGATGAAAAAGAGAGAGGGAGAAACAGGAACAAAGATCAAAAATTGGTCTGCGTGTTTGAATATGTTTGAATAAGAAAATAATAATTAACGGGAAAAGATAAGGGAGATAATCGTGGGCCACGATTAAAAGATATTAATCCCCTAAATTAATGAATTCTAATTGTACTAATATTGTAAATAATTATGAGAAAGTGTATTACTTTTGTAATTATTTTATGGATGCACCATCATTGTAATTATTTTTAAAAATGTACTAAAATAAAATATGTAATTAATCCAAAATCAAATGGGGCCATATCCGACTTAGTTATCAGTGGCAAAAGACCTCAAGAATGAGTAATGGAGGGTCAATTCCTTTTATAAGTCACGCGAAAAAGCTTGCAAGTATTTTTTGTTATGGTTGTTTTAATATAATTAAAAATGTTTGATTCTTGTGCGTTAGTGAATTTGGGCTTTTTGCTACACGTTCATGGTTTTATAATTTTTTGACCATTACATCTCATACTACATATACAACTACAGGCTTGGTAGCAACGAATACTGATGTATATATAGTTATCCTATTAAGTTATCTTATATTTATTACCTTATTTTTTTGACCACAAATGTGATTGCATATTTACGTGTTATTTGCTTTAGGTTTTATTACCTACATATATATAGTTTCTCATTTTGTTGGTCTAGTACTGTTTGTTGCACCTTATGTATTAACTTGTACTGAGATTATTGCTTAAAATAGTTGCAATATGCAAGTTGCTCATATTTGTTAATAGTATGAAATCAATTTTCTTGGTCTTATGTTTAGAATGCATGCATTCATTTCATATATTTGACATGCATTTTATATACTGCTCCTTGTAGGATGTTGATGTCGAGGATGAGCATGAATAATGAAGATCCAGGCGATGATAACGAGGATTGAGACTTGTGATTATATATGCATGTTAATTTTGTAGGTAGTATTTTTTAAAAGTTATTTTTATTTACCATCAAGGATAGGATGGTGTAATTATTACTACTACTTTGAACATATTTAATTATTACTACTACTTTGAACATATTTAATTTAGATTTAAATTATGAAAATATTTGTAATTTGACGGAATTGAGACGGTTTCTTGTCTCGAAGAATGTGTGATATTGGTGCCAAAGTTGACACAAATTTTGAGACGGCTATCGTCCGTCTCAAATTATACGTGTTGAAAAGATATTAGCGCCAAAGTTGAAACGGAATTGAGACGAATGGTGTCTGTCTCAAAACATATTAGTTGCTAATTTTGAGACGGCCTTTTCCGTCTCAAATTATGTAAGGCGCCAATTTAGCCCACTAAATTTGAAACTGGAAAAATTGGTTTCAAAAGTCTACTCCCCATGGGTCAGTTTTGAGACAGATTTAAGACGGATATTTTTCGTATAAAATATTTTCAGACAGACATTTTTCGTATCAAAATTATTTATTTGAGATGGACAGATTAGCGACGTGACCTACTGACATAGATTTTGAGACGGATTCTATTGTATTTGAGACGGATTTTACTGTCTCAAATGCCCAAATTTTTGGTAGTGAAGAGTATTACGTAATTGATATTGTTCATAGTCACAAGTAGCAGTTAGTGATTCATAATTTTGGACAAGCTTTTGAGCATTGTTATGATTATCAAAAGACAAGTTAAGAGCTTATGTGTTTGTTGCTTAGAATAATCTAATTGGTTAGTTCTTAATGTTGTTGTTATATTAAATCTAGAGAGCTTGTTATAGGTTGTGTGATACTTAGAATCTTGTGAATAACTTGTTTCATTAAGTGATAATCTAAGTGGAATTTCGGGTAACAGAGCTTGTTGTTATATAGGGCTATTAATCTCATAAAAGGAAAAATAATGTTAACTTGATTATTCCGTTATTATAAATTGGTGAAACTGAACTGAAAAATTGATATATCAATTTATTTGGTTATCTTTATTAATTTAACAATGTTTTCTTTAGTTAGTCTTAATCAATTTCAAAAAACCCCAATCTTTTACTTATTGCTTATAGTTAGAAACATTAGAATAAATTTGAAGCAATATCATTCTTTGTGAGATCAACCTTTGCTTGTTATACTGTGCTAAATTCTAAGTTCGTAGAGTAAAAGTAAGGTTTTTATTTTTTGGAGTGTAAACGACATCTACCATCAACTATAATACCAATGATCCTGATTATGTCAATCAACAGTTTCTCTTTGCACCTAGACCAAAGAGAATTTTCATCATGTATTCTTGCCACACAGGCTAAAGGCACACAAAAATCATATTGTATTTTCACCCGAGCCAAAGACATTCAACTGTTACACCAACGATCATGATCATGTCAATCAACAGTTACTCTTTGCACCTAGGCCAAAGAAAACTTTCACCACGTTTCCTTACCACAAAGGCTAAAGACACTCAATAATCATAGTCTTTGCACCTAGGCGAAAGACATTCAGAACAACTTAAGTCCTGACGATTAGTATAAATAACAATGATAAAAAGGATGAATATAAATAATAATAATAATAATATAAAGGATAAACATTAGATATTTGTAATTTAATTTGTCAAAAGTCCAATAATGTTCAATTTGTCAATATGATATCCAGAATATTGATTGGAGTTCAAAAATAATATTTAAGGTTCACAATTCAAATATAACAGTTAAAATTCAATAGGAATGTTCAGGTCAAAAGATATTAGATGAAGCATCAATTATTAAGAAAATTCTAATCATTTCAAGATTTTTCTGTGACGCCCCCAAATTCAGACCACTCACGTCTCGAATTCGATTCGCCACGTGCTACAAATCTAATGACTAAATAACATCTCATGCAACGAAAATAACAGAATAAATTACATTTATTTAATATAATCATTCATGTCCCAAGGTCTTGTAACTTAAAACATCGCTTACATATCTTAGACGTAATTAAATATAGTTTAGACATAACTAATACATAACATAATTAATGTTTTTACATATTCATAAAACTTCTAAATAAACATGAAGATACTCTGTGGCTTTGCCCTTGCCCTTATTAGTGCCCGAGGGTCCGCCTTGCTCTGCCTTAACTAAAATGTTTTTAGGGAAAGCAAGAATGGGCAATAAGTTTGCTCAACAAGTAATATAGCAATAAGGGTTTCAATATAGTTTCAATTTCTCTAGAGAACATCAATATACGATAGATCAAGGATAACAAGAAGTATCGATGGTTCTCAACAATAGTCACTAAGGACAGAAAGATATCAATAAGATTCAACGCTTAATCAATTTGAGATTTCAAAGTAATGAATATTGAGTAGTCACTAAGGACTATGAACTTCTACTAGAATTAACAGTAATATACTGATAATCCAATAAAAATGAGTAAAACAAATGATCAGCCTAAAGTACCCTACGTTATGCATATCTTTTAATCGTACTCAAGTGCGCACGTCGGTCTCCCGACAAATATAGTTTCCCCTTCAAAGACGGTTGTTCATCTCAGTCAATACAAGATTCCGCACCAATCAATTGATTTGGATCACTTTCAAATTATGATTTAGGTCTAGCCAAATCAAAGGCCATAGACCGCTCTTTAAATGTATATAAGAACAATTATAAGTTCAATAATTGAAATCAAAGTTCAAAGAATATAAATAACTATATTCTAACTATGAAACATTATGTCATAAGATAAGAATCATACTTTCAATTGTTTACTTGTACAACCAATAATAGTACAAGCTTAAGTAATGCTCAATAAAGAGTAGTGTTCGAGTACTTGTACAAATTTAAAGTTGTGTAAGATATGAAACTTTCATAATCATAGATTCCTTGCATAAAGTAAATGCATAGGTTAGGATACTTGTATCAAAGAGATAAGGTTTAGGTACTTGCCTTAAGCGTAGTTTATCAACCTTTAGCTTATCGATACTTTTCAAACCCTATTATAACATAATTACGTATATAGGATATTCATTAGTTATGTACATCCGATACACAAACTCGATGTGTAAGTTTATCATACACATACGATTCTAACTTAATCGTATAATCCTATACGTAAGTCATTACATACTTTACATACACATAACACAAAATCAGTTTGTAAGACACTATGAATCAAATAACATGGTTCCTAATCATTACTTGATAATCATAGTTTGTAATCATAGGTGACTCAACATTTGAAAGTTTATAAATACTTATCAAACCTACGATTCTATTGCTAGTATGCTCATTGACATTTGGACATACCACTAAGCATGTATTGCAGATTAAGATAATAATACAAGCATGCATCAATTTCAGGTTATAATTAAGCAGGCTCTGTCCATTCTGCATATTGGCGCGGTCGCGCTTGGTTTGCACTAAGGAGTAAGGAGTGGCGCGGCCGCACTGCTCTTGGTTCAGTCTAAGACATGGTTATTCCTGCAGAATCCCAGCGTATCCCGACTTATACATATATGAAGAATCATGCAAAACACACATGTCAGGATGTTGATAACTAAGTAAGACCCTACATCTTATCTTTAACATAGGTCATTATCCATTCTCATTCAATCAAAGCTTTAAGTGTTCAATTAACAAAGTCTCTTACGTTTAGCCGTTATACATATGTTATGCGGTCAATAAGTCTCAACTATACATGCTTACGTTAGTTTAGCCATGTATTTCAAGTTATGAAGTTCTACATCATTTAGACTTGTCCTAATCAATACTCAACTATTTTACAATGTGTATGACTAGCTAGGCATTCATGTCAATCATGTCTATAGGCAAAACACACCCTAACATGATAGTCAAATTTCAGAATACTTGTAACGTAGTTATTGACAAAACTAGTTTTCAAACTCTTAAGGTTTCTTTTGAAATCTCATGTTAACCAACCAAGCATGCAAAGCTACTTCACTTACTATATATCATACTTTCATATATACATAACTAGACCACACAAGCATGCTCACAAGTTCTTAACTCAAAGTTTATATAGTTTATCAAGTTCGTATTTGAAACTTTAAGTTTCCATTAGTAGGTCATCAAAACTTATCCAAGCATGCAAGGTAAGTACACATCTTCTATATCATGCTTTCATGCTTTCATAACCACATAATAGATCACATAAACATGTTTCGAAGTTCAAAACTTAGTGTATACATAGTTCATTTACACATAGCTAGTATAGTCCTTATCTTGAAATTTCCTATTAAATCATGCTTAAATAGTCTATACTACCTCCAACAATATAAACTGTTGGAAGAATGTTTATTGTGATTTGATGTTTAATGAAAATGCTCATGATTATGTGTAAAGTCCTTCAAGGAATATATGTACAAGGACTTAGTGATATATCGAAGTTGTTAGGTCGATCTTCGTCTTTAATGTTCACTTGTATAGATAAAGAGATCAAATATGTTAGGTTGATCTATGACTAGAAAGAAAAAGATAGGCCTTGAAGAGAATCGTAGTCTATCTAGCTGATCAAATGAATGCAGAAGCTAAGGCAGGATCGTAGTACTGAGATGATCGTAGTATATCTGCCTTGAAGGACCTCTTCAAAAATCGTAGAGTGGTCCAGACGTTTGTCGAAGCCAACTCAGAGATCGTAGTGTGCTTTCGGAAACGTAGAGTCGGCAAGACGAGCAAGCAAAGAACGTAGAATTCAAAGATCGTAGTGTGCAAATTCTTGAAAGGAATCGAAGTGTTCAGACCAAGCTCAAATATAACAAGACACCACGACATGGATCGCAGAGTCTCATCTATCTTGTGTCAGAAGCATCGAGCTCTATCTTTTGTTTGGAGATAAATTCAAACAAATGAGGAATGAGTTTCAAACGTTGAAGCGCTCACCAGTCCCAACGGTACAAAAGATATCCTTAGTATTCATCAAAAGGAACGTGTTCAAGAAGATAAGAAAAGGACCATTGGGTAGAGGAAAACACCTTTTCAGGTGTTAGGTGAGAAAGTAGTCTGTCGTGTCAGTGGGCCAGTATGCAATTCAGAAGATGTGCAGAAATGTCTCCATCAAAGCTCAGAAATGTCAAACGCATTTAATGCTTCATCAGATGACTTCAACGGATAGATTTCAAAGATCACATATATACGGAATCTGGTATATACGAGAGAGAAGTAAGCAAATCTTGAACAAAACGCATGCAAGAACACTCAATATTTGAACTCTACGATCCGAGAAAAGAGGAAGCTTGCTCACTACTCGGTTCTTTCGAACAAGTGCTTAGCTAGCAATTGAGTAGTCTCAATCACAACTCAACAACTATCAATCTATTGAAGTAAGAAGTTCCAAGTCAGAAGGACTTGAAGAGTTCTAAGTGAACTGTGAAGAGCCAAGTCTGTTGGACTTTAAGAGTTCAAGAGTGAACTTAGAAGTGCTAGGCTGGCTGGTGCAGAAGGAATGTGAGATTGAGAGAAAGTGTAAAAGACATCCTTAGTGGATTTCTACTCAAGGAGTAGAAGAGTGGACTAGGAGCTTTGAGTGCTCCAACCACTTAAAAACAAGCTGTGTCTATTTATAAGCGCTATAAGCGCCTTCTCTCTTTAACTTGCTATCTAAAAGGGATTTCAAAGAAACAATAATTCATTTGTGCTTAAAAGCTTTATCAAAAGCAGGTCTTTAAACAAAGAAAAGTTTTTAATATCTATTCAACCCCCCTACAGATAACTATTGTGCCTCCCGGAACTAACAATTGGTATCAAAGCGGGTTCTATAATCTGACTACAAAGCTTGAGTAGATCCGATGGCACACTTACCAAGCGAATCAAAGATCTGGAGGGAAGCGTGAAGCCACCCATGTGCAACAAAGATAAATTTGCTAACTGGAAGGTTAGGATGCAAGCTTACATGGATTCAATAGATGAAGATCTATTTGAAACTGTTCAGAATGGGCCCTATGTTCCAACAAAGCGTGTACCAACTACAAATGACCCAAATAGAGTATAAATTAAGGTCAAAGGAGAATGGACAAAGAACGAGAAGAGAGCTGTCCAACTTGATAAAAAGGCCAAAAACATTTTATTCCAATCCTTAAAAGATGATCTGTTTGAAAACGTGGTCAACAGCAAAACAGCAAAAGAGGTTTGGGAAGCACTACTCATTATGCATGAAGGAACAGAAGAAGTCAAAGAAAACAAACACTCTCTCCTGACTCAACAATATGAGATGTTTGCTCACGTTCAAGGAGAGAACGTCACTGCCACATACGAGAGATTCAATATTTTTCTCAACTCTCTACGAGCCTATGGAAAGATCTATCCAAACAAAGATCTGATCATAAAGTTCATGAGAGCCTTACCAAGCAAGTGGGATGCCAAAATCACTGCCATAAGAGAATCAAATAATCTACATGAAATGACCATTTCAGCAGGTTATATATGGCGACCTCCTCACGTATGAACTGGAGGCGACACAACGAAAGCGAAGCGTTATGCGAAGGAAGAAAAAAGGATAAAGATGTTGCTCTCAAAGTAACCGAAAACATCTCCAAAGTCAACATTGAAGTTGATTCTGAATACGATGAAGATGATGATGAGGACTTTGCAATGCTGGTTAAAAGACTACGAAGATTCATGCAATAAGGCAAAACCAGCAAGCCAAAGAAAGTTAACAGCTACAACAGCTAGGAGCAAATGAATGACCTATGCTACAACTGCAAGAAACCTGGTCACTTCATTGCCAACTGCAACAAACCTCTCAAAGAAGAACTCAAGAAGAAATCACATGCAAAGAAGGAATACAAAGGCAACAAAAGGCCACAGAAGAAAGATAAAGGCCTCAGAATGGAGGATCGTGGAGTGATTCTCGAAAATGACTCAACTCGAATGGAGGCGATGAAGATCCTCGAATGGCTAATCTACTTTGATGGCCAAAAAATGCAAGGAACAAGCGAACTCCAACATACACATGAAGTAAGTATCGATGAGGTATTTGACTTCAACTCTCTCGATATAGATATTGATGACCTTAGAAGCGCATTACGACATAACATCGATGCGCATTAATACATGAAGTGGTTTAGAGTTACGTCTAAAGACTATTCACTTCTTCAAAAGGAGAAAGAAAAGTTCAAGAGGGCTGAAACTTGACCATTCTCGATCTTGACTCTCTCTCAAGTTTGAAGCTGAGGATAAGCTCTTGAGACAGGCAAATGAGCTCAGCGCACAACGAGAGTCTAGTCTAACCTCTAAGATTGAGGATCTAGAAAAGACTGTCTCTACATGGAATAAATCCTCTTCATCCATGGACTCCTTAATCTCCAACCAGAGAAATGTCTACGATGTAACGGAGGTTAGGCTTTGGGGAATCTACCTCAGAGTCATGTGTGGAAAAAGCAAAGGAAACTAGCACTGGTAATGCTTCAGGTTTTAGTAGAGGCATTATATTTGTGAAATCCTCATAGAAGGATGAGCCTGTCAAACCCTGCCCAGCTGATTCAATTCATATTCCCAAAAGTAAGGGATCTCATGTTGGTGCAGGTTTCAAAAAGAGAAGAGTAATCTAGCTACTCGTGACCTCGAAGGATCGTGAGAGTCAATAAAATCAACTCTCTGAACCAACCGGGAAGATCTGAAGAAAAGTAAGATACACTCCTTACAAATAATGAAACAAGAGAACACATGGAAAAGGGAATATCAGCCTAGCAGGAGGATGACCAATAACCCATAAAAGTCTAAATGGAGGAAGAACTTTCACACACACACACACACACACACATGCTTCATATCAAATGTTTTGTATGCTACAGAGTTGGTCACATGGCTAGAAAGTGTTATTATAATAATTTCATGCATATGAGACCCAAAATCAAGCAGATTTGGGTCCCCAAGGGTACTAACATAGTAGGACCCATGCAAGTATGGGTACCAAAATAAAGGTTTAATGTTGCCTCAGGAAAAGAGCTCCACGAACTCAACCTGGTATCTGGATAGTGGATGTTCAAGACACATGACTGGGAATAAAGCCCTTCTATCTAACTACATAGAGAAGGAGGGTCCCTCGGTCATCTTTGGAGATAATGGCTCTGGCAAGACAAGAGGCTATGGCTCAGCTGGAAATGGTGCAGTATCCTTTAGCAAAGTGGCACATGTGGAAGGACTACAACACTGACCTTCTAAGCATTAGCCAACTCTGCTGACAAGTGGTCATCAAGTAACATTCCTCGATAATCAATGTCGGCGAGGCGAGTCCTTATATGAGGTATGGGAGCGTTTCAAAGATGCTTTCGAGAAAATGTCCGCATCACCAGTATGCGGATGGATGGTGATAAATTCCTTTTATAATGGGTTGGGATGGCGATCGAGACCAATTATGGATCATTGTATGCAAGAGGGGCATTGTGGGCAAAAGAGTATAATTTGAGGCCTATACGCTTATCGAAACTATGGCTGCGAATGATTATCAGAATCCTACAGCTCGGATGCCACAGCCCAAGGTTACAGGTGTGTTAGAGGTTAATGCTATTATTTAGTTGTCGGCACAGATGGAAGCTGTGGTTAAGAAGATAGATACTTTAGCAGAGAGCAAAGAGAAAACAATTGCCTTCGTTTGTGAGATTTGTGCGGGGTCACACTCTACGGATCAGTGTGCCATCAGCTCAGAGTCAGTACAGTATGTGAGCAACTACAAAAAAGACCAAGGTCAATTCCGAACACATACCACCCCAACAACCGCAATCATCCAAACTTTAGTTGGTCAAATAACCAAGGACAACAACAACATCGGTTCAAATAAACCAGCAGTTTCAACCACGGTATCTCAACCACGGTTTGCAAAAAAACCACCATTTCCAAGGATTTTCTCAACAATAACAACACCACGCCCAAATTGCGCACCACAACCAGAGAAGAAATCGGAGATGGGGAGATGATGTTGAAATACATGGCAAACTTGAAGTCGTGTTCAAAAGCCAAGCGATGTCTATCAAGAATCTGGAGACGGATGGGGCGGATAATGGCAAGATGCTTAATAATAGGCCCTGTGGTGCATTGCCAAGTAACACGAGATAAATCCTAGAAGAGGCGGGAAGGAGCGGTGTCAAACAATCACAATGAGATCGGGAAAGACTTGACAGACATCGTAAGTCGCGCGCACAGCGTGAGTTCTGAGGGGACATCCTTGTGCTAGCGGCCAAGGAAATAGTTGGATGGTGATGAAGAAAAGTTAAAAAATCGAGGTTCGTGCAGGAAGAGAAGTACTGGCGGAGTTCGTAAGAGAAGGTCAAGAGTCCAAAGACAACCAATGCACCCTCAAGTACCATATCCGCAGAGGTTAGTTAAGCAGAAGGAAGACAAATAATTCAGTAAGTTTCTGGAGGTGTTCAAAAAGCTGCAGATCAACATACCATTCGCTGAGGCATTGGAACAAATGCCAAGCTATGAAAAGTTCATGAAAGGTATATTGTCAAAGAAGAGGAGATTAGACGAGTTTGAAATGATAGCCTTGACAGAGGAATGCAGTGCAGTGCTGCTTTCTGTGAAATTACCTCCAAAGTCGAAAGATAAAGGCGACTTCACGATTAGATGCACCATTGGGAAGATGAACTTTAGCAAGTGCTTATGTGATCTTGGGGCAAGTATAAACTTGATGCCCTTGTCAGTGTTCAATCAGTTGGGATTACCGGCTCCAAGACCGACGAACATATCACTATAGCTAGCTGACAGATCCATCACATATCCATGGGGAATTGTTGAAGATGTGTTGGTAAAGGTGGACAAGTTCATTTTTCCGGCTGACTTCATCATTCTAGACTATGAAGAGGACAAAAGTATACCAATCATACTAGGGAGACCATTCTTAGCCACGGGCAAGACTTTGATAGATGTGCAGAAAGGGGAGCTCACTATCGCTGCGTTCGGGATCGAGGTCACCTTGGCGTCTTCAAAGCCATGAAGTTCCCAACAGATGAAGAAGAATGTTCTCTAGTTGATTTGGTGGATCGAATCGCAAAGAATGAGGTGCAAAGTTTTCCAGACTATGAACCTTTGAAGAATATCTCTAATGAGAGTTCAAATGTGGAGGATGAGGAATTCGATGAATCTATGCAATATCTGGGTACAGCCTCACAATTCAGGAGAATTAGATTACCTGTAGAGCCATTGACAACAGCTGGGGAAGCCTCAGAAAAGTTAAAGCCATCTCTTGAGTCACCTCCAGAGTTGGAGTTAAAACCACTCCCTGAACATCTCAGGTATTTTTATGTTCAGATTCAAAATTACCTGTGATTATCGCATCTGCACTAACATCTTGTCAGGAGGAAAAATTGCTATGAGTGCTTGACGATTCAAGTCACTATTGGATGGACTATAATGAGATATCAAAGGGATCATTTCTTCCTATTGCATGCATAAGATCCACGATGGAAGATGGTAGCAAGCCAACGGTTGAAAGCAACAAAGGAGGCTTAATCCGATAATGAAAGAAGTGGTTAAGAAGGAGGTCTTTGAAATGGCTAGATGCAGGGAATAATTTATCCGATCTCAAATAGTTCATGGGTGAGCCCAAAGACGGTGTGTTTGAAAAATGGTGGTATATGATGCGTGACCAATGAGAATAATGAGTTAATTCCAACTGAAAGAATAGGTGGAGAGTTTGCATGGATTCATAAGCTCAACAAATCTACGAGGAAAGATCATTTCCCACTCCCATTTATTGATCGGATGTTGGGCGAGTTAGTAAGTCGTGAGTATTATTGCTTTACGGGCGGATATTCAAAGCTCTGATCAAATTATGATAGCTCGGAAGACCGTGAAAAGACTATCTTCACATGTCCGTACGACACTTTTGCTTTCAGAAGGATGTCTTTCGGACTATGCAATGCGCCAGCCACGTTTCAGAGATGCATGATGGCTATATTTTCAGACATGGTGGAACAGAATGTGGAGGTATTTATGGATGATTTCTCAGTCTTCGGGGACTCATTTTACCTATGCCTTGAAAATTTGGTTATGGTTTTGAAAAGATGTGTTGAAACGAACTTAGTGCTAATTGGGAAAAATGTCACTTCATGGTACAAGAAGGAATTATATTGGGACATAAAGTTTCAAATACGGGACTTGAGGTGGATAAGGCGAAGCTGGAAACTATTGAGCACTTGCCACCACCCACTTCAGTAAAAGGAGTTCGCAGTTTTTTGGGACATCTTAGGTTTTTACCGCAGATTCATTAAGGATTTCTCCAAAATAACTAAACCCATTATGCGATCTATTGGAGAAGGATGCACAGCTCAACTTCGATGAAGCACGTATGTCGACATTTGAACACTTGAAGAGGAAACTTATCAAAGACCACGGTGATTCTTCGAACCGCATTGGACTTTGCCATTTGAATTGATGTTTGATGCCGTGATTACTGTAGTAGGAGCTGTTTTAAAGCGTGGAAAGAAAAGATATTTCATATGATTTATTATATGCAAAGAAGACCTAACGGATGCACAATTAATCTATACCACCACGAGAGAAAGAACTATTGGCGATGGTATCGCCTTTGATAAGTTTCGAGCATACCTGATTGGCACAAAGGTGATAGTGTATACGGATCACGCGGCGATTTGACATTTAATGGCAAAGAAGGATGCAAAACCTCGGTTGATTAGATGGATTTTATTATTGCAGGAATTTGATTTGGAAATCAAGGACAAAAAGGGGACTGAAAACCAAGTGGCAGACCACTTGTCGCGACTCGAGAATCCGGACAGGGAAGTAAACAACAAAGTTCGATCAAGCGATTCCTTTCCGGATGAGCGATTGTTTGTGGTGAAAGGTGAAGTGCCGTGGTTCGCAGACTACGTGAATTATCCGGTAAAGTAAGATGGTACCTCCGACTTGGTGGGTTATCAAAAGAAGAAATTTACGCACGATGTCAAATGGTATATATGGGATGAGCCATACTTGTTTAAGCGATTGCTTCGATCAAGTGATCGGAAGGTGTATTCCATATATAGTGAGACCGAGGAGATTTTGCAAGAGTGTCATTCTACGGTGTATGGAGGTCACTACGGTGGAGAACGAGCAATGGCAGAAAGTCTTTCTGGCCAGGATTCTTCGGGCCGACAATTTTCAAGGATGCATCTGATTTTGTCGGTCCGGTGTGATAGATGTCGTGATGGGCAACATCTCTAAAAGAAATGAAATGTCGTTGAATACAATCCTCGAAGTAGAAATTTTCGATGTATGGGGGATTGATTTCATGGGACCCTTCGTCTCTTCCTATGGAAATCTCTACATCTTGCTCGCAGATGGACTATGTCTCAAAATGGGTTGAAGCTGCAAACTCTTACGACTAATGATGCCAAGTCGTATTTTCAGATTTCTACACAAAAGCATTTTCACGAGGTTTGGGACCCCGAGGGCTATCATTAGTGGCGAAAGGCGGTCATTTCTCGCAACAGACGCTTTCTGACCTTCTTTGGCTAAGTATGGGGTGAATCATCGCATTGCTACAACATATCACCCGCAAACAAATGGTCAAGCTGAAGTGTCAAATCGCGAAGTAAAAAGAATCCTGGAAAAAGTTGTGAATCCCACACGGAAGGACTGGTCGTTGAAGTTAGATGATGCCGTATGGGCTTATCGAACAACATACAAAACTCCGTTAGGCATGTCGCCTTTTCAACTCGTGTATGACAAAGCCTGTCACCTCCCTATGGAGCTAGAGCATAAGGCATATTGGGTAATACGGAAGCTCAATTTTGATTTGACATCTGCAGGGGAGAAGCGTCTACTCCAGCTCAATGAATTAGATGAATTTAGATTACAGGCATATGAGAATTCGAAGTTGTACAAGGAGAAAGTGAAGAAATGGCATGACCGAAAGATCATCGAAATGACATTTGAACCGGGACAAAGGGTTTTGCTTTATAATTCCAGACTTAAACTTTTTCCTGGAAAGCTGAAATCAAGATGGTCAGGTCCATTTACAGTGAAGAATGTCTTTTCGCATGGTGCAATTCCAGACAAGCCTTTTAAAGTAAATGGCCAGCGATTGAAGCATTACTTTGGTGGCGAGGTGGACAGACAGAACGTCACCGCAATTCTCTCATCGACATGAGATTCAGAGATAGTCAAGCTAATTGACTATAACTTAGCACTGGATGGGAGGCAACCCATTATTTTCACTCTTACTTTCTTTTTATTCCTTTAGTAGAGTAGTAGTTAAATCAATTCTATTCCATGTTTGATGAATAATTTGTGGTGCATTCTTGTTCATGTAGGTGTTTTCAATTGTACTCATCACTAATATATAATCATGGCGTACGGTGTGCATTCATGCGATTACATCATTGCCATGTGAGCTGGTACCTTGGAAGTCGATAGCTTCATAATTCCAGGAAAGTTACTCATGGCGCACAAGGCAAATTTATAAGAAAATTAAATGCTTGTAGCACTTGCTACATTGGGGGTTGAAATTTTTTTTAAGTTTAAGAATCTAAGTGGTGGTCTACTTGGTTTCTCACGAGCCATAATATAAGCGTATTCTTACGTTCTCCCATAATCATACAACTCTCTTCATCATTTCATATACATGCTCTCTCTCTCCATTAGCATAAATCTAGGGTTTTTATGGGAGTGTTACACGCATGATTTGGGGTACTCTCATACATAGTGAGCATCTATATTCTCTACCTATCATCCGCTTTCGTGGGACCAAAAAGGATATGTTCCATCTCCATCTCTTCATCCTCCGACTCATCATCCGGTGATCGCGCGAGGATATCATGGAACACGTGAAAATTTATTATTAGTAGGGAAGCTCAGTAAGATTATTACCACCTCTTGACGAAATCGTTTGTGAAGGAACGAGGATTTAAACCTGATAAGAAAGATGGACACTTATGGAATATGTTGCGCGAAAGAGGTTTGGGTTAGTTTAGCTACAACGCCATACGCCTATTCCGTGGGAGTTGTTAAGGAGTTCTCTGTGAACGCAAAGGAGATGGAGTCGAAAGGAGGGATATATTTGGTTCGCCAAGTGCAAGAGTGGATTTTGTCCCTCGACCCGTGAGCGGTGTTTGGAATAAGCGATACACCACTGATCGGGTCTGCGAATTGGGTTACAGGTGCACATTTGATGATGGACTTGGACGTAGTAATTTCGGATTTGTGCATCCCAGGAACCAAATGGAATTATAAACCAAGGACGACAGAGCCTCAATCTTTTCCAAACATCCTCCTTCAATCGTTATGCCCAAGCGTGGAATCTATTCATACGCTCAAATTAATTTCGTCCCTCACAAGCATGAAGTACCTACCGAGAGAGCGATCATTTTATGGGGCATTATCACCGGCAAGTATATCAACGTCGGCCACTTAATTCATCAAAACATGTTTGCATTATTGGCGGGAGAGCATGACTAGGAGTATCCGCGATGCATCGGTGGCGACCTACTTTGTATCAACAGGAGTCCGTGGAATGACAGTGACTGCGTAAACCAAGCCACGACATCACTACGACCACAATCGCTAAGTTCAAGAGTGGGCGGGTGGTGAACCACACCCACGAGGATTGGGTTTTATCATCCACCCCACCTTCCCAACGCCATCTCGTGACCCCCTCACCGATGGAATGGCCCATCCACCCGAAAGCACACCCGGTTCCTAGTGATTGCAACTTGAAGGTCGGGGCGAAAGAAAATCGACGCCATGTATGCCAATCTTTGAACGTTTGCCCCGGAACTCACAAGGGCCTTGGCCGAAGCATTCGCGCAGCAAAGAACAATGCTAGAGTGGCCACAGTTTGGCACTACAGTGAATATTAGGGGAGTTTTCTTGTACCCTATACCTTCATTCAATGGGGACATTGAATATTTTAAGTTTGGGGGTATTGGGGAGCACAACATAGTTTATTTAATTTTGCATGTTTATGTGTTTAGTTCAATTTCTTGTAGATAATTTTTAATTTTTATTCATTGTCGATTGTGTTAGTATGTTTTAGTGGATGCATGTCTCACATATATTTTTGCTTAATAGAAATTCTTGCCTTACCAATGATGATAGTGAATTGTGAAGGATGTTAGAACATGTTGGATAACACAGCTTAGATATAATGTTTTACATGATGAGATTCATGTTACTGTTTAAATGCTTTTGGTATGCACAAACGTGTTCACAATCACTTGTAGGTTTAAGAAGTGTGTGTTGCACTGCTTGATAGAACATGTAGTTGTAAAAAGAGAAATATGTGGAACATGCATGTAGATTTGAAACATTGACATTCAAACTTTGGGAACACTTGGGCATGCCTGTTATTGGGACAAGATGGAGCGTAAAACGCACTCGTTTAAATGCAAATGAGGAGTGAGATGGAGCGTAAAACGCACTCGCTATATATAAAAAAAAGAGAAAAAGAAAAGAGAAATAGCAATAAACACCGTGGGAAAGTGCGACAATCACCCTCGTGAGTAGAAATAAAGCAATAAGCCCATTGTTGAACCTTAGTTTGCATCGATATATTGAAACAATCTGTGTTGCATGAGTATACATGAGTCTTGATCTAGACTATAATTTTCTATTTGGAGCAGTGTAGCATATGTATTCTTTGCTTAGATCAAGTTTTGGCGAACACCACACACACACACACAGCATCTCTATAGCATTCATGAATTATCTGAGTGTATGATATTATGTCTATAGTTTGGTTTGAAATCATATTCTTGGATCTCGATGATTCAATTGAGGTAATTTGAAATTTGAAATTCTATTATGGCGGGGATTATGTGAGACTAATTTGCATTATAGAGTAGTTGCATATTTTTGTAGTTGCATTTTCATTATTCATTAGTATGCATTGCTTGAGAAAAGACAACAGTTCAAGTTTGGGGGTATTTGATAAGTGGTATTTTTCCTACTTATTGAATACCAATTCATCTTAAGTGTGCCCATCTCAAGTACATTTTATTATGTTTTAGTTCATTTTAACGTTATTTTGCATTGCATTTACTTACAACTCCTTTTGGTGATTAAGTGCGAGAAACGGCTTGATTTTGGTGGTATTAGAGGCACGAGGCTAATGGATGCGTGAAGAAGGCAAGGCATGGCGGTGGATGTGCATGGCATGGAGGTCTGATGAAGTAAGAGATCAAGCGTGAAAAGAACAAATAGCGGCGATAGCATGATGAAGCTAAACCGAAACCGAACTTGCGAGCGAATCCATGGTAATTTGAAACAAACATGGGAACGCAGCGCCATGAAAGTACTCGGGCTGAACATCGATGATCTCATCGCAAGTTCTTGACTCACTGAGGTAGGTGAGCGCTTACGCATGAGGAGAGTTGTTAATGGACGGTGTAGACGATTACGTAAGTCTCGGCGCATGCCGAGACATAGCCGAGAGGCGAGGCGTCTTGACTGGCGCATGCGATCGATCGATTTATAATTTTGTTTTAATTTTAATTTTTAATTAAATTAATTATAATTGGTTTTAAACGATTCTGACTGGTGTCAGACGAATAACTTGATAACTTTAAGCGTATTTTCATTATAGAAATTAGGGTTTACACCTTGGGAGAGATTCCAACGTAGAACGAAGCCAAAACCTCTACTTCTCCAATTCTTCTTGGGATTATCTACCATTGTGGATTTTTATTATTATTTATTGGATTTCCAGGATTTAAACGTTGATCATTAATTTCTATTCAGCGATTGGGTTTGATCATTCTATCTTTCTTATGTCAATTGTTTGTTTATTAATCATGTTTAGCGTTGATCCCATAATGGCTTTTGATTCAGTCATGAACTAATTTCCATTATGGGATTCTAACGGATTTTAATATGTAGTTTGGTTGCACATTTAAATGCTAGGATTGTTTTGCATATCATATGGAATATCGTCATTGGTTGTTTTTACATGTATGAATGCTTGATCACCATTCGTCTCAAGACTTGTATGGAATTGACAATGAACATATAGGTATGGATTGTAATCATGATAGCATGCGAATATGGGGTCATTGTATATGGCTTGCGTGATTTTGTGAACCGGATAGACATATCTTTGTTTCCTTTGTATGAGCTAGAATAAGGGCTTGAGCTTAAAATCAATATAATTGCAATTTCACATAGACATATAGTGATTTTGGTTGTATTGGTGATTACATAGAGTCTAACATCTGTAGATGTTGTGTAAGTAGGTTATAGTGCATTGAAAAATGGTTATAACTCTTTTCGTGCTCTTGGCTATTTTCCTGTGATATGTGAACATTTCTTGCATGATAGTGGCGATTAGGTGAAATATTAAATGAAGTTAGGGTCCCATTATTTCCAGATTATATTTATTCCATTTGTATTCTTATTTTCAGTTGTTAATCACAATTAGTTTAATTCAACACTTTTAGTCATTAGTATAGGCATATAAATTTGGTGAGTTAATTGATGCATGATAGTTAAATTTAACAACTTTCTCTGTGGGATCGATACTCTACTTACTATGTATTACTTGTTGACTCGTGTATGCTTGCATGAGTTAAAACTCTTTTATTAGAACTATAAAAGAGGCAACAGAAACAGACTTAGACAAAACAACGCCTCAAGACACTACGACTAATAGTTCAGACACTACGAACGAGGTCGTTGAGCTCAATACTACGATCGTAGTACCAGACAGCGAAATCATTGAGCAAGGGAATGAGATCGTTGAGAGGCCTATGCCAGATAACGAGCCTCCACATCAAGAAGAAGAAATAGATCTTGAAGATCTAAGACAAGAAGGCATAAGAACGGATGTTCCAACAGGAAGCAGATGGGCAAGAGATCACACTCAAGATCTAATCATTGGAGATCCGAATGCAAGAGTCAAAACAAGAGCTGCTACTCAAAATGAATGCTTCTATCTAAGCTTCTTATCTCAAATAAAACCGAAGAAGATAGAGGATGCTATGGAAGACTCCAATTAGATAAAGGCCATGCAGGAAGAATTTAATCAGTTTGAGAGAAGCAAAGTATGGAGATTGGTTCCAAGACCAAAGAATCATCCTGTAATTAGAACCAAGTGGGTCTTCAAAAACAAGATGGATGAAGATGGGGTGATAACCAGGAATAAGGCTAGACTAGTGGCCAAGGGCTACTCTCAGGAAGAAGGCATTGACTATGATGAGACATTTGCACTTGTTGCCAGACTAGAAGCCATCAGAATATTCCTGGCCTTTTCTGCTCACATGAAGTTCAAAGTCTTCCAGATGGATGTCAAAAGTGCATTCTTGAATGGTGAACTTCAAGAAGAAGTCTGTGTAGAGCAGCCTCCAGGTTTCATCAATCCATCTCTTTCTAATTATGTCTTTAGATTAGACAAAGCCTTATATGGTCTTAAACAAGCACCTAGAGCATGGTATGAAACACTCACTAACTTTCTTATTGAAAATGGATTCACTAGAGGTAGAGTAGATACCACACTGTTTCTTAGAAAGCATAAGGATAAGGTCCTATTAGTTCAAATCTATGTTGATGATATTATCTTTGGTTCTACTGATGAAAAGTTATACAAGAGATTCTCCAAGCTTATGCAGACCAAATTCGAAATGAGCATGATGGGTGAGCTGAACTTCTTTCTTGGACTACAAGTAAAGTAGACTGATGAAGGAATCTTCATAAACCAAGCCAAGTACATTAAAGACTTACTCAAAAAGTATGGCATAGAATCAGCCTCTCCCATGAAAACCCCAATTGCTCTTGCAACCAAGCTTGACAAAGATGAAAAAGGTAAAAGTATTGATATAACTCAATACAGAGGTATGATAGGCTCTCTTTTATATCTTACTTTGAAGAGACCCGGATATAATGTTTGCAACATGCATTTGTGCTAGATTTCGGGCTTGTCTAAAGAATCTCATTTAAGCTGTCTTTGTAAAAAGGATTTTAGGTACCTCAAGGTACACCCCACTGGGGCTTTGGTATCCCAAGGAATCCTCATTTGAGCTAACAGGATACATACGGATGCTAATTTTGCGAGAAATTTGGAAAATAGATAGAAAAAGTACCGAGTGGCACTTGTCAACTACTAGGTAATGAGACTTGTGTCTGGTTTAGCAAGAAGCAAAACTCAAAGTATCTACCTCAACCGCAGGTTTGAATACATTGTTCTTTGGCGGTTGCATTTATGCTTAGATCCTATGGATGAAAAATCAGCTAGCAGATTATGGGTTTGAATTCAAATTCATACCTATTCATTGTGATAACACAAGTGCAATTGCTATAACTCATAATCTTGTCATGCATTCTAGGACTAAGCATATAGAAATAAGGTATCACTTCATTAGGGATCATGTACAAAATGGAACTATATCTTTACAATATATCCCTACTGAAAATCAACTTGCTGATGTTTTTACAAAGCCACTAGATGAATCCAGATTCAACAAATTGATAAGTGAGCTAGGCATGCTTAACTTGCAAACATGAAAATTTGTGCTTTAGTTTGTGCTAACCATACAGATTTAAGGGCTATGTTCGAAATCAAAGACATGATCAAAGGAAGTCCACAATCGTAGAGCCAAAGTGTCATAAAACTCAACGAACGATGAATAGACTCAACGAACGCTGGACAGAATCAACGATCATAGTGCAGACTCAACGACGGCAGAGCTACATCAACAAAACCAAAGGAGCACCCTATGATGATCAAGCATAAATTAAAGCAATCTCTCTGATAAGCACCTCAGGGACAAACCTGACCCTTGATCCAATCAATGAGGTTGGCCCTTCCTGAGCTACCTTAATCTAAAAAGAATGCTAAGTCAAAAAGTTCATCACAAGGACTTAATCATACTCTACGATTGCTAGTCAAACTCAATGATCGCAGTTCAGACTCTACGTTTACAGTTCAGGCATGACGAATGCTACACAGACTCAATGATGGTAGAATAGACTCGACGATTCCAAGGACCATCTCAACGATCGTAGTCCCACTGAAGAATACATTAGCTTAGAAGGAGTTAAGGGCAATTCAATACAATCCTTCTTTGTCAAAATTTGTAGAGCCAAGCAAAATTCAACACCTGTCCCACTAAGCAAAATAGAGAGAGGGAAATTACAAGTACAAATTAAAATCGTCTTTTTGAAATCTGAAGTTCAAAGGATCATCTCTCTCTTCCTCTCTCAAGTAGAAACCCTAAATTAGTAGCAAGCTCAGTCAGTCTCACTTCCTGCAAAGAAATCGATGGCGACTTCGGTGTTATCTCCGACTCTGAGACTCTGTTTTGTGAGTTTAAATCAATTTGAACCCCAATTTCACAAGGCGTTATCGCTTCTGAAGAAGGCAGGTCTCGAAGAAGCCTTGGGTACGGACACATTGATCTACCCAAAGCTGGTAAAAGAGTTCTACAATAACGGGGTATTTGAAAACAACACCATCACTGCGAAAGTCAGGAATGTTCAAATCAGACTAAAGGCTGAAGACATCAATTAGCCCTAGGCCTTAAATCTGAAGGGTATCTGTCCTTAGATGGCATAGACTTCTATAAGGGTCTCAAGAAGATGCATCACAAGAAATCACCCTCTGTCAAAGGATATAAAAAGAAGGAGTTTCCATAGAGGTATGAGTTTCTAGCTGATATTGTTGGAAAATGTATATGTTGTAAGAGCTCAGGTTATGACTCTGTGAATGAGGTACAACTCAAACTCATAACTGCCATATGTTATAAAATACAACTTAACTATGGGGATCTGTTACTTGAATGGATTGGGAAGTGGTTGATCAGCCCAAAGAAAACAAAGAGCTCACAGAAGATGCTCTACGGACGATTTATAAGCATTATCCTACAAGCTGCTCTTGGTGACTTAATCGAGGATGATGAAGGAGAAGCCATTAATCCAAATCGACGAATGACCCATCAATTATTTGAAAACTGGAAAAGGAATCCAGCTAAAAATGTGAAGATGATGTCTGAATCCAGTGGAAGAACTGGTGAAATAAAGGAATCAGGAGTGCTAGGGAACACGTCAGTTGTCAAAGAAACTAAAGAAGAAGAAGAAGAAGAAGAAGAAGAAGAGGCTAACCAGGAAGAACCCATTGCTTTAATCAGAAAAAGCAAAGGGAAAAGGAAGCTAAAAACCAGAACTACAGAAGAACCTCAAGGATCCACTACCAATAAGCCCATAGAGTCCTCAGACATTTAGACTCTGTCGATCCTAAGAAGGAATCAACAGCAGGCTAAGGCAGAAGAAGATAGAGCAACCATATCTTAGCTGCTGAAAAAGAATAAAATCAGCCACAAGACCAAAAGACCATCAATCTCTTCGATCGTAGAGTCTCTGCCGATCGTAGAGACCAAACCAAACAAGGAAGTAGCTGCAACAAACATTTGGGTGATCAAGTATATAATCGAAGAAAGTCACGAGGTCGTGGCTCGACTTAAAAAGCCAAGAAGAAAAGCGGTCAAGAAATATATTCTTGTCGATGAGAAAGCTCTAAAGAAGGAAGAAAAGGAATTACTTTGAAAAGGAACCGTGAATGAAAGCCAAACACCAAAAAGCAAGTGAGGGGAGATGGTGAGGATTTGATGATAGAAGATACACCTATTGAGGGGGAGATGATAGAAAGGGCTCTAACTGAGGGGGGGGGGGAGCTGCTAATCGACCAAGTGGATGATCACATTGAGGGGGAGGCTCATAATATCCCCATGACAGAAGAAGAGGTTTCTGCAGACAAAGAAGGAGAACCAGTACAAGAACATCATGAGACCATTGATATAATGGAATTCTCAAATGAAAATAGAGAAGCGGAGGAAGACGACGAGGTAGAGATCATAGCCGTGGGCATTGATGGGCACAGAAGAGCCAACTATGAACAACTGTTTGCATATCTACCTATGATGCCTTTCCACCAAGCTCAAATTCTGAACTCTTGGGATCACATGTTCTGGAGTTTCAAAGAGTATCTGGCCATTTCAATGCTAGCCAATGGATTCCCAAGAAGATTCAATTTTTCCAAGAAACTTCTCACCAACAGTTCTTCCTCAAAGAACAAATTTGAGGTACTATCTATCCCAACTCTTTTCAGAGTTAATCACTTGCCATCATCCTCATTTAACCAATTCTATGAATTCCCACGATGGTTGGAAGTGGTTCTTCATCCATTGAATCAATTTTCAGTTGCAGAATCCCAAAATTCTGTAATTGAGGAACCAAATAAGATCACCTCCCTAATGCTTCCACAGCCTACCATCCCTACGATTACTGACTCTAGCCCCATGGTAGAGTCTCCACCTCCAATCGGAGAGTCACCAACCTTGAACCTCCAAACCCAGGCTCCTCCATCAGATATTCCCTCCTCATCCCACAACGAATTCTTCAATCTTGATCTTGCCCTCTACTTTTTACAAGATCAATTCAAAGGCGAATCACCTCCCTCCTCAAAATTTCCCTAACTGGATGAAATTCTTTCAGAGTTGTCCACTAAGGCTGATCTGTCAGCAATGTCTGCGAAAGTAGTCAAGGAACTCGATGAGAGTCTTGAGGATCATGCTGCACTTATTCAACTAAGATTAACATCAATGATCAATGCTGCAAATAATCTCCCAAGCTCCCTCAGCGCTGAACTCTCCAAAACACTGAAAGAGATTATCAAAGAAATGCTTCAAAGCATAAAGGACAGGGATGAAATTCACTTCCTCACAGCTAAAAAGCATCGGGATGCTGTCTTGATCGTACAGAAGACTCAAGAATCTCAAAATAATCTAATGATACAGAGTATCAGAGGTATGATAGGCTCTCTTCAACGACGTGAAACTCGTTCTGATGCCTTGATCCAAGAAAATCGTGACGACATTGCTCAAACTCAGAGTCAACTCAACGAGCTTGTCCAAGGAGTCACTCGCCTCTCCACAGACATTCGAACCCTAGATGTTGACATAAAGGGGGAGAATAAAGGCAAAGGAGATCGGGGAGGTCAGGGAGGCAAGGGCAGAGGCAGAGGAAAATTCAAACTCAAGCCTCGAGGAACCCACCTGCAAGGCAAATCACTCAGCAGACTCCACGATCCAACTATCAGACTCAACGATCTGATTAGCAGGAAGTTTTAATGGCTCAACCATTAAGGAGTCAAGGGCCAACTACCAGCTCTCATGAGGTGACAACAACAGGCCTATGAATGCCAATTGGAGATCCTGCATTCATGAATAGGCATGATCACAATCCTAGACTAAGCCCAAGTGAGCTGGAAGATTTGGCCAGAAGAGATGAAACAAGCAGAAAAAGAGAGCTGAGGAATATGTAAATCCTCCAAGAAGCAAAAGGCCAAAGAAATAGAGATAAGTTGAATTTTAAGTTATATTAATCTTAAATGTAATATCATCTCTCCACAACATCAATAAATTTATGCTTATTCTCTAGAAATTTTAGCTACTCCTTTGAAATACTAAGTCGTGTTTACTTTCTATCAAGAATCGCATATAAAATTTAATAATCATGATAATAAATCTCCTTGGTTATGTCAACATCAAATAGGGGGAGATTGTTGGAAGAATGCTTATTGTGATTTGATGTTTAATGAAAATGCTCATGATTATGTGTAAAGTCCTTCAAGGAATATATGTACAAGGACTTAGTGATAGATCAAAGTTGTTAGGTCGATCTTCGTCTTTAATGTTCACTTGTATAGATAAAGAGATCAAATATGTTAGGTTGATCTATGGCTAAAAAGAAATAGATATGCCTTGAAGAGAATCGTAGTCTGTCTGGCTGAACAAATGAATGCAGAAGTTAAGGCAGGATCGTAGTACTGAGATGATCGTAGTATATCTGCCTTGAAGGACCTCTTCAGAAATTTTAGAGTGGTCCAGACGTTTGCCGAATCCAACTCAGAGATCATAGTGTGCTTTCAGAAATGTAGAGTCGGCAAGACGAGCAAGCAAAGAACGTAGTATTCAAAGATCGTAGTGTGCAAATTCTTGAAAGGAATCGAAGTGTTCAGACCAAGCTCAAATATAACAAGACACCATGACATGGATCGTAGAGTCTCATCTATCTTGTGTCAGAAGCATCGAGCTCTATCTTCTGTTTGGAGATAAATTCAAACAAATGAGGAATGAGTTTCAAACGTTGAAGCTCACCCGGTCCCAACTGCATACAAAAGATATCCTTAGTATTCATCAAAAGGAACGTGTTCAAGAAGATAAGAAAAGGACCATTGGGCAGAGGAAAACACCTTTTCAGGTGTTAGGTGAGAAAGTAGTCTGTCGTGTCAGTGGGCCAGTATGTAATTCAGAAGATGGGTAGAAATGTCTCCATCAAAGCTCAGAAATGTCAAACACATTTAATGCTTCATCAGATGAATTCAACGGATAGATTTCAAAGATCACATATATCTGAATCTGACGTATATATGAGAGAAGTAAGGCAATCTTGAACAAAACGCACAAGAACACTCAATGCTGAACTCTACGATCTGAGAAAAAAAGGAAGCTTGCTCAACTACTCAGTTCTTTCGAACAAGTGCTTAACTGCAACTGAGAAGCCTCAATCACAACTCAACAACTATCAATCTATTGAAGTAAGAAGTTCCAAGTCAGAAGGACTTAAAGAGTTCTAAGTGAACTATGAAGAGCCAAGTCTGCTGGACTTGAAGAGTTCAAGAGTGAACTTAGAAGTTACTAGGCTGCTGGGTCTGCAAAGGAATCTGTGAGATTCAGAAAGTGTAAAAGACATCCTTAGTGGATTTCCTACTCAAGGAGTAGAAGAGTGGACTAAGAGCTTTGAGTGCTCCGAACCACTTAAAAACAACTGTGTCTATTTATAACTGCTATAACTGCCTTTTTCTCTTTAACTTGCTATCTAAAAGGGATTTCAAAGAAATAATAATTCCGCTGTGCTTAAAAGCTTTATCAAAACAGTCTTTAAACAAAGAAAAGTTTTTAATATCTATTCAACCCCCCCCCCTTCTAGATAACTATTGTGCCTCCGGGAACTAACATAAACTAACATATTAGTCACATGTTAAGGCATAACAAAACTTGATACATTTGTACATAAGGTCAGAACATACATTACACAATGCTTATCAAAATTAGTTAATTTTCAAATCTTTAAGCTTTCTTTTGAATGCGCATACTAAACCAAGCTAAAATGACTTACTATATACAAAACAACATCATTCCATATGTTAGGGTCATCTACATGCATAATCTAACTAACATAACATGCTCAGGATAACACAAGGTAACCAACATCAGTTTCTAAGATAAAGCAGCCCATACGGTACAAGGTGTAATCTTATAGAAAGTGGTAGCGTGCGCCACTTCGAGCAGAAGCAAAAAAAATGACTCTTCTTCTGCAAAGCCTCAACACAAGCAACACAAGCATTACTAATTCCTGCACCCAGACCAACTAAAAAGCTCCTAGGCATGCATACAAACTCAAACAACACAATTACATACCATTTCATACCAATTAACAGAGAATTTCAATCAATTATAAGAATTTAACAAAAATCAAAATTAAGAACACAATGTAATGTTATACCTCTTGAAGCTTGAAATGAACTCCCTCATTTCTCTGATTATACTCCCTCAATTCTCAGCAACACTCACTCTCTAATTATACTTATCAGATAATTTTTTAGCAACTAAGAAAGGAGGGAATATGGCTGCCATTTATAGAGAAATGTCTGCCCAATTTATAGCTTTACATCATGGTTTTAACCAATGGGAGGTAAAAGGAAACATTGGACAAGAAAAAGTTGGCCAACCACCCTTTCTCCCACCATCTTTGTAGCTATCATCACCATGGATTATAGCAACTAGAGTTCACGCAATTGGGAAATAGCCACTATTAAGTACTATTTTGGTCACTCAAATTGGGACAAGAAGTCTGATTGTTACGCAATAACCAAAAAGGTTGTTAATTTACTTAAGTTTTAATTCCCTTTGAGCATACAACATAATTTTAATGAGGTAATATTACTACACTGTGTTAAGTTAGGGTATGTATCCATACCCATAATTATATAATCCATGTACATTTTGATAATACTGAATATAATCTAATTGGGTATTATCTAAGCCACATTATCATAAAATTTATTATTCCTATTACACTTACTTATTGAAATAATTATAAATTTGCAAATCATTAAATTATTCTACTTTAATATTACCTAAGGTACATCTCACATATACATATTGTCACATAAGCAATTCATTCAATCTTACTATATAGTTTTATATATTATATAGTCACATTAAAGTGTCACACTACACTTCCTTTTTAATGTAGGTACTATAATTAATTATCATATATCTTGCACACAATAATTAAATGAATAAATATAAATCTTATTATATTAATTATTTACTCATTAATATTTTATTACACACAATAACAATTAATTAACAATATGATATTAATTAATCATTCACTTCTTAATTAAATCTCTAATTTAATTAAACCATCAAAATTTCCATTCTTGTGCCACACAAGGCATTTCACAAGTCTCGTCATATGTTCCCACATTTTCTCAATTATCATAAATTCAATCTAATCTAATTGAGCTACTCATCTCTTGCCACATAAATATTTATATAAATTAAATATTCTCATTCTTATTAATATCATTATTAATATTTTTCATAAAATTCACGGTTCTTACATTTTCACAATTTAATATTAAGGAGTGTAGAAACGAACAATACTTTCTTACCATAGTAAGTTTAAATTTAGGAGTATGAAAGAAAATGATATTATTTACGAGTATGAAAGAAAATGATATCATTTAGGAGTATGAAAAAATGATATCACTTATGAGTATGAAAGAAAATGATATTCATTACCTTAGTACGTGACTAGATATTGCTTTCTATGTAGTTGATAAACTTGAACAATTCTTACACTCTTAGGTTCACCAATAATTAAGTTCCTTAGTACACTTGGAGAGACACTTACACTAAGTAATTTTTAGAGAGTAGAAGGAATGATAACCAAAAAAGCTATGAAACTTTTTATGCTAATCACCCTATTTATAGCAAACACTTAACCAACATCTACCACACATCAATTAACCACACTTTTCATATTCCGATATTATCTTTAATCTATATTATTCATCAATTAATCACATTTTCACATATCAAGATTATCTTTAATCTATATCACTCATCAATTAACCACACTTTTCACATTTTAAGATTATCTTTAATCTATCACACATTAATTATCTAAAATTTTCACATTTCAAGAGTAACTTTAATCTACCACATATTAATTATTCACATTTCAATATTACCTTTAATATACCACATTAGTTATCCACATTTTTTATATTTCAAGATTACATTTAATCTACCATATATTAATTATCCACATTTTTCACCTTTCAAGATTACATTTTCTTTACAATTTACAATTATTATTATATTATTTATCTTACGCATTATTAACTTAATGTATTAATATCACATATATCGGTGTTGTTCAAATAATGAGTCTATATAACTATTAAATACTTGTGACTTTTAATTATGTAGTTTTTCATTACACTCCTTGCTACAGTGACAATTATTGGTTCAATAATGTGAAATATTATGCATTTGTTACTATGACAATTATTGATTCAATAATATGAAATATTGTGCATTTACTAATGTGAAAATTATTAGTTCAATAATATGAAATATTGTGAAATATCGTGTGTTATTGTAGAATACGGCATTCTATTGTTCCTTTATCACTGGGTATTTTAACAGTTAAATATAACAATTCCCCCGACAATTTTTTATTAAAAAAGTTATTTATGTCATTTTTTGTATCCAACAATTATTTCGTTATGGGGTCAACCAATGATTGGTTATTTTGGCGCCATCGTACTTTACCGAATATACCCCGACATTCTTTTTGTGTCTTATAATTTGCACGGGTTAAATGCAAAGTCAACCACTGAACTTTTTTGATATTTGGGTATTGAGCCCCTTTCTTCCAGCCAACGCAAACTAAGCCCCTTTCTATTCACAAATTTGGACTTTGAACCCCCCAGGCGCCACATGTGCGTTGACATGATGACGTGGCAACATGACGCCTACGTGGCACACGTGGCAGGTCTGACATGATATTTAATATTATAAATTGACACGTGTCCACTGCTGACGTGACAAGTCTTTTGAATTTTTTACAAAAATTACTTCCCCACAAATTCGAACCTACGACCTATTGTTAGGAATTTTGGTCATTTGACCACTGGAGCAACACAAATTATCTGTTAATATCTTGCAAGGATTAATATTTATATCAAAACATGAGATTTCCCCCGTATATTCTTTTCTTCTCCTTCACTACATACCATTAATATAATTATGATAATAATAATAATAATAATAATAATAATAACAATAATAATTAAAATAATAATAATAACAATAAAATTATAATAATAATAATAATAATAATAATAATAATAATAACAACAACAACAATAACAATAACAATAACAATAATAATAACATTAAAAATAACAATAACAATAACAATAAAATAAATAAATAAATAAAAATAATAATAAAAAGATCGAGCTTGGACAATAAGCTAATTAAATATTAAGAAGATGAGAGGTGTATTACCCAAAATTACTCAAGACATTTTTTAAAAAGTAACCAATTATCCTAAAAGTAAAGTGGAGTAACAGCAGTGGAAAAAAGATTACAGCATGTATGGTATGCATTTAAAGCACTATGTTTTTCCCAATGGTAAGTGGGTGCATTTTAAGCATTATTGGATTGCACTATTAAATTAGAAAATTGATATTTTTATAAATAAAATTTGATATTTTTATAAATTATCTTTCACACGAGTGTGGTGGGGTCCGATTATTATTCATATTAAAAAACACCTTGTAAGACTATCATTTTTTATTTATAAAAATATCAATTCTCTTAAATTAAATGCATTAATGCATGAATCTCCATTGATTCTCTTAAATTAAATTCATATTAATGCATGATGGGTGCTCCGTTCTATAGAGCGTGGAATGGATCCTGTTTTAAGGAAATTGAAATTGATTGTGTATCTTTATAGTGTTATTTTGCATCACCCAAATGTGACGCCCCTAAATTAGGTATACATCATCCATCTTGAGTCGCTAAAAACATGGTACAAAATTCAAATACAACTTAATTATACAACAGTCGTGTAAAATACGACAAAACATATGCTGTGAGTTTTAATACAAATATTGTCATCTAGACAATATCCACACTCAATTGAGTCCTCATTATATTTATTATCACATTATTTAACAGAATACTGAAGACTACTAATGCTATTATATGGATCGTCACTCCGTTTCCCGACTAGTCCCTGCTACGTTCTCATCTCCTGAAGAGAACAGTGAAAGAAAGGGTGAGCTCAACTAGCCCAGTAAGAAATATTATGACTAAGATAATGCAGAATAAGTTATCATTAGCCTTCAACAATGTTAAACTGATAAAATACAATAGACAACAAGTTTAATTGCAGTGAAACAAGCAATCCATTATAAAAGTCAAGTAGAGAATAAAATCTACTATCTTCTATGATTTAAAAGGTTTTCATCAATTTTTATCGCTGAGACTCAGCTTAATAAATAAATCACATCATCGAATTATCCCTACACTACGGACCAAGGATATTCATTAAATCATCAATGGTCATGACTATACCGAATAATCCCTAGTCATAATCATACCAAAAACTGTCCATCAATGCACTACAGGCTATTGAGGATTTTTACCACATCATTCGTCACATTACGGTCATGACTATACCGAATAATCCCTGGTCATAATCACGCCAAGTTCATCTATGCACGTAAGCCAAAGATGACGTTTATCACAATATAAACATGAGAATGATGACAATGATATAAGTATTAATCAAATGAAAACAAGGATAAATATTAAAGACTTTAAATTTATCCAAATATCATCAATCACTTAGTAAACTCATAATCTAATATTATAAAAATATTTTAATCACTTCTTAAACTTATAAATAATTTATTTCAATTGTTTACCCTTTAACAAATAATGCATTTAATCATTCAAAAATGCCATACTCATAAGATTTCATCACCAATGATCAAATCCCTTATCAAAAATCTGCATATACCCTATATAGGATTCCCAATCCATAAAATCCTATTTTCCAATTTTGTTACTTCACATAACATATTTAACTCATTTACTCATAACTAGATCATTTTCATGAAAAATAAAAAATCAGTCCCAAAAATATTTCTTTTTCCGGGATTTATAGAATATAGTCCCATATTGAACATATATTTTTCTCTAATTTTTAAAATTCATTTACTATTTTTCAAAAATCAATTTCTAATTAATTCCTTAAAAAAATAGCTACCTCAAGTTTAACTCCAGAAATTCCCAAATCTTGGCAGGATCTTATACATGTTAACGTGATCTTCCAGTTTAAATTTCAAGGTCATCTGAGTTATAGAAACTTCTTATATAGTATTTTTCATTTCGGAAAAACCTAAATATTGAAATGGTCATAACTTGCTCATTTTAAGTCGGAATGAGCTCATTTTTGGACAGGATGTACTTTATACCATATATTTTCATGTCCCAAAAGTCCAGAATTTTTCTCACAAATTAAGTGACCGAAATAGCCCTTTTAAACTTCTGGGCAGTAGCCTTTTTGGAAATTTTCAGTTTTTGACTTCTTTACTAAAATCAGTTCACACGAAAATCTACAATACCTTTTCCAGTGATTCTACTTGGATAAGTTAGAAAACTCATAGATCTAACTTTAGGACTTAACCACACTCAAAAATTCGAAACAGAATAGGAGATATGGTCAATTGAATTTCATATTCTATTTTCACCAAAATTTGATTTTCAATCCTTTGTGATTTCTAAGAAACTTTAATGTTTTCACATAATAACCAACATAAATTATCATAACACTTACTAATTCTACATATACCCATAATTTTCATCAGTCCAATGCTTTTATTATGACTTTCATCATAATCAACAGTTCAATGCTTATATTATGACTTTCATCATAATCCACGTAAACAGATCATTTCCACAATTTAATAAGAAATGAATATAAAAGATTATTCACCATGCATGTGGTAATCCACATATACAGGTTATTTCAACAGAATAATAACGGATGGAATAGCAGAAGGATTCACCATAATGCGATGGAAGCCGCATGACATGTGTTTATTTCCAATGTAATAATAAAGAATGGAACCGGTCACGCCAGAACTCATGAGCGAGGATATTTAAGCGTAATAATAAATAATGGAAGCAGTCATGCGAACGCATGCAGACGTGATATTTCGGCGAATAATAAATAATGGAATAACAAAGAATTCACCATGCATGCGATGTAATCGCTTGCATAAAGTTATTCCAATGAATGATAAATAATGGAACTGTGTCTTGCGTAAACGCACGTACAGGATATTCGACAAAATAATAAAGAATGAAATAACAACAAAATTCACCATGCATGCGATAGTAGCCGCATGCGCAAAAGTTATTTCAACAGAATAATAAATAATAGAACAGTGTAAATGCGTAACGCACGGATAGGATATTAAATGTAATAATAAAGAATGGAATAAAGATGAATTTCACCATGTATGCGGTATCAGATATACAAAAGTTATTCCAAAAGAATAATAAGGAATGGAATAACAGAAGAATTTCACCAAGTATAGGGTAGTCCCCGTATACAGGGTCATTCCAACAAAATAATAAAGAATGGAATAAAGAAGTTCTCTTCATGAATACGAAAGAAATAAATACCCCTTACTAAGACAACAAATAATATCCCTTACCTTATAAAGAAGAGTACTCCAATGGTAGAGGCGGGGATATACTTGAAGAAAACTTGCACTACGCTCAAAGCTTTCTTAAACTCTAAAGAAATACGCTCAAGATTATAGAAGAAGAATTCTCTCTGCAGTTTCTCTCTCTAGAGTTTCAGTGAATTCGTAAAAAATAATGAAGGAATGAGCTTCTATTTATAGGAGAATGGATTGAATAGTAACTAATTCATGAACGGACCAGATTGATTCACTTTTAAACGGACGGTCCAGATTGATTTAATAAAATATTCTAATAAAACAAAAATCTTTTTAAATAAAATATAATATATTCTATTTATAATCTAATAAAACGAATAACTTTATAAAAGTATTCATTTTATATAAAAAGATTTTACTATCCAAACACTATCTGAGACATTATACAAAAACACTATGCATAATAAATATTATATATTCTAATTATTGTCTAATAAAATAAATAACTTTATAAAAGTATTTTATTTTATATATAAAAAGATTTTACTATGCAAAACACTACGCATAATAAAATATAATATATTCTAATTATTATCTAATAAAATAAATAATTTTATAAAAGTATTACATTTTATATAAAAAGCTTTTTCTGCTTTTATTACATTAATAATACTAATAAAAACAAACTTCATCATCATTATTATAATTCACACTATTAATCGATCGTGTCGTTCCCAGAAAGATGGGGCTTTCAATAAGGATTTCTCCCTATCATGCTTGCAATTAGGTAGTGACCAAACCTCTCCTTGGCGTAACTTCTAGACATCGTTAATATTGCAAATAATAATGTTAATAACTTCTTCGTCTCAATTATTGATTTAATAATATATAAAATATTGACAATAATTGAATCAAATAACGTGAGATACTATGCAAAGAATTATTGTAGCAATAATTGAACAAAACCGAGTGACTTCTCACGTAAGCATCAATAATCAATACTGGTGCTACTATGCAACCCACGCGTATTCATCGTATTTTTATTACCGAGTAGTTCAACAGTATTAACGATAAAACTTCCGCCGTTATTTTCAATAAAATATTTTTGTCGTTTTCTCAATCCGACAATAATTTAGTTATGGGGTCCACCAATGATTGTATCGTCGTACGGATATACCCCGACAAAAAGAATATTTTCCGACCAATCGAATATTATATAACAACTTGCATACTTTGCAAAATTTATAAATATTAACCACTATTATAACATTATATTAAATCCACACCATAATAAAAAAAATTATTTCGAGAAATTTAAATCTTTATTCATAAAATTTGGGATTTTACAATCTCCCCTCATTATGAAATTTTGCCCTTGAAATTTATGTACGTTCCTGATATGTCGAACAGATGAGGATACCTCGTCAGATTTCTAAATAACCTTTTAGTGTATAATATGTTCCTTCTTATCCAAGCTTTTAACAGGTATTTCCTCATACGTTAAATCTTCCACTATCTTGTTCGGTTCTAAATCAATAATGTGGTTCGAGTTATCCACATATTTACGTAACATCGGTACGTGATAAACGGTATGAACACGCAACATGTTTGGAGGTAAAACGAGTCTATAGGCCACAGTTCCTACTTGATCAAGGATTTCAAATGGGCTAATAAAATCGAGGGTTGAGATAACGCCTTTTTGAACCTTCTTCTTCACATTCATCAGCTCCAGGTGTGCAGTTTGAGCGGCTTTAACTTTATCGATTAAAGTTGATTCTACTCGTATATTCGTTATCTTCACGTGGGTCCCTAGAGTCTTTAACTCTTTTTTCATCATTTGTAAGTTATACGAAATGGGTTTTGTACTGGGGTCAATACAAAATTCAATTTCACGCTCTAGGGTAGGCTAAGAAGTCTTCAAGAATACGTCAGGAAATTTATTAACAATAGAAATATCATTCAAATCTGACGTATTTTTATTTAAATCCGTGACATGAGCTAAGAAAGCTTGACATCCGTTTTTCAATAAACGAATAGCTTTATGGCTTGAGATGACAGTGATTGATTTTAGTGGTTTGGTTGCTTGAATTCGCATAATAGGTTGGTTAGAAATATGAAAGCTAACAACCTTACGAAAATAATCGATTTTAGCATGATGAGTAGTTAACCAATCAATCCATAAAATCACATCAAATGTAAGTATTTTCAAAGAAATAAGATCGACAGGTAACGTGCGGTTACCGATTTGAATCAAACAAGACTTATAAATAGTGGATGTAATGAAGGTTTCTCCCAACGGAGTTTCAACAGATAAGTCAAAGTCTAATTTCTCCGGAGTCAAATTTAAACGTTGAGCGCAAGTAGTAGAAATGAAAGAGTGGGTAGAACCAGTATCAAATAAAGTATAAACTTTGCTATAGTTTATGATTAGCTTACCCGTGATAACTTCGTTCGGGTTCCTCGACAAACACTCTCACTCAAACTACCGGCTTTTGACTTGTCTAGGACATCCCAGTTGGACTTCAATTTGCTGTAGAGTACATTCCAACCTTAATTGCTTCGTCACATTCCTGATCCATGATTCGAATCATTATTCTCCCATCCATGTCGAATTGGGGTTGACCATTCTACACAGGGTAATTCCGAACTCGATGTTGGATTCTCCCAATTGCTGTCCAAAAAGTGAAATCCATTTCATCTATTTTGGCCTTATTAGATCGGACGTCTTTTTCTACAATATCAACGCGTCGTGCAGCTTTTACCCATGCATCATTTATTCTTATTCGTTCATTTTCTTCTTCTTTCATCAGAACTTTGATCATAGCATTCTCAGATTCCAGCTCTAATATCTTATATTCTGCCAAAGAGTGCTTCTGTTCAAGCATCGCACATCGAGTAACACAATTTTGAATTGTTGTATCTCTTTGCTCCATAACCGCCTACCATTCTTCAGCCTGCTCTTCCAACTCATAAATACGATTTTGTAATTCTAAATTTCGATCATAAAATTCTTCTAACCAATTCTCCTCAGGTTCCTCTTCTTCCTCTTCTTCCTCACTCTCAGCTGCTACCTCTGCAACTAGCTCGAGTGCAACTATTAGTTCTTCACTTACCACATAGATATCTCTAATTTCTTCTTCGTCTGACATCACATTAACCTGGTTAGTGATTAAAGGTGTCTCAATGGTCTCATTCACTCCATTGTTAACATTTTTAGCTGTCATTTTCAAACACTGCCACAAGACAAGAGTTAATTAACATATCACATATTATCCTTATACTCTGACCGACCAATTAAATACCAAATAAACTTAGGTAGGTCATACTAGCGAAGGAATTTCCCGTCTCTCCCCTCCTAGTTCTCGTCTCACATCTCAACCAGGGATCATATCCCTAAGCTTTGATACCAACGGTGACGCCCCCAAAATAGGTATACATCACCCATCTTGAGTCGCCAAATACATGGTACAAAATTCAAATACAACTTAATTATACAACAGTCGTGTAAAATACGACAAAATATATGTTGTGAGTTTTAATACAAATATTGTCATCTAGACAATATACACACTCAATTGAGTCCTCATTACATTTATTATCACACAATTTAACAGAATAGTGAAGAATACTAAAGTTATTATATGGACCGTCACTCCGTTCCCCGACTAGTCCCTACTACGTTCTCATTTCCTGAAGAGAATAATAGTGAAAGAAAGGGTGAGCTCAACTAGCCCACTAAAAAATATAATGATTAAGATAATGCAGAAAAGTAGAGAATAAAATCTACTATCTTCTATGATTTAAAAGGTTTTCATTAATTTTTATCGCTGAGACTCAGCTTAATAAATAAATCACATCATCGAATCATCCCTGCACTACTGGGACCAAGGATATTCATTAAATCATCAATGGTCGCGACTGACTATACCGAATAATCCCGAGTCATAATCACACCAAAAACCGCCCATCAACGACCTACTGTGCCACCGAGGATTTTTACCACATCATTCATCACATTACGGGCCATGACTATACCGAATAATCCTCGGTCATAATCACACCAAGTCCATCTATGCACGTAAAGCAAAGATGACTTTTATCACAATATAAACATGAGAATGATGACAATGATATAAGCATTAATCAAATGAAAACAAGGATAAATATTAAAGACTTTAAATTTATCCAAATATCATCAATCACTTAGTAAACTCATAATCTAATATTGTAACAATATTTTAATCACTTCTTAAACTTATAAACAATTTATTTTAATTGTTTACCCTTTACCAAATAATGCATTTAATCATTCAAAAATGCCATACTTATAAGATTTCATCACCAATGATCAAATCCCTTATCAAAAATCTGCATATACCCTATATAGGATTCCCAAGCCATAAAATCCTATTTTCCAATTTTGTTACTTCACATAACATATTTAACTCATTTACTCATAACTAGATCATTTTTATGAAAAATACCAAATCAGTCCTAAAAATATTTCTTTTCTGGGATTTAACAGAACATAGTCCCATATTGAACATTTATTTTTCTCGAAATTTTTAAAATTCATTTACTATTTTTCAAAAATCAATTTCTAATTAATTCCTTAAGAAATTAGCTACCTCAAGTTTAACTCCAGAAATTCCCAAATCTTGGCAGGATCTTATACATGTTAGCATGATCTTTCAGTTTAAATTTTATGGTCATCGGAGTTATAAAAATCCGGTTATAGCGTTTTTCATCGGAAAAACCTAAATATTGAAATGGTCATAACTTGCTCATTTTAAGTCAGAATGAGCTCATTTTTGGACAGGAGGTACTTTATACCATATCTTTTCATGTCCCAAAATGGATGAATTTTTCTCACAAATTAAGTGGCTGAAACAGCCCTTTTAAACTTCTGGGCAGTAGCCTTTTTGGAAATTTTCAGTTTTTGACTCCTTTGCTAAAATTAGTCCACACTAAAATCTACAACACCTTTTTCAGTGATTCCACTGAGATAAGTTAGCAAACTCATAGATCTAACTCTAGGACTTGACCACACTCAAAAATTCAAAATAGAATAGGAGATATGGTCAATTGAATTTCATATTCTATTTTCACCAAAATCTGATTTTCAATCCTTTGTGATTTCTAAGAAACCTTCATGTTTTCACATAATAACCAACATAACTTATCATAACACTTACTAATACTACATATACCCATGATTTTCATCAGTCCAATGCTTTTATTATGACTTTCATCATAATCAACAGTTCAATGCTTATATTATGACTTTCATCATAATCCACGTAAACAGATCATTTCCACAATTTAATAAGAAATGAATATAAAAGATTATTCACCATGCATGTGGTAATCCACATATACAAGTTATTTCAACAGAATAATAACGAATGGAATAGCAGAAGGATTCACCATACGTGCGATAGATCGCACGCATGTGTTTATTCCCAATGTAATAATAAAGAATGGAACCGTGTCGTGCCGCGTAAACTCATGTATGTGATATTGAATGTAATAATAAATAATGGAAACGTGTCACGCAGAACGCACGACGTGATATTCAAACGTAATAATAAATAATGGAATAACAAATGAATTCACCATGCATGCGATGTAATCGCATGCATAAAGTTATTCCAATGTAATGATAAATAATGGAATGTGTCTCGCGTAAACGCACGTATGTGATATTAAACAAAATAATAAAGAATGAAATAACAACAAAATTCACCATGCATGCGATGATATCGCATGCAGAAAAGTTATTCCAACGAATAATAAATAATAGAATTGTGTCATTAAAGAACGCATGCATGTGATATTCTGGCAGTAATAATAAAGAATGGAATAATGTAAGAATTTCACCATGATGCGGTACTTTGCATATACAAAAGTTATTCCAATGTAATAATAAGGAATGGAATAATGTAAGAATTTCACCAAGTATAGGGTAGTCCTCAGATACAAAAGTTATTCCAACAAAATAATAAAGAATGGAATAATGTAAGTTCTCTTCATGAATCTGAAAGAAATAATACTTTTACTAAGACAACAAATAATATCCCTTACCTTATAAAGAAGAGTACTACGACGGGTAGGGTGGGATATACTGAAGAAAATCGGCACTACGCTCAAAGCTTTCTTAAACTCTAAAGAAATACGCCAAGATTATAGAAGAAGAATTCTCTTTCATAGTTTCTCTCTCAGAGTTTCAATTGAATTCAGTAAATAATAATGAAGGAATGAGCTTCTATTTATAGGAGAATGGATTGAATAGTAACTAATTCATGAACAATCCAGATTGATTCACTTTTAAGCAGACTATCAGATTGATTTAATAAAATATTCTAATAAAGCAAAAATCTTTTAAATAAAATATAATATATTCTATTTATAATCTAATAAAATGAATAACTTTATAAAAGTATTTTATTTTATATAAAAAGATTTTACTATCCAAACACTACGCGAGCACTATGCAAACACTATTCATAATAAAATATAATATATTCTAATTATTGTCTAATAAAACAAATAACTTTATAAAAGTATTCTGTTTTATATAAAAAGATTTTACTATGCAAAACACTACGCATAATAAAATATAATATATTCTAATTATTGTCTAATAAAACAAATAACTTTATAAAAGTATTCTGTTTTATATAAAAAGCTTTTCTGTTTTATTACATTAATAATACTAATAAAACAAACTTCATCACCATTATTATAATTCACACTATTAATCGACCAGGTCGTTCCCAGGAAAGAGGGGGCTTTCCAATAAGGATTTCTCCATATTAACGCGCAATTAGGTGACCAAACCTCTCCTTGGCAGAACTTCTAGAAATCGTTAATATTACAAATAATAATGTTAATAACTTCGTCGTCTCAATTATTAATTTAATAATATATAAAATATTAACAATAATTGAATCAAATAACCTGAGACACTATGTAGCAATTATCAGAAAGTAATAATTGAACAAAACCGAGTGACTTCTCACGTAAGCATCAATAATCAATACCGTGCTACTATGCAACCACGCCAGACATCGTATTCATTTACTTTTACTATGAAAGTAGTTCAACAAAGATAACTGTGAAAACTTCCGCCGTTATTTTTAATAAAATATTTTTGTCGTTTTCTCAATCCAACAATAATTTTGTTGTGGGATCCACCAATGATTGTACCGTCGTACGGATATTCCCCGACAAAAAGAATATTTCCCGACCAATCGAATATTATATAACAACTTGCATACTTTGCAAAATTTATAAATATTAACCACAACTATAACATTATATTAAATCCACACCATAATAAAAAAAAATATTTCGAGAAATTTAAATCTTTATTCATAAAATTTGGGATTTTACACCAAAAATGTTGTATTTTACTGTTTTTATAATTAATATTAATGGTATGTAGTGAAGGAGAAGAAAAGAATATATGGGAGAAATCTCATGTTTTGATATAAATATTAATCCTTGCAAGATATTAACAGATAACTTGTGTTGCTCCAGCGGTCAAATGACCAAAGTTCCTAACAATAGGTCGCAGGTTCGAATTTGTGGAAAAGCAATTTTTGTAAAAAATTCAAAAGACTTGCCACGTCAGCAGCGAACACGTGTCAATTTATAATATTAAATACCACGTCAGACCTTTCACATGTGCCAGGTCAGCAGGTTAACGCACATGTGGTGCCTGGTGTTTCAAAGTCCAAATTTTTGAATAGAAAGGGGCTCAGTTTGCGTTGACTGAAAGAAAGGGGCTCAATACCCAAATATCAGAAAAGTTCAGTGGTCGACTTTGCATTTAACCCCATCTCAAACAAATCTCAGAGAATTCTCCACCTCCATGAAAACCAAGCGCCCCTCCAATGATGCCCTGTCGCCAACTCCTCTGGCGACCACGACGATGATTCCACCCACAAGCACCGCAACTATTCCGTCGACGCCTCCATCTCCAGTGAGAAAATCGCTGAGGAACATAACATAGAGGAAGGCAGCCATCTCACTTCATCTCAGATCCTTCAAATCCAAGCCCAGATCCAATTCCAACAAGAACAAAACTACTTACCCAGAAATCAACCTGCTTTCTTCTTCCGATCGGATCTCTCTATGTTCCAAGACTCCACCGACGTGAGATTTTTTTGAGAAATGATCAACAGATCGACTTCTTTTTCGCCTTTCTCTTTCTCTCTCCTCTACCTCTCCTTCGATTGTTGCGCGGACCAACATATTTAGATCTATATTTGGGTTGATGTGAACAAGTTGAGGCTGATTTTTGGAACATGATTATTAGGGTTCATTGTATTGTTGTCTATATATGTGTGATTTCGTTTTTCTTGCACTAATTATATGAAATCAAATATGCATACAAATGATTTACCATAATATACTTCAGATTACTTTTGCTCATCAGTTTTATTATGAGTTTTTTATTATCTTGTGATTTGGTTCTTCAGTTCAAATGAATATTATTTGGGTTTTGTGTGATGAATTAGATTTTTTTTTATTTAGTTAGATAAATAGGATTTCTATTTTCTGGGTTTGGTTGTTATGAATCATTTTTCCTTTGAAGAGATAAGTAGTTAAGTGGATTGTGAAAGTAGTATGCACACAAGCCAATCATGTTTGATGATAAAGCATATACTTTGTAACAATCTTATTCATTTATTAATAAAAAGTATTAATTTATTAAAGGCTTTTAATTATCTATACGATGTCGTTTTATAATATGTGATAAACCCATAGTTTTAAGCAATGCTTTTAGAATAATGATGATGATCATTCTAATGAGATCTAAATTCTTAGAAAGCTTAAAACTAAAATAGTTCCCAATCATTGGATTAATAAATTGGGGATTAGTGAATCCGGATAGATTGGTACATACGTTGCTTGCATTTCATTGGATGAGGATGATTGATCTCATGATCATTTGTGTGGAGACACTAAAGCAAGTATGTAGGTGCTTATTGGAGAATAAGTTCATCGAACGTGGCTCGCTAAGGAATACCTAATGGAGTTTTACTTGTCTTCATCAATAGGAATTCTCAGTAGTGATATGAAGACAAGTAATCCTCGACTTGAGATCATCATAGTATCTTGTGTATGATGAGTTATACTTTGACTTATTCCTTAAGACCCCTTAGGGTATATCAAAGGGTATGCTTGGGTATAACAAGTCAGTATACATGGAGATAATATATGATCAATAAAGAATCTACCACTTCTAATAAAAGAAGAGAAATGTCCTATGTGATTCGATAAATGACAACCCAAAGAGTCATCGGTTGTTAAGGCGTAATGAAATTAGAAAGGAGTTTCTAATTTGCATTATTTGGTGTGTTGTGCATTTAAGGATCGAAATACATATAATTAAATAAAATAAGACTTGATAAAGTAATTCCATGTCTTATATTTAATTGGGACATTGTATGGTGGAAGGATTGAATTGTCACGGTAACTATTTACTCAAAGGTTCTTTTATGATTAATGTTGAAATCTATATTATCCGGAAAGTCGTTGATCGCTAGGGAGGCTTATCCCTATTGTAGAATAAATATTATTTATTCAAATAAATTAATTATTTAATTTATTTATTTAAATAAGATTAGAATTATTCTAATTGATTTATTCACAACTTAGGCTTAATATGGAGAACCTAAAGGGTCACACCATAAAAGGAAGAATAATTATTTAAGAAGTTAATGGCATAATCGTAATAATATGGTATGTATATTTAATTTAATCTATGGTGATAGAATAAATTAAATAGCTTAATATTTATTATTTAATATTTTAGAAATATTAAATATAAATTAATAAGAGGAGTCTTATTAATATTATTACAATTATTATTATTATTTTAATTTCTAAAAGGTTTAGGAATTAATTTAATATAAGTATTCTCATTTATTCCTAATCGATTAGAAGGAAAATTAGTTAAAGGAGTTTAATTAATTATCCCTAATAAGATTAGGGAGCCCCTTTAATTAAAAGGGTTTAATTAAATAATGCCTTATTTTAATAGGTTACTTGATATCTTTATAAGATGAGTCTTATATCGTATATCTATAATACGTTATTCCAATGGTTGAGAGTACGCTCCTTTTCTATAGAGATAGAAAAACTAGGGTTTAGCCTAACCACCCATCTTCTTGAATCCTTCTTCTTCCTTGGTGGATCACCTCAGAGGCCAAACACTGGGTGGCTAACGCCGATCAAAGGAAGGAACCAAACCCGGTGGATTCAAGTTGAACGCTAAAAGGATCGAGGTGAACTAGTACCGAGGAAGCTCGGATCTTCAAGGGTATGTTTCTTATTCATCTTTTTCGTTTAATTAATAATTGTGCATAAAGGGTGATCCGGGTATATGGTTTGTAAAATTTTTAAACTCTGATTTTTACACGTTTCCGCTTATTTATGCAATTTGATTGCATTCATGAATATTACAAACCTAACAGATTGTATTTTATCGCCGAATTTTTTGGGAGTTTATGTCAGAGTTTGGCCAGAAGCTATGGTGTTAGGAGGTTCGCCGAAGTTTTGCCGGTGGGGAATTCTAGATTTTTGGTTTTATGATTTATTGTTTGAAGGAATGAGTAATTAATTTGTTTAGTTTTAATGTTTAATATAAAAGGGTTTGACGATTTTGCCCTTTAATATATCATAAATGTTTAATCAAAAATTTAAAATTATTTTTTTTGTTACACATAAGATCAACTATGCCTACTCAGATAGTCACATCAGCAATTTCTGACGTGGCAAACCCAATTAAATAGAATCAGAAAAAATTAATAGTTCAATCATCTAATTAACAAAATTGAAAGGTGGATCACCGAAGTGAAATATGACCTATAGTTTAAGATAGTAAATCATATTTAAGCCCGTAATTTATATAATATGGAGATTTATATAAACAAACTAAACTATAATTTAATGAATAATGAATGATGTATTTTATCAATAAATAAATGTCCAACATAAATAAATAAATATTAAATAAATAGAAAAATATGATTTTTATAACAAAAATCCAATAGTTTCTCTATAATTTATTTTATACTTAAATTAAAAAAATTATAATAATATTTATAAAGAAAATTAAGTTTTATTTATTAAAAGTTGAGGTCTTACATAATTTATATAATATGAGATTTATATAAACAAACTAAACGATAATTTAATGAATAATAAATGATGTATTTTTATCAATAAATAAATGTCCAACATAAATATTAGATAAATATGATTTTTATAACAAAATTCAACAGTTTCTCTATAATTTATTTTATACTTAAATTATAAAAAATTATAACAATTTAATTTTGAATAAAATAGTTATTCTCTCACCTCTATTAATATATCATACTTTTCTCCGATTTGTCCAAAAAATACTTCATTCGCTTTTTAATATAGGTCGCTTTTAGGGTTGTGCACAAGTATTAAGGTAATGATTGTATAACATTAAATATAATATCAATTATCTATATTACCCTTATATTGAAATAAGAGATTGTTATTTATTGGATAGAAAATAGTAAAAAAACCAAAGTTACATTAAATACTTGGGGTAATATTGGAAACAAAGCAATTAATGCTTACTTAAAATTCTCAAACGACTTATATTAAAGAATAAAAAAAAAAAAATTAAACGATTTATATTAAAGAACGGAGGGAGTGATTGTAACACCCCCTTTCCCAAAAGGAAAAAGGGATGTCACGCACAAACATAATAAATATAAACCTCTAATAAATCTCAAAATATCTCCAATAAAATTGAATACCAAATGTCACATACTCCAATTTAACTAGAAGGAACTCCACATTTACATAGTCTCTACAATTAAGAAATACTGCCAAAATGGCCCAAACATCCATATACAAAATATTAGGAAATCAAGTCTAATGATAAGTCTCAAAAACTAATCTATTCATTTGGATCAAAGGTAGCTCTCATCCCACATATCCTGATCACCCCTGATTACCTGCCGGAAAAAGAACACAGCGTGAGCCAGTTGCCCACTACGGATATGAAGATGAATAAATATATCACAATAAGTAATGAATCTAAAAGAGTTGAATGAATGAACACATGTGAATTACAAACGAATTACAAATAGATCAAAATTTGTGAGTCCATTTACAAATGACTAACACTGTCAATCGAATAATTATAGCCAAAGGAATCCCAAACAAATAAATTTGAATCAAATGGTTGTAAGGTGACAACTTCACATCGAGCTCAAATACAAATAGCCAAAGGCTAACAAAATACATCCACATACCATGATGTATACAAATCAAATCGGATAAGACGCATACGACACATACGTCACTAATCCGCCAAACAAATCGAATCAAATCAAATACTGGGTCGATCCATACGTATCCTGAACAAATATATCAAATGGCCAAAGCTCATACCCAGAGCATACAAAAGGATACGCCAGTGGACTAATCACACGCGCTTTAAGGTGTCATGCCTCTTATGTCAAGAGGACATGCTCATGGTACCCTTCAATGTGGTTAGCTCAAGTATACCCTAAGGATCAAACTACAAAATGTAAGCCAAAAGGGTTCAAATCACAAGGCTTACATGACCATATTCAAATGAAATCGAATTATCAAATACAAACATACCCAATTATTACAAGATATCAATGATCAAAACAACTCCGAGTGTGAACGAAAATATACGAACAATAGTACAAACGAATAAAGTCTCCAAAACATATTGACACGATTAACTAGTTCAAAGAGTACAAATACAAATTCAAATATCAACGCCAAAACGAAACTATCTCAATAATTTTGACAACAAGGAATAATCCCGAGAGGCAATACCAAATTTCTAAACGAGTACAAAACGAACGAATTACATTTAAAAGAGTATCGCTGAAAAAATACAGAATCCGTACCTTAATATAGTACCAAAATAATTCGCCGAATCCAAATATCACCCGCTAGACTCCCTCAATCCGATCTAATTATCACAATAAAATATAATACATATAATTAAATCATGAACTTATACAAATTATATTTTCTTAAATTCAATAATTTTAATATACTATACTCAGTTTATACTCAAAAGATATATTTTAATTATAATAACAATATTATAATATTATTTCTTATTTTCCCCTTATTAAATTCTATAATTCTATTATATATATATATATAACGTAAATTAAAGATATATATATATATATATATATATATATATATATATATATGTATATAATATAGTTATGATTCCTTCAATTCACTACTTTTACCTTGATACAAGACTTCTACATTGGAACAAGTATTAGGAACTGATAATTTGTAAGGCCATATCGAACAAGAAAAGCTTTTCATTCAATAACAAATAAACTAGTAACTTACATCCAATTTTTCCACTCCTCTTTGTTTAGCGGTGGCTGAGTTCTCCCTTCTCTTTTCTTTTCCAGTTGATTCGCAGAGATATAATAAAGCAGTTAGGTTTAGGTTTATTTATTAATTAATATATTTTATTAATACTTTTAATTTTATTAGGATTTAAAATGACACAAATATAAATTAGACCTAATTAATTAAAAGACCCAATTTATTGTAATATTACTTATTATGGTCCAAATAAATTAAATAGAATCTGACCCAAACATAAAGAAAGTCCAATTAAATATTTTAAAATTTACTTAATTATTTTATTATTATTTTATTGGGTATTACGATGATAATTTCCCTACTAGTAAGTATGACCAATTCTCATGAATAGGACCACCATAAGTCATAACTTCCATGTTTATTACCAACTCGAAGTTGAGAAAAGTATGATATTGATATCAAAAGTTTAATCCTAAAGCATGCATTGGAGTAATTATGGGAGATCCCAAGAACAAATTACCCTTTTCTCTTTTCTTTTTTTAAAATTTAATTATCTTACAAACAGGAAAATTTTAAAATTAATAAAGCAACAAACACCTAAAAAGCAACCATTTGTCCAACCCCACACTCCATTTATGTTATCCCTTTATTATTCCACAGTTTGGCGCCGATTTCGTAGCGCAATTACTGGTTGGCCGTAATGACCGTCATTCGCGCCTCCTCCCTTTAACTTGAAACAAATTGACCGCTTCCGAGTTTTCAGTTTCTAATTTGGATTTGGATAATGCTGAGGTGTCAAAAAAATATCTTAATAATGTTTCGTCATTACATTATATTATATTAGTTAGATAGATCTCATATAATTGGCAATATAGTAAGATATTATTAAAAAACATAATGTTAGAGATATAAATTATTTTATAAATATTTTATAAATTATTGATGTAACATATTCTACTTCAATTTTTTATGTGGGGCCGAAAATTTCATTAAAGCAATTTATTGATTAATATGCTGAGGACCTGAGGTGGAATATACCACATCAACAGTTTATAAAATATTTATAGAATAATTTGTGTATGTAACATTACTCTTATTAAAATATTTAATACCATATCATTTGAAATTCATTTGAGACAAAATTTTGATACCTCTAACATTATCCTTCTAATTTCTATTTTTTTATTTATGCACAAAAGAAAGAAATTTTTTATCCAAACTACACTATAAATTTGAGAAAAATATATTTTATACGAAAATAGTTAGTGATACGGCCTTCAATTTCTAATAACACACAAATAGTATAAGTTTAATTTCAAAAATATTTCTCAGTACCTAAGATTGCACCATCTTGCTAAGGGCGTGTTCGAAAATTATTAATTTTAAAATAACTTATAAATCGTTTTCTAAAAAGTTGAAATTTATTATTTCTCAAAATGACTTATAAATTAAAAAGTAAGTCGGCTCAGCCACTTCAAGAGTAAAAAATAACTTAATAGTTGATACTAGTAACATTTTAAAAATACTCTCTTCTTTCTACTTTCTAAACAGGTCTTGATATATATATATATATATATATATATATATATATATATGATTCTAACCGGTTACTAGGGATATTATTCCAACAATCATAATCTCTACCGTTGGTCAATATCATTAATGATTGATATTTAAAAAATAAACTCTCAACCGTTACAAGTTGTAGCGGCACTGATAAAACTTATAGCGGCATGGTAATTTACTGAAGTGCCCGCTATAAGTTGTAGCGGTTAGAATAAATCTCATTAATTAATTAGTTAAAATGCTAGATTTGTTGGACTAAAGTATTGCAGCTACATGGTGTAATGGCTAGAATAATTAATTAGTTAATGCTATTCTTCATTTCTAAAAGAAATTCTATTTGCAATTTTTTATTAATTAAAGAGTTTTATTTCTTTTGACAACATTATATATAATATTACGATGTTTTCAATTTTATTAACATATTATCTCTATTAGACTAGGCCTAATAATTTTATTATTATGTTATCACTATTATACTAGTAAAGGCTTAATAATTTTGTTGGTGAGCATGGATCAAGTATATTTTTTGTAATGTATAAAATATTATCTCCGCTTTCAAATTAAAGATAAAATTTGATTTCGATGATATATTAAACTTCAAAATTAGTATAACTCAAAAAAGTTTAGATTGAAATAAATTTTATCATAAATAGTTCTTGTTATATATTATATAATTATAATAATTATATCTAACTAAAATTAAATAAATTTACATCAGTTTAAAGTTTAATAATTTACAAAATTTGTTCTTCTTGGAATATAAAATAGAAATTTTTATTAATTTTTCAAAATCAAAATGACTTTTTTGAAAAAGGAAATGTCAAGTCACTCACGTACTACCAAAAACCTAGTCCCAAAATTAAGGTCCATTGCCTCTCCCGTGTAGGAGGCTTTTTTGTATGCAACGGTCCGACATTAACGGAACACACGTGGAATATATTTAAGTAACTACTGTGTTGGTCTTCTAATGATTTGATGTGTCGCCTAAACTTGAAGCTTAATGGATTACGGACGAACATTACTCAAATTGGGATTGGGGTTGGGGGTGGGGGTGGGAGTGGGGGTGGGGGTCCGGTTCTCTTAATGACCGATAACGTCCGGTGTTTGTGTATTTTTTTTAATCATAATTATAAGAATAATAAATAAAAAATAATAAAGTAAATTTGAACAAAAAATTATAAAAAAAATTATATTTTTTATTGAAAAAATACTGTGTACCGGAAGTTAGCACCGGACGCCCCCCCAACCCACATTACTCGGGCCTTTTTAGTTTATCGGTGCAGACTGCAAAAAGATAAAACAATCTTATTTGTAAAATTGGTTTAAATATAATCTTTCAAATTTTACACAAATTTAAAAAATTAAAGTAGAATAATAATAATAAGGTAAATATCATTGTTACATAGTGATGCACAACAGACTAGCCTGCCCCTGATCCGGCCTGGCAGGCTTTGGTCGTTGACCAGGCCAGGCCAAACTTTGACTTTTGACCTTCTAGGCCAAGTCAGGCCGTCAAGACCTTCGGGCCAGACCAGGCCAGGCCCAGCTGTTGGACTTCCAGACATGATTTAAGAAAATAAACTTACTCTTCTCTATTTATAAAACAAAAGTAGGAGAAGAAAAGAATAGTAGACAATGTGGGAATTTTGAAAAATTAATCTTACTCTTTTCTATTTATAAAACAAAGGTAGGAGAAGAGAGGAATAGTAGGCGATGTGGGACTTCTAAATTGTTAATGGGACTTCTGAACAATGGTCAAGCATTCGTGCTTCAAATATACTTCTTTTTTATTGATTCTAAACAAGTATGATCTCTTTGAGGAGATGGTCAACCTGGTGCCACTAAGTACTTGTGAATGGTTCTCTGACTTCAGCCCAGTGCGACCCCATCACAACAACCAAGCTCTGGCTCAACAGGCTTATTACTATATCGCAATGAAGTTCAAATACATCTATGCTTCTCTGACTGCTCGAAAGCTTTTTGTTTGGCAAGCTAGGGCAAGGGACCGAGTGTCAATAGACGAGGCATTCAAGTATATAAGGGAGGTTGCAAGTGGGATGATGAGAAAGGAGAGAACTACAATTGTAACGTAGAGGATTCATTTTATAGTACAACAGATGTGAGCTCCTCTCCATTTATCAGGCAAGAGTGAACTAATGTATATGTACATCTTCATGTATTCGCTGTTTAAATAGAAGGAAGAGAATGGCGAGGTGAATAAGTACATTTTTTGTAATGCAGAGGATTTATTTTTTTGTTGATCAACCCAACAATAGTGCAAGACCTTTTATAATGATTTGAAGTCTAAAATCTTAGTCCCACATTGAGTTAAACTTGAATTAAATATTATACTTCACACTATAAAAACAATCCTCTCCCCATTTATTTCAAAATGACCAAGTCCCACATTTAATATTTGTTGAAAGTCAAGAAGTGTTTTTCTATAAAAGGTATAGCAAGTATCAAGCCAAACATGTTGCATAAGGCCAGGCTTGAACCTCGGGCCGGTCCAGGCCTTGGGCCAAGCAACTCTATTTTGAAGGTCAGGTCAGGCCAGATATTAGTCTTAAAATCAAGGTCTGTTCCTAGCCTAGTGGGTCGGGCCTGTCTGGCCCAGGCTTTGACCAGGCCGGATCAAGGTCGGGTTACAGGCCTCGAGCCATTTGTGCACCACTATTGTTACACATATGGACTTCATGTAACTATTCTAATGACTTTTAAACTTTATAGTTATTAGAAGCTATTGACCTATACTTTTAAGGTCAAATCAATCTTTATACATGTTTTATATTTGATTTATGTATTTTTAAATATTTTTTTATGAACAAAAACTTTTATAATAAAAGTTATATTTTTAAAGACGAAGGGAATATATTTGTATTAGTTTGTGTCTTTAGTATTATTCTTGTAACGCCATCAAAATAGGTATGCATCACTCATTCTGAGTCGCCAACTGTCGTGTAAAATACGACAAAACATAGCTGAGAGTTTTAACACGAATATCGTCTTCTATACAATATCCAAACTCAAATAAAGTCCTCATTACAATTATTATTACACTATTTCATAGAATAGTGAGGACTACTATATCCATCATCTCGGATCATCACTCCGTTTCCCGATTAGCCCTGGCTATGTTCTCATTTCCTGAAGAGAACAATGAAAGCAAATGGTGAGCTTAACTAGCCCAGTAAGAAATATTATGACTAAGATAATGCAGAATAAATTATCGTTAGCCTTCAACAGTATTAAACTGATAAAATACAATAAACATCAAGTTTAACTGCAGCGGAACAAGCAATCCATTAGAAGAGTCAAGTAGAACATGATATCTACTATCTTATATGATTTAAAAAGGTTATCATCAATTTTATCACTGAGACTCAGCTTAATAAATATTCCACATCACTAAATTATTCATGCACTACGGGCCAAGGATATTCGTGTTATCACCAATGGTCATGATCATGCCAACAACTGTCCATCAATGCACTACGGGCCAATGAGGACATTTATCACATCATTTATAACATTACATGTCATAATTATACTGAATAATCCCAGGTTATAATCATACCAATCAACAGTCCATCTATGCACTATGGGCCAAAGATGACTTTCATCACAATATAAACATGAGGACGCTGAAAATGGTATAAGAATTCAATTAAATGAAAGCAAATGATAAATTTTAAATATTTATAAATTAATTTATCCAAAATTCAATAATGTCCAAATTGTCAATATGATACTGCTTTGTGGAGTAAAATTCAAGAATAATATTGTATCAAAAATAATTTGGACCGAAAAGAAATTAATTTTTGTCATGAATAGTACCCCGGGTGAATAGTACCTAGGGGTATTAGCCGAGCAGAATAGCTCAATACTCGACTTGAGATCGGTTTAAAAATATGATTCAAAGCTCGAATTCGATGTTGATCCGAGTCGAATATGATCCATACTCGTTTTCTGTTTAATGATACACGAGTCGAATTCGAGTATACCAGTATTCACTCAGATTAGGTGTGACGCCCCCAAAATAGGTATACATCACCCGTCTTGGGTCGCCAGATACACACTACATAAGCTCAACTACAAACTTAATTATACAACTGTCGTGTAAAATACGACAAAACATAGCTGAGAGTTTAAACACAAATATTGCCTTCCAGACAATATCCACTCTCAATGGAGTCCTTGTCAGGTTTGTAATATTCAAGAACGCAATCAAATTGCAAAATTAAGCGGAAGCGAGATAAAATCAGAGTTTAAAAAAAATTTTCAAACCATATACCCGGATCACCCTTTATACACAATTATTAATTAAACGAAAAGATAAAGAATAAAATCATACCCTTGAAGATCGAGCTTCCTCAGGTACAAGTTCACCTCCAATCCTTTTCGCGTTCAACTTGAATCCACCGGGTTTGGTTCCTTCCTTTGATCAACGTTAGCCACCCAAATGTTTGGCCTTTAGAGGTGATCCACCAAGGAAGAAGAAAGATCCAAGAAGATGGGTTATTGGCTCAAACCCTAGTTTTTCCTATCTCTATAGAAAAAGGCGATTTCCAACAAATTGGAATTATGTCAGATGTTGTAAAAAGTCAACAACCCCACCACCCATAATAAGACTCCTCTTATTTATAGATGTGGACAACCCACCTTAACAATTAAGGAATTGGGATTTATTTAATTAATTAAATTCTTTTAATTAATTAAGCTCCCTAATCTTATTAGGGATAATTAATTAAACTCCTTTAACTAATTTTCCTTCCTAATCCAATTAAGAATAAATGAGAGTACTTATATTAAATTAATTCTTAAACTCTTTTAGAAATTAAAATAATAATAATTGTAATAATATTAATAAGACTCCTCTTATTAATTTATATTTAATATTTCTAAAATATTAAATAATAAATATTAAGCTATTTAATTTATTCTATCACCATAGATTAAATTGAATATACATAACATATTATTACGATTATGCCATTAACTTCTTAAATAATTATTCTTCCTTTTATGGTGTGACCCTTTAGGTTCTCCATATTAAAGGTTGTGAATAAATCAATTAGAACAATTCTAATCTTATTTAAATAAATAAATTAAATAATTAATTTATTTAAATAAATAATATTTATTCTACAATAGGGATAAGCCTCTCCCTAGCGATCAACGACTTTCCAGATAATATAGATTTCAACATTAATCATTAAAGAACCTTTGAGTAAATAGTTACTGCAGACAATTCAATGATCTTCCACCATATAATGTCCCAATTAAATATAAGACATGGAATTACCGTCAAGTCTTATTTTATTTAATTATATGTATTTCGACTCTTAAATGCATTAACTTCAAATAATGCAAATTAGAAACTCCTTTCTAATTTCATTCTCGCATCGCCAAGGACTACTTGGGTTGTCATTTATCGAATCACATAGGACATTTCTCTTCTTTTATTAGAAGTGGTAGATTCTTTATCGATCATACATTATCTCCATGTACAACTTATTATACCCAAGCATACCCTTTGATATACCCTAAGGGTCTTAAGGAATAAGTCAAAGTATAACTCATCATACACAAGATACTATGATGATCTCAAGTCCAAGGATTACTTGACTACTATCACTACAGTGAATTCCTATTGATGAACAAGTAAAACTTCATTAGGTATTCCTTAGCGAGCCATGCGCTCAAATGAACTTATTTTCTAATAAGCACCTACATACTTGCTTTAGTGTCTCCACACAAATGATCATGAGATCAATCATCCTCATCCAATGAGCAAGCAACGTATAATCTACCCGGATTCACTAATCCCCAATTTAGTAATCCAATGATTGGGAACTATTTTAGTTTTAAGCTTTCTAAGAATTTAGATCTCATTAGAATGATCATCATCATTATTCTAAAAGCATTGCTCAAAACTATGGGTTTATCACGTATTATAAAATAGCATCATGTAGATAATTAAAAGCCTTTAATAAATTAATACTTTTTATTAATAAATGAATAAGATTGTTTACAAAGTATATGCTTTATCATCAAACATGATTGGCTTGTGTGCATACTACTTTCAATTTCCCACTTGCACTAAAGCCAATCGTCATGGTATCTCATACTCTTTTTCTCTAAGTGATTATTATCCTGTTTGTTGGATAAGCTTTAGTTAATGGATATGTAATGTTGTTCATGAGAGTCCACTATCTCTATAGTGATTTCCCATCTTTCAATGATTCTAATAATCAAATGAAAGTGCCACAACACATGTTTAGATCCAAGATGAGACTTAGGAACTATTCCTAGTTCTCAGAATGAACTTTTAATCCAAACAATCAACTTGGCAGCCTTCATTTATAGCTATATACTTTTTCTTTATCACTAAACCAAAGAACTCTTTTCTTTGTTTGGAACCTTTCCAATTCATCGCACCAATTGTTCAAGGTAACCCTTTACCTTAAAGTGGATTTTTCTCGTCGTCTTGTGCGTCTCGAAAAACTTGAGTATGTTAAGCCCTCTAGTTTTAATTTAGACCCACCATGAATATGATCACATCCTTAGTGCTTGGGTTAAGCACTTTTAGATGTTTTCATCGACTCATAGTGAACTTCTCCATAATACGATCGATCAACATCGGTCTCGTACATTTCATTGCATACATGATTGTCACTCATGCGACCTCTCTTTTCAGAGTCTGTGGGGACTATTAGAGAGATACACTCCATAGCTCATCGACATGAGACATCTCTTGAGTTTGCCATGCTAAACGACTTTAGCATCAAATGAATATCGTTTCTTGGGTTAAGTCGAGCATCTTCTTAAATCTATCTATATAGATTTATATCCCCAATTTAGATACTCTTCCAAATCATTCATGGAGGTTATGTTTAGACAACTTTATCTTTTCTTGATTGTAGCATTGGTATGTCATTCCTTATCCGTAGTATATCAACATATAGTACTAGGAATGTCACGGCCCTCAATCGACCTTTTTTGTGCACACTAGGTTCATTCTTATTTTTGATAAAATCAAACTCTTTTGATTGCCTCATCAAAACGAATGTTCTATATTTGAGAAACTTGCTTCAATCCATTTCTCTGAGTGTCTACAACACTTACCTCATCGTATGTAACTGGATCATCATCTTCTATGATGTGTACCTCATCATCATCATCTATGATGAATCATACCTCCTAGGTATCTTCGGTACTATTCAAGATTTACGATTTGGTTGTGGTACAATAGGTCTATCTATAGGTTCCTCTTATTTGACTTATAGTGTTTTGTGGTTCTTGAACTTTTCAAGATCTATTATCCTCCCACTAGCCCCTTTTAATGATAAACACCTTTATCTTATAAGGCGGCGTGTTTCGCAACAAACACCTTTTGCTAAGTAGGATTATAGAACATATACCCTAAACTTACTTTAGGATGTCCCACAAATCTGTACACGTCAAATCTTGTCCCAAGCTTATCCTTCGAAACTTTTTCACATAAGCTGGACAACCCCTTATCTTAACATACTTAAGATTAGGAATCCTCCCTGTCCATAACTTTTATGGAGTCTTGGGGCCGGATTTTGAGGTTACCATTTTCGTAGATATACAGTCATTTCTAGTACATGACCCTAGAAGAATACTGGAATGTCGATAAAATAATTATGGACCGTACCATGTCCAACAAGGTACGATATTTCCATTCAAATACATCAATCAATTATTGCGTATCAGGAGGCGTCCATTATGAAAAAACCATTTGAGATGATCTAGAAACTTATTGTACAAGTATTCCTTCCTTGATCCGATCAAAGAATCCTAATACTTTGCCAATTTGTTTCAATTCTGAATTCTTTGAACCTTTCAAATAATTCATACTTGTATTTCAACAAATACACACATTCAACTCTTTGAATAATCATGTCCTTTTTCTTGTACTAGTTTGTTCAATTTGCAAAATTATTTTTCACGTAAGTCAAGTATACAAAATTTATTAAGTAATATTCCAGTTCTATACAAAACATTATTATTATAAATAGAACAACAATTGTTCTTAATTATAATACCAAAGATTTCATTGTCCAACAATAAAATGGAAATAATATTTTTAACAAGAACCTGAATACAATAACAACTTATCGACTTAATAGATTTGCTCGTAGCATTGCTAAACTATAAGTTCCTATGGCTAATGCAAAGCAACCTTTCGCTTCATTTTCCACACATAGGATTACTTATATTTGTTTAGCTTTCTACTTCGCTTGGTCCTTCATAAATCTATATTTATGATAACCAAAGTCAGTATCCAATACCCAAGTAGAAACCTCGACTTAAAGAAAAATTTATTTCAATCATGAACAAAATCGTATTATGAATCAAACTTCACTAAGCTTCTTTGGTTAGCCTCTCGCAAGATGCTTCTTGTAGTTTCTTTCCAAAGATTGTCCGTGCTTATTGTAGTGGAAGCAAACTCCTTTGCTATCCGTGATCGCTTTTGTTCTTATTATCCTTTGTTTATGCCTTTCTATTTACCTTCTTTGAATCGTTCTTCTTTCAAGATCCTTTGGCCCCTACCAAGAAGACTTGATCTTTCTTGGTTGGAAAGTGACTCTCATCATTTTTCAATATGTTAAGCAAATCAGTGAGGCTGATATCTAGCTTGTTCATATGAAAAATTCACAACAATTGTGAAAGGAGTCCAGGAGAGAGTGCAAGATCAAATCTTGGCTCAACTCTCCATCCATGACAAAACCAGTTGTCCTAATTGATCAATCAAATTGATTATGTTAAGAACTTTTGTCTGTACTATAGTGCCATTGGCCATTCTAGATCGGAAGAGCTCCTTAGATATCTGATATCTATCAGTCCTACTTTCCTCACCATCAACTACTTGATGTGCAGGAATATGGTAGGATCATCCATAGTTTCATGCTGATGCTGAAGCTCGTTACTCATAGATGCGAGCATGATGCATTGAGCCAACTGTGCATCATCTTGCCACTTTCTAAAAGTACCAATCTCTTCCTCAGAGGCATTGTCTGCAACCATTGCAAGGATAGGCGTATTAAGGACATAAGATAGCTTTTCAGCTATGAGAACTATTCTCAAATTCCTTAACTAATCCGTTTAATTAGGTCCGGTTAATTTAGCATCTAATATGCTACGCAGTGATAGTAATTTAGACATTGTAAAATTCTATAAATGAATTCGTAATTAACAACATTTTAACATACATTCTTTTATTAATTACCAAAATAAATTAGGTCTTGTTTTAAATTGGTATCTCCCACTATTTTCTTCAAACTATATTACCCTCACTTATATAGTTCGGCAAAATCTAATTAAAGATTTGCTAGTGAGAATAAGGATCCCATTTCAAATGTATATAGCAACATTTTAACATATAAGGATCTCATTTCAAATGTATTTAGACATTGTAAAATTCTGTAAATGAATTCGTAATTAACAACATTTTAACATACATTTTTTTATTAGTTACCAAAATAAATTAGGTCTTATTTTAAATTGGTATCTCCCACTATTTTCTTTCAAAACTATATTACCCTCACTTATATAGTTCTAAGCAAAATCTAATTAAAGATTTGCTAGTGAGAATAAGGATCCCATTTCAAATGTATATAGCCTTGTGGTGACACAACAAACTATATATAAATAAATAGGTAGACAACTTTTTGTCAATTACATCAACTATGCAACTCCTTTTCTTTTGCCTCTTAGATTATTTTGATCAAGTGGTGGCACATCCGAATCAAAATTATCCAAGTTAAGTCCGACCTAGCACTCCATATATTCAAAAAAGAAAATATCATCCTTGTGGTGACACAACAATACAATATTGTTCAATTTTCTTTATAAGCATCAAATGTGATAAATTAACATCTTAAATACTTAATACTTGCCTTGTGGTGACACAACAAACTCATATTAAATATTTAATACTCTATTAATTTTATCATGCTAGAAGGCTGACGCTCGATATTCCAAATATCTTTGAACGCTTAGGACTTAATAATATGAAAAATTGAGGGTTTGTTATTAATTTGTCTCATCTTGTTTAGCGGCAGACGCATATATATATATATAAAATACGCATCATATTAATTAACATGCGAAGCATGTTTGCATATATATAATATATATAGTATAAGTATATGCACATATAGAATACTATATTCTACCCGGATTGATTATGGACTTTTATTCTAGTTTGGTTCACTAGAGCCACCAAGTGAACCAAAAGGTCAAACCCTAGGGGTGCAAGAAATAATATTTAAATATAACTATTACATTTAAACACGGGCTCCATTACAAACGGGTCTTCAAGCGCTCCTTGTTCCTTGATCTCCAATTCTTCAAAATTAATTCTAACTATTCCTATTACAAAACTATTTAAAATAAATAGAAACCTTGATCGTGATCAAAGGGAAGTACATAGGAGGGAGATAGAATTTACATTCAGAAAAATTAGAGAAGACGAGGTACGCAGACCCCATTTAATAAAATCCATACATTCATGCATCCAACTAAAATAAAATCCAATCACATTGGTCAATTGTCCATAATCAATCCCATTTATTATCATACACATCATCATATGCATCAATAAATAACATTCATCTTATGAATAATAAACATTTAATATATATATTGATATCATTTAATGGGCAAATTTAGTTAGTATAAAATCTATATTTTGAATCAAAATAAAACCCTTTATTTTAATCCAAATTTAAATCAAAATAAAACTATTTTATTTTAATTTATCCAATTTTGAATAAAATAAACTATTTTATTTTAATCAAAATCTTTAATCAAAATAAACTCCTTTATTTTAATTAATTATGGAATTCAATTCCATGTAAAAAAAATAACTCCTTTATTAAAGGAAAACACGGATTCTCTTTCCTATTCACAAATAAACTCCTTTATTTTGAATAATATGAAATCTTATTTCATGTCTAAATAAACTCCTTTATTTAAGGAAATTAGGATTCTCTTTCCTATTCACAAATAAACTCTTTTATTTTGAATTATATGAAATCTTATTTCATATCTAAATAAACTCCTTTATTTAAGGAAACATATAATCAAATTTCAACTCCAATTAGTTATCATGGAATCTAATTTCATCTCTAATTAGTTAGCATGAATTTTAATTTTAAAATCAAAATAAACTCTTTTATTTTAATATTAAAATAAACTTTTTATTTTAAGATTAAAATAAACTTTATTTTAATTATAAAATAATTGAGAATATATATATATATAAACCGTTAATTAGATTATATATATATATATATATAAGTAAATGAATCCTGACTTTCAAATCCTTATCTAAACAAAAGTAATTCACGTGGCCAAAAATTTCTTGAATCCTGGATCATTCTTGTTTCCTTGATTTTGCACCTACCCACGTTTTTTTTTTAAAATGAAATTAAGTTAACATGCTTCAGGACTAGCAACCTTGCTAACCAAGTGAACATGCTAACCACGTGAATAGATGATAGAAGAAAAAAAAACGGAATGAAGAATAACGTTCCCTTTTTTTTTAAAAAAAATTTTATACAATAAAATTATGCCCAATTAAATTTTTCTAAACACATATCAATATACATATTAAATCTGACAATTAATAATTTGCATAAAGGTTTGGCTCTGATGCCACTGTCAGGTTTGTAATATTCAAGAACGCAATCAAATTGCAAAATTAAGCGGAAGCGAGATAAAATCAGAGTTTAAAAAATTTTTACAAACCATATACCCGGATCACCATTTATACACAATTATTAATTAAACGAAAAGATAAAAAATAAAATCATACCCTTGAAGATCGAGCTTCCTCAGGTACAAGTTCACTTCCAATCCTTTTCGCGTTCAACTTGAATCCACCGGGTTTGGTTCCTTCCTTTGATCAACGTTAGCCACCCAAATGTTTGGCCTTTAGAGGTGATCCACCAAGGAAGAAGAAAGATCCAAAAAGATGGGTTATTGGCTCAAACCCTAGTTTTTCCTATCTCTATAGAAAAAGGGCGTACTCTCCAACAAATTGGAATTATGTCGTATGTTGTAAAAGTCAACAACCCCCACCACCCATAATAAGACTCCTCTTATTTATAGATGTGGACAACCCACCTTAACAATTAAGGAATTGGGATTTATTTAATTAATTAAATTCTTTTAATTAATTAAGCTCCCTAATCTTATTAGAGATAATTAATTAAACTCCTTTAACTAATTTTCCTTCCTAATCCAATTAAGAATAAATGAGAGTACTTATATTAAATTAATTCCTAAACTCTTTTAGAAATTAAAATAATAATAATTGTAATAATATTAATAAGACTCTCTTATTAATTTATATTTAATATTTCTAAAATATTAAATAATAAATATTAAGCTATTTAATTTATTCATCACCATAGATTAAATTGAATATACATAACATATTATTACGATTATGCCATTAACTTCTTAAATAATTATTCTTCCTTTTATGGTGTGACCCTTTAGGTTCTCCATATTAAACCGGTTGTGAATAAATCAATTAGAACAATTCTAATCTTATTTAAATAAATAAATTAAACAATTAATTTATTTAAATAAATAATATTTATTCTACAATAGGGATAAGTTTCTCCCTAGCGATTAACGACTTTCCGGATAATATAGATTTCAACATTAATCATTAAAGAACCTTTGAGTAAATAGTTACCGCATAATTCAATCCTTCCACTATACAATGTCCCAATTAAATATAAGACATGGAATTACTCGTCAAGTCTTATTTTATTTAATTATATGTATTTCGACTCTTAAATGCATTAACTCAAATAATGCAAATTAGAAACTCCTTTCTAATTTCATTCGCTTTGCCAAGGACTCTCTGGGTTGTCATTTATCGAATCACATAGGACATTTCTCTTCTTTTATTAGAAGTGGTAGATTCTTTATTGATCATACATTATCTCCATGTACAACTTATTATACCCAAGCATACCTTTGATATACCCTAAGGGTCTTAAGGAATAAGTCAAAGTATAACTCATCATACACAAGATACTATGATGATCTCAAGTCCAATGATTACTTGTACTACTATCACTACAGAATTCCTATTGATGAGTGCAAGTAAAACTCCATTAGGTATTCCTTAGCGAGCCAACGCTTAGTGAACTTATTCTCTAATAAGCACCTACATACTTGCTTTAGTGTCTCCACACAAATGATCATGAGATCAATCATCCTCATCCAATGAGCAAGTAACGATGTACCCAATCTACCCGAATTCACTAATCCCCAATTTAGTAATCCAATGATTGGGAACTATTTTAGTTTTAAGCTTTCTAAGAATTTAGATCTCATTAGAATGATCATCATCATTATTCTAAAAGCATTGCTCAAAACTATGGGTTTATCACATATTATAAAACAGCATCATGTAGATAATTAAAAGCCTTTAATAAATTAATACTTTTTATTAATAAATGAATAAGATTGTTTACAAAGTATATGCTTTATCATCAAACATGATTGGCTTGTGTGCATACTACTTTCAGTCCTCACTACAATTATTATCACATTATTTCGTAGAATAGTGAGGACTACGAAAACCACTTATCCTGGACCATCACTCCATTCCCCGACTCGTCCCAGCTATGTTCTCATTTCCCGAAGAGATCAGTGAAAGAAAAGGGTGAGCTCAACTAGCTCAGTAAACAATATTATGACTAAGATAATGCAGAATAAATTATCCTTACCCTTCAACAATGTTAAACTGATAAAATACAATAAACATCAAGTTTAACTGCAGCGGAATAAGCAATCCATTAGAAGAGTCAAGTAGAACATAATGTCTACTATCTCCTCTAGATTAAAAGTCCATCGTTAATATTTCATTCCTGTAATACTCAGCAACAATTCTTTATTATACCCAAGATAAAAAGAACTATCATCACCTGTCTTCACCTAAACCACCAAAGATTATAGTTAAATCCACAATTCATATTTATAATCATGTAAATCAACAGTTTCTCCTTACCATAAAGGCTTAATAGAACGTTTACTCAATATCCTTACCCCAAAGGCTAAAGATATTCAAATGTAATAACAATGATCATACCAATCAGTTGTCTACCTTTGCACTACGGGCCAAAGATATTCAACTATAAAACCAATGGTCATGATCATACCAACCAATTGTCTGTCAGTGCACTACGGCCAAAGACATTCAACTGTTAACTAATGGTCATGATCCTACCAATCACATCATCTAATTATCCATGCATTACGAGCCAAGGATATTCGTTATTATCACCAGTGGTTATGATCATGTCATACACATGTCTATCTTTGTACGTAAGCCAAAGATATACAACTATAAAACCAATAAGCAACAGTCCATCTATGCACGTAAGCCAAAGATATACAACTGTAAAACCAATAATCAACAATCCATCTATGCACGTAAGCCAAAGATGAATTTAATCACAATATAAGCATGAGGATGATGACAATGATATAAGCATTAATCAAACGAAATCAAAGATAAATATTAAAGACTTTAAATTTATCCAAAGTTTAAAATATCCAAATTGTCAACACGACATCGCTTTGTGGAGTAAAATTCAAGAATAATATTCATGTACCAAAAATAATTTGGATGGAAAAGAAATATATTTTTAGGTGAATAGTACTTGAGAATAGTACCCCATGAATAGTACCCATAACTAAAAGTGTCCCGAATACTGAGTGAATGATACTAGAGTGAATAGTAATCGGGTGAATAGTATTTCGTGAATAGTACTCCAAACATTAAAAGTGCCCCGAATACCCGAGTGAATAATACCGAGTGAATAGTAATCGGGTGAATAGTAACCGTGAATAGTAACTCGTAAAAAAAAACCAAAGAAAATGATATTCCATGATTTCAGTACAAAAGAAATGATATCTCGCACGCAGTGTAATAGAATATACGAAATCGCAAATGGATTTTCACCCGCCATGCAGTAATCCACGTCAGTATGAGATCATTTCCACAATTTAATAAAGAATGAATACGAAGGATCATTCACCATGCATGCTGTAATCCACATAGACATGAGTTATTCCAGCAGAATAATAAAGAATGGAATAATGTAAGAATTCACCATGCATGCGACAGATCAGATGCATATGTTATTCCCAATGAATAATAAAGAATGGAACCAGTCATGCGTAATCCATACGACAGGATATTCCAATGAATAATAAAGAATGGAATAACAACAGAATTGACTACGCACGCGATAGTATCAGATGCACAAAGTTATTCCAATAGAATAATAAAGAATGGAATAACAAAAGAATTTCACCATGTATGCGGTACTTCGCATAGACAGGTTATTCCAACATAATAATAAAGAATGGAATAACAACCCTTATGAGTATTGAAAGAAAATAACTCTCTTCATGAATGCGAAAGAATAATACCCCTTACACAATAATGATATCCCTTACCTTAGAAGAAACTGGATATTGGAATAGTGAGGTAGTAGACTTCTCTTCTTCTTTCTCTCTATAATAATTGCTCTAAAGCTTTAGTGAATTGGTGAAAAATGAAGGAAGAATGAGCTTCTATTTATAGGAAAATATAGTTTCAATAATTGCTCAAAATATTACAGTATAATGCCTTCCTCTTTTTCCTCATTTTTAATTTTGTCCTGCAAGTATTATCAAACTTGCACCATCTCCCCTAATAGTAAATCATGTGAATCAATAGTAAATCATGTGACTCAATAGTTCTAATCATGTGAAAAAAATAATTATAGTATAATACCTTCAACTATACCTCCATTTCTAATTTAGTCATGCACGTATTATCAATCTTGCACCAACTCCCCTAATAGTAAATGAATGTGAATCAATAGTACATACATATGAACAAATAGTTATAATCATGTGAATCAATAGCAATTAATTGCTCATTTATCCGGTTAATTACCTGATTGGTCAATATAACCTCCAAACATTAATTATTATCGAAATAAATGTCAATTTTCACTAACACTAATAATTCCAACACAATGGAACTATCAATTTCATCTTTAATCAACACGAACTTATTCATCATTAATATTATAATTCATAATATTTAACAACCAGGTCGTTCCTAGGAAAGAGGGGCTTTCAATAAGGATTTCTCCTTATCGGGCGCTTAAATTAGGTGACCAAACCTCTCTCAATGATGTAACTTCTAGACATTTTTAATATTGCAAATAATAATATAACTAACTTTGTGATATTGCAAATAATAATAATATTGCAAATAATATAACTAACAAATCATTTTCATAATTTAATAAAGAATGAATACGAAGGATCATTCACCATGCATGTGATAGTCCACATGTATAAAAGTTATTCCAACGTAATAATAAAGAATGAAATAATGAAGAATTCACCATGCATGCGATAGAACGCATACATATACATGTTATTCCCAATGTAATAATAAAGAATGGAACTGGATCACGCGCGTAATCCGCATGTGATAGGATATTCCAATAGAATAATAAAGAATGGAACCGTGTCATGCGTAATCCGCATGCATATGATATTCCAAATGTAATAATAAAGAATGGAATAACAACGAATTCACCGTGCATGCGATAGACCATACGCATAACGAGTTATTCCAATAGAATAATAAAGAATGGAATAATGAGAAGAATTTCACCATGTATGCAGTATTTAGCATGAGCATAAAAGTTATTCCAAAGATAATAATAAAGAATGGAATAACAACCCTTACGAGTATTGAAAGAAAATAACTCTCTTCATGAATGCGAAAGAATAATACCCCTTACACAATAATGATATCCCTTACCTTAGAAGAAACTGGATATTGGAATAGTGAGGAAGTAGACTTCTCTTCTTCTTTCTCTCTATAATTTCTCTCTATAATAATTGCTCTAAAGCTTTAGTGAACTGGTGAGAAATAAAGGAAGAATGAGCTTCTATTTATAGAAAAGTATAGTTTCGATAATTGCACGTTTTGGGGCTTGAAATATTATAGTATAATACCTTCTTCTTTTTCTTCATTTTTAATTTAGTCCTGCAAGTATTATCAAACTTGCACCATCTCCTCTAATAGTAAATCATGTGAATCAATAGTAAATCATGTGACTCAATAGTTCTAATCATGTGAAAAAATAATTACAGTATAATACCTTCAACTATACCTCCATTTCTAATTTAGTCATACAAGTATTATCAATCTTGCACCAACTCCCCTAATAGTAAATGAATGTGAATCAATAGTACACACATGTAACTAAATTGTTATAATCATGTGAATCAATAGCAATTAATTGCTCATTTATTCGGGTAATTACCCGATTGGTCAATATAACCTCCAGACATCAATTATTATCGAAATAAATGTCAATTTTCACTAACACTAATAATTCCAACACAATGGAACTATCAATTTCATCTTTAATCAACACGAAATTATTCATCATTAATATTATAATTCATAATATTTAACAACCAGGTCATTCCCAGGAAAGAGGGAGCTTTCCGATAAAGATTTCTCCTTATTGGCGCGCAATTAGGTGACCAAACCTCTCCTTGACAGAACTTCTAGACATTTTCAATATTGCAAATAATAATATGAATAAATTTGTCGTCTCTATTATTGATTTAATAATATAACATATTATGCAGATGATACTGTGACAATAATTGAATCAATAATATGAGAAATATGATGCAGCAATTACTGTAGCAATAATTGAGTATAACTGAATGACTTTTCACGTAAGCATCAATAATCAATACCGTGTGTTACTATGCAACCACGCGTATTACTGTACTTTCACTACCAGGTATTTTATGACAACTTGCTTACTTTGAAAAATTTCAAATATCACCCTTAACTTTAAACTTTAATCAATTTAACAATTTACCAAAATTGAATACTTTTATTTCATAAAATTCGGGATCTCACATTAGGGTTCAAGTATTTTATTTTTTCTCGAACCATACTCGATACCTGCTCGATGGATTATATTCAAATAGTGGTGTGATCCATACTAATAAGCTAAATATGTGATATTTGTATCAATCTTTATAATTTATAAATTATAGTATTAAATTGTGTAAGCTTGTACTTGAATAAATCAATGAATTTGTTGTCAATTCGTATTATATTCTTCATAATTTCTTAACATAAATAAAAGTAAAAGACTTTTATATATAAAACATTAGGTCAATAATCAATTTAGTATGTAGTGGTTTAGTATTAAGCGAAATGGTTCATATTCGAAACTCGATTTGAAGGCTCGTGAGTAACTCGTTTTGTAAACGAGTCGAGTACTTACGAGCTGAGTAGGTCCAAGTTATGATCCAAGTCGAATCTGGCGCAAAATTAGAAATTCCTTATCGAATTCGAGTCGAATCCGAGCTCAATTTTTTCGAGTCGAGGCGAATCTGAGCATTAGAGTGTTCGCTTAGATTCGACTCGTTTTCACCCCTAATAGTACCTCGTGAATAGTACTTCAGGAATAGTACCCTATGAACAATACTCCTACATGAAAAGATTAAAAATTAGCAAGAATGCTTAGAATAATATTTTCTTGAAAAGATACTAGATAAAGCGCAAATTTTAAGGATATTCTACTAATTTCAAGGAGTATAGAAGCTATACTTTAACAAAATGAGTGTAGAATTCGAAATCTGAAACAAAATAATATTACTTACATACTATAGAGTATGGAAGAAAATATTATTTCATACGAATATTGAACAAAAATAATATCTCTTACCTTAAAAAGGAGAGTATTCCAACTGGTATAGAAGGGATATTCTTGAAGAAAACTTATACTATTTTCTACGCTCAAAGCTTCCTTAAACTCTAAAGAAATACACTCAATATTATAAAATAAGAATTTTCTAATTCTAGTGTGATTTTCAATTCTAAACTAAGAATCCTATTTATAGGAGAATGAAATGATACTATTTAGAAATTTTATTCACGGACTGCACAGAAGAATTCGGACGAATTTCATGTGAAAAAACTGAATTCACATAATTTACTATGTAAACATTATGCAGACACTATGCAAATAATATGTGTACGACCCCAAGTTTTTATAAATAAAATTAAATTTCCTCTAATTATTATTTTGAATAATAAGGTGTTAATTTGATATAATGCTTTGGTTATGGGTGAAATGTGCAAATTTTACAAAATAATCAAGTGGTTATAAAATATTAATTGTTGTCGGGAAATATTCGTTTGTTCGTGGAATATTCTTATTGTTCGTCAAGAATATTCATAACGACCACAAGTAAAACCATTTATGGGCCCCAATGTAAAAACTATTTGGATGAAGAAAATGACAAGTTTGAGTTTTTATAAATAACTACAGTAATTGTATTCTAATTAACCTTTGTTGGAATATACGGTGGTTAAAATACAATAATACGCGTGGTTGCACAATAGCACACGGTATTGCACAATATTTTTAAATTATTGATTCTTGCGTAAGAAGGCACTACTCAATAATTGTTACCGTAATATTTTATTTTATTGATTCAATAATTGCTGCATTGATATTTTATATTATTGTTGTTTCAATAATTGTCACTGCACAGTATTTCTCATTATCAGATCAATAATTTATATTATTTGAATAATATTATTAGATAGCATTATTGGCAATGTTTAAAGAAGTTCTATCTAGAAAAGGGGTTTGGTCACCTAATTGTGCGCCAGTAAGGAGAAATTCTTATCGAAAACCCCCCTCTTTTCTGGGAACGACCTGGTTGTCGTAATTGTGATTTTGTAATATTATTTGTGAATAATTAATTATTGATTTATATGATAAGGAAATATTTATTTTATGTGGATATAAATGATGGATAGGAAATATTTATTTTGTGTGGATATAAATGAAGGATAGAAAATATTTATTTTATGTGGGTATAAATGAAGGAATTAATGCTGAGGTGTTTTATCAGTATTTTTTCGGAATGGAGGTATAAAAAATCATCTGTATGTGGATTTCAGACATTTTCTGTTTGGAATTTGAAAAAACTTTCTTCTACAAAGTTGTAGAGAATTTAATTTCCAATGGAATGGACATAAAATTCATATTTTTATGATAAAAGGGCTATTTATTATGAATTATTGAAGTTTTAGAAATAAATATTTTTTTATCAAAAATATGGGTGGGCCCCACTTTTGGTTGGTGTGGAAAATCTGAATTTTAATGGGCCCCATTGGTGGTGGCTGAATTTTTGTCCAAGAGGTGTGCGTAGAAATTTTTTTAAAAAAATATTATTTTATTAATTTAGTCTGCTTTGACATTCTGGCATTTTCCTATAAATATGTGCTTAGTTAGAATTGAAAATCACACCAGATGCATAAGTTTTCTCTCTTTATATTATCGAGCGTATTTTTGTGAGTATTTAGATACTTTGAGAGTTTCTATTCAGTGCAAATTTCCTTCAGCATTACATCCGATATTCCAGTTAGAAATACTTAAGATTATTCACGATATACGTTATTATTCACGATATTACGATTAATTATTCACTAATAATAAGATTTATTCATGAGTACTATTCACGAAGTATGATTTTTCTTGTGAAATTTCTACCTTTTCGTGTCGAGGTTACTAGTCACGTATACGACATTATTCACAAATATGACACTATTCACCAAAAAATGAAATTTTCTCTTCTTTGTCCCAGATGTCTATTATGGTTTCTATCTTTGATTGTATCCATGTTTTGATCATCATTCTTGAATTTTACTCCACTATGGTTTATTATGGAGTATTTTTGAACTTGGATTATCTAAAGTACAAATCCCTAATCTTTGTCCTTTTATCTCACTGGATTCGTTCTTTAAAATATTTTTCATCATCCTCAGTCCTTAATGGTAATACTTGATTATTATCTTTGGCCTGTAGTGCAAAGATGCATGATTACTTGATAAATATCTTTGGCCCGTAGTGCAAAGATGGACAGGTGTTGAGATGAACATGACCAACTGGTGATACAAATGAATATCTTTGGCCTTAGTGCAAAGATGAATATTTGATTCAAGATGTATATTGATTGATGTTACAGGGATAAACTATTGATGATGGAATTTTAAATTCATAGATGATAGTAGATTTCATTCTCTATTAAACTCTTCTAATGAATTGTTATTTCCACTACGAATATTGATCTAAAACTTGTTGTCCATTATATTTTATCTGATTTGTTGAAGGCTAAAGATAATTTGTTGTTCATTATCTTAGTCATAATATTCTTTACTGGGCTAGTTGAGCTCGCCCTTTTCCTTTTTGTTCCATTTTTCTTCTCAGGAAGCGAGAATATAGCAGGAACCAGTCGGGGTATAGAGTGATGGTCCTATACAGTTGTTTTAGCAGTCCTCACTATTTTTATAAAATAGTGTATCAATAATTGTAATGAGGACTTATTTGAGTGTGGATATTGTCTAGAAGATAATATTTGTATTTAAACTCACAGTTTATGTGTTGTCGTATTTTGCGCGAGAATTGTATTAATGAAGTTGTAGTTGTTTCTGTACCATGTAATTGGCAACTTAGAATGGGTGATGTATACCTATTTTGGGGGCGTCACAGTTGGTATCAGAGCTTAGGGATATGGTCTCTAGCGGAGATCGGGGAATAGAACTAGGAGGGGAGAGATGAGTAAATCCTTCGCTAGTGTGTCCTACCTAAGCTTATTTATTGGTCGGTCAGAATATAGGGATATTATGTGGTATATCATTTTCTTTAATTAAACCTTATTTTGTGGCAATATTTGAGAATGGCTGCTGGAAATGTTAACAATGGAGTGAATGAGATCGTGGAGACACCTTTAATCACCAACTTGGAGAACATGCAACATGAAGACAATGTTCCTCCTGTAAACAGCACTACCAAACAAACGATGAATGATGGAATGTTTAGAAGTTTTTTTGTAGTTCATGTAAAATTAGACGACGGAGACTTGTGTACAAAATACGGGTGGAAATGATAGCAACGCGCAGTTTTTCACAGCCAAGCAGTTCAAAGAGTTGGGACCACCAGAGTTTTGGGGAAATCTAGATCCGATTAAGGCGGAAACGTGGGTTAAGCAAATTACTAAGATATTTGATGTCTTGGGATGCACGGAGGAATAGAAGGTTCCATTCGCCACCTTTATGTTTCATGGTGAGGCAGATTACTAGTGGGAATCTGTGAAACATAACCAGCCAACTGCACTCAATATGTCCTGGTAAATGTTTCAGAAACTGTTCAATGATAAGTACTTCCTTGAAAGTATTCATCATATGAAGGAGGTAGAGTTTATTAGACTGGAACAGAACAACATGACGGTGTCCCAGTATGAGGCAAAGTTCACAGAGTTATCTAGGTTTGCTCCTCATTTGGTAAAGAATGAGGAACGTATAACGCAGATGTTTTACAAATTTTCTCTATATTCAGATGTTGTCAACAAGGCTCAATTATTAGAGAGAGATAATGAGTATGTTCAACCGAGGGACCACAACTAGGGTCATACCGATGGCAGCAGTCATCGGAGCACTGATAACTAGCGGGGATGAAAATATCTGGACAAAAGCGGTAACCACTCTGGTGGTAATCGGGGCTATGATAGTAGAAGAAGAGAGTTGGGGGGGACTTCAAAAAGAGAAAGTACAACAACAACAATGACGGGAAGACATCGGCAGCAGCACCAGTAACAAATTCTAGGGGAGGAGAATGACCTCCAATTAGATGCTACAGATGTGGAGAGGAGGGACACATAAGTCCAAACTATTCATAGCCTTCCAAGGTGTGTTTCAGTTGTGGAAAAGACGGTCATATAGCCCGATTTTTTCCAGTAGCGAAATCAAGTCCAGCGGGGATGGTGACTCCAAAGGCTATTCCGGACAAGTCAAAGTCAGCGGTTCCTGAAAGAGCGTTTGTCGTGACTGGCCAAAACGTGAGGAACCAGAACGAGGTGATTACGGGTAAGCTAATCATAAACTCTTGCGAAGTTTATACCTTACTAGATACCGGTTCTACCCATTCTTTTATCTCTCCTGCTTGTGCTCAACGTTTGAACTTGACTCTGGAGAAATTAGACTTTAACTTATCTGTTGAGACTCCGTTAGGAGAAACTTTCATTACATCCATTCTTTATAAATCTTGTTTGATCCAAGTTGGAACCAACACATTACCAGTTGATCTTATTTCTTTAAAGATACTTGCATTTGATGTGATTTTAGGGATTGATTGGTTAACCAATCATCATGCTAAAATTGATTATTTTCGTAAGGTTGTTAGTTTTCATATTCCTAACCAACCTGTTATGCGAATTCAAGCAACCAAACCACTAAAGTCAATCACTATCATAGCAAGCCATAAAGCCATTCGTTTATTAAAAAACGAATGTCAAGCTTTCTTAGCCCATGTCATGGACTTGAACAAAAATACGTCGATTTGAATAATATTTCGTTGTTAGTGAATTTCCGACGTATTTTCAAGAACTCTCGGCCTACCCCGTAACGTGAAGTTGAATTCTTTATTGACCTTGAACCGAGTACAAAACCCATTTCTAAAAACCCATATCGAATGGCTCCAATTGAACTTCAGGAGTTAAAGGTACAACTACAAGAGTTGTTGGACATTGGTTTCATTCATCCTAGTACATATCCTTGGGGTGCTCCTGTTTTATTCGTAAAGAAGAAAGACGGGAGTTGTGAGACCCCAAATTTTATGAATAAAGATTTAAATTTCTCGAAATATTTTTTTTAATATTATGCTGTGGTTTTGATATAATGTTATAGTTGTGGGTAATATTTATAAATTTTGCAAAGTATGCAAGTTGTTATATAATATTCGATTGGGTGGGAATATTCTTTTTGTCGAGGAATATCCAAATGACGACAAGCACAATCATTGGTGGACCCCCTAACGGAAAGTATTGTCGTAGTTAGAAAACGACAAAATTATCTTTTTATAAAAAATAACGGCGAAAGTGTTACCGTTAAAACTGTTGAACTACTTGGTAGTAAAAGTATAGTAATACGCGTGGTTGCATAGTAGCACACGGTATTGATTATTGATGCTTACATAAGAAGTCACTCAGTTATACTCAATTATTTCTACAGTAATTGCTACATCATATCTGTGAGATCCCGAATTTTATGAAATAAAAGTATTCAATTTTTTTCTATATTAGTAAATAGTTAAATTGATAAAAGTTTAAAGTTAAGGGTGATATTTGAAAATTTTTCAAAGTAAGAAAGTTTTCATAAAATAATCTATGATAAAAGTACAAGAATGTCGCTTGGTTGCATAGCAAGAACACACGGTATTGATTATTGATGCTTACGTAAAGAAAGTCACTAAGTTATATTCAATTATTGCTACAAAGAATTGTGTTGCATCATATCTCTCATATTATTGATTCAATTATTGTCACTAAGATCATCCAGATAATATGCTATATTATTAAATCAATAATTGAGAGGACAAAGTTATTCATATTATTATTTACAATATCGACAATGTCTAGAAGTTCATCGAGGAGAGGTTTGGTCACCTAATTGCGCGCCAATAGGAGAAATCCTTATCTGAAAGCCCCTCTTTCCGGGAACGACCTGGTTGTTAAATATTGTGAATTATAATATTAATGATGAATAAGTTCGTGTTGATTAAAGATGAAATTGATAGTTCCATTGTGTTGGGATTATTAGTGTTAGTGGAAATCAACATTTATTTCGATAATAATTGATGTCTGGAGGTTATATTGACCAATCGGGTAATTAATCGGATAAATGAGCAATTAATTGCTATTAATTCACATGCTTATAACTATGTGTTCACATGTGTGTATTATTGATTCACATGATTTACTATTAGGGGAGTTGGTGCAAGATTGATAATACTTGCATGACTAAATTAAAAATGGAGGTATAGATGAATGTACTATACTATAATTAATTTTTTCACATGTTTAGAACTATTGAGTCACATGATTTACTATTGATTCACATGATATACTATTAGGGGAGGGGGTGCAAGTTTGATAGTACTTGCAGGACTAAATTAAAAAAAAAAAAAAAAAGAGGAAGCTTCGTATTATACTGTAATATTTTGAGCCCCAAAACGTGCAATTATCAAAACTATATTTTCCTATAAATAGAAGCTTCGCTATTAATATGCTTCGCTATCAATTATTATGTTTTATTGTGAGGATTGCCTATTGTGATTTGGACTTAATTGTTTAATTGATTGGTCATCAATTACCGTGATAATCTATATGAACTCGAGAGATGAAGTTTAGATTTAGATCTGATCATGATAGCATGTGTTTGTGATTTCTGCATAAATGGAATTCATGATTCGTGTTTAGATAGAGATATGCCTTTACCGCCATATGTAATCTTATAGAGAACTTGTGCTTTAAATCCTTTTTAATTATAATTCACATAGAGATATAGTGGATTAGTTAATTTGGGTGTCTTGCTTAATTCTATCATCTATGGATTTAAGTGAGTATGGGTATTATGCATCGAGAGGTGGTTTTATCTGCTTTAGTGTTCTTGATTAACAATTCAGGATAGAGAATAATTGATGAGAAATGTGTTAACTTAAATGAAGCAATAAGTGAAGTTGTGATCTTAAATCTCTGTAATCTTAATTTAACTAGTGGTAATTAGAATTAGTTTACTTATAAATAGAAATTCATTCGTTTAAATAAGATTGAGTTGGTTACGGGTTATTATTTGGTGATTTTTATTAAATAATTCTCTGTGAGAACGATACTCAACTTATCACTTTATTACTTGTTGACCACGTATACTTGCGTGTGGGCGTATATAGAATTTACCCAATAAGTTTTTGGCGTCGTTGCCGGGGAATTAGTTAATATATTTTTGCCAATATTAGCTTCAATCAAATTAGTCATAATTTAAACATTTTTTTTATTAATTCTCTTCCTATTTTTCTCTCTTTTCAGGTACCATGGCTGGATGCAATTATCAATGGCCTTATTTGAATATGACTCAGCCAAGGGACATATGAATTGCTGGACTCCACTCCAGACTTTGTGTTCCTAACAACTCTGATTTGAAGTACAAGATCATGATGGAAGCACATAATACACCGTTTGCAATCCATCCTGGAAGTACCAAAATGTATCGTGATCTTCGACATACATTTTGGTGGAACAATATGAAGAGAGAGATTGCAAAGTTTATCTCGAGGTGTTTAACTTGTCAACGTGTAAAGGCAGAGCATCAAGTGCCTAAGCATCCATTGCAACCACTTGAGATTCCGAAATGGAAGTGGGAACACATTACCATGGATTTCATTACGGGTCTTCCCACGGTTTCTCAAGGCATAGATGCTATTTGGGTTATTGTTGATAGATTAAACAAGTCTGCTCATTTCTTGCCGATACGGGAGACTTATTCCCTTGAATGTCTTGCTCATATGTACGTGAATGAGATTGTGAGATTGCATGGCATGCCAGTATCCATAGTTTCGGATCGAGACCCAAGATTCACTTCACGATTTTGGGTTAGCTTACAAAAAGCTATGGGCACGGATTTACGATTGGGCTTCAAAGATACCATCCTCAAAACTGGACGGAAAATCGAGAGGACTATTCAAACTCTTGAAGATCTATTAAGACTCGTGGTCCTAGATTTCAAAGGAGTTGGGATAAGTATTTACCATTGGTGGAATTCTCCTACAATAACAGTTATCAGGCAAGTATAGGGGTACCTCCATTCGAAGCATTGTATGGAAGAAAGTGTCGCTCTCCAGTATGTTGGGATGAGGTGGGTGAAGCAACATTGTTGGGACCAGAGTTAGTACGTATGACTACAGAAAAGATCCAAATGATTCGACAATGTATACAAACGGCACAAGTTCGACAAAAGAGTTATGCGGATCTTCATCGAAAGGACGTGGAATTTAGTATTGGGGATCATGTATTGTTGCGTGTTGCTCCATGGAAGGGAGTTACAAGATTTGGGAAACGAGGAAAGCTCAATCCACGATTTATTGGTCCATTTTAGATTCTTGACCGAGTAGGAAATGTAGCCTATAGACTCGTGTTACCTCCGAGTATGTCTCGTGTTCATAATGTGTTTCACATATCTGTACTTCGTAAATATGTGAAAGATCCGAATCATGTTATTGAGTTAGAACCGGACGAGATAGCCGAAGACTTAACGTACGAAGAGGTACATGTCAAGATCTTGGATAGGAAGGAGCATGTCTTACGTACAAAGCTCATACCACAAGTTAAAGTTTTGTGGAGAAACCATGCTATTGAGGAAATGACTTGGGAGTTGGAAACAGAAATGAAAGCGAGGTATCCTCACCTTTTCGAAACACCAGGTACGTACGTCATTTTCGAGGACGAAATTTCATAAGGAGGGGAGGTTGTAAGACCCCAACTTATTATAAATGAAATTAAATTTCCTCTATTTATTATTTTGAAATAGTAAGGGTTGATTTGATTAATGTGGTTAGTTATAGGTAAAATGCGCAAATATTTCAAATAAGCAAGTGGTTATAAAATATTCATTTTTATCGGAGAATATTCGTTTGGTCGTGGAATATTCTTACTGTGGGGAATATTCGCATGACAAATGACCTTGTGTGGGCCCCATAATGCAAAAGTTTATTGGATGAAGAAAACGACAAGAATAAGTTGTCTATAAATAAAGGCGTAGTTATTATCTATTATCTTGTTGGAATACCCGTTGGTTAAAACACAAGAGAAGACGCAGATTGCACCAATTATTGATTCTTACGTAGGAAGGCATTACTCAATAATTGTTATAGTAGTTCTTGTTTAATATTTTATTTTATTGATTCAATAATTGCTACGTTGATATTTTATATTATTGTTGTTTTAATAATTTTCACTACTAATCGTATTTTCATTATCGATCAATAATTCATATTATTTGAATAATATTATTAGATAACATTATTGGCAATGTCTAGAAAGTTCGCTCTAAGGAGAGGTTTGGTCACCTAATTGCGCGCAAGATAAGGAGAAATCGTTATCGAAAGCCCCTCTTTCCCAGAACCGCCTTTGTCAACAATATTGTGATTCTCGTAATATTATTTATGAATAATTAATTATTAATTTATATGATAAGGAAAATATTCATTTTATGTGGATATAGATGGAGAAAATTTTTAATGTGACAATTGTTGAAAAATTGTTATTTTATCTTTTCTGATAAATAATTCATTTAAATATATTATTATATTTTAATAATATAATAATGGTAATATTTTACAATGAATGTGGGATATATGAATAAATGAGGAGGAAGAGTATTTTTGTTTCAATAAATGTTTAAAACATGTTTTTCATGTTTGTGGACCCCATTTCTTGACTGAAATTTAATTATAGCCTGTAAAATCGACCGTTTGTAGATTTCGGTCAATTTCTGTTTGGAATTTGGAAAAACTTTCTTCTGCAAAGTTGTAGAGAATGGAATTTCCTATGGAAAAGACATGCGGTTCGAATTTTTCTGATAAAAGGGCTATTTATTATGAATTATTGAAGTTCCGTAATTCCGAAATAATTGATTTTTGGAAGTTTTAATTATTATTTTCAAGAAAAACGTTTTTGGTGAGTGTCCCCATGTGATATAAATGTTGAATGCAAATTCAAGAGATGGGCTTGACAGAAATTTAAATATAATAATATTTTATTAAATTTTCTACTTTGGTGTTCTAAGCATTTTCCTATAAATAGGGTGCTTAGGTCAGAATTGAAAATCACACCAGAAACTGAAGTTTTCTCTCTCTTTCTCTTTATATTATCGAGCGTATTCTTGTGAGTATTTTGATACTTTGAGTGTTATTATACGGTGCAAGTTTCCTTCAGCCCTATATCCAGTATTTCAGTTAGAAGTACCGTCTTTTCGAGGTAAGGGATATTATTTTTTTAAAAAAATGATATTATTTCTTCTAATATCATTATGCCAAAATATTGGTAAGATTTTTCTTGTGAAATTCTTGTCTTTTAGTGTCGGGGTTACTATTCACGATACAAGACTATTCACGATACTTGACACTATTCACGAAAGTACGACACTATTCACAGAAAAATTAAATTTTTATTTTTGTCCAAAATATCGATTATGGATAATAGCTTTGATTGTATCCATATTTTGATCATTCTTGAATTTTACTTCACTATGGTTATTTATGAATTATTTTTGAACTTAGACTATTTAAAGTACGAATCCTTAATTTTATTCTTTTGTTTCACTGGATTTATTTTCTTTAAAATATTTTTCATCATCCTCAGTCCTAAATGATGGTAAGCATCGAATATCTTTGGCCCAGTAGAGAAAAAGATGGTTGATTTTCTTATGAATATCTTTGGCCAGTAGTGCAAAGATATACAGTGTGTTGAGATGAACATGACCGATCGATGAATATCTTTTTTCAGTAAAGTAAAAGATGAATATTTGATTTAAGATGAATATTGATTGATGTTACAGGAATAAAATAACGATGATGAAATTTTAAATTCATAGATTATAGTAGATTTTATTCTCTAGGTAACTCATCTATGAATTATTATTTTCCGCTGTGAATATTGAGCTGAAACTTGTTGTCTATTGTATTTTACCAGATTTTTCCCTGTTGAAGACTAAAGATAATTTGTTCTATATTATCTTAGTCATAATATTCTTTACTGGGCTAGTTGAGCTCACCCTTTTCCTTTTTGTTCTTTTTTTCTTCTCAGGAGGCGAGAATGTAGCGAGTACTAGTCGGGGTATGGAATGAAGGTTCTAGAAAGTTGTTTAAGTAGTCCTCACCATTTTTGTAAAATAATATACCAATAATTGTAATGAGGACTTATTTGGGTGTGAATATTGTCTAGATGACAATATTTGTATTTAAACTCACAGTTTTTATGTTGTATTAATAAAGTTGTAGTTATTTCTGTAACATGTTATTGACGACTCAAAATGGGTGATGTATACCTATTTTGGGGGCGTCACACTTTTCATGCATTTTATGTTATTTTGTAGGCTATGACATGACATTGGCATGAAGAAGCAAGGAAAAGCAATTCGGACATCTTTTGGACTAAAATATGCAAGCAAATACAAAAAGGGAAGATTGCAACGCTTTTAACACCAAGTTGGATGCATGTTCTTGGCTTGGAACTTGAAATTTATTGTAGATCTTCTTCTTAGCTTTCCATAATATCTTGAATCGTCCCAATCGGAGCTCGGATGCGAGAGTTGTGGCCTTTTTATCAACAAAGATCAAAACTAAGAGTTGTCATGCTTGCCATTTACATAGCATCTACTTCAAGCCCAATTTCGATCTTGCTCCCTCCTGAATCTGTCAAATCTCAAAGAATGAAAGTTGTAGATCTCATCAATATTTTCAATTTGATAGGTGGCAGGCCCCGTAACTCCTAGCGAATCAAAAGTTATGCCTGTTTTACCAAAGGACATCGTAGTAGTAGAAATAAATAGCGTGGGCGCGCCATAAATGAACTAAAAATTAAGTGGGGCGCTACTGGACCATCGTAATTTCACATGATGAGCGGGATGTGCCCGAATTATTTAGAAGCAGTGGCGCGCGGCTTTACCATGGGGAGAGTTGATTTGGGTTATTTGTGTCCAATTTGAGCTAGAATAGGATTCTTAGTTGCGTAACTTGCTAGGGTGTGCATTAGAACTATAAATACTTAATTTTAACTTGGATTGGGGGGCTAGTTTTGGAGGATTCCATTAGATTAGATTAGAGTAGATTAGGAGCAAAACCCTAGTTCTTATGAGATTTGGAGATTGAAGCAACTTGGAGACCATTGAAGATCAAGAACAGGAGCTTGAGAAAGATGAAGATTTGTTGACAACAAATTTATTCTCCACTCTACTCTTATTTTTATCTTTTAATGTGTATTCAAGTGTGGATTCGTAGTTTTAATTCAACGAACTAATTCTTTGTATGAGATTACAATAGATCTTATTGTGTAGTTTATTTTAATATGCTTCGCTATCAATTATTATGTTTTATTGTGAGGATTTTCTATTATGATTTAGACTTAATTGTCTAATTGATTGGCCATCAATTACCGTGATAATCTATATGAACTCGAGAGATAAAGTTTAGATTTAGATCTGATCATGATAGCATGTGTTTGTGATTTCTGCATAGATGGGATTCATGATTCGTGTTTAGGATAGAGATATGCCTTTACCCCATATGTAATCTTATAAAGAACTTGTGCTTTAGTTATAATTCACATAGAGATATAGTGGATTAGTTAATTTGGGTGTCTTGCTTAATTCTATCATCTGTGGATTTAAGTGAGTATGAGTATTATGCATCTAGAGGTGATTTTATCTGCTTTAGTGTTCTTGATTAACAATTCAGGATAGAGAATAATTGATGAGAAGTGTGAAGCAATAAGTGAAGTTGTGATTTTAAATCTCCGTAATCTTAATTTAACTAGTGGAATTTAATAGTAGTTTAATTATATAATTTGAAATTCATTCGTTTAAATAAGATTGAGTTGGTTACGAGTTAGTACTTGGTGATTTTTATTAAACAATTCCTCGTGGGAACGATACTCTACTTACACTTTATTACTTGTTGACCATGTATACTTGCGTGTTGTGCGTAATTAGATTTTACCCAACACTCCTCTAGTTTTCTAGCCAAAAGTTCCATCCCATCCGGCTTTGTGGGCACCTCCTTCTTGGGAGAATACTTTTTACCATGGTCACCTCAACCCTTTCCATAAGAACTATCTTCCCTAGAAGGGCTTCGTTTGTCGCTCTTGCTGTGCCGAGAACCCACAAGGCGATGTGCCCTCTTTGGATTCCCGGGTGAGTGACCTCCCAATCTATTCCGGTCACGAGAGTAGCTCTGACGCCTGCTCTCGGATCGCCTCGTACCTTTAGCCCTTTGTGCCTTGAATTGTATGTTTGGAGACCTACCCCGCCTTCTGGATTGGTAGTGGCTGGAGGCCTCATTATCCTGTTCAGCCACAAGAACCATCTACTTCGCAATCTCTTCCTTCTGTTGCAGCAGCACTTTCAAAGTCTCCTCCGTCCCCTGCGCCTTTTTGGCCAGAACAGATTTTTAATCCTCTTGAACGTCTCGGGGTCGGGTTCGAGGTGGTGTGCCTCCTACCCTCCTTCGATTGTTCTTAGTCCCCTTACTGGCTGTCGTCCTCCTGAAATCATCACGATCCCCATTTTCGGGACCTACCGAAGTGCTCTGTGGACCGAGCCCCTTATGGATACTCTTTGATGGCCCCGATCTATCTTTAACAGACCCTCTCATTTGAGAAGAACCTCCTGCCATCGATTGTCCTACGGTTGAAACTGTCCTGCTGTTCACCATGATTTCAGTCACAGGAAGTTGATGATTGTGATTGTAAATCCAGCAACACTAGAAAGCCCTCCTTCTAGCATCAATGTTAACGCCAAGATCCGTCAACGCCCTCCAATCACCAAAGCGTGTCTAATCCTACACAGAAACGAGTAAGCACCGAAAGCTTGACGGCCTGTGTCGCCGGGGGATAGCTCTGCTGTGAGAATAAGTATAGGCTGATATAAGGTTAACAATGGGGGCTTAATGCTCTAGTGCTGGAAAATAATAATTTGCATGTACCTTAGAATTAGGAAAAAGTCTTGTATTTATAACGTTCTCACCACCTACATGAAATCCTTCTCTAGACCGGATCAAGGTTCCCACCCAACTAGTAGTTCCATAATAGGATTGCACCAAATCTCCTAGAATTAAAGAAGTTGGTTTATAACCCAACACTTCTTTCCATATCCAGAGTCCAAATATAATTAGCAACCTTAATCCACAAATTTCTCGTCTACCAAAACAACCCCTTGTTCAAGCCCACATAATATCATATGGATAACAGCCCACTGTATTTCCTAGGCCCAAATATCATTGGCCCAACACTATCCATTACACTTTTCTTCTAATTTCATCCAATACGCCATATATTTTGTAATTGTAAATAGTATAATTGAAATCGATATCAGCCAACTAATTATTATATTGAATAGCATAATTGTTTCGAAAATGAAAGTAATCTGACATTTTTACACCATTTGATGAACATGTGAATTTTTCATCAAAATTTTAATTGATGAAAATTCTTTTAGACCGGTAAAAATATTTTTTATGATTCTAATTTTTATAGAATTAATCTTAATATCATGCATCAACTATGTATTAATATATATATTTTGATCATTACTAACAAAATTATTAAAATCTTAGTATATTGGATGAAATCGAGAAAATGTATAATGAAGGGAAGAAAAATCCAAAATTTTATACTCAGTCAATCAAACTAAACATTAATTATATTTTTAAATTTATGTGCATAACCTTAAAAGTTAATTAAAAAGGAACCAACGGAGTAAATCAAAATGGGTCAAAGTTAAGGAATGAAAACGAGGATGATATTTTCTCTATTTTTATGTCTTTTTTAAAAGTAAAATTTGTATTTTAATTTGTAATTTGTAAATTAAAAAAATAATTAATGTCTTAGTTTCTCATCTTATCTCTACATTATTTATTTATTTATTTATTATCTTTTTAATTTTTTTAAAAAATAATATTAATATTTTATATTTAATTTAATCACTCAAACAAAATATTTATTATATTATATTTTCACCTAAAATATGAATTAAAAAGAAATGGAGGGAATACTCTGCATATGGTTTTTGCTAGCAGTAGTACTTCATAAGACAAATATTTATTTTGTTGGTTCATTAGAGTTGACGATTTATCAATTTTTTCATGCCTTTTGACCGGAATTAGGCATGTGTTTTGACAGGAAATTGAATGACATTCATTCTGGGGGCTATCAGAGTGTAAATTAATGTTGAATGGGACGCACACACATTGAGAAAATTTGGCGATTAATTTGTAATGATGGTGACAAAATTAATGGGTGCTAATCGGCTCTTTTCAGTTACATTTCCATGTCGTCTTCTTGTTTTTTTTTAGTAGCGTACGTCCTATAATAAATGTCGTTTTAGAATTATATAAAAAATATAAAAAAAAATTATATAACATTAAAAATAATAGTTGTCTATAATATATTTAGATTTTTATAATTATTATACTTATCTCATACTTTCTATATGTAACATTTTTTATGATGGGTAAATTTTGAAAAATTATAGTTAATTTTTTCTAAATTATATAAAACGATAAATAATTAAAAAAAAAAATCTAAAAGCAGCATATATATTAAGTTATATTTAATTGAGTATGATAGAGTAATTAAATTTCACAATGTATGTAATTAAGTCACACAATTACACCATAAATGAAAGAAATGGTCCAATGGAGCACTTTTTTTTATCATTTTATTCGCATGTAAAACATATATTTATGTTCTATTAAAACATACTCCTAATTATTCTTTTTAGACAAAACATTTTTTTATTGAACTCATCATATATTGTTAACTTCGAGTAAATATTCAATGTACTAATGGGATATCATCAAAATGTGCTACATATTATTGTTAGAATTTTTAATGTATTCAGTTCAATATACTTTAGTACCCTCATTTCCATAACTTGTGGACTTTAGGAATTGTTTCATAAATAAAATACCTTTTGCCCTTAAATAAATTAATAATTCGTTTCCCTAATAAATTTCCCTCCTTTTTTTTTAAGGATAACAACAAAAATATTTTCATGGATAATTTTAAATTAATATTTCAAAGAATAGACGAAAATTAATTAAGGAGCCAAATCCCATGATGATGAATAATTAATTTAGAAAAGAAATTAAAATGAAATTCTTTTGTCAGTTAATTAAATTCCAATACTCTTGATTTCTTGCTTAATCTACTCCGGGAATTCCAATCAAAGATCCCATATCAAAAGCTTTATTTAGTCAAACATAATCAAATCCACTTTTTATCATGAGCTAACTTTTCAAAACATCTTAAACCCTAAATTATTATTCATACAAAACTTCCAAAGGTGGCTAAAACCCTAACTTAATGACAAGACAACTACTAGCCAATAAACAATAGGACCCTTGATTAAAAAGCCTAAATTTGCGTTATGGGGATATGTTTTTGGACTCCTATATAAGGGGCATTTGGTTCTTATATTAAGGCCATGAACTAACAAAAATTCAAGCTCTTTTCTTTTGCAGTTCATTTTTGCTTCCTCAACTGCAATGGCATTTTTGAAAGGCTTCTTCCTCTTCTTCTTCTTAATATTCTTGCATTTTGGTGGTAATTATGTTGATGGGCACCCAAATTACATGGATGCCCTTGCAAAATCCATTTTGTTCTTTCAAGGACAGAGGTCCGGTAGGCTCCCGAATGCCCAGCAACTCAATTGGAGGTTTAGTTCCGGGCTTTCCGATGGTCAACAAGCTCATGTATGTTAGATTTTGTTTCGAGCAATGCTATATTTTGTGACAGAATATTTTTAAATATTAGTTAAGTAAGCGCATGTAATGAGACTAGTATTTTATTTTTATTTGTCTACTCGACTGACTTTTAATATATATATATATATATATATTATTTTATTTAGTTCTAAAATATTTTTTTGATAATTAAGGATGACGAGTTCATATGCATGTTGAGTATTAGTAAATTTGAAATTGCCATACTCCCTCTCATCTGCAAATGAAAGTCTTATTTCTTTATTTAGATTAATTTATACTTTAAGCTTAAGTTTTAGGACTGATAATTATTATGGCAAAAGATGTGTGGATGTGGATACTTATCGGAAAGTAAATACTCTGATAAAAAATTTTATTATTATTTTGGGTAGTTCCATATTAAATGTCTACTTTCTTTTAATAACAAAACTTTTACATATTTTTTTCTATTATTTACGCTCAGTGAAGATTAAATATCTCATACTTTTTATTTAATTTTTCTCCATATTTAATAAGTATGGAGATAGAATATTTGAATTGAATAAATTGAAAGTCATACTCTCAACTACATTGAAAATAATTAATGACATTATTATAGATTAATTTTGTTATTTCATTCTTTTTCTTAATTATATTGTAAAAGATAAGCGAGAACTTTTATCCTTTAATCCGAAAGTAAATATATAATTTTCTAGTTATACTGATACTACTATATTTTTAGTTAATCTTTTGTATGTTTAAAAAAAATTATAAATACATTTCTAAATTTGAAATAGATGGTGTATATATTCGTATATTTTAGGTAAACTTTATTAAGGTTTAAAAGGAAAAACAAAATTCACATAGGATACTCATCCCTGGACTGCAGCAGGAGTATAATAGTAAAAGAAATTAGACCATGTTAAAGGCACTTCTTTAACAGTGTTTTTGCCATAAACCTTTTTGGTAACAAAATATCTTTTGTGTTTGGTGAGAATTAACAAAAATAAACTCAAAATACATGTGATAGCACACTATTCTCATTCTTGTTATGGTTGCTTTAAACCTCATATTAACATGATATAAGTGAAGTACAAACATTTTTTATTTATTTATTATTATTATTATATGATAAATATATAAAATATTATGTGTAAAATATAAATTTACCCCCTAAATTTTGTAAGCTTCTAATATATGGTGTTTAAATAAAATTTTATTACTTTTTCAATCAAATCTTAATCTCATATCACTTTCACCTTGTTTATACATTTTCCTCTAATCTTTATAAATTATAATTTAATTTATATTATTTTTTAAATAGGTAAGAAATCAAATATTTATGAGTAACTATGTGAGTAGAAAAGTTTATCAGGGTGACATATGGTGTATATATAATGTTACTATTGATTATATTATGATCGTAACTAAATACATGTTTTGTATCTGCAACTTAACATTATAAAATTATTTACAAAATTTTGCCTACAGACTCCGCCAAATTATATATATTCCCACAATAATTTTTGACTATGCTAAAAAAGATTTTGGGTTTATTATCATATTATTGTGTTGAAATGATAAATCATTTTAACGTCTTGTATTACCCTTAAACCTTTTATAATTTTTGGTAGGTGGATTTATCCGGCGGTTACTATGATGCCGGAGACAACATAAAATTCAACCTTCCGATGGCCTACACCACCACCATGCTATCGTGGAACACCCTAGAGCATGGCAAAAAAATGGGCCCCCAATTGCAAAATGCTAGAGCAGCGATCCGTTGGGCCACAGATTATCTTCTAAAGTGTGCCAGGGCCCAGCCTGGTAAGCTCTTTGTTGGGGTTGGAGACCCTAATGCTGACCACAAGTGTTGGGAAAGGCCCGAAGATATGGACACGGCCCGTACCGTCTATTTTGTCTCGTCTAGCAATCCGGGTTCGATGTAAATGAAGCCGCCACTTTGCGTTAGCGGTGAACCTCGCTTTTTCCGTGACATCGATCTCTGCTTACTCAAGATTACTTTTGATAACAGCAAAAAATGTGATGAACTTTGCAGTTCAGTATAGAGGTTCTTATAGCGATTCACTTGGGTCAGCTGTTTGCCCATTTTATTGCTCGTACTCGGGATATAAGGTACATTTTGCATTATTTCCCTATAGGAAATATTTTTTTTTGGTATACATGTAAGTAGAAACAAAGGTCTTCCAGCCCATTTTACTTTTATAATTCGGCCCATTCATTTTGAATTAGCCTCGACCACTAAATATGGGCTTAAATAAATATTGGGCTTACAGCTATCGTAGCACAAAACTTTTTGGCTAACAAAAATATCGAATATTGTTGTCTTCTTTTTTTCTTCTTTTGTTTTTAGAGGAAAGGCATGCTTAAAACTCCCAAACAAAAAAATATATTACATTCTTTATTTTGTGAATAACTGTATTACAATTTTTTTAAAAATAAATAAATTCATGACGTACAATTTGTAAACCAGAATTGCAAGCAGTCTTGTTTACAAAGATTGTTGCGCTTCTGCAAACATAGTTACATTATTTGGAAAATAATTAGTTTTTTTTCTTTCTGATTTTCTAATTTTTCAGGATGAATTATTATGGGGTGCTGCATGGCTGTTTAGGGCTACAAATGATGTTTCCTACTTCAATTTCATAAAATCCTTGGGTGCTAATGACTCACCTGACATATTCAGCTGGGACAACAAATTTGCTGGTGCTTATGTTCTACTATCCAGGGTAAAACAGATTACACAATTGGATTAAATTATTTTTTGTCCAATAACATATATATATATATATATATATATATATATATATATATATATAATGGATCCTGTCTGGTCTTCCGGACAGGTCCAAAATCGGACCCAATTTTTTTTTTTTTTTTTTGTAGAACAACTAAAAAAAAAATAAAAAATTATGGAACTGAAATTTTTCCATAATATAATGTTTTGGGCGTGATTTGGATACCTATACCAAAAAATGTATGTACAGTTTCCACAGACTGTACATACATGTTTTGATATATGTATCCAAATCACACCCAAAACACTGTATTATGTAAAAATTCAAGTTCATAATTTTTTTTTAGTTGTATAAAAAAAAGCAAAAAAAAAAGGTCCGGACGCTACTAAAATGCGGGTGTCCGGACCGGAACCGGACTCTCCCTCTCTCTCTCTCTATATATATATAACAATTAAAAAAAACTGACATGGTTGATGTTTTCTTAATTTTCAGAGGAGTTTGTTGGACAATGACAGCTTTTGAGCCTTACAAACAACAAGCAGAAAATTTCATGTGTAAAATTCTACCAAATTCCCCTTATTCAAGTACACAATACACACCAGGTAAATTAGACACTCAATTTATAAAGTTCAAATTGTTTAATGCTGAAAAGGTATTTTTTTTATAAATTTATTTGATTTTTAATTGCAGGCGGTTTAATGTATAAGCTAAGTGCAAGTAATCTACAGTATGTGACATCTATAACCTCCTTGATTACAACTTATGGGAAGTACATGGCAGCCACAAAACACACTTTTAATTGTGGGAATGTCTTGGTCACATCGCAAACCCTTCGAAACCTTGCCAAGAAACAGGTAAACTTATAATTATATAAAAATATTTGCCAACAAGTGGGTGGAAAATATATAACACATCAAGTCTTGGGCGACCGTCCTCCGACCGGTCTAGTGATCGGTCCAATTTTTTTTTTTTGTTATTGCCTCCCATAAAATATATAGTATTTATTTAAAATAATTTTTTTTTACAAAATTCAGTTATTTAAGTGTAATTTGGATACATGTAAAAATAGAATTGTACAGACTAGTGTAGTATTTATTCAAAATTCCAGTTTGAATAAATACAATACATTTTATGGGAGTCGATAGCAAAAAAAAAAAAAAAAATTGGACGGGAACGACGGTCCGCGTAGTATATAACAAAAAAATGTATCGATTAACGTACTGAATAGACAAACTATAACATCTCAGTGGGTTGCTTCTGTGTTCAGCAAGAAAGTTGATATAACAAGACTTTGTTTGGTTTATGACGAACATGAAATTTTTAGGTGGACTACATCTTGGGGGAGAACCCATTGAAAATGTCGTACATGGTAGGTTTTGGGACAAATTATCCAAGAAGAATACACCATAGAGGATCTTCCTTGCCCTCATTGAAACTTCATCCACGAACATTTCGATGTGAAGAAGGATTTCAACCATACTATTATACATCAAACGCAAATCCTAATACATTAGTTGGAGCAATCGTGGGAGGTCCAAATCAGAATGATTTCTTCCCTGACGATCGGACAGACTATAGCCACTCCGAACCCGCCACATATATCAATGGTGCCATAGTTGGACCTTTAGCATACTTAGCTGAGAGCTACACCAAATAATTGGAAGCTCATTTCTAGATCGTTGCTCAATGTATAGATTTATTTATGCATTACTATTATATGGTTCCAAAAATGATTCTGTGCCATCAAAAAGTAGGTGGAGATTTAGGTGTTTAAGTTAATGTTTGCAACAGTATGATTTGGTGAGTGGATGAAATCATGCCCACCACAATCCTTTTCTAATGGCAACTCTTATTGCATGTTTGGTTTGAAACTTTTGAATTTTTGGAGTTTAAAACATTTTGTTCTGTCTGTATAAGCTTATTTCAAACACAACTTTTAAACCCCAAACTTGGCGCACCATTTTTGGTACAATTCATCTGGGCTTAAAAGTTGCCCAAGCATACTTTTCTAACGTACCAAACGAACCAAAATGAACAAACGAACAAGCCTTATTTGAAAAGGTTGGATTCTAAGTGTTTTTGAAGTATAAAACTACAACTACCACCGTGTTGGGCTGGGCCATTCACTAATTGTAGGCCAACCTTTCACATCGAGCTGGATAAGGCTGAGGTAGGGAGGAGGAAGACCCAACCTTAGCCCCAAAAGTTTAAGCATAAGACCAGTCAAGGGCCTTGTGGCTTGTTCTGAATTACTTTTTAGGATGATTTACATATTCTATTACATTTTTGAAAAAAAATACAAAAATAGTATACTCATAAAATATTTACACAGTTAATACAATGTTATATTTATTTATAATATTAGTACAATTAGAATTCCTTAATTTAAGGAATTAACATGCAATTAGGATTCCTTAATTTAGGTTCTTCTCTCTCTCCTTATCTAGAATAATTGTATTAATTAGTTACCCCCCCCCTTCTTCTTCATTCAACGTATTCATGCTTGAAGGTTGCCGACCCACCATGGCCGATATTGTGTTCATGCTTGAAGGTTGCCAATTGGGTGCCGATCCACCATAATATAATTTTCCACTTTCTTTAATTTGAGGTAGCCGCGGCATTTTGTGGAGTAATAATTTGTTTCGTAGATGGTGCTGTGCGAGTTTTGATTGGTGAATATCATGGATCAAAAGATTGCAGAAAGGAAGTTTTAGGGTCCAAGGAAATTCTGAGAGAGGGAGAGAAATTCTTCTCAAAATTGGAAGGTTTGTGCACTAATCAAACAATAAAAGCCCTTCTCTCTCTTCTTTATCTGTATGCCATCCAAACCCAGCTCTGGTTTTGTTTTGCTACTCTTCCAGTTTCACAAATGCTGATTTTGCCCATCTAGGTCCTTTCCAGGATCTTCAAACAAGCTCCCCTTTTACCACAATGTCACCCTCACCATTTCTCTCTCAGTCGGAACACCCCACGTAAGCGTTACCATCGCTTTCTGCTTTTTCGTAGCTTTTTTTTCATAATGCAGTTGGTAGCCAAACCTTCATACCAAGGTAACCAATTCTGTTTTATTAAGTTTCCAATTTTTTTTGCATGTAATACAGTTGGTAGCCAAACCTTCATGCAGTTGGTTGCCAAACTTTCAGACCAAGGTAACTAATTCATACTGCAGGTGTGACGGTAGATTGGTTATCTTGGTATAAAGGTTTGGTTACCTTGGTATAAAAGTTTGGTTACCAATTCAGTTTTATTAAGTTACCAATTTCGTTTGAATGTGATCTAGTTGGTAGCCAACTATTCATACAAAGGTAACCATTTTAGCAAGGAGTGAGCTTCTCTGTAGCTTTGGAGAAAAACACACCTGCCTCTCATGTACGGTTCGTTCCCTTATATTTCTAAGATAGATGACTTGAAACTTGATATTTTTCTTGCATTGGCACCACATGTAACTCCTTAACTTTTCACCTAATCTGAGATGACCATTATGGTATTATAACATGTATTCATGCTGTTGCATTTACACTTAAAAAAGTTGTGGTTGCAAAACTCTGTATCGTTTACAGGTTACAAAATTGATTACTCTCTCCAACCTTTGGTTATATCGGACATTTAAAAAGCTTCAAGGGAGCAAGATATCAAGCATGAATTAAAACAGAGCCCACATATACAGATATTTTATTTATTTATTTACTTATTTGTTAACTATTATTTCAAAGTGTATGTGAGGAAGATGAAGATTTGAATTTGAATTATTAGTTTGAATTGGAATTATTAATTATGACAGTTATTTCTCATTGATTTTAGGTTTTCTTATTAATGTGAATTGTATTATTTTTGTAATATGGGTCCTAATTACACACTTTTTGTAATTATTTGGTTGATGCACTATTCTTGTAATTACTTTCTATTTGTTGTATACTTATGTAAAGAACCCTACTTTTTAACAATGCTTTGAAAACTATCCCAGCTTGACTGGTAGGACTCTCGTCTGGTTTAACTTGATTAAATCAATTTGTTTAAATATTAGATTGATCCAATGGTTCAACTGCTAAAAAAATCGGTTCAATAAGCCCATCGAAGCCTGATGGTGTTTCTTGTACTCCACATACAAACTTTAAGATGCGGTTAACATGAATTTGTCCAGCTAAGACCATCAATCAGTTGAATGATATGGTATCGACACTGTCGACGTCGGGATTTTTATTATCTCTTTTCTGTTCTTGTCTTTTGGTGTTCTCATGTTAGGTGAGATTTGTTTGAAAAGACAAGTTGTGAAAAGGTCCGACATGTATATGTCGACGATTGGACTGTAAGAGTCTCCAGTTGGTATTTTTAAATGTTTGCACCAACTCAACCGAGAAAAAGTTTGCACATTGACCACATGATGTAACACTGCTAAACTGGTCTGTGAAACATAGATTCGTTAGGGTCTGGGGACTTGCTTATGCGGAGGGAAGGTGTTAGGCACCCCCCGACATCCGTGTTACCACGGTGACCGCCACTTTTCAATTAAACTGGTATATGAATGTGTGCGTGTGTGGGTCAATATGCAGTTATTTGGAAGTAGTGTTATGCCTCGTTCACACCTATATACAAAGGGTTTGAATTTATGTAAAAATTCAGTTTTAACAAGATATAGCAGTGATGTTATGTAAAAGAGGTTTTTTCAAACCCTTATGCTCAATAGTAATTGAGGCATTTGATACTTCCATTTTATTAAATGTTCGGCTTAATTGCTTTTATTTTTGAGATGCGAGGCATCTTCGAGAAAAATAATATATATATCAGTACCGAACTCCTTATGGGCATGAGAGCCGTCTAAGGAAATTCAAACACCGCGAATAATGTACAAGTTGTTTACAGCAGAAAATGTCCATCATGGGAACTGAATCTAGATTCAGGAGACTAAAAGGGTGTTTGATAAAAATTGAATGAATCTGAATTTGAATCTGAATGAGCTAAATCTGAATCTGAATGAGTTGAATCTGAATCTGAATGAAAAAACCTGTTTGATAATTGACATGTCTGAAATATCTAAATGACAAAATTTTATTATTTTACCCTTCTGAAAAATTCAAAATTGTTGTAAATGTATTTAATATTACTTAATATAATAGTTAATATTTTTTTTTAATTTTTTTAATTTTTTTTACTTTATTCAGCTTTCATTTACCCATTCAGCTCAAAAAATATGACTTAGTCATTCAAATTTCGTCCATCTTACCAATTTAGCCATTCGAGACCAAGACGCCCCAAAATAGGTATACATCACCCATCTTGAGTCGCCAAATACATGGTACAAAATTCAAATACAACTTAATTATACAACAATCGTGTAAAAATACGACAAAACATATGTTGTGAGTTTTAATACAAATATTGTCATCTAGACAATATCCACACTCAATTGAGTCCTCATTACATTTATTATCACATTATTTAACAAAATAGTGAGGACTACTAATGCTATTATCTCGACCGTCACTCCGTTCTCGACGACTAGTCCTCGCTACGCTCTCATTTCTCAAGAGAACAATGAAAGTAAAAGGTGAGCTCAACTAGCCTAAAGTAAGAAATATTATGACTAAGATAATACGAGAATAAATTATCGTTAGCCTTCAACAAGTGTTAAAGCGATACAATATAACAAACATCAAGTTTAGCTGCAGTGAACAAGCAATCCATTAAAAGAGTCAAGTAGAGAATAAAATCTACTATCTTTTATGATTTAAAAGGTTTTTCATCACTTTTACTTAATAAATGGGACTCAATCTTAGGATAAATATTAGTATCCAACCATCAATTATCCACGCACTCACGGCCGAGGATATTCGTGTATTCATCAATGGTCATGATCAACAACAATTCCATCAATGCACTACGGGCCAATGAGGACTTTTACCACATCATTTGTAACATTACGGTCATGATTATACCGATTAATCCTCGGTCATAATCATACCAAGTCCATTTATGCACACACAGCCACGAGATGACTTTCAACATAATATAAACATGAGGATGATGACAATGATATAAGAATTCAATAAAACAAGTTCAAGAATTAATTTATCCAGGAACTAATAACGTCCAAATTGTCAATATGATATTTCTTTGTAGAGTAAAATTCAAGAATGCTCAGAAGAATATTTCCATGAAAAGATACTGGATGAAGCGCAAATATCAAGGATATTCCACTAATTTCATGGAGTATAGAAGTCAAAACTTTAACCAACTGAGTATAATAAAGAATGAAATAACAAAAGAAATCACCAGACATGCGATAAACCATACATGCAGGTTATTCCAACAAAATAATAAATAACGGAACTAGGTCGTGTAAATGCGAAAATGCATGCAGGATATTCCAGCGAATAATAAATAAAATAACGGAACGGTCAAAGTAAATTGCACCAATGAGGATGCTCTAACAAAATAATAAATAACGGAACCAGGTCATGCGTAAACGCGCATGCGTCAGGATGTTCCAATGAATAATAAAGAATGGAATAATGGAAGAATTTCACCATATATGCGGTACTTTGCATGTATAAAAGTTATTCTAACATAATGATAAAGAATGGAATAATGAAGAATTTCACCATGTATGCGGTACTGCCAGATGAGCAAAGTTATTCAACATAATGATAAAGAATGGAATAATGAAGAATTTCACCAAGTATAGGGTAGTATCCAGACATAAAGTTATTCCAATAGAATAAAAAAATGGAATAATGAAGTTCTCTTCATGAATACTGAAAGAAATAATACCCTTACCTTAGAACAAACTGGATATAGGAGTAGTGAAGTACTGAATAATACTTTTTCTTTTCTCTCTATAGTTTTTCTCTCTCTAGAGTTTCGGTGAATTCGTAAGAAATAATGAAGGAATGAGCTTCTATTTATAGGAGAATGGGTGAATAGTAACTAATTCTGAGCGGTCAGATTGATTTACTTTTAAGCAGACCAATCAAGATTGGTTTACTATAAAATATTCTAATAAAACAAAATCTTTTAAATAAAATATAATATATTCTATTTATAATCTAATAAAACGAATAACTTTATAAAAGTATTCTATTTTATATAAAAAGATTTTACTATGCAAAACACTATACTATCAGAAACACTATCAAATACTATGCATAATAAAATATAATATATTCTATTTATAGTCTAATAAAAGCGAATAACTTTATAAAAGTATTACATTTTATATAAAAAGATTTTACTATGCAAAACACTATGCATAATAGAATATAATATATTCTATTTATAGTCTAATAAAACGAATAACTTTTTATAAAAGTATTATTTTATATAAAAAGCTTTTACATTTTATTACATTAATAATACTAATAAAACAAAACTTCATCATCATTATTATAATTCACACTATTAATCGATCGAGGTCGTTCTCGAGAAAAAGGGGCTTTCAATAAGGATTTTCTCCTATTGGCGGCATGATTAGGTGACCAAACCTCTCTTTGGTAGAACTTCTAGACATCGTTAATATTGCAAATAATAATATTAATAACTTCATCGTCTCAATTATTGATTTAATAATATATAAAATATCGACAATAATTGAATCAATTAACGTGAGATCTTATGCAACAATTATTGAAGCAATAATTGAACAAAGCGGTGACTTCTCACGTAAGCATCAATAATCAATACGGTGTGCTATTATGCAACCACGCGTATTACTGTACTTTTAACACCGGGTGTTTCAACAGTTAACGATAAAACTTCCGCCGTTATTTTCATAAAAAATATTTTTATCGTTTTCTCAATCCGACAATAATTCTATTGTGGGGTCCACCAATGATTGTGCCGTCGTACGAATATTCCCTGTTAAAACGAATATTCCCCGACCAATCGAATATTATATAACAACTTACGTACTTTGCAAAATTTATAACTATTACCCACAACTATAACATTATATCAAATTCATTCCATAATATTCAAAAAAAATGATAATTATAGAAATTCATCTTTATTCATAAAAGTTGGGGTCTTACAATCTCCTCTTCTTATGAAATTTCTCCCTCGAAATTAGGGTACGTACCTGGTATGTCGAAGAGGTAAGGATACCTTGATTTCATTTCTGATTCTAACTCCCAGGTCATTTCCTCAACATCGTGGTTCCTCCATAAAACTTTGACTTGAGGTATAACCTTGGAGCGTAGAATATGTTCCTTCTTATCCAAGATTTGAACAGGAACCTCTTCATACATTAAATCTTCCGCTATTTTGTCCGGTTCTAACTCAATAATGTGGTTCGGGTCTTTCACATATTTACGTAACATGGATATATGAAAAACGTTATGAACACGAGACATACTTGGCGGTAAAGCGAGTCTATAGGCTACAGTCCCTACTCGATCGAGGATTAAAAATGGGCCAATGAATCGAGGATTGAGCTTTTCTCTCTTTCCAAATCTCGTAACTCCTTTCCATGGAGCAACACGTAACAACACATGATCTCCAATATCGAATTCCACGTCCTTTCGATGAAGATTAACATAACTCTTTTGTCGGTCTTGTGAGGTTTTTATACGTTGTCGGATCGTTTGAATCTTTTCCGTAGTCATACGTACCAACTCCGGTCCCAACAACGTTGCTTCACCCACCTCATCCCAGCATACTGGAGAATGACACTTTCTTTCATACAACGCCTCGAATGGAGCCATGCCAATACTTGTTTGATAACTGTTGTTGTAAGAAAACTCCACCAATGGTAAGAACTTGTCCCAACTTCCTTGAAGTCAAGGACACGAGTCTTAATAAATCTTCAAGAGTTTGAATAGTCCTCTCTCGATTGTCCGTCAAAATCGAGGATGATATGCCGAACTAAATCGTAAATCCGTGCTATAGCTTTTTGTAAACTAACCCAAAATCGTGAAGTGAATCTTGGGTCTCGATCAAAACTATGGATATGGCATACCATGCGATCTTATAATCTCGTTTATGTACATCTGAGCAAGACGTTCAAGTGTATAAGTTTCGTATTGGTAAGAAATGAGCGAGACTTGGTCAATCTATCAACAATGACCCAAATTGCATCTATGCCTTGAGAAACCCTTGGGGGAAGACCGAAGAATGAAATCCATGGTAATGTGCTCCCACTTCCATTACGGAATTTCAAGTGGTTGTAATGGACCTTTTGGTACTTGATGCTCTGCCTTGACTCGTTGACAAGTTAAACACCTTGAGATAAACAAAGAGTTATCTCTCTCTTCATATTGCCCCACCAAAATGTATATCGAAGATCATGATACATTTTGGTACTCCCAGGATGGATTGCAAAATGGGTGTGTTGTGCGCCTCCATCATGATTTTATACTTTAACTCAGGATCGTTAGGAACACAAAGTCTGGAGTTGACTCAAAGTATTCCTTCTTCATCGATTCTTGCTTCCGGCATAGCACCTTCTTGTACTTTCTTCCTCATATGCATCGACTCAGTGTCAGTAGCTGAAAGCGACTTTAACTTTATCGATTAAAGTCGGTTCTACTCATATATTCGCCATCATCACGTGGGTCCCTGGAGTCTTTATCTCTATCTCCATCCTTTGCAAGTCATACAAAATGGGCCTCTGCGTTGACAATATCGCTTTTCGTGCCGCGATATGATCTTTCTACTCAATGCGTCACTACCACATTGCTTTTTTCGAGGATGGTATTGGATGGTATGATCATAATCTTTCATCAGATTCAAGCCAACGTCATTTGTCGCATGTTGAGTTCCTTTTGAGTGAAGAAATATTTGAGGCTTTTATGATCCGTAAAGATCTCCACTTTCTCCCCATACAAGTAATGCCTCCAAATTTTAAGTGCGAAAACAACAGTTGCTAACTCTAGATCATGAGTAGGATAATTCCTCTCATATTCTTTGAGTTGTCGAGAGGCATAGGCTATGACTTTCCCATGTTGCATGAGAACACATCCTAACCCTTTGCACCGAAGCATCATTTATAGATGACAAATCCCTCCGAGCTAGATGGTATTGTCGAACATGTCTTTGAAATGAGTCTCCTCTTGAGTTCTTGAAAACTCTTCTCACATTCCTCATTCCAACCGAATTTTGTATATCTTTCCGAAGTCAATTTGAGTTAAGGGAGTAGCGATTCGAGAAAACCCTTCTATGAATCTCGATAATAACCAAACTAAGCCGAGAAAGCTACGTACTTGGTCACACGATTTAGGTTTCTCCGACTTTGAATAGCTTCAATCTTTCTTTGGGTCAAGCAGATATTCCATGACTTGATACCACGTGCCCAAGGAATGCTACTTCCTCAAGCCGAACTCGCATTTCTTCAACTTGGCATAAAGCTTATATTCACGAAGCTTTTTGAAGTATCAGCCTCAAGTGTTGCTCATGATCTTCACGACTTTTGGAATAAATAAGGATGTCATCAATAAAGACGACCACAAAGTGATCTAAATATTCCTTGAATACTCGGTTCATCATATCCATGAAGGCATCAGGAGAATTAGTCAATCAAAAAGACATGACTAGGAATTCATAATGCCCGTACCGAGTTCTGAGAGCCGTCTTTGGAATGTCATCGGTTCTAATCTTCAATTGGTGATATCCGAAATGAAGATCAATCTTTGAAAAGAATTTGGCGCCTTGCAACTGGTCAAACAGGTCATCAATACGTGGAAATGGGTACTTATTTTTTATGGTGACATGATTCAACTCCCGATAATCAATACAAAGTCGCATACTCCCGTCTTTCTTTTTCATGAATAGAACAGAGCACCCCGAGGAGGCGTCTTAGGGACGAATGAAACCGATGTCTAACAATTCCTGCAGTTGGGTCTTTAACTCCTGAAGGTTCAATAGAGCCATTCGATATGGGGCTTTGGAAATGGGTTTTGTACCGGGTTCAAGGTCGATACAAAATTCAATTTCACGCTCTGGGGGTAGGCTAGGAAGTTCTTCAGGGAATACGTCAGGAAATTCATTAACAATAGAAATATCATTCAAAACTGACGTATTTTTGTTTAGATCCGTGACATGAGCTAAGAAAGCTTGACATCCATTTTTCAATAAACGAATAGCTTTATGGCTTGAGATGACAGTGATTGATTTTAATGGTTTGGTTGCTTGAATTCGCATAATAGGTTGGTTAGGAATATGAAAGCTAACAACCTTACGAAAATAATCAATTTTTGCATGATGAGTAGTTAACCAATCAATCCCTAGAATTACGTCAAATGCAAGTATTTTCAATGAAATAAGATCGACAGGTAATGTGAGGGTACCGATTTGAACCAAACAAGACTTATAAATAGTGGATGTAATGAAGGTTTCTCCCAATGGAGTTTCAATAGATAAGTCAAAGTCTAATTTCTCCGGAGTCAAATTTAAACGTTGAGCGCAAGTAGGAGAAATAAAAGAATGGGTAGAACCGGTATCAAATAAGGTATATACTTCGCTAGAGTTTATGATAAGCTTACCGTGATGACCTCGTTCGGGTTCTCTTGCTTTCTGGGAGGTCACGACAAACGCTCTCCCTTGCACTCTCTGGCTTTGACTTTTACGGGGCGTCCTTTGGTGCCTCCATCCTAGTTGAACTTTCTTTGGTGAGCGAAAAATCGGGCTAGGTGACCTTCTCTTCCATAATTATAACATGCTTTGGATGGCATCGCGCAGGTTTGGGTGATGTGTCCCTCCCTCCGCATTTGAAGCATATGATAGGTGGTCGTTCTCCTTCCTTAACAACGGGTCTTTGGTCTTTGACGTCTTTCCATCATTGTTGAATCTCCTCTTCTTGAAATGTCCATTCTTATTGTTTTGGCCATGATTACCACCAAAGTGGTTACCATTTTTGGCATGTTGATTCCTCTCGCGCTTATTGTCACCGCTCGATGATGGCTATTATCACTAGTATTATCATTTTTTTATTTGCTCTCTTTTGGTTGGGTTGACTCATTATCGCGCTCCAATAAGCGAGCCCTATTAACAAACATCTGAATACAAACACGGTTTATGAGAGATAAGATATTGGCGTATCTCGGGTTTGAACCTCTTAGAAACATTCGCGTCATTCTCTCCTCATTATCAACCAAATGGGATGAAAACCGGGACAACTCGACAAACTTGGCCCGTCTTTGCGACACGGTCATGTTGTTTTGCTCCGACTTGATGAACTCTACCTCTTTCATGTGACGAATACTTTCGGAAAGTACTTGTCGTTGAACAATTCTTGGAACTTCTCCCAAGTCATCTTCGGTCTGCGGCGAGGTTGAGTCGTTTCTGATTCCCACGATGTAAATCGCCTCTGCACGCAACATGAAGGTGGCAAAGGGAACCTTTTGCTCCTCGGAGCATCCCAAGACATCAAATATCTTGCAGATCTGCTTTATCCACGTCTCTGCCTTAAGTGGTTTGGCTCTCAAAAAAAACTCGGTGGTCCCAGTTCCTTGAAGCGCTTAGCGGTGACCCGTCGAGAGTTGCTAGTGTTTCCACTTGCATTTTTGACAGAGCCGCTCTTGCACGATGTTGCATGAATTGCATAAAGCCTCCGAACATTCCATCGTTCATCATTTGGTCGGTGTTGTTGTTTGCACGAGGATTGTCGCCTTCACGATGCACATTATCACGATTATTGATCTGTGGAGACTCAGCGGTCTCTTGTGCTCCATTGATGTTCTCAACATTCTCGGATGTCATTTTCAAATACCGCCACAAAACAAGGGTTAATTAACATATCACATATTATCCCTATATACTGGCCGACCAATTAAATACCAAATAAACTTAGGTAGGTCATACTAGCGAAGGAATTTCCGTCTCTCCCTCCTAGTTTCTTGTCTCACACATCGGCCGGGGATCATATCCCTAAGCTTTGATACCAACTGTGGACGCCCCCAAAATAGGTATACATCACCCATCTTGAGTCGCCAAATACATGGTACAAAATTCAAATACAACTTAATTATACAATCGTGTAAAATATGACAAAATATATTTGTGAGTTTTAATACAAATATTGTCATCTAGATAATATCCACACTCAATTGAGTCCTCATTACATTTATTATCATCACACTATTTAATGAATAGTGAGGACTACTAATGCTATTATCTGGACCGTCACTTCGTTCCCCGACTAGTCCCTGCTACGTTCTCATTTCTGAAGAGAACAATGAAAGTAAAAGGGTGAGCTCAACTAGCCCGAGAAGAAATATTATGACTAAGATAATACAGAATAAATTATCGTTAGCCTTCAATGATGTTAAGCGATACAATATAACAAACATCAAGTTTAAGCTGCTGTAGTGAACAAGCAATCCATTAAAAGAGTCAAGTAGAGAATAAAATCTACTATCTTTTATGATTTAAAAGGTTTTCATCACTTTTATCATTTGGGACTCGACAATAAATAATCCACATCATCCCCACTTACTACCGAGGATATTCATTAGTATCACAACCACAAATTATCCATGCACTACGGGCCGAGGATATTCGTGTATTCATTAATGGTCATGATCATGCCAACAACTCATCCATCAATGCACTATGAGCCAATGAGGACTTTTACCACATCATTTTTGTATTACATTACGGGTCATGATTATACCGAATTAAATCACGGTCATAATCATACCAAGTCCATCTATGCACTACAGCCACAGATGACTTTCAACATAATAATATAAACATGAGGATGATGACAATGATATAAGAATTCAATAAAACAAGTTCAAGAATTAATTTATCCAGGAACTAATAACGTCCAAATTGTCAACATGATACTTCTTTCAGAGAGTAAAATTCAAGAATGCTCGGAAGAATATTTCCATGAAAAGATCTTTGGATGAAGCGCAAATATCAAGGATATTCCACTAATTTCATGGAGTATATAAGTCAAAACTTTAACTTGTTGAGTATAATAAAGAATGGAATAACAAAAGAAATCACCGGGCATGCGATAAACCGCTTGCAATCGAGTTATTCCAACAGAATAATAAATAAAACGGTGTCGTAAAAGCATAAAACCGCATGGATATTCAAATAAGAATAATAAATAACGGAACCAAGTCGGTGAAATTCGCGCAAGCGGGATGTTCAACGAGAATAATAAATAACGGAACCGGTAAATGCGTAAGCGCATGAATGGGATGTTCCAATAGAATAATAAAGAATGGAATAATGAAGAATTTCACCACGTATATCAAAGAATGGAATAAGAACTTTTCATGGAACGAGTTATTTCAACATAATGATAAAAAATGGGAATAAGAAGAATTTCACCATGTATGCGATACCCAGCATAGGCGGAGTTATTCAACAAAATGATAAAGAATGGAATAACGGAAGAATTTCACCAAGTATATAGGGTGGTACCAGCGTATAGCTGAGTTATTCAACGAGAATAAAAAAAAATGGAATAATGAAGTTCTCTTCATGAATATGAAAGAAATAATACCCCTTACCTTAGAACAAATTGGATATAGGAGTAGTGAAGTAGAGAATACTTTTCTTCTTTCTCTCTATAGTTTTTTCTCTCTAGAGTTTCAAAGTGAATTCGTAAGAAATAATGAAGGAATGAGCTTCTATTTATAGGAGAATGGGTGAATAGTAACTAATTCTGAAGCGGTCGAGATTGATTTACTTTTTAAGCAGACCATTCAGATTGGTTTACTATAAAATATTCTAATAAAACAAAATCTTTTAAATAAAATATAATATATTCTATTTATAATCTAATAAAACGAATAACTTTTATAAAAGTATTACATTTTATATAAAAAAAATTCTATACAAAAATACTATCTGCATTATGCAATACTATGCATAATAAAATATAATATATTCTATTTATAGTCTAATAAAAGCGAATAACTTTATAAAAGTATTACATTTTATATATAAAAAGATTTTACTATGCAAAAAAATTTATCATAATAGAATATAATATATTTATTTATAGTCTAATAAAAGCGAATAACTTTATAAAAGTATTACATTTTTATATAAAAAGCTTTTTTTTTATTTTATTACATTAATAATACTAATAAAACAAAACTTCATCATCATTATTATAATTCACATTATTAATCGACCAGTCGTTTCGAGGGAAGAGGGGCTTTCAATAAGGATTTCTCCTATTGGCGCAATTGATTAGGTGACCAAACCTCTCCTTGGCGAGAACTTTTTAGACATCGTTAATATTGCAAATAATAATATTAATAACCCGTCGTCTCAATTATTGATTTAATAATATATAAAATATCGACAATAATTGAATCAATTAACGTGAGATACTTGCAACAATTCTTTGAAGCAATAATTGAACAAAATTGAGTGACTTCTCACGTAAGCATCAATAATCAATACTGGTGTGTACTCTTATGCAACCACGCGTATTCTGTACTTTAAAACCAAGGGTGTTTCAATAGTTAACGATAAAACTTCCGCCGTTATTTTCATAAAAATATTTTTATCATTTTTTCAAATCGAGGCAATAATTCCATTGTGGGGTCCACCAATGATTGTGTCATCGTATGAATATTCCCTGTTAAAACGAATATTCCCCGACCAATCGAATATTATATAACAACTTGCGTACTTTGAAAAATTTATAACTATTACCCACAACTATAACATTATATCAAATTCATTTCAAAAAAAATAATTTTAGAAAATTCAAAAATGATAATTATAGAAAATTCATCTTTATTCATAAAAGTTGGGGTCTTTTTGTTTTCAAACATAAAAAAATAAAAATTGTGGTAAAGTAATTTAAGTCTGTCCCAGGTAATGGGACAAGATCTATTCTCTCTCTCTCTCTATATATATATATATATATATATATATATATATATATATGGACTAACATTATATATATATATATATATGTGTGTGTGTGTGTGTGTGTATATACAGACTGTACAGACTTATTTTGTTATATGTATTCAAATCACACCCAAAACACTGTATTATGTAAAAATTCAAGTTCCATAATTTATTAATTTTTTTATTTGTTTTCAAAAATAAAAAAAATAAAAATTGTGGTCCGTAATTTAAGTCTGTCCGGGCGACCGGACAAGATCTCTCTCTCTCTCTCTCTCTCTCTCTATATATATATATATATATATATATATATATATATATATACACACACACACACACACATATATATATATATATAATGTTAGTCCATATATATATATATATATATATATATATATATATATATATATATATATATGGAGTCCTTCCATAGCAGGTTGCTATAGATGTGTATCTGTACAACACCCCTTTTTGGACCGTTGATAAACTTATTGGAAGAATTTGAGATTGAAACATAAATATACCCGGTAGTAATAACTTATACATTGGCTTTTATTTTAATATGAGGACCCCACCATAGTCAACATGTTGTCGGTTTGTTTAACTAAAAGCGAATTTTTAATATTATATATATAATATAAATGCGACATAAATTGTATAAAAAAAAAAAAAAAAAAATAGTAACAAGCTCTTACTACTTATATAAAAAAAAAAAAAAAAATCCTAAGTAGTATCAAGCTCTTACTTACGATATAAAAAAAAAAAAAAATCCTAAACAAGTAACAAGCTCTTACTATTGTAAAAAAATAAAATAAAATAAAAAATCTAAATAGTAATAAGCTCTTTACGACTTGTAAAAAAAAACAAATGTTATTATAAAATATTTTATAAAACAAATATTTTATAACAAATGTTTTTATAACAAATGTTTTTATATAAAATAATTTATAACAAATGTTTTTATAAAAAATAATTTATAACAAATGTTTTTATAACATATTTTATAACAAAAATAAAAACATTTGTTATAAAATATTTGTTTTATAAAACATTTTTTTTATTTTCTACTTATTGGAGCTTATCTTATTAATTTAATTTTTTTTTTATTTCCAGTAGAGCTGTGAAACTTATCTTTAATATTTTTTTTCTTCTTTTCTCCATTATATGTTATGACTCAGCAAATTAAAATAAAATAAAAAAAAAAAAACAACCCGGCCGGTATAGCCTGTCACGGCTGAAGAAAAAAAAATTTCGATATACCAACTAGTAGCTGCTGAACAGATTCGAACTCGCGACCTCATGCACCAATACCTCGTCATATGACCACCCGAGCACCACGGGCCTAGCTGCTAAGTTTAACCAAGGATATATCCTTATAGAAAAACTTCACCATCCCCCAAAATCTATATTCTTGCATTACTATTATATTACGATTTATTATTATTAATAAATTTATATTATTAATTGGATTTTTCTAAATAGAAATAAGTTAATATCTATATTTATTATTATCCCCTTTAATATGTTTTCTTATCTTTGTAATAATATCAATAAAAAGATTATTAATATATTAAAAATAAATATCATTCTTTAATAAAATATAAATAATGATCATTATAAATCTTGTATTATTAGTATTAATAATTTTATTATTAAGCAATGATTATTAGTAATGATTTTATATATTAAGCAATGATTTTATTATTAAGAAATGATTTTATTATTAATAAAACTAGTTCAATTAGTCTAATAAGTAATGATGATAATTTTTTAAGTCATTTAGGAAATTAATTTACTTATCGAATTTATAAAAGTAGTGAAGTATTATTATAATAATAATAATAATGTGATTATCAATATTAGAAGTACTGATTATACCAATACTAATCTTTGCATAACATTAAGAGGAATAGTACATATTACATGTTCATTTTTTAATATGTACATTAGATAACGTTGGATAAGTTCTATATTTCAGAGGCCGGGAGTAATCTTGCGGATTTCTTGTAGAGCTCCCATGCGACAGCAAATAACGAAAGATTGTGACATCTTCAAGGACCACTTCTTCGAAATATTACCATTGGCCCTAACGTAAAGCAGTCAACATACTTGCATATATAAAATGCCACATTCTAAGTGGTTGTGTTGTTTGATTCGAATATTTAAAGTCTCTGACAAGTAGGATTACCATTTGGGCCACTCACGATGTCGGATTACCATTTCGCAAACAAAATGGTATCAAATGTACTGCATGTATAAAGTAGTTGGTTAATAATTTTTTAATATTAAAGGACATTATAAAATTAAAATATTTTAAAACTAAACATACCGCAACTTGAACGAATTCTGAGTACATTTCATGTAACTTAATATACTTAGTGTCATTGTAGTGTGGGTCAATTATGGTAACCATCCAATCTTCAACTGCGAATAGGAACAAGACAAAATGGCGTTGATTGGTACTACACACCGGCATGAATATGTATTTGCATTCGTGTAAAGGTGGACCAACATCTTGGTTAACATACGGATCGCAAAAACTCCATGCAGTATTCACGTTAGTGCAGGGCACATAGCCCTGCCCAAGATGCATGAAGAATGAATTAATGAAACCAAATTGGGACCACCTTTGTATTCCCCGCGACCTGTAGTATTCCTCTCTGTCTCGTAGCAACAACATATAAGCGTCGATGACATGCTCGAATATCCAACTCCCAGGCCCTAAGGATTGCACTGCATTGTGTTCTAATTCATATAACTGGCGCGGATGTGATAAAGGATATAAATCCCCTTCTGGTGCCACCACGTTTCCAAACATATGTTTATTTACAAATGTCTCCTTCCAATCTCTAAGTCTTTTGGATAAGGACCCTTTTGGTCCATAAGAGATGTGGTCTCCCGCATCTTGTACCTGATTGAGACCCAAATGTACATTATTATTATATAGCAATAATAATTAAAACCATCACTATTAACATAACTATATATACCTTTTGTGAACTAGATCCTTGGCGCCGGAAAGTCCCATAAATGAAGAGTTGGTTGGAATGTAACACTCCTCATAGGTTTGGAAGGTTGGAATGTAACACTCCTCGTGAAGCTTGGGTGGTGGAAATGGAGCTCTCCTCGATTACTTGTGGGGTGGGGGTATGTAGCTCTCTTGTACAACATAATCGGTTTGTTTCCCAAGCCCTTCATTTGAGTTGTGTGTATTGGGGACTGTGGTCCAAAATTTGTGGGACCCCAGCCGAGGTATTTGTTTACCTCTTGCTTCGAAGTCGTATAGGGCGTATTGGAAATCCCAATTATTTTTTTGCAGAACCAACTCGGGAGGCAGCTGAGTAAGTACTGAAAATTTATCAAGTAACGACTTTGCACTCTCAACCTGTCATGTAAGATAAACATAAACAAATATTATTAACAATAAATATGAATAAATGTAATATTAAGTATTTACTCCAATACATGATTTATTAAAGAAGAATATAATTTTATACCATTTGAATAAGGTGTTGTTGGTTGTAAATGGCCCGAGGCTCATAACAACTGTCGTGGTCGCTTGCCTATCGAGGTCGGTGAATTTTTCAACGTGTAATTTTCCTATACCAGACCATGTAATCATCTATTGGGACATAATCAGAAATTTTAGTTTGTTGTCCTTCGAGATGATCCATGTATGCCTCCCACATCGAAATATATTCCCCTCTCAAGGCCATGCAATCCTCGACATCAATAAATTTAAATTTTTCTCCGCCTAAGGTCACCGTGGTTTTTGGTACATTGATGGTATGCCTTGCATGAACCCGAACTGTCTCTCATCACTGCGGTCCGGCATCTGAAATTCCACAATATCAAAGTGGATCAAGGGACCCCACCGGATCCCAACAACACGCCTTCAAAATTAAATCCATTGATATCATCATCCCACATTATGTAAAGGCGCCAAACCACATCCCACATGGACTTAATATCTAACTCCCCTCGGTAAAATGACAAATGGTGATGGGGATTCTCACGTCTACTGTGGTAACTGTGGGCTCCAAACTAGGACCATGCTAAAGCCCTAGGTAACCATAAGGATGATTGTGGCCAAGGGTTTGGCTTTCCAATACTTACACGCTCATAAGCCCAAATTTGTAACAATGTAACACAACCATTAATGTATTTAACTCCTTTCCTAGTAGCAGTATATAAAGATCTGTACAAATATGCTAACACTACAATACGCCCCAAGAGTAAGTTACACAATCTTGGCCGTTAGCAATAAAAGACAAATATCGTGGGTGCACATTATTTCTATTCCTATTAGGAATAATATTGCCCCACACAACCACAACATGTATGCCTTTGTGTGTAAGCCCTACAACATCTTTACTTGCATTCTCGGGACATTTATTAAAATGTTCGATGCAACCACACTAATGAAATTACCTTTGCGTTTTTTGAACTAAAATATTCACCGACTAATTGATCTCCAAAACAATCCCTAAAATAATTCAAATTGGTGATAAGAGGGACAATTAGGGCTTTCCTACCACCCAGAACCCAAAAATAAAGTGAACATCCTCTAACGTGATTGTTATTTCTCCACGGTTTAAATGAAAAGTATTAGTCTCCTAGCGCCATCTCTCGACTAAAGGCGGATATCGGACCAAGATCGGGTTTGGTGTACAACACCTTGATAACTAAATACTCCAAATCCACATTTATTTAAAAGGATTTTTGTTCTTTTGTCAAAGCCCACCGATTATATTTACGATCGATTATATTGATTTGGAGCTTAGTTTTCCTATCTCTCCCATGATATATGTCATCGATACATGATCTTGTTGATCATGCGCAGAACACTGGATCAATTGGCCCATATTCCAACTATCCATCTTTTACCTAAAAAATACATCAATTCCATATTAGTATTAAGATGCATGAAAAAATGAAGTTGAAAGTAACATGTTGCAAAATGAGTACACTGGCTTAGCTTTCTTTTTTTTTTTTATCTTCTTTTCTCCATTGTATAATGATGACTCAGCAAATTAAAATAAAAAAACAAATAAAAAAGCATCCAGTAAGATACATGCATGCATAATATGCAGTGATAACATGCATTAATGACAACAAAAACAAATACATGCATGGTATTATATCCCCTTTAATTCAGTAATAACATGAAGTGATAAAACTATTATCTTACATCTTTGCAAATAATAATATGAAATGGAGTACCAATAACAATATATCTTACAAAAAATTGATTGTCTTGAATATAATAAATGGATTCGGTAAGCTTCAATTTGTTGAAGTTTTTTTTGCTCCTCTCTTAGAAATACTCCTCTCTACTCTCTGTTATTTTTATTTTATCTAGCTTGGCAAGTGAACTTTAGTTTGAACAACATGTGTTACGAATAGGCGTTTAAATAAGCTCTCATTCAAATGTAAAATTACATGAATTAATTTAGGACCAAATTCAAACAAATGTCTCGACTTTTTAGTTTACCAGAGCTTGCGGGTGTTCTTTCCGAGGCAATGTTGCGAAAAAGTGGTCAAAATTGCATTTTAGAGGAGAGCGGTGACGGAAGCTCTTCTTGGTTTTTTTTTTTTTTTTTTTTTTTTTTATACAAGTTAGGTAGAGGCTATAACTATGAGGAAAAAAAAGTACATTAATAAATGAACGACAAGCTCTTACTACTTGGAATTTTTATTTATTTTTATTTTATTTATTTTTTTATCTCAAAGCCGATAGAGAGGCTATAACTAAAAAAAAAAAGTAAATTAATAAATGACAAGGACAAGCTCTTACTGACTTGGAATTTTATTATTTTTTTTTTTTTTTTTTATACTGTTAGGTAGAGGCTATAATTTGAAAAAAAAAGAGTAAATTAATAGGCGACCGGGACAAGCTCTTACGGCTTGGAATAAATCAATTTTTCGCTGCTAGCTAGATTCGAACTCGCGACCTCATGCACCAATACCTCGTCATATGACCACCCGAGCACCACGGGCCTAGCTGCCATATCTTACCTTGGATTTGAATATATCTTAAAACATTCCATCTCCCCCCAAATTAAATTTCTCATTATTTTATTATAATTATTCGATTATTATTATTATTCTATTATAATTACGAATTGAGTATAAAGCCGTTCCATATTCTAGCGGCTTATGTACTTTTTATTATTTTATTATCATTATCATTATTATTATTATTATTATTATTATTATTATAAACAATGTCTGGTGAATAAGTAGTCAAACATAATAATACAACACTATGGGAATAGAACAAAGCTGACATTGATTATATGGGAAAAGTACATTAGTTTGACTTCTTGAGCATTAACCGCTACTAGCTGTACCGGCTGATCTTTTTACCTTTAAATATTGTCTAGGAAGCTGCTATTTTCTCAAGTTATCTTCTTATCCTTCCATAGAATTTGTTCTCTGATATTATTTTCTCTTTTCTCCTCTACTCATAATTTGTTTCATCGGTTGCCCACTTTCACTTCGAGAAAATCAAGTTGAAGTTACGATCGAGCAAAATTCATCACCGTTATTCACAAGTAAGTTTTTCAAAATGTCATATAATACATACGAATTTGTTAGTGAAGTTGGCGATAATAATCTCGATATTGTTAAAACGTTGGTCAATTATTTTGTACGTTGGAAGAGGTTGAATATTTTATAGATCATATGCTTTCATAAAAATGGATTTGAGATTAGAATTGGAACTAGTCATAAACATGCTAATACGAATGATATCAGATCTAGGCAGTATGTATGTAAGAAAGCCGGTACACCAATTGTTGGCAAGAGTTTACTTGATGATGAAGATAGTAGTAATAAAATTACTAGACAGAGAGACTCTATAGGACGAACAATGTGCAAAGCTAGAATATATGTTGTCCACAATAAGAAAGAGGACAATTGGCATATATCTACTGTTGAATTAGAGCACAATCATCACTTAGTGACCCCCACCAAAGTAGATTTGATCGAGACTCACAGAAATATTACTCCTGTTGCAAGAACTTTAATTGACACTTTAAATAAGTCCGGTATTGGTCCTAGTAAGATGAGGAATGTTTTGAACACAATGGGAGGTGGGTTGCAAAATATTCCTTTCTCTACTGCTAATGTTGAGAATGTGGTGCGAGATTTAAGGCGTGATTCTGCAGATGAAAATGATGCACAAGTCATTGTCAATCATTTGAACAAACTTGCATCCGGAAGTGCCGCCGCCAAATTTTTTTACGAGTGAAACCCGGTGAAAACAACCGCATAGCTTGTATTCTATGGGTTGGCCTTTGATCAAGGTTTATATATCAACGGTTCGGAGCGTTGTGACATTTGATAGTACATCTGGGACAAATAAGTATGGCATGCCGTTTGTTCCATTTTGGGGTCAACCACCATTATCGATCTATATTGTTTGGATTTGCCTTTATTACGAGATGAGACAGAGGACACTTTCGTTTGGGTATTCTGAGACATGGCTTGAAGCCATGGACTACAAGGCACCTACAACCATCATCACTTGATCAAGATAGAGCCATGAGTAATGCTATTGCTACGGTACTTCCAACTAGTTATCATTTATTGTGTTCTTGGCATATTAGCAATAAATTTCTAAAAAAATTGCATCATGTTTATTATGAGCACCCATCGTTCAAAAATGATTTTAACAACCGTGTGTATAACTCATTGTCCATCGAGGAATTTGAAGAAGCGTTGGCATATTACGATAAGTTCCTATGAATTGTATACTAATGAATGGCTTGGAATTTTGTATGATGTACGACAAAAATGGATTCCAAAGATATACAAAAAGAGATATTTTTGTCAGGAATGACTACGGCTGGAAGAAGCGAGAGCATGAATGCCTTTTTGATGAGTATATTAATGCATCAATGGTATGCTATGTTTTATCTACCGCAGAGTCAAAAAAAGGTGTAGAAAGAGCGGTTTATCGAGGAGAGGAAGGCCGACTACGTAACAAAACATCGTAAAAGGATTATGGTACTCGGTTCATCTTTAGAAGTTCATCTTTGCAAAAGTGTACACAAAAGAGATGTTTAGGCGTTTCCAACGTCAATTAAATCGATTCCATGAAATACAATGTTCGTAAACTTAGTGAGTTGTGTGTCAACGATACTAAGGTTTATCACGATGTATAATGCGAATCAAATTGAAAGTGGTGGAAGATATAAAGAAGTTGTCAACAATCGACAATGGGATCGGATTATATGTAAGCGCCAAATGTTTTCTCACTACGGTGAATTATGCAGCACATCTTGAGATATTTCATAGCAAAGAGTATTTCACAAAATACCAACCGGCATGATCCTTCATCGGTGGACAAGAGACGCGAACAAAAGCAATGGTGAAGACTTACTCTTTAACTCCACATCTGCCGACTTGAACAAAATCAAGCAATGCTTTATAATCATTTGATGAGTGATTACCAGGAGTTAGCGAGCAAAAGCGGCTTGCTCGATCAGAGGTTACAAAAGCGTTTTAAACCGAATGCACTAGGAAAAGAGTTGGTTGATTAAAGTATGATCCAGATGAGAATATTATTGAAGCTGGCAGATGGCGACATTGATTGCACGATTGAGATCCAAATCATGATATGGGATACGATAATGACGATGAAGATGATGAGAGGTGGAAGAAGAAGAAGAGTTTTTGCCACCTAATATTTCTCAAACAAAGGGCCGCAAAAAATAATCTAGATTCAAGAGTGCACTCGAGAAAATCATTCCTTCTAAGACTCATCGAAAATATGCAATTTTTGTCTTTGAAACCGACCACGATAAGCGAAATCACTATCGAGTGCTAGGGCTTCCTGAGCCAAAAAAATAGGCGTCGGTTGTATTAATCATTCTATGTTTTTTTTTATGAAAATGAACATGTAATATGTATTTATTCCTCTTAATGTTATCGCAAAGACTAGTATTGGTATAATCTGTACTTCTAATATTGATAATCACATTATTATTATTATTATAATAATAATACTTCACTACTTTTATAAATTCGATAAGTAAATTAATTTCTGAAATGACTTGAAAAATTATCATCATTACTTATTAGACTAATTGAACTAGTTTTATTAATAATAAAATCATTTCTTAATAATAAAATCATTGCTTAATATATAAAATCATTACTAATAATCATTACTTAATAATAAAATTATTAATACTAATAATACAAGATTTATAATGATCATTATTTATATTTTATTAAAGAATGATATTTATTTTTAATATATTAATAATCTTTTTATTGATATTATTACAAAGATAAGAAAACATATTAAAGGGATAATAATAAATATAGATATTAACTTATTTCTATTTAGAAAAATCCAATTTATAATATAAATTTATTAATAATAATAAATCGTAATATAATAGTAATGCAAGAATATAGATTTTTGGGGATGGTGAAGTTTTTCTATAAGGATATATCCTTGGTTAAACTTAGCAGACTAGGGCCCGTGGTGCTCGGGTGGTCATACGATGAGGTATTGGTGCATGAGAATTCGAGAGTTCGAAATCATTCAATGACTACTAGTTGGTATATCGAAAATTTTTTTTTCTTGGTAGTGAAAGTTATATCTAAGTAGAGGTTGTTTTTTTTTTATTTTTATTTTAATTTCTTTGAGTCATAACATATAATGGAGAAAAGAAGAAAAAATAAAATAAAAATATTAAGTTTAAGATAAGCTCTCTACCGTGGGAAAAAAAAAGTAAAGTAAAAGACAAGCTCCAATAGAAAATAAAAAAAAAAAAATGTTTTATAAAACAAATATTTTATAACAAATGTTTTTATTTTTGTTATAAAATATGTTATAAAAACATTTGTTATAAAAACATTTGTTATAAAATATTTGTTTTTATAAAATATTTTATAATAACATTTGTTTTTTTTTACAAGCCGTAAGAGCTTATTACGGTTTAGATTTATTTTTTTTTTTTTTACAAGCCGTAAGAGCTTGTTACGGTTTAGGATATTTTTTTTTTTATATGTTTAACATGCTCGTATTCTGGTCGTATTATTTAATATTAAAAATTCGTTTTAGTTAAACAAACTGACAACATGTTGACTATGGTGGGGTCCTCATATTAAAATAAAAGTTGGTACAAGTTATTACATTTTGGGTATATTTATGTTTCAATCTCAAACCTTCCAATAAGTTTATCAACGGTCCAAAAGGGGGTTGTTGACACAAGTACCCATAATAGGATTTGCTATGGAAGGGCTCCCTATATATATATATATATATATATATATATATATATATATATATATATATATAAAAGAAATAAAAAGCCAGCCACTGATAGAATTTGAGCATACACACACATAACACGACTCTCAATGTGAGGAACAATGTGTGCAAAATGTGGAGAAAAGGCTTTGAAGGTGTAAGAAGGCTTATAGTGGACTGCCAAAGAAAACTTTTATAGCTTTAAATGGATGAACACTCGGTTCCCACCAGTAAAAATATAGAAATATATGAGCCCACAAGTGTCTAAAATGAGAAAGCACTCAATTTATAGTGTGTAAAGAGCAAATTGAACAAGGCTTCCTCGTCGCTTTCTCTTATAAAATGGCCACCCTAAGCCCTCTATTTATAGAAGGGGGAGCCGCAGATGTACCTGCGGCATTCGTAGGTGCACTTACGGCTGCCCGGGGTGCCCCGGGCTCCGCGGGTCTCGTCATCTCAAAGTACGTGCACGCATACAATGTGATGTTCGCTCAAACTTTCAGAACTTCAATCCGGGCATCAGATCGAGGTGTATAAGACCTTTTTCGGAGTGTTGTTGTCAAGAGTTACACAAATAACACGGGATTAGAGGTTGTAAGAAGTAAGGAAATGGGACCATGCCCTTGGTCTTCAAGCTTCAAATTCCATCCTGTGTGCTATCCTGTGTAGTAGTCACTTGGGATTGCAACTATTTGGTTCTTGTGGGACATTGCTGTGAGGAATGTATGTTAAAATGTGTTGAGACGGCGCACATGTGGGATCGAGGTGGAAAAATGATAATTTTGCCCCTTACCGGGGTTATCTCTGGTTTGGGCTAATAAAGAAGTCATTGCTCATGGTTATCTCTAAGATTGAGCTGCTGCAAGGGATGTCCTCAGGGTTGTCTTTGAGGTGTGCCTAACCTCCTAGGGTTATCTCCGGGTTTGGACTGAGTGCCTCGGGGTTATCTCTGAGGTTGAAGCTGATTGCTGGGGTTGCGATAAGCATCTTGTTAGAGTTTATGCCCTAGAGGCCAATTATTTGATATAATTGCTTAACATTTTGATATTATATTTGATTGAATAAATGAATAATTTTATTGTGGTTTTATTTACTGCGTTATATAAATGTTAACATAATAAAAATCCTTAGAATAGTGATACAAATTATATAGTTTCAAGTATGTGACTTGAACATGAGATTATATAATTACAATTAGTCTCATTGTTCTTAAATGTCCCTAGTTGAGTATCATTGTTGATGGGATAACAATGATGCATTAAGACTAGTATGTGGATTGACTGATGACCAAATCTCATTGGTCATAAATATATGAGATATTAAGTCAATGCATAAGTATATGTTAGAAAACGATGTACTGGACAGACCCACCATGAGAATTCTATGTGGAGCATTATGCGAAGTGTCATTAGCAATTCTTATAGTGACAATGATGTAATGGTCCTCCGACCTGAAATCACTATATTACTACACGGGAATTTATGTACTTTGATATCATCAAATGTCGCCTTTAATAGGGTGGACTATAAAGGTGATTATTGGGTACATCATGAATCGTGTGAGGAATATGAGTGATCTAGATGGAATTTAACCATCCTATAAATTAGGGATGATATCCACATGCCTCTTGATTGAGTAGGACTATGAAATGCATGGCCATGCTCAAATAGTGATTTGTTTCATATAGTCTACTCATTGATCAAGGAAACTCAAATTAAATTATGAAGAGTATGACATATTCCATGACTCGAGTTTAATCTAGGATATTAAGGTTAAAAGGATTAAATTACATTGAAACATTGGTCACGGAAAAGGTTGCATCGAATCATCGATCTTATTATTACTTGGGTAGCAGTGATGCATTACTAGATGTCGCTTTCTTCGCTTATAATTTTATAATATAATTTTAAAATTATTGCCAACGTAATAATAACCTATAAGGTCACACACATGAAACGTAATTAAAAGGGAATTAATTTAAATTTTAAAGATTTAAATATATCAATATGATTGATAGTATTTAAATTACTTAATTTAAATTAATAGGATAATTTATATATAGGTATATTAATTAAGTAAGACTTAATTAAGATATATATATATATATATATATATAAATTTGGATTTTATTAAATTAGGTTTTGAATAATTCCTTTTAATCGCTATATATATGATATGTAGCAGCCATTTTAGGTATCATTCACAAACCAAAACCCTAGCCTCTCTTAGAGAGAGACTAGAGAGAAATAGTTCTGAAATCCTCATCCTTGGTGGCTAGTACTGCAATTCCTTCTTCTACAGATCGTAGGATGATTTGCGGAGCATTCATGTGGATATCGTAGAGACGCAGTTCATTTGAATTGCATTGGAGATTCGACCGCATCGATTCTAGCTTTAATAATCGGTATAATTCTAACCTCTGAATTAATTGATTTTTCGCATGGATCCTGTTTAGGGTTTCGAAATTACTTTTAAATTTTATTTTTCCGCTGTGCATTTTTGAGTCGAAATCCTTCACATCTCCAGGGTTATCTCTGGAACTGCAACTGCACTCCTCGGGGTTATCTCCAAGGTTGAGACTGAAATTCCCAGTGTTATTTTCGGGATTGAATATCTCGGGGTTATCTCCGATATTAAAAAAGCTTCCCCGGTGGGATTTTCGGAACTACAACTGCTTTGTCCTCCAGGGTTATCTCTGAAAGACGATTCTGCCCTCCTGCAATGTTAGTAACAGGAATGTAAAATTTTGAGTGTCTACAGATGCCCCTCTTTATCATATTCATGCAATGCAATGGCATGTATAGGATAAAGAATACTAGACACTTGAAATGTGACAAGATAATCATGATGCAATGTACAACAACATGATGCAAATGTATGATGCATGTGGTTTGTTGGACTATTCTCCAACGGAATGTGATGACTGTTTGCTTCCACTCTTTTTGATGGGGACTGAAGTTATCACCGACCACCCTGATGAACTACTTGGACGTGTGATCCAAAGCTATCAAGAACTTCCATGATGTTGACGTTGGGGTTATCACCAAAGTCCTTAATCCTTGGTATAAACTTTACACTGAGGATGTATCTCTCATGTACAAGAGACTTTGTGGGGATGCATTTTGTCTGATGAAGTTATGTATAATAGATTCCATCATTGGTCCTCCCTGATGAGGATGGTCTTTCCTGGTTTGTATCGCCAAGTCTTTCTGCTGCTCTGTTGGAGTTACTACCAATAGTCTGTGTTGTCAGGGTTGCCTGACCCTCGCTGAAATATACATCAACGGATTAGCTCCCTGCTGGGCAAAGCGTTAAGGATGCTTGACCTTCGTTGACATGTGCATCAACGAATGAGGTCCCTACTGGGAAATAATGTTAAGGCTACTTGACCATCGTTGACATGTACATCAACGGATGATATCCCTGCTGGGAAATACGTCAAGGCTGCTTGACCGTCATTGACATGTACATCAATGGATGAAATCTCCGCTAAGGAGAAGTATTTTGGAGTTACGACCCCGAACTGATGGCATCGGACCTTCGTGAGGCATTACCGAGTGTAATTTACAACTGTTGTGATCATTGGTATAGTAAACCCTGGGTTTGGGCGAATACCAATGAGTAACAGGTAGACCTGCAGTTTGGTCTCTGAAAACCAGGATTTCAGGCTATTCCGCTCAATCGTATAGCATTTCTATTCCTGATTTGGCCTTTTTAGCTTGCAAGATCTCCTTTGCAACTCGAAATGGACCGAGCCAGAGGGGTAAACCCCACCCAGGGGAGCTGCAAGTACACCTGCGGCCAACCGTGGGTGGTTTTAAGCTGCAGGTTGCTTTCATAAGTCATTTTCATATTGCGCCACATAGGAAATCCGAGAGCTCTTCTTCAGATCTGCTAAGTTCGGGCATCTTTCTGCAAATTTTGTCACCATACAAGTGTTCTACACTGCCCTGGTAACGTATGCATGTCTTCTTTTACAGTTTTTATCCGTTGGAAAATGAATTATCACGTGAAATGCTTCTAAACACATAGTAGTGAATATGTATGCTCATATGACATGATAAAAAATATTCAACATAGTAAATGTTAGTATTTAACCATGCTGAACATAATGATGTGAAAAAATTTGACTTTTAAAACAGTTAAATTGACACCTTTTCCTGTTATTTCTTATCTTATTTGAGGACAAATGAGCAAAGATGATAAAGCAAAGTAATCATGGTAATTAGGCTACCCTTACGGATTATGTCTTTGATAGTGTAATGCATATAGGATGTTTATAATTGTGGGTAGATGTGCTACTGAATGGCCACCTAGTCATGCCTATGTGCATGTGGATAGTCCTGTCTATAAAGGAGACTATGGCAAAAATTTTCCAAAATGTAGGCATTGGGTAGTCATGCATTTTTAACTCTACTGTAGGCGTATATTAAAGTAATGCATGTATGCATGTAGTCATGTAATACATTTGAAAAAGCTCAAGGTTAGAGTTTACCACACCCTTTCTGAGGTGATTTGGAGACTTGTGTCGGATATATGGATCCGGATCGGTAGAGTAGTTCCCATGAGGACCACTTGGTGTGCGGAGGAGGGCTTTTGATGTGCCTCGACCCATTCGGTTAAGACTGACCTCATCAAATGGCAGGAGGTGGTGATCGTTTATCCGGGTTGAGGTGCGGATGTTGAGGATGAGGAGGAGGATGTACCGATTGCGGATCCCGCTCCTGCTGCTTATGTTTCCCGTAGGGATATTCCGAGCATTGGTGTGATGATTCAGAGCTTACGGGTGATTTGAGTCGACACCCCTCGGTTTACTTGCATGCATGCAAATGAGGTGTAAATTTGGATTTTGATCTTCCTTTTTTCCTATTGATGAGGAGTAAAGGTTACGATGTTGATTTGCTTTGTAATGTAGGTTCGGCTTTCACTGACCTAGAGGGGCCGGTTCAACATTCACTCTATATATATCGGCTCTGCATCATTGATATCAAGCGATTGATTGCGTGGTTGGGGCTTTGAGGCGTTCTTTTCCATCCTCCCCCCGTCGTTGTCCACAGGGGTTACCTCGGGGCGTTGTCGAAAGCTTTGGTTTTACCAGACTCAGTCTCTCTATTTATTAGATTGTGAGGCGATGATGACGCCGATGGATTGGCGATTTATCACCGGTATGGAGTTTGGAGGTGTGCCAGTGCTATGTACGGTGAATATTACCCTAAATACTGTTAGATCCTTGCTAGGAGTCCCGACTGAGGCGCTCAATGGCAGGACAGTCTGTACAGGTCCTTTAAGCATAAATGCTATGAGCGGGCTATTGAGTGAGCCCATACCCGATGATGTGAGTGTCAGGGATCACATTCTTCGGCGATTGTTCCTGATAATCATTAGGGGATGCTTTATAGCTGATAACTCTTCCACGGTATCATTCGCTTTGGTGAGCGCCACACGAGATGTGGACCATATTAGAGAGTATGATTGGGGCTCCTACACCTTCGCCTATTTCCTCAGGGCGAAGGTGGACCATGCGTATGCATTCACAGGGCTTGACGGAGGCTTGGCTAGGATTTTACCCATTTCTGCTGGTGAGTATTTCTCTTGTGATTTCCCATGTATAGGTTAAGAGTGTTGACTGACAGCAGATGTTTGCCTTTGTGTTGGCAGTTCTGGGCCTATGAGAGACTCCCATGTTTACGTCCTGTGAGTGTGCTAGGTTTGGAGACCTATCCACGAGGACGGCGATGTCATCACTCCATATTAACGGAGGTTCCTGTAGCTGAGGGTTTCACATATTGTCATCTACAATTGGAGTTATTGACAGCTGATGCTATCACATGGATTCCTTATTCTAGGGAACACTTACCCATTGGGTTTGAGGATGGGTACCCGACTGGTGTCGAGTACGTGATTTCCACCCGTAAGATTCTTCTCTTCACAGATGGAGGATGGGAGCTCTATTTAGGAGAGCGTGCTATTAGGAGCACCACAGGGGAGATCCGTGTACCGATCTTGCCTCCTGTCAGGAGTTATTGGCCTATTTCACAGTCGCCCGTCATTGATATCCCATTAATGGGTGTTGACGACTTTAAACTGTCAGAGGGTCCTTATATTTTGGAGATGTTCCAGTATTGGTGGTCCCCTCGTACCATCGGAGCGCAGACCCACGCCACTCAGTTTATGGGGGATATGGTTCCTGGATCCATGATGATGATGATGATTGGATGGCACTGTGTTAGAGATCGACTCATTTGACACTGATTGATAGTTTGATATGGCGGTTGGATAAGGCACATTTCTTTATCCGGCATTTGGGCGAGAGATCCTTCATAGGTAGATACTTTTGATCCTTCGGCTCACGGGTGGCCCTTGAAGTGACCCATATGGTTTTGCCGTGTAGATCCTCCATTATATAGGCTGACATCCCCCGTTGATGGAGATCTAGTGACTCGGGGAGGAGTTACATCGGTGGACATGATTGATGATGTGACATTGACACCATTTTCTTCTTCGATGTGTATTCTCATTATATCTTTTGATAGGCCTCTGTTAGATCTTGGGTGGTTGTGCCCCATTCTCGTTATATCTTTTGATAGGCCTACATTAGTTGTTGGGCGGTGTGCCCCATTTCCCTATATTTTTATTTGTCTAGAGATGATGTATTAGATGATGATGTACTTAGGAATGTATATACTATTTTATTCTTTACATCATATTGCCATCTATTATTTATCATGCATGTATTATATTATGTTATATATATGTATGTCGAGATATTTGACATTGACCTGGATGGTCTTGTGATCGACCTACACATGATCTTCTCGACAGTTAGCCGCATTGATCACACCCACCGGTGTTGGTAGCCTCCGTCGAGGTCGTGGTATGATAGTTTGTCACCTCGAGACGGGGTGACCGTAGATAAGTTATTACAACATTACATGACTCTCACGATGTTTCGAGGTTCTGTGAGCTTTGTAGAGGTATCTTTGGAGCATTGGATACCGGAGAGAGGTAGGTTTTCGATTTGGTATCCGTGAGTTGACTCCACCTTAGAAGTATATGCATGGTTGATGGCTTTGCCATTGGAGGCGAGACCTTGCGTGTGGATGGCTATCGGCGATATGGCCGGCATTTATGACCCTCAAATTTGAGGCGTAGAGTAGTCTGAGGATGAGATTACATCGGCCATGTGATATCGGCATTTTTTGATAGGCAGATTTGGCTTAGTGGGCGATTATGTACAACACTGGGGATTTCACCATACCGGAGGATCGGTGGCGTGTTGGCGGAGTAGAGATGTACTCATTGATGTGTGTAGTGGCTTATGTGTACATACCACGGTATATGGATGAGTTGGACATTGGTGTTATCATGGCGTTAGAGCTCTCGGGGAGGTTATACCATTGTCTTGCGATGATTGTGGCGAGAGACATTGAGATCGCCACGTATTATCATTACCTATCCTACTGGGGGTATTCATAAGTGACTTCGATCGTATTGTATGTGTGGTTAATGTCACTTTTTGAGATCGATTAGCACCTTTTGGATGGCATGGATATTATTTTACCCATGAGATAGCCATGTCTTACTCCTTTTAGCGAATGATGAGTGTATAGGCGCTATATCTTGGTGGTGTTTTTGGCGAGGATCGGAGATCCATTTGACATTTTTCCATATATCTGAGGCTTAGTTCACCCCTATGACTTCATTACTCATGCACACTGGCATGGATTATCTCCCTACAGCTGGTTTGAGGGGCATGATGACTTACCACCCTTTGGTTGTGATGTCGCAGTTTGACCGGTTTAGGACTTCCATCCTTTTGAGGGGCATTGAGTCGGCGTTTGGCTTTCCGCCACTTGTCGTGAGAGGATAGATCCGGGTTGTATACTGTTGGGATCGGCATGAGCTAAATTTTGAGTTTTTTACATTAGCCATCAATTTACATTCGACAAAGTATTCTGCATGGATGGAGATAAAGACAACATTAGCTGCGGTAGTATCCATATTGCCGGGGATCGATTCTGATGATGGGGAGCCCATAGAGGACATTGACCTTCCCATCGAGGAGGAGCTATTCACTGGGTTGCCAGCAACTTTTGTAGATTCTCCCAGTATGAGTGCTACTATGATCTAGTATTCAGCACAGTATTTAGAGCAAAGTCTTCATCTGATGACCTTTGGAGAGATCAGGCTAGGGCCTTGATGTTGATAACTCTTGATGGGAGAGATGTCGCTTTATTGGAGAGAGAGAGGATGCTTTAGCTCATAGAGACACCGCTATTGTTGAGCGGGATGAGGCTAGATCATCCAGAGATACATTAATTGCTGAGCGGGATCTTTGCTAACATATCTGCCCGGGATATAGCCGTTACAGATAGTACTACAATGAGATCCCTTACTACTGGCATAATTGCCGAGATAAGTGCATATATTGATGAGCATCATGTCACCATGCACTTGGCTGTGGATCTGTTAGTACGTGTAGATACCCTTGGGCAGGAGCTCATAGCGTTGCCTCCTTCTTCGGAGAGAGATGCTATGTTGGACTTGATAGCTCTTATATCCACGGGGTTGTATATAGGCTTGTATTTTCCTACACAGACTAGCTTAGCCATTTTTTCATGTACATCACATATTATATATCAAACAACATTATATATGGCAGGGAAATATATTTTGATTCACTTCCCTTTTAGTTGTGCCTTTCTACTTGCTTGATATTTACCTGTTTCTTCAGGGCTTGTGATCTGGATGTATTCTGAACTCCTCCTTGACGGATGGATATTAAGATGTCTCAAGATTTTCAGAATGGATCGTTGATCTGTGCGTATCCCTACCCTCTTTGGTGTCTTGGGACTGGTTTCTGTATGTAGATGTGGAGAGGAGTGTGACTTTTCCTCTCTGAGGTTGACCGCACCATAGATGGTCCCCAATACTCCTTTGTATGGGGGAGCCAAGTTAGTTCCATCTCTTATGGATTGGTGTTTCTCTTTGAGGAATCAACCATAGCTTAGATGGTTACCAACTCTCCCATTTATGGGGAGATCAGGTAGTTCCATCCCTTTGGTCTGAAGCCGATGAAAAGTGATGGATTGAAGTTTGATCTTAGTACCGTGTGACAAGTCTTTTTATTTTGGTAGGGGGTAAGACCGAACCATAAATGGTTGCCTACGTACTCCTACTGAAGAGGAGATTAGGTCTGCGTAGTTCGAACCTGGTGTAAGAGGTTCAACGCTGTATGTGAAGGGGTAGAAAGGTGTAGAAATGTTTTTGTTGTTTTTGTTATTTTTTTTATTGCGATCGGGCCTTATAAAATGATTGCCTACGTACTCCCAGGTATCGGGAAGATTAGGTCGATGTAGTTCGCCCCATGTTTAGGACGATTTATAGCCGAAAAAGTTTGATCCCATGTTTAGGACAAACTGCGGGGGAAAAGTTTGATCCCATGTTTTGGACAAACTACATCTGTGAAAAGTCTTATTCGTAGTGGGACAAAACTGTAGGTGTGAAAGGTTCAATCCCTGGTGGGATAACCTGAAAGGTTTGAAATGAAGTGGAGTGAAAGATCTAATGATCTAAAAACCAGGCTGCTGGTTTGAAGAGGGTGTTTCCCGATGGGGCAAATGGGTATGAAGAAAGGTTGTATGTAGTAAGGGTTAGAAAACCTGAAACGACTGCCGATCTGGTGATCCAAAACTAGGATGTTTGCTTGATGGTAACTTTAGACATAGTACCATTTTACGGTGTCTGAGTTGATGAGTTGTGGAAATTTGTTGCCATCCATTTCCTGTAATCTGAGAGCACCTCCTGTCAATACCTCCTTGACAATAAACGGGCCTTCCCAGTTTGGAGCAAATTTTCCCTTAGACTGATCTTGGTTGTCAATGATCTTCTTCAAAACCAAGTCATGTTGTTTAAACTGCCGTAGCCGGACTTTTTTGTTGTAGGATCTGGCGATCCTTTGTTGGTATAATTGACCATGGAAGATAGCATCACTTCGCCTTTCTTCTATTAGAGACAATTGGTGATACCTATCTTGTAACCATTGGTCTTCATCCAGCTGAGCGTCTATCAACACTCTGAGGGATTCCATTTCCACCTCTATGGGAAGAACTTGCTTCCATCCCATAGGTTAATGAGAGAGGGGTTTGCCCGAGTGGAAATGCGCATTGAAGTTCTGTAGGCTAATAGAAATTCGGAGGCGAGAGGTCAGGACATCCTTTGTGATTGGCGGACATCTTTTGCATGATCTTCATGATGTTCTTATTAGTCGCTTCAATAGCACCATTCATCTTTGGACGGTAGATGACGGAGTTAAGGTGTTTGATGTGGAATTTACTGCACAACTCCTCCATCATTTTGTTGTTGAGGTTCTTAGCATTGTCTAACACAATCACCTCTGGTTGTCTATATCGACAAATGACATTTTTTCTGATGAAAGCAATGATGACTTCTTTGGTAACCCTGGGGAAGGAGGTTGCTTATACCCACTTGGTGAAGTAGTCAATCATGTGGAAGATAAACTGATGCCCATTCTTGGCTTTGGGCTCGATGGGCCGATCCGTCCATTCCCCACATTGAGAGAAGGGCAAGGTGAACTCATATTGTGGAGCTCCCTTGGAGGCGTGGATAGCATTCCATGAATTTGGCATTGATAACATCTCTTGATGTGATCATCACGATCGACCTTTAGAGAGAGAGCCGATAATGCCTGTTACGAGGATCTTTTTAACAAGTAGTAGAGGGGCGCTTCATGTGTGGGCCACATACTCCACCATGGATTTCATCCATGAGCCTCTGAGCTTGGTCCTTGTCCGGACATCGAGGAGACCTAGTCCTGCATCTCTTTTGTAGAGTGCATCTCTCGCTCGGTAGAATTTCATAGCCGATCGATGGATCCGCCTCTTTTCGGTCGGGCTCGCCTCTCGGTGGTGTAGATCCATCTCATAAGTATACTCCTTGATGTGTTGATACCAAGGGTGTTGGATGGGAGGTAGCTCATCGATACTTCTCAATGTAATTCCCATAATTTGGAGCCTTTTGTAGGGCAAATGTGATGCTTGGCATGTTTTCCTTGTCGGTGTATGTTGATCGAGGAGGCCAAAGTTGCTAGCGCATCCATAAAATCATTCTATTCGAGGAATGTGGAGGAAGGTTATTTCTTCAAACTCAAGCCATCTGTAAAACTTTTCGATGGTAAGGCGTGACAAATGTAGTTCTTTGGTGTGATAGATTCTGTGGTTTGTCGATTACCAATTTGGAATCTCCAAAGGCAGTTTAACCGCACGATACCCATTGATTGGGCAAGTTTGAGTCCCATGATATGACCTTCATACTCAATTTGTGTTGTTGGTCTTTGAAAAAGCTATAATTTGATGGCTGACGGGATCTGCTCCCCGTATGGGATACTAGAACTGCTCGGCTCAGAACCTTCCATATTAATAGCTCCATCAAAATACATTTTCCATGATTGGTGTGTATCATCTTGATGGTGTTGTTTGCTATGTCATTACCCCTTCATCGGGAAGTATGTTTCAAGGGTTTGAAATCCCCACGAAAGTGCGGTGGCAGTTGATCCGCAATTCCTTGACCTTTGATAGACTTTTGTGTCACGTGAAGCGATGTTAAATTGTTGTAGGATCAACTACCATCTGGATACCGATAATTTAACATGGGTTTCTTGAACACGTGCTTGAGAGGATCCCGCGGGATATGAGATGGGTTGTGTGACCATGGAGGTAATGTTGTAACCTCATGGAAGCCCATGCTAAAAGCACAACAAGTCTTCTCAATCAGAGTGTACTTGTGTTCACTACTCTTTGAATCTTTTTTCTTTGAGGTAGTAGATAGCTTCGCTCTTGGCCTCTATCGTCTTTTTGTCCCGACATGCGACCCATATGGCATTGTCATTAATGGACAGGTACATGAGCAGGGGAACATCATCCACAGGTGGTACCAAAATAGGAGCTTTGACCCATTTGCTCTTTGATTGTAAGGAAGGCTTTTTGACACTCATCGTTCCATTTCATGGAGGAGTTCTTCCTTAACAACTTGAAAATAGGCTCACGGAGTTCTTTGTGAGTTGGGAAATGAACTCTTTGATGAAGTTGATTCTTCCCAAAAATCCCCGTATTTCCTTCTACATCGAGGAATGGGCATTTCGTGATGGCTTTGGATTTTGGTGGGATCGACTCAATCCCTTTGTGGTGACTAGGAAACCTAGCAACTTGCACGATTTAATGCCAAAGGCGCTGCATTTGGATTCAACTTCAAGTTGTACTTACATGACTATTAAAGAGCTTTTTGAGATGGTCTAAGTGGTCTTCTTCCCTTGGGATTTGACAATGATGTCATCCACGTAGATCTCTATCTCTTTGTGCATTAAGTCATGGAAAAAGAGCCATCATGGCTCGTTGGTAGGTAGCTCGGCATTGATGAGGCTGAATGACAACCAAATCTATAGCAAAAGGTTCCCCAAGGCGTGATGAATGCGGTTTTTCTCACGATCCTCTTTAACAACCATAATTTGATGGTACCCCGCAAAAGAATCAGCAAAGGAGTACATGTCATATTAAGCAGTATTGTCAATGAGAATGTGGATAAATTATACGGGAAAGCTATCCTTAAGGCAAGCTTTATTCAGATCCTGGTAATCCATGCAAACTCGCACCTTTCCTCCTGGTTTAGGCACAGAGACTATGTTGGATAGCCATCTAGGGTATGTAGACACCATGATGATGCCTGCTTGAAATTGTTTCACAATTTCTTCTTTAACCTTTAAACTCCACTAAGGTTTTAATCGCCTGAGCTTCTGCCTGACTAGCTTAAATCCCTCTTTAATGGGAAGGCGATGGATGACGATGTCAGTGGACAAACCCACCATGTCTTCATGAGACCATGCAAACACATCTTGTAATTGGGTTAATAGCATAACCATGTCATTCCTTTGGTTTGGAGTGATGTCTATACAAATCTGGATTAGTTTAGGGTTTTCTAAGGGTTAGAGATTGAATGAAGTGGTTTGATCAAGGTTTGGTTTGGGTTTGTCTTGACCCATTCTTTGATCTCTGAGGTATCTCGGTGTCCTCTTGTATTTCCATCAAGTTTGAGTTCAACTTTTCATCAAAATTCTGATCCTTGTGGAGAAAAGGCACCTCATCGGCAAGTATAGGCACATCTAAATTTGAGTCACGAAACAAAATATGCTTTCACTTAATATATGAAGCTATTCAATCATACAAAGTGTTAGCATGTCTTGACAAAAACAACTGCTAATAATATGCGAAAAAGTAAGTAGAGTTATTGCTATCTCTGAGCGGAGGAGTTTTACGCCCTTTTTACCCCTTGTCGACAAATGCAAGGAGTCTTTGCTCCAATTGTCGAGGGTGAAATCTGATGAACGGCAATGATGATGAAGGGTTTATCATCGTCCTCCTTCTCCAGAATAATGACCATAATGTCGGGATAATCATCGTTTGGAGTGTATCTATTTTAGTGCTCATCATGGAAAATGAAGCGTAGATGAGACAATCTCCTGGCGATGTCTTGTTTACGTCTCCATTCTCTTTCTTCTACTTCGAGATTAGGAATCAAGACCTCTTTTCCTTTAACCGGTATCGGTTTGGGAAATAACATAGCCATTACATTGGCATGCACCTTTACCGGAGACCGTACAGGCTCAGGATCTGTAGGTTGAGATAATCGTCGTGTGGCTGAAGATGAAGGAATCTATTTATGCTTATAAGGATTCCTGTGACTGGAACTAGCAGTATAGCCTAATCCAGAAGTTCCTGTTTGATTGGGAACTTGAATTGGGCGCTTGATGCCCTGATGATCTTTGCCTAACCCTTGTCCAAGTTGATAACCCAATGACATCATCTTTTGAGTGGCCGACATTACCTCGACAAAGATCTTGGGTGTGAGAGGTGGCGCCCCAATGGGATGGTAGTGAGTGTTGCTCACCTCTAGGGCATGGAAACTGACCAGCTCAACTTCTGCATTGAAGCTGATGAGTGGTATGTCACCTTGTTCAGGACATTCCGGCTCAACATTGACAATGATTAGGCTATTGTTGATAATGTACTTGAGTTGCTGATGAAGGGTGGAAGGGATGACTCCAGACATATGAATCCACGGTCTTCCCAAAAGCAGGTTATATCCTATGGCTATTTTGAGCACATAAAAGGATACACTGAATGTATGTGGACCAATCTCCACAAGTAATTCAATCTCCCCAACAACATTTCGTCGGGACCCATCAAAAGCTTTGATAGCCGTATGGTTTCTTTTGATTCTCTTGAGATTGATATTCATCTTCTCCAAAGTGGCATAAGGGCAGATATTCAAAGATGACCCACCATTTATTAGAACTCCTCCCACTATGTATCCGGAGGACAGAACCGCTACGTGCAACGACTTGCAATGACCAGTCCCTTTGGGAGGTATGTCGTCATCAGTGAAAGATATCACATTGTTGTTAAAAATGTGATCAACCAGATGCTGAAATTTTTCAACATCCACTGATTTCGGCAAATGGGCTTCTTCCAAGACCCTTAGCAAGACCTTCTTGTGATCTTCGGAAGAGAAAACCAAGTCCAGTATGGAAATTTGTTGTGGAGCTTTTCTCAAGCTTAAAACTAACTTGGCTTCATTATGGCCCATAGTATGGAGGAATTCTTTAATTTTCTCCATGGGAACTTTCCCCTTTGATTTAATGGTAGGCTTCATCACCCGTTGGGGAAGATACAGTGGATTCTCTTTCAACACTGCAGCAATTATGTGTGATGTAGATCCTTCAGCCTCTCTATAATTCCATGGAACTTTTTATAGGCTGACAACAAGATACTGTGGTCTGTATAGAAAGAGAATTGGCTTTGGTGCAACCACTTTCAAAGGATTATCAACCCCTTTGAGTTGAATTGCTTGTATTATGGGTGGTCTGGCAGCCAACTGATCCTCAGCAGATATAACTGCTACGACGTCCTTCCATTTTATAGGAATTATGTCCCCACTCTCAAGTAACAAAATGTCATCCTCTGCCATCTGCAGGACACCGCTGTCAATTAAATTCTGAATGAGATGGCGGAGTGCCCAACATTATTTTGTGCTATGACTGCGAGAATGGGAGTGATACTGGCATACTCCATTAGAATTGAACCGTCTTGAACGAGGATTGATTGGAGGTTGAAGGTATTTAATTCTTCCTTCATTAATTAGCATCTAAAATATCTTCTCCATAGGTTAGCCCAGGAATGTAAATTCCCTTCTATTGGCAAAATCCCGACGGGCTTTGGTACTTACTCTTTTTGCAACTTTATCCTCTAGTGTTTCACTTTCTGAAGGCGATGATGGAGTATTCATAACAAAAGGAAGGAGACTAGCATGCTCTTGACTGACTAATTAGCGTGTGACTTGGTGCTGATGGATCACCAATTCTGCCAATTGCTCTACTTTCTTACAAAGAGCTTTCATCTTTCATTCCATCATAAACTGGAACTGTGTGTAATCCTATTTGTTAGCACCATCCTTGCTGGTCTGGGAGGATTCTCCACCATAATTGGAACTCTGTCCATTACTCCAATTAATCATATTGACCTCTTCTTCTTTGTGTTGAGGAAGAGGATTGTCTTGCACATGAGGTTGGTCGGTTCGATCTCCCCATTGTCAATTAAATCTTGGATCTTATGTTTCAAGGACCAGCAGTTCTGAGTATCATGTCCTGGAGCTCCAGCATGATAAACACATTTATGGTTAGCATTGAAACCATTCCCATTCGGTTTGGCTGGTGGAAGAATATGGATAATTTTCTTCTAAGTTGTCAGAAGATTAAGAATGTTCTCGAATGAGTCACCTAGGGGTGTGAACACTCGATTGCATCTGACTTCTCTGCACTTAGGCAATGGAGGGTTTGAAGACTGTGCTTGAAAGGGGGAGTAACTTCTCCTCTAGATAGGTAAGTTATGACTGCCTTTTTGACCTTGTAGTATCAAAGAAACATCCTCATCTTTCTTTTTATGGACCCTCCGGGGTTGTTTCCATAAGTTCCAGACTGGATGTACTCAACAACAATTTTTAGAATGGCTAGGTCTTGAATCTTTCCTGACTTCAATACCATCTTAGCCATCTCTCCATGTTTGATCATTTCAGAAAAAGGCTTGCCAATGCCAGCTAAGACTCTCTCATAGAATGGAACTTCTTGTATGTCTATGAAGGTCATCACCATTTATGACTCAGTCATAGAGGGAATAACTTGAGCAGCAAGCCGCCTCCACCTTTGAGCATACTCTCTAAAAGACTCATTGGCTTGTTTCTTGACCTTGGTAATTTGGTACCGGTCCGGAGCCATCTGACTCTGGAAGCTGTACTGACTGAGCAAGGCATGAGCTAGCTCTTCCCAGCTATGAATCTTGGAGTTCTCTAATCTAGTATACCACGATCGGGCTTCTCTAGTCATACTCTTTTGGAACTGCTGCATCCTGAGCTTCTCATCCTCGGCATAAGATCTGAGTTCTCCAATGAACACCTTCAAATGTGTGTAAGGATCTCCCAACCCATCATACTTTTTAAAGTCAGGAGTCTTGAACTTCTCTGGATAATGAACACCAGGGAATATACAGAGGTCAGCATATGAGACACTCCCATGTGCTCCAATCCCTTTTATAGACCGAATGGTCTCTTCCATTTGAAGGACTTTTTTCCTAATATCACCGGTGTCTGGATCTTCTTTGAGATGGGTAATTTTAGGAATTTTGTTGGACTTATCCAACTGAAGCTCAGATATTGGATTTTCTTGATCTGCACCTTGTGTTCCTCCATATGCAGAGGATTCTGTATGTATGGGTATTCGTGGACCCTGAGTAGACTAGTGTAGTTCTTTAAGCAGAACAACCAAATCTGTAATTTGTTTGCTTAATCTGTCAAATTCTTCACGAGAGACAGGAGCAAAATTAGTTTGATCAGATGAAGACATAATTGGCTGTAGGCTCGTGGCCTTCTTGGACTTTGAACGGGTAACAGGCCCAATTATTTCCCTATAAAAACTTATGTAGTTTAGTCTTAGGGAATGTATAAATATTTTACATGCTATCATAATGTGTCCGTTTTAGGAATATTATCCTGCAAAACGGATGTCAGTTTTTTGTAATACAAGATAGCATGCCAGGCTTTAATATGCATGTACACTTATTCTTCATATTATCTATTACATAGAGATTGACATGGAATGAAATTACAAGTAATTAATTTTACAAGTAATTTAAATGGGAAAGTATGAAGAAACTTCCCTCCGCGTTTGGTTTATCAGAGGCTAACCTATCTTAGGTTAATCTCACGGCTTTTTGGCATGAAAGTTCCCAGATCACTGTAATTTACTTAACGGGAAGTTAATCCAGTCTTTCAACTAGAGCGAATCTGGGTGGTGCCTTTCCTGAGCCTCGTTGGAATTAGTCTCCCTACGAGTCCAGTAATCAAACACCGACAGGATAGCCTCCTGGTGGAGGAACCACACAACATACATTCACATGCAACGTGTCTCACCGTTATGGGAATGATGACATGTATGAAGCACTAATATCATATGCAGATATAGTGTAAAGTATTAAGTGCAGTAAGTAAATGCATTCGTACACATTAATCAAATTGTAAATGCAACATCCACACACAAGCATATAACAGTTTTAAAAAGTTTACAGTAGCAGCTTAAGTCCTCTTACTGGAATCCCCAGCTGAGTCGCCACTTGTCGATGTCGGGATTTTTATTATCCCTTTTCTGTTCTTATCTTTTGATGTTCTCATATTAGGTGATATTTGTTTGAAAAAACAAGTTGTTAAAAAGTCCAACATGTATATGTCAACGATTGGACTGTAAGAGTCGCCAGTTGGTATTTTTAAATGGTTGTACCAACTCAACCGAGAAAAGGTTTGCACATTGATCACGTGATGTAACACTGTTAAATTGGTTTGTGAAACCGAGATTCGTTAGGGTCTGGGGACTTGCTTATGCGGAGGGAAAGTGTTAGGCACCTCCCGACATCCGTGTTACCACGGTGACCGCCATTTTTCAATTAAACTGTTTTATGAATGTGTGTGTGTGTGGGTCAACGTGCAATTATTTGAAAGTAGTGTTATGCCTCGTTCTCACCTATATACAAAGGGTTTGAATTTATGTAAAAATTCAATTTTAACAAGATATAGCAGTGATGTTTTGTAAAAGAGATTTTTTTAAACCCTTATGCTCAATAGTAATTGAGGCCTTTGATGCTTCCATTTTATTAAGTGTTCGGCTTAATTGCTTTTATTTTCGAGATGCGAGGCATCTTCAAGAAAAATAATATATATAGCAGTGCTGAACTCCTTGTGGGTATGATATCCGTCTAAGGAAATTCAAACACCATGAATAATGTACAAGATGTTTACAGCCGAAAATGTCCATCACGGGAACCGAATCTAGATTCAAGAGACTGAATCTATGATCACATGATTCCTAGGCTCACATGATTTAGCAGTTTATATGAAAGTCCGCCGGAAAATATTCGTTTGGTCGTGGAATATTCTTGTTGTCAGGTAATATTAATAATATTAGATTATGAGATTATTAAGTGATTTATAACATTTGGATTAAGGTGTTATGAATCATTGATTCATGAATATTACTTTTGAAATTAAATGCAGTTGTTGATCGTATTATTTTCATTATCATATATAACATTTTTATAATCCCGGTGATGAAATTTCTCTTTGACTTAAGTGTAAAGATGGGTAGATTATTGGTATGATCGTGACTATGGCTTCTCTTTGGCTAGTAGTGCAAAGATGAATTGTTGTCTGGTATGATCATGACCATTGAATTTACAATTGAATATTTTTAGCTTAAGAGCAAAGGTGAATTGATCAACATGGTTATAATTATTGTTTATATAAATTCTGAAATGATTATATATTTCTTTGAAATATTAACATCTTTGGCCTGTAGTACAAAGATGAATTGTTGATGAATATCTTTGGCGTATAGTGCAAAGATGACCTGTTGTTGAATATCTTTGGCCTGTAGTGCAAAGATGACCTGTTGTTGAATATCTTTGGCATGTAGTGCAAAGATGAATTGTTAATGAATATCTTTGGCCTGTAGTGCAAAGATGAACTTATTAGTATGATTATGAACATGAACTGTGATTTGGTATAACCATGATCTTTGATGTTTCAGGTAAAGACATGTGATAAAAAATATCTTCGTCTTGGATGAGAAGAGAAAATTAGAACTACAATTATGATTATGAGTTATTCATACATGGTGTGAGCAGGATTTGTTGATTAATGTTCTGAGGTTAAAGCATTGTTGGTGGACTTTTAACATGGAGAAGATAATAGACTTTATGGTCTATTTGACTCTTCTAATGGATTGCTCATTCCGCTGAAACTATGGTTGAAAAGTTTTATCATCTACCATATGTTCTAAATCTCTGATTTATTACTGATGAAGGCTATTGATAATTTAATTATCTTTAGTCATAATATTCTTTACTGAGCTAGTTGTGCTCACCCTTTTGCTTCACAATTCCTTTCAGGTAATAAGAGCGTTGCCGGGTCGAGCGGGGATAACAGGGGAATAGAACGGTGGTCTATAGCTGTTAAGGTTCTCCCTAAATAGTATGGAAATAATTTTATTGAGAACTTTAGATAAGTGTGTCGTATTGTATACGTCATTTGATATTTAATTTTGGTGAACCGAATAGGGTAAAGTGAACCCAACTTTGGAAGGGTGTTTTGCCACTATCATATAAGATGTCTAATGACCTACGAGTTATCATAAGACAAGGTTGTGCACATCCAGTTGCTGAGTATATCTATAAGCACTACCTATATGATCTTGGAGTTTATTTGAAATATAATTTTCAACTGGAGACAGTGGAGATAGTTATATGTCTAGAGAAGACTCACCATTGGAAGGAACATGATAGTAATCTTCTCATTTTTCTTTGGGGTCTATTGGATCAACCAAGGATAATTCTTTGGACATATGATATCTATCATAACTTAGATTCACGGCCTCCCATGCATTTATTTGGTTTTCTTGAGCACATCCCAAAGATTTTAATTTCTAAAACAGTTATTGACTGTACCTTTATGTAATGTATCAATGTGAGGTGTTGTCCATAGTTGGGACATGAGTCACAGTTGGTATTAAAACACACAGTATATTCATTGTTGTATTTTGCACGACAATTGTAGTAATAAAGTTGTAGTTGTTTTCTATACCATGTATTTGGCGACTCAGAATAGGTTGGATGAATTGGACCTATTTTGGGGGCGTCACAAAAGCTATAAGCAATTATATATATATAAAAGCTATAAATATATATATACAGACTGTCAACCACCACGAAGCGAACTTCATGGAGAACTAGAAATGTAAATATATAAAAGCGATAAATATATATAGGGACATGATCAACCACCACGAAGCACCTCCATGGGGGATTGGAAATGTAAATAAAGCAGTAAATACGATCAACCTCCACGAAATAAACTCAAGGCGGGACAAAATGTAAATAAAGCAGTAAAAATGATCAACCGCCACGAAGTAAACTCCAAGCGGGACGAAATGTAAATAAAGCAGTAAAAGGCCATGAAGTAAACTCCATGCCTGACAGAAATGTAAATATATATATATATATATATATATATATATATATATATATATATATATAAAAGCGAAGAAATGCTCGGATATAAAATCCGTGCTCATCGAATAGAGTCCAACAACAGTTTATATATAAGTATATATATAAAAGCAATAAATGCTCCGGATATAAAATTCAGGCTCATCGAACAGAGTTTGACCACAGTTTTTATATAAGTATATATATATATAAAAGCAATAAACGCTCTGGACGTGAGTCCAAGCTCAATCGAGGCATAACTCGATAATGTTAGTCCATATATATATATAAATATATATACAAAAAGAAATAAAAAGCCACAGACCAAAGTCCGGGCATACACACACAACAAGACTCTTAATGTGAAGAACGCTGTGTGTAAAATGTGGAGAAAAGGCTTTGAAAGGTGTGAGAAGGCTTACAGTGGACTGCCAAAGAAGACTTCTATAGCTTTAAATGGATGAACACTCAGTTCCCACCGGTAAAAATATAGCAATATATGAGCTCACAAGTGTCTAAAATGAGAAAGCACTCAATTTATAGTGTGTACAGAGAGCAAATCGGCGAGTGGCTTTCCTGTAGTTTTAAACATAAAATGGCCACCCCAAGCCCTCTATTTATAGAGGGGGGAGTCTCAGGTGTACTATACTTCCCCAAAAGCCCAGAATTTTCTGAACAATCTAGCTATCCCCGAATTTTTCTTTTAGGGTCAGCAGTCCACTAACTTTTTGGATTTTGTTTCTTCAAGCCTCCTAACGGTTAACATAACTTTTGCTATACAAGTTCAAATGACTTGAAACTTGTTCCTACTTCGAGACCTTGCTATAAGGTACATTTTTCATCCAAGTTTGGTCTCTAACAACATTATTAAGACACCTAACTTAAAGCTCAAAACTCAGTGTTCATACCATTTTTAAGGAAATTTCATTTGATTTAATTTCGTTCTATTGCTTTTCATACTTGTTTTGGTTCCACTAATGGACTTAGAAAACGTCATAACACTTATTCAAATGTCTTTTAGTTCCAAGCCTCAGGTAATTATTTGTTTTTAAACTTGGAAACCTTATTTGAGCATTTCATCAAACATCTAGCATGCAAGCTTTAAAAAGACAGATTTCATGTGTTCAAATATGAATCTAACAAAAAATTCCTCCCTTTTCACTTCATTCTACTTGCATAGGAACTCCTTAAAAACCACAGCCCGAAAACCAATTAATCACAGCACTACAATACATGATAACTAAAATTTCCATGGGTTGTTTTATAATACCTTGAAGAATTTTGGTTTTAAGAAAATAACAGCTGTGCTTTTGTTTAAAATTGATGATTAGCTACAATTGCTGCTTAATATTTGTCTTCACTCTAGCTTACAACTCCAACTCTTGGAAACCTATTACCTTCGGCCAAAATTAAGGAGACTACAAGTAGAGTAAATTCTGGACAAATTAAGGAAGTAAGAAATTGGCTTGGAATGGCTGGGAGTTTCATCCGTTTGGTGGTCTAGCGAAGAAAAAAAATGAAAACAAAACAGAGTATAATAGCATGAACTCATACTTAGAGTACTGCTAACTTTGTCCTTGTTTTGCCAGCTCCTACTTAAGATTTGTTTAGTGTCTTATTTTTCTTCCTAGCGCTGCCACCTCATGCTTCCTTTAATCAAAATTTTAATACCCTTAATACATATCGCGTTAAATATTAAATACGTAACGCACTTTAAAATTTTTTAAATAAAATACCAATAAATCTTTTTCATAAAAATGGAAGCTATTTATTAAATAAAAATAATTTATTTATTAAATTAATTAAAATAATTTATTTTTATAAACTATTTTAATATACACAAAATTTACATCAATTGTATTATAATTTTCTTTCAGCAGATTATTTACGTAATAAATATATTTTTAATATATTTATCACGTCATTTCACACGCATATTATATCTTTAAATTATCACATAAACAATATAATATAAATCAAATCAAATAATAATTTAATTTCTTTTCCCACAATAAATTATTTATAACAATTTACTAAATATAATAAATATAAATTATTATATTTAACATATCACATACATCCATATATTATATTTCACATAATCACACATACAATGCAATATAATAAACTATTAAAATAATAATTTATTTTAGTAAATCTTTATTTTAATATTATTCGAAAATTCAAAACGTCATAGTACTTGCAGCTGGTTGTGGTTGGTCCCACGTCTTCCCTTTTGGTAAAATTAAAACTAAAACACATCTTGTCGGGTCCAGAAAAGGGTGTTCACCTAGAAAGGTACCCATTGGATCATTTTAAGGCCTTAAAATCCCTGTAAAACCCTAAAAAATGGTGAAATCAGAGAAAACCAGGAATCTTGACATGAACGACGGTAAAACCAAGAGTTGTGATCAAAATCATTTTATTAATAACCAATCTTGTAAACCGTTAGAAAGTATCTCTATCGAAGGCATCAGCACTACTCGATGGTGTAATTTGTCGAGATTTATCTTTAGCGAAGGCGTCGACACTACGCGATGATGTAATCCGTGGAGTACTATCTTTAACGAAGGCTTCGCACTACCCGATAGTGTAATCCTTGGAGAACTATCTTCAGAGAAGGCATTGACACTACCCGATGGTGTAATCCGTGGAGTACTATCTTCAGAGAAGGCTTCGACACTACCCGATGGTGTAATCTGCGGAGAACTATCTTCAATGAAGGCGTCGACACTACCCAATGGTGTAATCCGTAGAGTACTATCTTCAGAGAAGGCATCGACACTACCCAATGGTTTAATATGTGGAGAACTATCTCTTGCAAAGGCATGGACAATACCCAATGGTTAATTAGTACATGAGTCAAAATAGGTCCAATCCATCCAACCTATTCTCGAAGTCGCCAAATACATGGTACAAAAAACAACTACAACTTTATTACTACAATTGTCGCGGCAAAATACAACAACATATATATATGTGAGTTTTAATACCAACTATGACTCATGTCCCAACTATGGACAAGACTCACATTGATACATTACATAAAGGTACAATCAATAACTGCTTTTAGAAATTAAAATCTTTGGGAAGTGCTCAAGGAAACCTTCGTACATGGGAGGCCATGAATCTAAGTTATGATAGATATCATATGTCCAGAGAATTATCCTTGGTTGATCCAATAGACCCCAAAAAGAAAAATGAGAAGATTACTATCATGTTTCCTTCCAATGGTGAGTCTTCTTCGACATATAACTATCTCCACCGTTTGTGATTGAACATTATGTTTCAACCAAACTCAAGATCATATCATATAGTAGTGCTCGTAGATATACTCAAGAAGTGGATGTGCACAACCCCGTGCTTTATGATAACACGAGGTCAGTATGTCATTAGACATCTTGTATGATAGTGGCAAAACACCCTTCCAAAGTGGGTTCACCTCACCCTATTTTGTTCACCAAAATCAATTATTAAATGACGACGTATATAATACGATACACTTATCTAAAGTTCTCAATAAAATTATTTCCATACTATTTAGGAGAACCTCAAAACTTTATAGACCACCGCTCTATTTCCCTCGTTATCCCCGCCACCCCAAACCTACACTCTTATTACCTGAAAGGAATTGTGAAGCAAAAGGGTGAGCACAACTATCTCAGTAAAGAATATCATGACTAAAGATAATTAAATTATCAATAGCCTTCGTCAATAATAAATCGTAGATTTAGAACATATGGTAGATGATAAAACTTTTCAACCATAGTCAGCAAATGAACGAGCAATCCATTAGAAGAGTCAAATAGACCATAAAGTCTATTATCTTCCATGTTAAAAGTCCACCAACAATGTTTTATCCTCGTAACATCAATCAACAGATCCTTTCCACAATCATATGAATAACTCATAATCATAATTGTGGTTCTAAATTTCTCTTCTCATCCAGGACGAAGATAATTTTACATCACATGTCTTTACCGAAACATCAAAGATCATGGTTATACCAAATCACAGCTCCTCGCTCATAATCATACTAATAAATTCATCTTTGCACTATGGGCCAAAGATATTCATCAATCAGTTCATCTTTGCACTACATGCCAAAGATATTCAACAACAGTCATCTTTTGCACTACATGCCAAAGATATTCAACAACAGTCATCTTTGCACTACACGCCAAAGATATTCATCAACAATTCATCTTTGCACTACATGCCAAAGATATTCATCAATAATTCATCTTCTGCACTACAAAGCCAAAGATATTAATATCTCAAAGAAATATATAATCATTTCGTAATTTATATAAACAATAATTATAACCATGTTGATCAATTCACCTTTGCACTTAAGCTAAAAATATTCAATTATAAATTCAATGGTCATGATCATCATACCAACCAACAATTCATCTTTGCACCATCGCCAAAGAGAACCCATAGTCACGATCATACCAATAATCTACCCATCTTTACACTCAAGTCAAAGAGAAATTTCTTCACCAAGATTATAAAATGTTATATATGATAATAAAAAACAATATGATCAAAACATGGATTTAATTTCAAGAGTAAGATTCATAAATCAAACGATAATTTCGTCAAAAAAAAGAAACCAATTTTATCGTGAATAGTTCCTCACCATGAATAAGAACTCATGAAAGTAATCCCGAACACAAAAAAGATAAACTTTCACAATAAAATCCATATCAATATTTATAACACCTTAATCCAAATGTTATAAATCATTAATAAATATAATCTAATATTAATAATATTACCACAATATTTTAATCATTTCTTAAACTTATAAACAATTTATTTTAATTGTTTACACTTTACTAATTAATGCATTTAATCATCCTAAAATGCCAAACTCATAAGATTTCATCACCAATAACCAAAACCTCATCAAAAATCAGATATACCATATATAGGATTCTCAAGCCATAAAATCCTATTTTCCAATTTTGTTACTTCACATAACATATTTAATTCATTTACTCATAACTAGTCCATTTTCATGAAAAATACCAAATCAGTCAAAAAAATATTTCTTTTTTCGGGATTTAGCGTAATATAGTCCCATATTGAATATATTTTTCTTAAATTTTTAAAATTCATTTACTATTTTTCATACGGCCAAAATCGCTTAATATTTAGACATTTATCATAAATTGTACTTTTGTCCAAAAATTTGAAATTTACAGAGTATACTGATATTATATAGATGTACTCCCAATAAAAATTTCACCAATTTTGAGTTAACCACAAGGAGTTATAAGGGTTTACTTTTAAAATAGTCTTTTCTCATAAAATTCATAACTCTTAATCTATACATCCAAAAATCGCCATTTTTGGACACAATCAAGAAAACTCATCAAATTATCATTTCAAATTTTTCCAGAATTTTGAAGGTTCGTAAAAATTATGTAAACCGAAAAAACATAATAACCCTTAAAATCCTTTAATAACCTCAAAAGAGCAAGATTCGACCGAATATTGAATGTAAAGTCAAGGAAACTCAGACTCATAATAAACTCTCAAAGTATCTAAATACTCACAAAATACGCCGATAATATATAGAGAGAAAGAGAGAAAGCTTATGTTTTCGTGTGATTTTCAATTCTAACTTCAAAAGCCTCTATTTATAGGAAAAATGTTAAGAGCACGTCAAGTAGATTTCGACTGCTACACCGATGGCTTTTTACTCGCTACTATTGCCACCCACCACATTTGAATTAGAATTTCAGCACATTTCTTCACCAACCATAGGTGGGGCCCACACATTCTAGAATTTTCCACCAAAATGATAAATTTAAAACTTCAACAATTTCGAACCACCACCTCTTAAAATTCATAACAATTCATACGCTCATTTTTAACGGTTCAAAATTTGTGGATATATACTCAACTTATATATGTATAACATATCCAAAAATCACAACGATCCAACTATTTGATTAAAAAATTATAACTCATTTAATATATCGTAAAGAACACCGATTTGATTTTTAATACCTCCATTCCGGACAAAAAATATCGATAAAACACCTCAACATTAATTCCTTCAATTATAACCACATAACATAAATAAATCCATCATTTATATCCGCATCAAATAAAATATTTCTTATCATATAAATCAATAATTAATTATTCACAAATAATATTACGTAATCACAATAATGACAACCTGTGTAGTTCCTGTGAAAGAGGGGCTTTCGATAAGGATTTCTCCTTATAGCGCGCAATTTAGTGACCAAACCTCTCCTCGATGTAACTTTCTAGACATTGCCAATAATGCTATCTAATAATATTATTCAAATAATATGAATTATTGATCCGATAATGGAAATATGCAAAGTTGACAATTATTCAAACAACAATAATATAAAATATCAACGCAACAATTATTGAATCAATAAAATAAAATATCGAATAAAGAATTATCGTAACAATTATCGAGTAGTGCCTTTCACGTAAGAATCAATAATTCAAAAAATATCATGTAATACCGTGTGCTATCGTGCAAAACCACGCATATTACATATATTTTAACCACTGTGTATTCCAACAAAGTTGTTAATTCAGAATAACTACGCCGTTATTTATAAAAACTCAAACTTGTCATTTTCTTCATCCGACAGCTTATTCTATTATGGGGCCCATAAATGATCGCTGCCGCATTTAATATTCCCCGACAACAAGAATATTCCACCACCAAACTAATATTCCCTAATGTAAATGAGTATTTTATAACCACTTCATGATATTAAAAAATTTTATATATATCACCCTTAACTTTAAACTTTTTATCAATTTAACCATTTTCAATAATAATTATAAGAAAAATTGAATACTTTTATTTCATAAAAAATTCGGTCTTACAATCTCCCTCCTTATGAAATTTCGTCCCCAAATTTACGCACTCGGTATTTCAAAGAGTCGAGAATACTTGCTTTCATTTCGCATTCCATCTTCCTCATCATCATGATTTCTCCATCGCTCATCTCCCGTATTTCAGATATCATTCTAGAATACAACTTCAAAACAAAGGTTAATCGACATATCACAATTTGTCAACTTAAGTAAGAAAATTCAAAGCTTAGGTAGGACACACACTATAGCGAAGGATATTACTCGCTCTCCCTTCCTAGTTCTAATCCGATCTCCGCCAGAGATCATATCCCTAAGCTCGATCGATACCAAAATGTGACGCCCCAAAATAGGTCCAATCCATCCAACCTATTCTCGAGTCGCCAAATACATGGTGTAAAAACAACTACAACTTTATTACTACAATTGTCGTGCAAAATGCAAAATACAACAACACATATATCGTGAGTTTTAATACCAAATCATGACTCATGTCCCAACTATGGACAACACCTCACATTGATACATTACATAAAGGTACAATCAATAACTGCTTTTAGAAATTAAAATCTTTGGGAAGTGCTCAAGGAAACCTTCGTACATGGGAGGCCATGAATCTAAGTTATGATAGATATCATATGTCCAGAGAATTATCCTTGGTCGATCCAATAGACCCCAAAGAAAAATGAGAAGATTACTATCATGTTCCTTCCAATGGTGAGTCTTCTCTCGACATATAACTATCTCCACCGGCTCATGATTGAACATTATGTTTCAAACCAAACTCCAAGATCATATAGGTAGTAGTGCTCGTAGAGATATACTCAAAGAAGTGGATGTGCACAACCCCTGTCTTTATGATAACACGAGGTTGTATGTCATTAGACATCTTGTATGATAGTGGCAAAACACCCTTCCAAAGTGGGGGGTTCACCTCACCCTATTTTTGTTCACCAAAATTAAATATCAAAATGACGATATAATAATACTACACACTTATCTAAAGTTCTCAATAAAATTATTTCCATACTATTTAGTGGAGAACCTCAACAGCCTATAGATCACCGCTCTATTCCCTCGTTATCCCCGGCCGACCCAAATACACTCTTATTATTACCCGAAAAGGAATTGTGAAAAAAAAAGGGTGAGCACAACTAGCTCAAGAAAGAATATCATGACTAAAGATAATTAAATTATCAATAGCCTTCATCAAGAATAAATCGTAGATTTAGAACATATGGTAGATGATAAAACTTTTCAACCATAGTTGCAAGCGGAACGAGCAATCCATTAGAAGAGTCAAATAGACCATAAAGTCTATTATCTTCTCCATGTTAAAAGTCCACCAACAATGTTTTATCCCTGTAACATCAATCAACAGCTCCTGTCCACAATCATATGAATAACTCATAATCATAATTGTGGTTCTAAATTCCTCTTCTCATCCAAGACGAAGATAATTTTCATCACATGTCTTTACCTGAAACATCAAAGATCATGGTTATACCAAATCACAGCCTCTGCTCATAATCATACTAATAAATTCATCTTTTTACTACGGGCCAAAGATATTCATTAACAGTTCATCTTTGCACTACATGCCAAAGATATTCAACAACAGGTCATCTTTGCACTACACGCCAAAGATATTCAACAACAGGTCATCTTTGCACTACACGCCAAAGATATTCATCAACAATTCATCTTTGCACTACAGGCCAAAGATATTCAATCAATATGTCATCTTTGCACTAAGCCAAAGATATTAATATCTCAAAGAAAATATATAATCATTTCGTAATTTATATAAACAATAATTATAACCATGTCGATCAATTCACCTTTGCACTTAAGCTAAAAATATTCAATTATAAATTCAATGGTCATGATCATACCATACCAACAATTCATCTTTTGCACCATCGCCAAAGAGAACCCATAGTCACGATCATACCAATAATCTACCCATCTTTACACTCAAGTCAAAGAGAAATTTCTTCACCAGATTATAAAAATGTTATATATGATAATAAAAAAATACGATCAAAATCAATGGATTTAATTTCAAGGATTTAATTTCAAGAGTAAGATTCATAAATCAACGATAATTTGGTAAAAAAAAGAAACCAATTTTATCGTGAATAGAATCGTGAATAAGAATCGTGAATAGTAATCATAAAAAAGATAAACTTTCACAATAAAATCCATATCAATATTTATAACACCTTAATCCAAATGTTATAAATCACTTAATAATCTCATAATCTAATATTATTAATATTACCACAATATTTTAATCATTTCTTAAACTTATAAACAATTTATTTTAATTGTTTTACACTTTACTAATTAATGCATTTAATCATCCTAAAATGCCAAACTCATAAGATTTCATCACCAATAACCAAAACCTCATCAAAAAATCAGATATACCTTATATAGGATTCCAAGCCATAAAATCCTATTTTCCAATTTTGTTACTTCACATAACATATTTAATTCATTTACTCATAACTAGTCCATTTTCATGAAAAATACCAAATCAAGTTCCAAAAAATATTTTTTTTTTCGGGATTTAGCGTAATATAGTCCCATATTGAAATATATATTTTCTCTAATTTTTAAAATTCATTTACTATTTTTCATATGGCCAAAATCAATTTAATATTTAGACATTTATCATAAATTGTACTTTTGTCCAAAAAATTCCAAAATTTACAGAGTATATATCGATATTATATAGATGTACTCCCAATAAAAATTTCACCAATTTTGAGTTAACCACAAGGAGTTATAAGGGTTTACTTTTAAAAATAGTTTTTTTCTCATAAAATTCATAACTCTTAATCTATACATCCAAAAATCGCCATTTTTGGACACAATCAAGAAAACTCATCAAATTATCATTTCAAATTTTTCCAAATTTTGAAGGTCGGAAAAAATTATTAAACTGAAAAAACATAATAACCCTTAAAATCCTTTACCTCAAAAAAGAGCAAAGATTTTTATTTCGAATATCGATATAAAGTCAAGGAAACTTGCACTCAATAGCAACTCTCAAAGTATCAAAATATACAAAAAATACGCTTGATAATATAGAGAGAGAAAGAGAGAAAGCTTATGTTTCGGTGTGATTTTCAATTCTAACTTAGCCTCTATTTATAGAAAATGTTAAGACGACAAGCAGACTCGACCGCTACCGATGGCTTTTTTACTCGCTACTATTGCCACCCACCACATTTGAATTAGAATTTCAGCACATTTCTTCACCAACCATAGGTGGGGCCCACACATTCTAGAATTTTCCACCAAAATGATAAATTTATAAACTTCAACAATTTCTCGAACCAACCACCTCTTAAAATTCATAACAATTCATACGCTCATTTTTAACGGCTCAAAATTTGTGGACATATACTCAACTTATATATGTATAACATATCCAAAAATCACAACGATCCAACTATTTGATTAAAAATTATAACTCATTTAATATATCACAAAGAACACCGATTTGATTTTTAATACCTCATTCCGGCAAAAAATACCGATAAAACACCTCAACATTAATTCCTTCATTTATAACCACATAAATAAATCCATCATTTATATCCGCATCAAATAAATATTTCCTTATCATATAAATCAATAATTAATTATTCACAAATAATATTACGTAATCACAATAATGACAACAACGTGTGCGTTCCTGTGAAAGAGGGGCTTTCCAATAAGGATTTCTCTCATCGCGCGCAATTAGGTGACCAAACCTCTCCTCGATGTAACTTTCTAGACATTGCCAATAATGCTATCTAATAATATTATTCAAATAATATGAATTATTGATCCGATAATGGGAAATATCATGCAAGTGTTGACAATTATTGAAAACAACAATAATATAAAATATCAACGCAACAATTATTGAATCAATAAAATAAAATATCGAATAAAGAATTATCGTAATAATTATCGAGTAAAGTGCCTTCTTCACGTAAGAATCAATAATTCAAAAAAATATGCATGCAATACCGTGTGCTATCATCGCGCAACCACGCCATACAGACATCGTATTTTAACCACCGTGTATTCCAACAAGCAGTTAATTCAGAATAACTACGCCGTTATTTATAAAAACTCAAACTTGTCATTTTCTTCATCCGACAGCTTATTCTCGTTATGGGGCCCATAAATGATCGCTGCGCTGTCGCATTTAATATTCCCGACAACAAGAATATTCCACCACCAAACTAATAATATTCCCCAATGTAAAAATGAGTATTTTATAACCACTCATGTATTTTGAAAAATTTTATATATATCACCCTTAACTTTAAACTTTTATCAATTTAACCATTTTATCTAATAATAATTATAAGAAAAATTGAATACTTTTATTTCATAAAATTGGGGTCTTACAATCTCCCCTCCTTATGAAATTTCGTCCCCTAAATTTACGCATTCGGTATTTCAAAGAGTTGAGAATACCTTGCTTTCATTTCGATTCCATCTTCCCCGCCATCATGATTTCTCCATTGCTCATCTCCCGTATTTCAGATATCATTCTAGAATACAACTTCAAAACAAAGGTTAATCGACATATCACAATTTGTCAACTTAAGTAAGAAAATTCAAAACTTAGGTAGGACACACACTAGCTTAAGGATATTACTACCTGCCTCCTTCCTAGTTCTAATCCGGATCTCCGCCAGAGATCATATCCCTAAGCTCGATATCAAATGTGACGCCCCCAAAATAGGTCCAATCCATCCAACCTATTCTCGAGTCGCCAAATACATGGTACGTAAAACAACTACAACTTTATTACTACAATTGTCGTGCAAAATACAACAACACATATATCGTGAGTTTTAATACCAATCGCGACTCATGTCATGTCCAACTATGGACAACACCTCACATTGATACATTACATAAAGGTACAAATCAATAAATCGTTTTAGAAATTAAAATCTTTGGGAAAGTGCTCAAGGAAACCTTCACACATGGGAGGCCATGAATCTAAGTTATGATAGATATCATATGTCCAGAGAATTATCCTTGGTTGATCCAATAGACCCCAAAGAAAAACGAGAAGATTACTATCATGTTCCTTCCAATGGTGAGTCTTCTCGACATATAACTATCTCCACCGCCTCCAGAATTGAACATTATGTTTCAAACCAAACTCCAAGATCATATAGTAGTGCTCGTAGATATACTCAAAGAAGTGGATGTGCACAACCCCGTCTTATGATAACACGAGGTCAGTATGTCATTAGACATCTTGTATGATAGTGGCAAAACACCCTTCCAAAGTGGGTTCACCTCACCCTATTTTTGTTCACCAAAATTAAATATCAAATGACGATATACAATACGACACACTTATCTAAAGTTCTCAATAAAATTATTTCCATACTATTTAGGAGAACCTCAGAAAAATTATATAGACCACCGCTCTATTCCCTCGTTATCCCCCCGCCAACCCCAACTACACTCTTATTACCGAAAGGAATTGTGAAGCAAAAGGGTGAGCACAACTAGCTCAAGAAAGAATATCATGACTAAAGATAATTAAATTATCAATAGCCTTCATCAAGAATAAATCGTAGATTTAGAACATATGGTAGATGATAAAACTTTTCAACCATAGTCAGCAAATGAATGAGCAATCCATTAGAAGAGTCAAATAGACCATAAAGTCTATTATCTTTCCATGTTAAAAGTCCACCAACAATGTTTTATCCTCATAACATCAATCAACAGATCTTGTCCACAATCATATGAATAACTCATAATCATAATTGTGGTTCTAATTTCTCTTCTCATCCAAGATTAAGATAATTTTCATCACATGTCTTTACCCGAAACATCAAAGATCATGGTTATACCAAATCACAGTTCCTGCTCATAATCATACTAATAAATTCATCTTGCACCACGAGCCAAAGATATTCATCAACAGCTCATCTTTTGCACTACATGTCAAAGATATTCAACAACATGTCATCTTTGCACTACGGGCCAAAGATATTCAACAACAGGTCATCTTTGCACTACACGCCAAAGATATTTATCAACAATTCATCTTTGCACTACATGCCAAAGATATTCAACAACATTCATCTTTTTGACTACATGCCAAAGATATTAATATCTCAAAGAAATATATAATCATTTCGTAATTTATATAAACAATAATTATAACCATGTTGATCAATTCACTTTGCAGACTTAAGCTAAAAATATTCAATTATAAATTCAATGGTCATGATCATACCAACCAACAATTCATCTTTTGCACCATCGCCAAAGAGAACCCATAGTCACGATCATACCAATAATCTACCCATCTTTACACTCAAGTCAAAGAGAAATTTCTTCACCAAGATTATAAAATGTTATATATGATAATAAAAACAATATGATCAAAACATGGATTTAATTTCAAGAGTAAGATTCATAAATCAACGATAATTTGGTCAAAAAGAAACCAATTTTTCGTGAATAGTGAATAGTACCCGTGAATAGAAACTCGTGAATAGTAACCCCAACACAAAAAGATAAACTTTCACAATAAAATTCATATCTATATTTATAACACCTTAATCCAAATGTTATAAATCACTTAATAATCTCATAATCTAATATCAATAATATTACCACAATATCTTAATCATTTCTTAAACTTATAAATAATTTATTTTAATTGTTTACACTTTACTAATTAATGCATTTAATCATCCTAAAATGCCAAACTCATAAGATTTCATCACCAATAACCAACAACCTCATCAAAAATCAGATATACCATATATAGGATTCTCAAGCCATAAAATCCTATTTTTCAATTTTGTTACTTCACATAACATATTTAATTCATTTACTCATAACTAGTCCATTTTCATGAAAAATACCAAATCAGCCAAAAAATATTCTTTTTCGGGATTTAGCGTAATATAGTCCCATATTGAAATATATTTTTTTTTCTAATTTTTAAAATTCATTTACTATTTTTCATATGGCCAAAACTGCCGAATATTTAGACATTTATCATAAATTGTACTTTTGTCCAAAAATTTCAAAATTTACAGAGTATACTGATATTATATACATGTACTCCCAATAAAAATTTCACCAATTTTGGAGTTAACCACAAGGAGTTATAAGGGTTTACTTTTAAAATAGTCTTTTCTCATAAAATTCATAACTCTTAATCTATACATCCAAAAATCACCATTTTTGGACACAATCAAAGAAAACTCATCAAATTATCATTTCAAATTTTTCCGGAATTTTTGAAGGTTCGAAAAAATTACTAAAACTGAAAAAACATAATAACCCTTAAAAATCCCTTACTTCAAAAGAGCAAAAGATTTCGATTCGAAATCGGAATGTAAAGTCAAGGAAACTTGCACTCATTAGCAACTCTCAAAGTATCAAAATACTCACAAAATACGCTCGATAATATAGAGAGAGAAAGAGAGAAAGCTTATGTTTCTGGTGTATTTTTCAATTCTAACTTAGCCCTCTATTTATAGGAAAATGTTAGCACGTAGAAGTAGACTTGACCTGCTACCTGATGGCTTTACCTGCTACTATTTCCACCCACCACATTTGAATTAGAATTTCAGCACATTTCTTCATCAACCATAGGTGGGGCCCACACATTCTAGAATTTTCTACCAAAATGATAAATTCCAAAACTTCAATAATTTCTGAACCAGTCACCTATTAAAATTCATAACAATTCATACGTTCATTTTTAACGGTTCAAAATTTGTGGACATATACTCAACTTATATATGTATAACATATTCAAAAATCACAACGATCCAACTATTCAATTGGGATTAAAAATTATAACTCACGCAATATATCGTAAGAACAATGATTTGATTTTTAATACCTCCATTCCGATAAAAAAATACCGATAAAACACCTCAACATTAATTCCTTCAATTATAACCACATAAATAAATAAATCCATCATTTATATCCGCATCAAATAAATATTTCTTATCAATAAATCAATAATTAATTATTCACAAATAATATTATGTAATCACAATAATGACAACCGTGTAGTTCCTGTGAAAGAGGGGCTTTCCAATAAGGATTTCTCCTTACTCGGCGCCGCAATTAGGTGACCAAACCTCTCCTCGATGTAACTTTCTAGACATTGCCAATAATGCTATCTAATAATATTATTCAAATAATATGAATTATTGATTCGATAATGGGAAATATTTATGCAAGTTGACAATTATTGAAACAACAATAATATAAAATATCAACGCAACAATTATTGAATCAATAAAATAAAATATCGAATAAAGAATTATCGTAATAATTATCGAGTAAAGTGCCTTCACGTAAGAATCAATAATTCAAAAATACTTTGCAATACCGCAAAGCTATCCGTGCAACCACGCATACATCAGATTTTAACCACCGTGTATTCCAACAAAGGTTAATCGTAGAATAACTACTACCGTTATTTATAAAAACTCAAACTTGTCATTTTCTTCATCCAAAAGTTATTCTATATGGGCCCATTAAATGGGGCCGTCATACAAATATTCCCCGACGCTAAAGAATATTCCACGACCAAACGAATATTCCCCTAACGTAAATGAGTATTTTATAACCACTCATGCGTATTTTGAAAATTTTACATATATCACCCTTAACTTTAAACTTTTATCAATTTAACCATTTTAATAATAATTATAAGAAAAATTGAATACTTTTATTTTATAAAATCTGGGGTCCTGCATACGACGCCCAAACACTTTTTGATTCAAATGTGGACCGCAAAGTCGAGGAAATGAAGAACTTTATTACAAAGAAAAACCTGCTTATTGCATAAAACGAGCCAGTTAATCGTCTCAGGAAACAAAAGACACCATTCGACTAAAATCATCTTTAGGACTTGAATTAGTCAAATCGACCTCCTTTATGACCTTCAATTAATCTTTCTTGGATTTTTGGGTATGGAGCTCAACTTTCCTGGATAAACGAACAAAGGACCGAACTTCGAGATGACACACTACAAGAAAAAGGGTTAATTCTGATGGAATATTTCATCGAGAGTAAGGATATTCCATCGAGGATATCTTAATTTCGATGGACTATTCATTCGGGAATTCACTTGGGTATAGGCACATCGAAATTAAGTCCATCAAGAGAATAACTAAAATCTCGATTTAAATGGATTACTCGGTTGGCATTAGGCTGCCACATGGCACCACCTGCTGACATGTAGAAAATCATCATCGATGAAATGTACCGATTCATGTCGATTAATAGGCACATTTCGGAATCGAATAAAGTATCCTCGATTTAAATGGATTTCAGCGATTGGCGATGGAATAAGGAGAAAATCTTTTTGTTGTTTGCTACCTTATTTGGCATTAGGAGTTTTTTTGAATGTGGTTTTATTATTGTAAACTGTTCATTTTTTCCAACAACACATACAACATAATTAACTATCCAATAACATGAATATGAATTACCAAGGCCCAACAACGTGAATATGAATTATTAAGGCCAACAATATGTCAAAAATTAACTAAACGAGAAGTAAAGATGTCAAACCTCCCATTAAGCTAAACTAAAGTATATCAAACATCCCATTAAGCTAAACTAAACTAAATATGTTAAACATAAACAAAACTAAAGTAAAGATGTCAAACTATAGTAATGACAAGGTTTAAACTTCAATACATCAAACATCAACTAAACTACAAAATATTAACATTCCATTAAGCTAAACTAAAGTAAATATGTACTAATCATCTACATAACTAAGTTAAACCAGTAGTACTACCCCTGGTGTGATGAGGATCATCGGGAGGGCATCTATGACGCCCCCAAATCTGGGTTACCTGACCCCCGAGTTTGGTGCTCACGATCTACAATATAATTATCATTTAACTACCCATTCATTGATGAATACAAACATACATATCATTAATTAATATGTTAACAACATCATCCCAGGTCATCTAACCTTAACATTACAAACTTACCCTTAGATATACAAAAAGGGTTTACAAACATATCAGAATAATAATGTTAATCATAATTACTCCATCACTATGCCTTTGCCTTTGTTCTTCACAGCAACTCTTACCACTTCGTCCCTAGCTAAAATATTTTATATAGCAAGGGTGAGCAACAAATTTGCCCCGCAATTTAAGACATACAATGAATGTATAAGAATCAAGAATAACAAACTATCTATTTTGATAGAATGACACCAAAGTTCGGAGAACTTTGAAATAGCTGAACAATTTGTTCTTCTCTAACCAATCTTCTAGCAACATATGCAACCCAATAGTTCAATAATGAAAGGGTACAACACTTTTAAAGTTTCTACAATATTTGATTGAATAATAATTTAGAAGAATTCTCCAAAGTTTAAGCTGAATGATCTCAAATGATCTTGAAATTATCTTCTCGAGTAACTATCAAAGATTTACTTTGATAAACCCAAATAATAGGATGAAAATATTTTCCAGAGTTATGCTGAGTGATCATAAAGGATCTTGAACTTCTCTTCTCGAATAACTATCAAAGATATACTTTGATATAACCAGGTGTATCAGATAACCATAAAGATTAAGTCATACCCCTCTGCAAGTAATTAGAGCGGCCAACTCCCTGTACCCTATATTATGCATAATACTTATACGCACACAAAGGCCGAATATAAGACCAAAAATGTTCCCTTTGTATAAAAAGGTTGTTCTTCTCAGTCTTATAATAGACATGAATTATCTGTATTGTCAATAATAGCTTCTACGGATGTAAATATCAAACAACCATTATTCTCCATGTATATTTTTAGAATCACTAATTCAGTTTGAATTAATAAATATGCACTAACTGCGAATAATCAACAATAATTCTCAGACGTGGTCTAATAAAAAATAATTAACCACCACAATAATTGAACAGATATAACTCAAGGTTGAGTTAAGGAAACTTTCCTTCTGCGTTGATTACTGCTACATAATATACTTATTTACGTTTGAAGGACCTATAACCAATAATATCGATCTCACAATTAGCACAATAATTTATAACACGTAACACTGTAATTTACAGTCAATACTTCTCCTAGACACATTGCCACATTGTCACATCAGTGTTTATAACCTATATAAACACTCATCAAGTCTAACTAGTTCGGTTTGGTTGGACTTCAGTCTGCTCTCGCTGTACTTGTCACCCTATCCGACAATTAACACATTTATTGTCAATTAAACTCAGTTTCAAAGCTTCAATATTATTTTAGATAAGTCAAATATAGTTCATAATATTTTTCAGAACCTTTTAATAATTTTCAAATAATTATTATAATTTATAATAATTTTTCAAACACTAGAATCATTTTTAAATTATTTAAATATCAAATAATCTCATCATCATTAATATTTAATAATATTAAAATATTAATGACATACTTGTCAAAATATTAAAGTTAATAATAATAACTTAAAATATTTTTAAATCACCAATATTCTACTTAAATGATTTTAAAATAATTAAAATCATTTTTAAACCATCACCATTAATATTTAAATATTAATGAATTTATCATCAAAATATTAAGTCATTAATTATAACTTAAAAATATTTTTAAATTATTTTTCTCAATTTTAAATGATTTTAAATCAATAAAATATTTTTAATTCATTTATTTAATATGATAATTAAATAAATCTAATATCATTAATATTAAATTATTAATAAAAATTCTACAAAAATATTAAAAGTTACATTTTATAACTCAAAATATTTTTAAACATTTTATTCTTATTTAAAATGATTTTTATAATATTAAAATCATTTTTTCTAATTTATTTAATATACTAATTAAATAAATTAAATACCATTAATATTTAAATAATTATGAATATTAATGAAAAATATCCCAAGTTATCAAAAGTTATTTTTTTGTAATTTAAAATAATTTTTAAAACTATTTTGTAATTTTTAGAATTTATTTTCTATTTTTAATCATTTTCCAGAAATTCAGAAAATAAAATAAATAAAACTATCGCTATAGGCTATAGCGATAGTAACCGTCGCTGTTGGTGTTCTTGGGGCTCAAGAACACTGACAGTCAGTGTTCAACATGCCACGTTAGACCGCTTGCAATTCTCAGTTCAATTTGTTTCTGGGCTTTCTTGAGCATCGATCTTGTAGTGTTTATGTAACGCCCCAGAAAATTTGGATTTTTGAGAATTAAATTTTTATTTAATTATGTGGATTAAATGAATTTAATTAATTAATTATGGGAGTAAGCTATTTGAAGGTCGTTTCATGACCTGTACATATTGGAATGTCGTAGTATTTTTGCCACGTGGTAGAATTAAAGTGTTTGAATTTCAAGACGAAAATAAAAGTTTTTTAGAAATTTTCCGAAAAACACTAGTCACGCATTTCTGCTCGGGAATTATTTTTGAATTTCTGAGAAATACGTAATGATAGAATATCGAGGTGAGATAAAATATCCAATAATATTTCAGTTATGGCAAACACAGTTTTTTGCCTGGGGACTTAAAACCCAATGGTTAGGGAAAGTGAGTTCCGAGAAGGTAATACGTAAGTATTGTACGAGGTAATGAATACGAGTATGATACGAGGTATTATACGAGTTTATATGAATAATGGTATGTCGTATATGAATAAGTATACGAGTAAGAATACGAGATGAATACGTAGATTATACGTTATAAGGCTTTAAGCCAAATGTAATGGACTTGTAGGATTGAGTAAGAAATTGTAAAGTCCAATGAGATATTGATAAGGCCCAAGTATAGAAATGTGTAAGCCCAATGCAAGCTAATGATAAAGCCCAAAGAATTGTTAATGCAAGCCCAATGTATAAGTTAGGTTAATTAAACCTTAAGCCCAAAGTAAGAATCCAATGGATTAGGAGGATCTATGGGGCAACCCATAATCATATGGGTGAATTGGTGATCAAGAATTAAGTGTGATGAGCAAGTAGACTTAACGGTTAAACAAAGGATAAGCTAAGTAACTTAAAGGCTAAGTAAAGTGCTTATGTGTGATGAACAAACAAAGTGCTTATATGTGATGACTAAGTAAAGTTAATGGCTAAGTGTTGTGATGGCCAAGTAATTAATTTGATGAGCAAGTAAAGGATAAGCTATGTGCTAAGCAAGTATACTTAAGAGCTAAGTAAGTGTGGTGGCCAAGTTTACTTAATAGTTAGGTAATGAATAGTAAGGAGGTGATTAAGGAGGTGGAGTGGCTTTATGACCATTATACCTTAACTTAGGAAGTCCTATAAATAGGAAGCTTGCTAGCTCATTTGTTATTTGTTAGATTTTCATCCAATAACTTATAGCTTATTGGTTAGAGAGAAAAAACTACAAAAGCTAGAACAAGTTAGCCTTTGAGAATTCAAGAAGCAAGAAGGGGATTAAAGATTAACCAAGTGATTATCAAGGGAAAGAACTTAAACAATAATTCTCTTTCTCTTCAATTGTTAGAGAAGTGGGTAGTGGTAGAACATGTATGCTAAGGAATGATAAGAATGATTAATCAATGGACTTAAGTCGTAGAATTCATGAATAAGTAATTCAAACTTAATTAAGTTATGAACTTATGAAGAGCTTATATGAACTACTCATATGTGTACTTTAATAAGACTGAATGATTATAAGAAGCAAGAATGGTGGTTAAAAGACTTAATCTATAATAAGTCATGAGAAAGGAAGTCATAAGTAGTTTATACTTTTATAAGTTATAAACTCACAAAGAAAAAGTAATAACTTATCATGTTTATAAGTTAATGAAGTATGTATGTCAAGATGTTAGTATGATGGATTGAATCCATTTGAAGCGAAGAATAAATCTTAAGAAATGAAGTTATAACGGAATTCAAGAGTTCGGACGATAATCGTCGAATTCGTGAAATTCTTGGAATGGAAGTCGAATTTTGATATTGAGCTTGGAAACATTAGTTTTAAATGGAGACAAGTCATATTTGGCATTATAGAGTTGCGAACTCGAAAATGACCGGATTCCGACTTAGAACAAAGAAACGAGCGTTGAACGTTCACGAACATTTATCATTTTTGTTAAAAATGAACTAATAGGTGAAATTTTAGCAAACGAAGTCGAATAGATAAAATTCTTGCATGAACGTGTAGAGTATATAATTTATGAATCGTAGGCTTTTGAACGAGCCAATTCAGACTTATAACGAAGAAGTTATGCGTCCGGGAATTTCGCAAAGTTGAGAAACCGTCAAAATTTTCTGGTGCAAAGAGTTGGCGCCGCGGCGCCAACCCAAGGTATATTGGTGGCACTGCAACACAATATACAGTGCACACACCTATCTCAAGAGAGTGCGCCGCAGAGCTACCGAGAGAGTAATGTTTAGTAGCCGCAGCCGCCAAGGTCTCAAGCTCGGTTATCGCTAACTCTCGGGCCATGCAAATATGAGATGTAAAAACTATGACTAGCGTCGCAGCCTTGATCCTAGGGTTTGAGCAGAGAAGAAAGTTTACAAGTATGAATGAATAGTAACTCATTAGTAAAGAACTAAGGCTTAATCATAACAATTTTAAGACATGTTTAAATCTTAATTATGATCATTTAGGGTTGAAGTAAATCTATTGAATGTGAACGTGAACGGTATGCAATATGCGTACTTAACCAAATGACGATCGGGTAATAATTTAATAACGTAAGGACGATAGTAAGCCGTGAGGAAGGATGATTAACTCAAAATGAGTTGTATTAATGAAATAATTTTAGTTAAGTTATAGAAGAGAAAGAAGTTGGTAAGAATGATGTAAAAGATAATGGCAAGCCGGAACCAATAATAAAAAATCTAATATATGATTAGATTGAGAAGAAGGGTAAGATTCATTAGGAACCATATATGTTCATTCATGACCTAATGTGGTATGTTATGTGGTTATGTGTTGTAGAGACTGTAAAGACTCAAAGGAAAAGTTATTATACTGTAGCAGACGCTGAAGGCAAGTTTTTCTTAAACGTTTGTCTAACTTTCGTGTTAGCCAAGTTTTCAGTGATTCATGTTATAATACGCATGAATTGTTTTACGAAAATGTCGATGCCAGTTTTAACTCGGCTAGACTAATGTTGAAGATTGATTGATTTATTTACAAGTCTTTCAATATAGAATTGTTAACGCTATCCTACGCCAATTGTTTGGTACGGATTCAAGGTAAGCCTGAGTATGAATAAACAAATGTATTTTTCATTGATTATTCGATGGGCACGCGAGGTTGCCAAAACTTAAACATACATATGTTTAACAGGATGTAATGTTGATCAACATAGAGTACTATGGGATGATCACCCAGAAGTGCTCGTAAGATATACCGGACTTACGGACTTAGTGCCGGGTTGTCCTTTTCAAAGAAATTATGAAACGCTCATGGTCTTGAGCCAGAATTGATGTTTTACTGAATATTGTTATTGTAAAACGTTTTGAAGGAAAAGAAGTGCTATTTTGAATTATCGATAGTACTTCATAACTATTGTTCAGTTATTGAAGATATACGATTCCTGTGTTTCAAGCATGTTGTTTAAAAGAAATTGTGGTACTTGCTGAGCTTGTTATGCTCACTGTTGCTTGAACCATATGAATGCAGCTAGCACCGAACGAACCGAGGGATCCGACAAGGTTAAAGGCAAGATGAAGATGAACGATTAGTTTAACTTGTAATAAACTAGTAAGTTGTATATATTATAGTATTATGAACAAAGAATGTAATGGTTTTAGAACTTGGGAAAGGGATTTGGGGGTGTCACAGGTTGGTATCAAAGCATTAGGTTATAAAACTTAAGGGGGGAAGAACCTTAGGCTAATAACCTCATTAAGGAAGAAAAGTCCGAAGGAAGTAAACTCAAGCTTTACTTAAGTTGAATGAGTTAATAAGGTATTGAGGAAACTCAGTACCGAAAGATTTAAAAGATGGAAAGTAACCCTAAATAAATTAAATGTTATTTGTGCTTATACTATTGTATATTATGTACTAATCAACATATTTGTTATTGTAGGATGTCGATCGATACCTTGATGTATAGAGATATACACGTGGTGAGCGAAGAAATTGTGAACAGAGTAGAGCCTTGTTGACTTATGTCACACTCCATGTTTTGATGATGACCATATTATTTCACTAATCATGCTGTATAACATTTCAGGGAAAGAGATGACATCTCAAAGAGGAAGGCTCAAATGTCAAGATGCCATTGTAAAGTAAATTTGAGTCCTAGGAATATATGTAAGATCTTAGCATTTATTACCTTCCAAAATAAGGCTCTAGGACATGTGCATTACATACATACTTGCATTCTCATACTTGTTGCTACTTGCTAACTCAATTGTTCAAATATGCATGGCCGGTATTACTTAGCATAACATATTAAATCAAATCTTGAAAACCAATACATATATGGTAATCTGGAATAAATGATCGACAGTAGTTAATACCATAAATCTATCCATTGTCATCACCTTGATTCACGATAAGCACATCTCATAAATCATGCTGCATAAATTATGCGTCATAAATCAAGGGTCTTAATTCTAGGTAACTAATTAAGGTAACTAATTAATTGAATAAATTACCATATGTTATACATTCATAGCAGAAATCATGTGCCATAATCGTGTCTCATGATTTGAGAAATCTAATTGGTTAATTCTAACGGTCCAATGTATGTTAAGAAATATGGAAACATGGCAACAAATGTTTATGGAAATACAAAGTGTTGACTTTCGACATTTTAGAAATTGGGACAGCAGAAATCTGCAACAGGCCTATCTCCCATGCAATGGAAATCAATTAGCCTTAAATTATTGATAGCGTGATATCTTAGAAAATAGAATCTTTGTGATGGAAATCGAGCTGAGTTTATCATGATTGACATAGAACTACAAGATTTGTGTAATGTGCTTTTAATTGTGCATATTATAGCAGCAAATTTTTGCAACGTTGATATTCTGGAGTGGTCTATATATAAACTGAGTTCTTTAACAAATAAATCACGAAAAACATTTACAGTATCAAAAATGCATACAAGTTACAAAATTGTTTTTCACCGTGATCGATTGCATTAAGAACAGGGTTTCAGCTACAGAGAACATATAGAACATATTCTGGTAATATTCTTCTTGCATATCATTTCATTTCATACTAGAGCCTTGAGTTAGTAAGTGATATATTGCTTGATCATTAGACCTCTAGTGTGTATTTTAATTTTCCTTATCTCAATCAATATTCTATTGTATGTAATCCTGTTTGGGTTGATAACTCATTACAGTAAAGTTTGAGGAAATCATAGGTGCTTAAGAGTGCATAGGTGCATAGGGAACAAAGGTGTTCGAATTGCTAGAACTTGTATTGTAATTGGAAGAATTTAATAAAAGTGAGTCTCCAATACTAGTTGGTATTGGACGTGAATTAGGCTACTATTCTAGAGGGTAGTAGTTGAACCACGTAAAAATTCCGGTGTTGATGTGATTACATTCTGTGCTTTAATATTCTGCTATCTATCCAGCTGCCTGCATTATATATATATACCAGTAAATTGATTGAATCAAAATTAAATAATATCCTGATTTCATAATCCAACTTGCTATATTCAAAGGAATTTTTATTAGTAACAAAAGTTGGACATAGTTTGTGCCTACACTTATTCAACCCCCCTTCTAAGTGTATCTATTTAAATTTCATTTGGTATCAGAGCTTGGCTCTACTTATCTTGGTCTTAAAGGTGACTTGTAGGGAAAGATTCTGACATGGCACCACTTGGAAACGCTCATCACGAAGGCCAATCAACAAATCGACCTCCACTACTCCTTGGAACAAAGAACTATAATTTCTGGAAATTTTGGATGAGGATATATCTTAAGCGAGACCCATGGGAATGGTGGGTGGTAGAGAATGGACCGGTAATCCCAAGGAAAGATGATGGCACTCCAAAAACTCTACTCGAGATGGACTCAACCGAAACATACATGGTGTCATATGATTCAAAAGCAATGAACACTCTACTCAGCGGCATGGTGCAATCTGAAATAGATAAAGTCTCATCATGCAACACATCAAAGGAGATCTGGGATACCCTAGTGGCAAGTCACGAAGGAACTTCTAAAGTACGAGAAGTTAAGCTAAGTATGCTCATGCATGACTATGAAATGTTCAAACTAGAAAGAGACGAAACAATCAAGATGGCTCAAGCACGATTTTTGGTACTTATAAATTCCTTGAAGTTGCTCGACAAGTCTATTCCACAAAGTGAAATCAATCGTAAGCTACTTCGGGCTATGCCCAAAAGGTTTGCATCTAAAATTACTACTCTTCAAGATTCCGTCAATATCTCTTCTATGGATACATTAACCCTTTTTGGTGAACTAGAAGAATATGAACATCAATTGAAAAGATATGATGACGAGGAAGAAGTTCCTCGAAAGAAAGTGCTAGCTCTAAATGCAGGAATTGAAGAAGAACTTGAAAATAACTCAGATGATGAAATAGCTATGATATCAAGAAGACTTAAGGGACTACTTCAAAGAAAGAATCAAAAGAAAAATACATTCAACTCAAACAAACACAAAGCCAAGCCAACCGAAGAAACCTGTTTCGAGTGTGGACGACCAGGGCACTTTAAAAAGGATTGCTTCCAACTCAAAAACAAAGGAAAGCAAGGAAATAAGGAGTTTAAAAAGCATAAAACATTTCTAACATGGAGCGATGATGAAGAATCCGAAGTGGATATAGATGCAAACGATGAACTGGCTCAAATATGCTTCATGGGACTTGAAGGTGAATACAGTGAGGTACCTCTTTCTGATGTTATTACTTTGAAACAGGAAAATGAAAAATTAAAAGAAAAGAATATGTACTTAAAAGATTTAGTAAACACTCTAATGGGTGAAATGGAAGAATTAATAGATGAAAAGAAAGAATTAGAAAGAGTGACACACACAAATGAGGAAAAAGCGTTAGCAGCGAAGAACGATTATTTAGATAATTACAATAAAATACTGTTCATCAAGGTAAAACAACTAAATGATAAAGTTGAAAAATTAAAAAATGAGATAAAAATGAGAGATGTGTGCATTGATGCATTTGGTGATGAATCGATTAATAAAACACCACCAACTAATGAAATTCAAAAGGAAATAGAGTCATTATAAACCTCTCTAGCCAAATTTGTTCACGGGGAAGAAAATCTAAATGTCATGCTAGGAAAACAAAGACCCAGTTATGATAAACAAGGCATAGGTTTTAACCCAACATATAGAAAGGAAGTTGAAATGCTCAAATCTAAATCATCATTAAATTATTACACGCCTTTTACTACCTGAACAAATTGTGGCATTAAAGGACATCTAGAGATAAACTGCTCAAGAAAGAAAAATAATAGTTGAAGTAAAGCCATATGGGTAAAGAAAAGTGATTTGATTTCAACTAACACTAGTGGACCCAAAAAGATATGGGTACCAAAAAGATAAGTTGTATCTCTCGTATAACAGGTATGTTTCAATGCCAAAGTATCCTCTTAAAAGTGGATTCTGGACAGCGGGTGTTCACGTCACATGACGGGTGGCAAATCTAAGTTCGTGGAACTAAATGTCAAAAAGAAACATAGAACTGTCACATTCGGTGATAACCGGTCATGCGAAATAATCGGGAAAGGTAAAATCGGTAATGTTGCCCGAAGAGAAGGGAATATATATACTCTCAATTTTGAGTAACAGGAGGAAGAATTATTTCTCGTAACCATTCAAGATGAGGCAAATCTATGGCATAGAAGAATGGGACATGTTCATATGGACCTCATCAAAAAGTTGTCATCAAAGAAATTAGTAAGAGGATTACCCAAAATGAATTTCGAGAAGAAAGGTATATGCAAACCTTGCCAACTTGGAAAACAAGTAAGAACATCATTCACAGCCAAAAACATGGTATCAACTTCTTCTCCCTTACAATTGTTTCATCTCGATTTATTTGGACCTGAAAGGCATGCTAGTCTAAACTGTAAATTCAATGCTTTTGTGATAGTCGATTACTTCTCTAGATATGCATGGGTACTTTTTCTTAGAACAAAAGATGAGGCATTTAAAGAATTTGAAAAACTAATTAAAAACTTGGAGACTAAATATAGTCTTAATCTTATAAGAATCAGAAGTGACCATGGTATGGAATTTCAAAAGGATTTTATTATATTCTATAATAAAAAAGGAATCACTCATGCATTTTCATCACCTAGAACTCCACAACAAAATGGAGTAGTAGATAGGAAAAATCGAACATTACAAGAAACAGCTAGAATTCTAATTCAAGAAAGTAAACTCCCTAAGAAATTTTGGGCCGAAGCTGTAAACACAGCATGTTATGTGCTAAATAGAGTGTTGATTCGTCCAATCATTTTGAAAACACCATATGAATTATTAAATAATCGTCTGCCTAACATAAGCTATTTTAAAGTGTTTGGATCTAAATGTTTTATTCTTAACACTAATGGAAATCTGGGCAAGTTTGATGCTAGATCATATGAAGGAATATTCATTGGCTACTCATAAAACAGTAGAGCATATCGCATTTATAATGTACAAAAGATGTGTATCGAAGAATCTATACATGTCAAATTTAACGAATCTAACCATTATATTCCAAAAGAAAGAGAATAAGATGCAGGAAACTTAGAGACTGCTGTAAATCTAGCTTACCAGATAAAACAAAATAGCAAGATCATGGAACCAATCCAGCTGGATGGATTAGAAGAGCAGCAGGACCAAGACCCTATTCAGTAAGGTGAATACAAAAATCAGGAACATATCCAGCAAGCTAAAATGGACGAACAACAAGACCACAATTCAGAAACTACTAAAGAAGTTATACATGATATTAAACTTCCAAAATCAGCAAGATACATCAAAAACCATTCTCCTGAAAACATCATTGGAGACATAAATGACAAAGTTATTACAAGAAGAAAAGCACAAAATATGTGTGCTTTCTCAGCATTTCTATCCCAAATTGAAACAAAGAACGCCAAAGAAGCCATACTCGATGAAAATTGGCTTCTAGCAATGCAGAAAGAACTACAACAATTTGAAAGATGTCAAGTGTGGGAGTTGATACCTCCTCCAAAAGATGTATCCATTATTGGAACTTAATGGGTATTCAAAAACAAACTTGATGAGTACGAAACAATTACAAGAAACAAAGTGAGACTAGTAGCTCAGCGGTACAACCAGCAAGAAGGAATAGACTATGAAGAAGCATTTTCCCCAGTTGCTTGCTTGGAATCCATTCGTATATTACTAGCATTTGCCTGTTTCAAAAAATTCAAGCTACACCAAATGGACGTCAAAAGCGCCTTTCTCAATGGTTACATTAATGAAGAAGTCTACGTAAAATAGCCACCTGGATTCGAGCATGACAAGTTCCCACATTACATATACAAACTCAAAAAGGCACTCTATGGACTCAAACAAGCCCCAAGGGCTTGGTACAAGAGATTAAGTAAGTACCTCCTATCAAATGGGTTCATATGATATAAAATCGACTCCACGCTGTTTATTAAACGTCAAAATAAAGATATTATTATTGTACAAATATATGTAGACGATATAATATTTGGTGCTATTAATAATTTCCTTTGTGAGTGGTTTTCCAAATGCATGCACAAGGAGTTTGACATGAGCTTGATGGGAGAACTTAACTACTTTCTGGGCCTTCAAATTAAACAAAATCATGAAGGTATATTCATTCATCAAACCAAGTACACTAAAGAGTTATTCAAGAGATTCGGTTTTGACAATTCAAATTCAAAGACCACACCAATGAGTACATCAGTAAAACTCATAGCAGATGAAAAAGGTACGGATGTAGAGGTAACAAAATACAGAGGTATGATTGGATCCCTATTATATTTAACTGCTTCTAGACTTGATATAATGTACAGTGTGTGTCTATGTGCTCGATTTCAAGCCATACCCAAAGAATCCTATTTACAGGCTGTTAAACGAATATTTAAATACTTGAGTGGTACTACTAACTTAGGATTATTTTACCCAAAATGTGACAATTTTGATCTAATGGGTTATTCAGATGTCGACTATGAAGGTTGTCAAATAGATAGAAAAAGCACAAGCGATGCTTGTACATTTTTGGGACAAAGTCTTGTCTCATGGCATAACAAGAAGCAAATGTCAGTCGCCCTATCCACTACTGAGGGTGAATATTTAGCAGCTGGAAGTTGCTGCTCCCAAATTTTGTGGATGCATCAAACACTGTGTGACTTTGATATTATGTGTGAAAATGTGCCCATATACTACGATAATACAAGCACTATAGACATCTCAAAAAATCCAGTGCTACACTCTCACACAAAACACATAGAGGTTCGCCACCATTTTCTTAGAGACAATGTGTCCAAAGGACTAATAAGATTAATATTCATTCCCATTGAGCATCAACTAGCAGATATATTTACGAAACCTCTAGGGGAAGAACGTTTTAGTACTCTAAGAAGAGAACTCGGGATGTGTCTAATACAGATATGAACCGCATGTTTTAAAGATATTAGACAGATAAATCACCAGCATATCTTCAGACCATAATTACGCAAATTAAAATCTACTCAGATTTTCCTTCCCGAAAATGGCTTTACCACTTCCCATATCTCGATAACGTGTTCCACAAATAAATACAACAACTATTTTACTCCTTTTTCTCCATCTCTGACTCTCTAGTCTCTATATCTCAATCATCTCAATCTCAATCGACTCAACCGTACTCTGCAACTATGAGAACTAGGCGTGGCAAACAACTCCGTGATGAATCGGAAGACGAGGTCTCACCTCCTTCTCCACCATCTCATCCACCTGCCACTCGAAAATTGAAACGAAAGCAATCCTCTGTCACTATTATCTCCGGTGAATCATCCCTTGCCAAATCCGAAGCGAGCCTACCTTCTCCTCCACCAATCGGGACATCAACGGGTAACAAATGGTAAAAGATCAAAGACTCTTCACCTGGCTCACCTACGATAACAGTAACTCCTCTATCCGTGTCCTTGCATGATGTTCCTGAAGATTTTTTTAGAGGTCATAATTTTGAGCTTCGGTTTAAGTCTTCTATCTATTAAAAGTCCTTCGTCTATGAAAAATTTGTTGATATGTTTTACTACCAAAACTCTCCTCTTCAACATCTCCTTGAGTCATGTGGTCTGTCCTCTTTAAGTGCTCCTCCCTCGGTAGCTTACCCAAAATTAGTCCAACAATTTTATACCAACCTTGAAAATAATGGCGATTGCTACACTTAGTTTGTTAAGGGTAAATCACTGTTCTTTACTGCTATGGATTTAGGGAGTATATTGTCAATTCCATACCCCAGCGACTGTCCCTTTACACTTAAGGGACCCATTTCTACTCCTCTTGTCCAGCTTTGCATTGTCATGGATAACCCAACTGTGTCCACTGTCATCCTTCCTTAAACCACCGAAGTATCTCCTATTACAGTAGTCCTTCACAAATTGCTAAGGTACAATCTTCTCCCTCGTCTCGGCGGTGGAGCTAACTTCACCTACCAGGATTTGGTCTTAGTGGCCTTAATAATGACAGGCCAACCATTCAATTTTTCCCTCATGATGCTCAAACACATGGTTCACTGTATAAAACATTCCAAAAAGTGCTTACCTTATAGCTGCTTTCTCACAAAATTATTTACTCACTTTCAAATTCCACTCGACAATGAGGGACCCATCCAAATCACTGATTCCATCGACTCTAACTATCTCAAGGGTGCTCATATCACACTGCTTAAAGGAAATTTCATACGAGTGGTACCTGAAATTCCAACTGTCCAAAATCCCACACCTCCCACTTCCCTACCTCCATCCCCTGCAATTCTCAATCTTCTTCATACCATCGCGACCAATCAAGCAACAATCACTGCTGATGTTAGAGATATCCAACTTTGTTTGTCCGTGCTTGAGAAAGGCAAACTTCCTATTCGTTGCAATGATCTGCAGTCTATTTTTCGCAATGTGGAGGATGAGTTCATTGACCACCAAGCTGGATTCGAGTTGCACGCTCGGGCTATGGTAGAAGCCCTGCAAAGGAAGATGAACCGCAACGCCTGTCAGTTGAGCACGGAACTGAAATTCATTAGCAATCAGATTGGGACTCTAGGACGCTTTACCGAATGTCACATGAATGACCTCAGTGAAGAGCTGCAAGCAGACCAAGTCCAATTGTGCATACCTGAATGGCCACAATACAATTGGATGGCCGAATATCAAGGCGACTTTCTGGACCTGCCTTTACCACCTCCTACCTTCATTGCTCGTCCTCCCAGATTTGCCAACACCATGTCCCTGGAAGAAATCGAACACCATGGCCCTATTTCACTACCCGCGAAGCAAATCACGTTCATATTGATGAGGAGGATGATTAGACACCATGCCCCTTTTGGCCTTTTGGACACCTCTTTTTGATAGATGCCAAAGGGGGGAGAAGAATTCTGCCTGCTTGCTTGCTTTCAAGACAATTTTTTAAATTTTCATGCATGATAACTTTTGGTTTTAAGACTATGGTTTAAATTTGTTGATGGATGATGGTTTAATAGCCTATGATAAATATGTGCTTAACATGTTGTGGACTAACCAGACAATGCAGGGTTACTTTCTATTTTTATTTGCAACTTGAAAGTGCAGGGGTACTCGAACAGTGCATATATGCAGTCAATAGTATGCATGAACTGAGGGGGAGTTGTAACTCTCTTGAAATGCATGGTTTTAGGGGGAGCCATAATTATTTTGTTGTCATCATCAAAAAGGGGGAGAATGTTGACTTATGTCACACTCCATGTTTTGATGATGACCATATTATTTCACTAATCATGCTGTATAACATTTCAGGGAAAGAGATGACATCTCAAAGAGGAAGGCTCAAATGTCAAGATGCCATTGTAAAGCAAATTTGAGTCCTAGGAATATATGTAAGATCTTAGCATTTATTACCTTCCAAAATAAGGCTCTAGGACATGTGCATTACATACATACTTGCATTCTCATACTTGTTGCTACCTGCTAACTCAATTGTTCAAATATGCATGGCCGGTATTACTTAGCATAACATATGAAATCAAATCTTGATAACCAATACATATATGGTAATCTGGAATAAATGATCGACAATAGTTAATACCATAAATCTATCCATTGTCATCACCTTGATTCACGGTAAGCACATCTCATAAATCATGCTGCATAAATTATGCGTCATAAATCAAGGGTCTTAATTCTAGGTAACTAATTAAGGTAACTAATTAATTGAATAAATTACTATATGTTATACATTCATAGCAGAAATCATGTGCCATAATCGTGTCTCATGATTTAAGAAATCTAATTGGTTAATTCTAACGGTCCAATGTATGTTAAAAAATATGGAAACATGGCAGCAAATGTTTATGGAAATACAAAGTGTTGACTTCCGACATTTTAGAAATTGGGACAGCAGAAATCTGCAATAGGCCTATCTCCCATGCAATGGAAATCAATTAGCCTTAAATTACTGATAGCGTGATATCTCAGAAAATAGAATCTCTGTGATGGAAATTGAGCTGAGTTTATCATGATTGACATAGAACTGCAAGATTTGTGCAATGTGCTTTTAATTGTGCATATTATAGCAGCAAATCTTTGCAACGTTAATATTCTGGAGTGGTCTATATATAAACTGAGTTCTTTAACAAATGAATCACGAAAAACATTTACAGTATCAAAAATGCATACATGTTACAAAATTGTTTTTCACCGTGATCAATTGCATTAAGAACAGGGTTTTAGCTACAAAGAACATATAGAACATATTCTGGTAATATTCTTCTTGCATATCATTTCATTTCATACTAGAGCCTTGAGTTGGTAAGTGATATATTGCTTGATCATTAGACCTCTAGTGTGTATTTTAATTTTCCTTATCTCAATCAATATTCTATTGTATGTAATCCTGTTTGGGTTGATAACTCATTACAGTCAAGTTTGAGGAAAGCATAGGTGCTTAAGAGTGCATAGGTGCACAGGGAACAAAGGTGTTCAAATTGCTAGAACTTGTATTGTAATTGGAAGAATTTAATAAAAGTGAGTCTCCAATACTAGTTGGTATTAGACGTGGATTAGGCTACTATTCTAGAGGGTAGTAGTTGAACCACGTAAAAATTCCGGTGTTGATGTGATTACATTTTGTGCTTTAATATTCTGCTATCTATCCAGCTGCCTACATTATATATATACCTGTAAATTAATTGAATCAAAATTAAATAATATCCTAATTTCATAATCCAGCTTGCTATATTCAAAGGAATTTTTATTAGTAACAAAAGTTGGACATAGTTTGTGCCTACACTTATTTAACCCCCCCTCTTCTAAGTGTATCTATTTAAATTTCAAGCCTGTACCTATGCCGGTGGTGGAGGTACCATTAGTGATTCTAGAGGAGTCGGAGACAGTGGAGTACTTTTTTGAGGAGGACTACTCCGAGGGAGATATGGATATAGCGTCATATCTTAATATGATGGTCTATGAGGAGGAGGAAATGGAGGTAACATCGGTTAATACGGTGGTACCTACACTAGAGTCAATACCTCTAGATGCAATGAGAGCATTGTATCTGGCAGTACTTGACAGGAATGTGCAAGTGAGTACGGTTGTGCAGAATCAGAGTGAAGAGATTAATTATCTCCATGAAGCTAAGGTGTCTGCAGAAGCAAATTTTGAGTCAGAGCACGATATGCAGGTGCTTATGACAGAGCAGGCTAGGGTCTATAAGGAAGAGGTCGATGAGCTTCGTAAGAAACTGATTAAGAGAGACCAGAAGATAGCACGGATGTCTTACATCCATAAGAGTGCTCATAAGGATTTTAAGCTTAAAGTTGTTTGTCATCCCATGGAATCAGGATAAACCCGTCACATTATTAGTCGGGATATTGTAGCGATGATTGTGAATGAGAAAGACGAGGACGCTGTTATGCATTATTAGAAAGCTAGAGTAAATAAATATATGTGTAGTGACGTGAAACCCTCTTTTGTATAAAAGGGTAGTCTTTTTGTAAATCCCAACTTTTGAGAAGTTCAATTGCGGGATATAAATGTAATAGCCTTTGGCTATGTAAGCAAATTGTAAATAGTTTTGACTATGAAGAAGCATATGAATATAATGAAGTTTTCATTTAATATGCTTTGTTATGGTATGAGTTGTTATGTGGCGAATAATAACGAAGTAAGTAAATAGATAATAATGAAATTCTATTTATTTAATCAGAAAATGCCGTCAAGAAGAAGACGACGTATTCAGGAAGTGGAATCACATAATGATAATCAAAGGGGGTCGAAACAACCCTATGCAAGAGTTCGTTGATTTATTAACGGCTGCATTTAAGCTGGGGGTAGAGTACCCGACGAACCTAGGTTAGCCAGAATGACTACCTTTAAAGAATTCAAAAGCGTAGGTCCGCCGGAGTTCAAAGGAACGACGAACCCATTAGAAGCCCAGACATGGGTAACAGAAATAGAGAAGGCGTTTGTTATTACAAAACGTAGGTGAGGCGCAAAAGACTTCTTTAATGACTTATATGATGAAAGGGGAATCCAACTTTTGGTGGGAGGCTCACCAGGGTGGGGCTATAATAGATGCGATAACGTGGGAACAATTCAAAAAGATTTTCTTCGAGAATTATTTCCCTACAAATATGCAGGGGAGGAGGGAGATTAAGTTCTTAGAACTTAAACTAGGGGACATGATGGTTCCCCAGTACGCGGCCAGATTCAATGAATTGGCAAAGTTCGCTCCACGCCAAGTGGACAGTGAGGAGAGGAAGGCTCGTAGGTTGGAGCAGGGCTTGAAACCTGGCTCTATAGTAGTATTTCGGTGTTCCAGAGTGTTTCCTATGGGACCATTCTGGAGAAGGTGATTATAGCAGAGGGTGGTAGTGAGGCGTTGACTCAATACCACAAAGAGAGGAAGAATAAGAGCAAGGGAGAAAGAGGAACCAAGGCAGAAAGTGCTAGTTGTAGTGGCAGTATGCCAAAAAAAAAGAAAGAATTTTAATTCTGGGAATACTGGAGGGGGAACAAGGGGATCCTAAGCGTAGGATCGAGGTATGTAAGACATGTGGAAAGACTCATCTCGTAGTCTATCTGAAAGGGAAATCAGTTTATTATAACTGTGGACAGGAGGGTCATATATTACCCAATTGTCCTAAATCTAAGAAAAACCATGGTTGTTTTGTATGTGGGTCGTTGGACCACATGGCAAATAATTGCCTAAAGAAGGGGTCGGAGGAAATTAAAGGTGTTAGTAGTGGTAAGTTAGCCATGATGCGGTTGCATCGTGATTTAATGGCAGTATCATTAAATTCGATACCATGAATACTTATGTGCTGTTTGATTGGAGTGCTACTTTTCTTTTATAATATGAGATTTTTCTAAGAGATTAAGTTCATTCTCGGAAGGGATTATAAATACCTTTATACGTTAAGGTAGAGAATGGGGAAATAACTTTTGTTAATTATATTCGTGGAAATGGCTTCATGAATATGGAATATAAGCAAGTATCGGTAGATAAGTACCGATAAAGTTGAGAGAATTTGAAGTAATTCTCGGTATGAATGGGTTGATTAACCATAGAACTTTAATAAATTATTAGAATAAAAGTATGAATATTCAATTTTTTAAGTAACCCAAGGTAGTATTTTACGGTAATAAAATACCGCGACGCTCTTGTTGTCTAGCTATGACACAAGTTAGAAGGATGTTAAGGAAAGGGAATGATGAGTGGAGTAAATTAGTGGTTAAGAGTAAATACCCAGTGCCCAGGATCAAAGATTTATTTGATCAGTTGAAAGGGTGTAAAGTATTTTTCTAAGATAGATTTGTGTACGGGTTATTATCGGTAGAACGTAAGGAAGGACGAGGTACCTAAGACGACGTTTAGAAATTGTTATAGTTATGATGAATTTCTGCTTATGTCGTTTGGGTTAACTAATGTACAAAAGTTAGACTTTCTATAAGGGGTGTCGAACAAGTCGGTGGCAAATTGATAGGTACACTTGTGAGGTGCTATGGTTGAAAGTACCATTAGCGTCACAGAGTGTTCAAATATTATTTGGACGAGGGTGTCGTAATGATCCTTGGTGATATTCTAGTCTAATTTAAGACGTCAGAAGATCACGTTGAACATTTGAAGATAGTGTGTGAAACACTATGGACAGAGAAGTTGGATATGGAATTGATGCGTGTGAATTCAGAAGCTGAGAGAGAGAGAGATTTATTCTTTGAGAAGTATGTTGGGAATGAGAAGTGAGAAAATAGTTTTCAGGAGCTAAAAGGAAGGTTAAGTGAGGCATCTGTATTGCCTTTATCAGATGATACGGGGAATTTTGTAGTGTATCTCGATGCTTCGCATGGGGTTGCGTGCTCATATAGCAGGGCAAGGTCATTGTGTATGCATCACGCTAGTTAAAGAATTATGAGGAGGCCTATCCTACTTATGGTCTAGAATTGGCAGCTGTAGTTTTAGAATTAAAAATTGGAAGATAATATTTATACGGGGAGAAGTGTGAGATATACACGGACTCTAAGAGTTTGAAATATATCTCTACACAGAAGAAGTTGAATATAAAGTAGAGAAGGTGATTAGAATGGATAAGAGGTTACGACTGTGATAGGTTATATCATACATGGAAGGTAAACGTAGAAGCCAACGCATTAAGTAGGAAGGGTAGGTGTAACGCCCCCAAATCTGGGTATCTTCGAACCCGACATATGGTGCTATACGGTACTACCATTCATACATTCATATGATTGAAAAGCCTCAAAAGTACGAACAATGTCTTCTATATATTCAAAGTAATATTTAAATTTCCCAGGTTCTATACCCATTACAAAAGTTCTTTGTCATAATATCAAATACATTACAATAATAAACCTACACTATTACAAAGACAACTTAACGATCTGCCTCAGCCTTTCCTTTATCCTTATTTGATCCTTCGAGATGTTCATTCTTAGCTGCATTCATATGTTTCAAGCAAGAGTGAGCATAACTAGCTCAGCAAGTATGACAATTTCAATAACAACATGCTTAACACATAAGAATCGTATATCTTCAATAACTGAACAATAGTTATGAAGTACTATTGATAATTCAAAATAACACTTCATCTTTCTTTTAAATTGTTTCACAATAAATAATATCCAGTAAAACATAAACTTCGGTCCAAGACCTTGAGTATTTCATTCTTTCTTTGAAAAGGACAACCCGACACTAAGTCCGTAAGTCCGATATTACTTACGAGTACTTCTAGGTGATCGGCTTATAGTACTCTATGTTGATCAACACTACATCCATTAAACGTATTTACGTTTAATTTGTGGCAACCTCACGTGCCTGTCGTAAGACGACAAAACATTTGTTTATCATACTCAATCTTCTTTTGAAAACCATATCGAGTAGTTGACAAAAGATAACAACATTTAATAACAGTTGGATAAATTATCAATAATCCACCAAATGCATTAAGTCTAGCCGAAAGAATTGGCTTTAACTTTATCATACATCAATTCATGCGTAAGGGTAAATGAATTACAAAGCTTGTTTAGATTGAACTGAGACAAGGGTTAGAATACTTGCCTTCAGCGTCTGCTACGGTATAAATTACTTTATGTTCAAGTCTTTCAAGTCTCTACAATACATGATTATATAACGCCATACATTAGGTCATATATAATCAAGTATGTATGCAACTATATCTTACCCTTCATCTCAATCTAATCATGTAATAGATTTGATTACTATTAATTCCGGCTAGTCATCATACTTACATTCATAATCGATTAGGTTATTATCAACCTTCTTATACCATCCTTAAGTTTTAACAAGGTTTTAACAATGTTACTTCAAGTTCCTTAAGGTAAGTTCACTTTGAACTAATTACATTCCTTTCTTTGTACTTACAAACATTCCTTACTATCTTTGATCTAGGGTTTGGCATTGCGGTGCCGACTTATACTCTTTTTGCGTACTTGCTACCGAGATTACTGATAGCAAAGTCCCAAACTTCAGTCTTTCAGTATGAAGTCCTTACTCGATTGGTCCGCTTTTACGACGCCACTTTCCAGTAGGTCATAAACTATTCACAAGATCTTTGCTGGCGCAACAAATTGGCCTTTGGGTGGCATGGCTGACTTTTGTGCACCAGATAGTTTGAACAGTTTTTCAACTTTGCAAAATTCTCGGGCTCATAACTTCTTCGTTATAAGTCCAAATTTGCTCGTTCAAAAGCCTACAGTTCACAAATTACATACTCTACGCGTTCATACAAGAATTTTATCTATTTGACTTCGTTTGCTAAAAATTCACCTATTAGTTCATTTTTAACGAAAACGATAAACGTTCGTGAACGTTCAACGCTCGTTTCTTCGTTCTAAGTTGGAATTCAGTCATTTTCTAGTCCGCAACTCTAGAATGTCAAATATGACTTGTCTCCATTTAAAACCAATGTTCTCAAATTCAAACACAAAATATGACTTCTATTCCGAGAATTTCACGAATTCAACGATTATCGTCTAATCGTGCAATTTCCGGCAAAACTTCATTACTTAAGATTCGTTCATTACTTCAAATAAATATAATTCATCATATGAACATCTCAACATACTTATTATAACAACTTATTTTCATGTTGGATTTGGACCTATTCTATCATGAGCTTATAACTTGTTAAAGTATAAACTACTTATAGTTTCATTGTTCATAACTTATGATAATTAAAGTCTTTTAATCATCATCCTTATATGTTCTCAACATATAGTTTCATTCATGTATACTTGATACAAGTTCATACAAGTTCTTTATTTTCATACAAACTCTCAAGGTTAACCTATAACAAGTTCATATAGCTTCTTCATAAGTTTATAACTTATATGCAAGTTTAAATGACTTATTTCTGACTTAAGCAGCTTAAGTTCATTTAATTAATCATTCTTCTTACTTCTTAACATCCATACTCACTAATACCTACTCCTCTTATCAACCTATCATGGTAGAGATAGAAGATTAATGGACAAGAAGTCTTACCCTTGAAGTTCCTTGGAATAAGTCTTCTTCTTCTTCTCAAATGAAAGTAGCTTATTCTCCCTAACACTTAAGCACTTTATAAAATTGTGGGATGAGTTGAACAATTAACAAATGACTAGAAAACTCCCTCTATTTATAGAATTCCCAAAACTAGGGTAGTTTAGTCAATATACTATCCCACCTCCTTAAGCCACCTCCTTACTATTCATTACTTGATTAGCACAACACTTATCTCTTGCTTGATCATTACACCTAATACTTGACTACCAAGATTAACCATAATAACATGGTTTGCCCCATGGGTCACTATAGCCCAATGGATCCTAGCTTGCTTGGATTAACTTACTTAACTTTTGGGCCTTACCAATAATTCACTTGGGCTTGTACAAATTCCTAACAAATTCTACAAGTCCAATACTATTGCTCAATACATATAACGTATTGTTAACATATCATTCTCGTATTCTAACTCATATACAACTTTGTTATATACGATATACCTTCATTCATACAAACTCGTATAATACCTTGTATTATACTCGTATACATTACCTCGTACAATACTCACGTATCATACCATTATTACTTAACTCATTAATTCTTCCATTTCCTTAACGTTCACAATTTAAGTCCGCAAGTGAAATATTGCATTTTTCATACTTAGATTATTATTACATAATCCATCTTACCTTAAAATTCTATCATTATGTATTTCTCGAAAGTTTAAAAATAATTCCTGAGCAAATACCGATGAATAGTGTTTTTCAGAAAATTTCTCGGAAAACTTTTATTTTCGTCTTGGAAATTTAAACACTTTAATTCTTTCCTGTAGCTAAAATACTACGACATTCCCACATTATTAGGTTATACAATGACAACTATCTTGATAACACATAGAATATAATTTTATTTATTATTTCATTTAATAAAATTATTTTACAACAAAATCCGAATTTCTCGGTCGTTACAGTAGGGAAAAGCTATCAATGTTAACGACTCAGAATGAGTTACTAACGAAGATGGCGAGAACAAAGTTAGAAGTTAAATTATGGAATGAAGTAGTAGAAATGTTATTCATAGAGTAGATTCAATCCACGATAATGGAACGAGTTAATTAAGTACAACTAGGTAACGAAGAGTGCAACCGAATGAAGAAGAGGATACAAGATAAAGAGACGATCAAGTATCATCTCGTTTTGAAGGAGGAATGTGAGTTTCAAATAATTTCGAGTTAAAAGAAGGACTAATAGAAGGAAGATAGCGTAAATGTTTAGCTTCCAACTTAGAGTATTGATAGGAAGTGACAAGTCATGTGAATTAAGATAACATCTTCGGTGAAGGTGAATTGAAAGAACCTCAATGTTGTAAAAGCATTGTGGGATCTCAAATTTAAAATGATGGCAAATTTTTCCTCAATGGTGGATGTATTGTTAGCGAGATTCTGGGGACAAAATCCTTATAAGGGGGGAAGAATGTAACGCCCCAGAAAATTTGGATTTTTGAGAATTAAATTTTTATTTAATTATGTGGATTAAATGAATTTAATTAATTAATTATGGGAGTAAGCTATTTGAAGGTCGTTCTATGACCTAGACATATTGGAATGTCGTAGTATTTTGGCTACGTGGTAGAATTAAAGTTTTTGAATTTCCAAGACAAAAATAAAAGTTTTTTGAATTTTTTTTGAAAAACACTATTCACGCATTTCTGCTCGGGAATTATTTTTGAATTTCTGAGAAATACGTAATGATAGAATATCGAGGTGAGATAGAATATCCAATAATATTTCAGTTATGGCAAACACAGTTTTTTGCCTGCGGACTTAAAACCTAACGGTTAGGGAAAGTGAGTTCCGAGAAGGAATTTAAATGCGTATAATGAATTAAAGTAATGATTGTATAATACGTAAGAATTGTATGAGGTAATGAATATGAGTATGATATGAGGTATTATACGAGTTTGTATGAATAATGGTATGTCGTATATGAATAAGTATACGAGTAAGAATACGAGATGAATACGTAGATTATACATTATAAGGCTTTAAGCCAAATGTAATGGGCTTGTAGGATTGCGTAAGAAATTGTAAAGTCCAATGAGATATTGATAAGGCCCAAGTATAGAAATGTGTAAGCCCAATGCAAGCTAATGATAAAGCCCAAAGAATTGTTAATGCAATCCCAATGTATAAGTTAGGTTAATTAAACCTTAAGCCCAAAGTAAGAATCCAATGGATTAGGAGGATCCATGGGGCAACCCATAATCATATGGGTGAATTGGTGATCAAGAATTAAGTGTGATGAGCAAGTAGACTTAACGGTTAAACAAAGGATAAGCTAAATAACTTAAAGGCTAAGTAAAGTGCTTATGTGTGATGAACAAGCAAAGTGCTTATATGTGATGACTAAGTAAAGTTAATGGCTAAGTGTTGTGATGGCCAAGTAATTAATTTGATGAGCAAGTAAAGGATACGCTATGTGCTAAGCAAGTATACTTAAGAGCTAAGTAAGTGTGGTGGCCAAGTTTACTTAATAGTTAGGTAATGAATAGTAAGGAGGTGATTAAGGAGGTGGAGTGGCTTTATGACCATTATACCCTAACTTAGGAAGTCCTATAAATAGGAAGCTTGCTAGCTCATTTGTTATTTGTTAGATTTTCATCCAATAACGTATAGCTTATTGGTTAGAGAGAAAAAGCTACAAAAGCTAGAACAAGTTAGCCTTTGAGAATTCAAGAAGCAAGAAAGAGATTAAAGATTAACCAAGTGATTATCAAGGGTAAGAACTTAAACCATAATTCTCTTTCTCTTGAATTGTTAGAGAAGTGGGTAGTGGTAGAACATGTATGCTAAGGAATGATAAGAATGATTAATCAATGGACTTAAGCCGTAGAAGTCATGGATAAGTAATTCAAACTTAATTAAGTTATGAACTTATGAAGAGCTTATATGAACTACTCATATGTGTACTTTAATAAGATTGAATGATAATAAGAAGCAAGAATGGTGGTTAAAAGACTTAATCTATAATAAGTCATGAGAAAGGAAGTCATAAGTAGTTTATACTTTTATAAGTTATAAACTCACAAAGAACAAGTAATAACTTATCATGTTTATAAGTTAATGAAGTATGTATGTTAAGATGTTAGTATGATGGATTGAATCCATTTGAAGAGAAGAATAAATCTTAAGAAATGAAGTTATAACGGAATTCACGAGTTCGGACGATAATCGTCGAATTTGTGAAATTCTCGGAATGGAAGTCGAATTTTGATATTGAGCTTGGAAATATTGGTTTTCAATGGAGACAAGTCATATTTGGCATTATAGAGTTGCGAACTTGAAAATGACCGTATTCCGACTTAGAACAAAGAAACGAGCGTTAAACGTTCATGAACGTTTATCATTTTCGTTAAAAATGAACTAATAGGTGAAATTTTAGAAAACGAAGTTGAATAGATAATATTGTTGCATGAACGCGTAGAGTATGTAATTTGTGAACCGTAGGCTTTTGAACGAGCCAATTCAGACTTATAACGAAGAAGTTATGCGTCCGGGAATTTCGCAAAGTTGAGAAACTGTCAAAATTTTTCGGTGCTGACAGAGTTGGCCATGGCGCCAACCCAATGTATATTGGTGGGTATTAATATTTCATATCTGAAGGTACACACCCTCATCAGAAGTCGCCTTTGACTGTAGTTGAGAGAGTAAAGTTTGGCTCCGCATGACTCAAGGCCCGGCTCAAGCTATCGCTAACTTTCGCGTCATAACGCGAGATGTAAGGCTACTATACCGAAGCCTTGCATGGCCTTGATCCTAGGGTTTGAGCCGAGAAGAAAGTTTACAAGTATGAATGAATGGTAACTCATTAGTAATAAACTAAGGCTTAATAATAACATTGTTAAGACATGTTTAAATCTTAATTATGATCATTTAGGGTTGAAGTAAATCTATTAAATGTGAACGTGAATGGTATGCAATATGCGTACTTAACCAAATTACGATCGAGTAATAATTTAATAACGTAAGGATGGTAGTAAGCCGTGAGGAAGGATGATTAACTCAAAACGAGTTGTATTAATGAAATAATTTCAGTTAAGTTATAAAAGAGAAAGAAGTTGGTAAGAATGATGTAAAAGATAATGGCAAGCCGGAACCAATAATAACAAATCTAATATATGATTAGATTGAGAAGAAGGGTAAGATTCATTAGGAACCATGTATGTTCATTCATAACCTAATGTGGTATGTTATGTGGTTATGTGTTGTAGAGACTGTAAAGACTCAAAGGAAAAGTTATTATACTGTAGCAGACGTTGAAGGCATGTTTTTCTTAAACGCTTGTCTAACTTTCGTGTTAGCCAGGTTTTCAGTGATTCATGTTATAATATGCATGAATTATTTTACGAAAATGCTGATGCCAGTTTTAACTCGGCTAGACTAATCTTGAAGATTGATTAATTTATTTACAAGACTTTTAATATAGAATTGTTAACGCTATCCTACGCCAATTGTTTGGTACGGATTCAAGGTAAGCATGAGTATGAATAAACAAATGTATTTTTCATCGATTATTCGATGGGCACGCGAGGTTGCCAAAACTTAAATGTACATACGTTTAACAGGATGTAGTGTTGATCAACATAGAGTACTATGGGATGATCACCCAGAAGTGCTCGTAAGATATACCGGACTTACGGACTTAGTGCCGGGTTGTCCTTTTCAAAGAAATTATGAAACGCTCATGGTGTTGAGCCAGAATTGATGTTTTACTGAATATTGTTATTGTAAAACATTTTGAAGGAAAAGAAGTGCTATTTTGAATTATCGATAGTACTTCATAACTATTGTTCAGTTATTGAATATATACGATTCCTGTGTTTCAAACATGTTGTTTAAAAGAAATTGTTGTACTTGCTGAGCTTGTTATGCTCACTCTTGCTTGAACCATATGAATGCAGCTAGGACCGAACGAACCGAGAGATCTGACAAGGTTAAAGGCAAGATGAAGATGAACGATTAGTTTTCCTTGTAATAAACTAGTAAGTTGTATATATTATAGTATGATGAACAAATAATGTAATAGTTTTAGAACTTGGGAACGGGATGTAATATTATTAATGTAATAAGAATGTCGTTGATTCACACATTTTGATGTCGTTTCAGTAGAATGAATGCAAAGTTATGAGTATCGTGTAGCACCATTTGTCGGGTTTGAAGATACCCGAATTTGGGGGCGTCACAGTTTATGTAACACTACAAGTATCAACCATCATCAAAGTCATACCACAACATGTCAGCAAGATATGATCCTTCAAAGTTGTTGTCAGACAGCTCCTGGGTTTTTTGGGTAACCCAGAAACCCAGGCAGTTTATAGGTACCACTTTGTGGCCTGATTAACTTAGTGTTCTGGTCATACGTTTGTTGTTCTAATGGTCGAAGAATGTAGTACACATGACAAGGAACACATAGAAAACAACATATCAGCTCAACAATATCAAAATCAGAAGTTATGATTCGGTCAAAGGCTGTCAGAAAACTTGTTCATACGGTTTCTTGGTTTTCCAAAAACTCTATCTGTGACCGAGTGCCCTTGTTTGACCACTCATTACACTCGATCTGTTGATGTTTTAAAGGATCTAAAGACACGAATCCAGAGTATATATTACAGGTTATAATATGCATACAACAACATCAACAAACTGCTTAAAATCTGACAGATCAAAGCCTTGAAAAGTATTGTTAGACACTCGTTTAGGATTTTTGGGTTACCCAGAAATCACCCGGTCAAGCTCGGTCAACAGGGTTTGACCATGAATATCATGAAATCTAGACATGTAATGGTTGTGATTCCACTTCCAGATCAAAGAACTCATATCAAACTATAGATCTTAAACATAAAACATCAAAAAGCATGAACAGGGAAGAATCTATGGGCTCTGACTTTAGCTTGTCAGACCACTATTATAGTTCATAGACAGTTTTTGAAAAACATAGTTTTAAGGCCTTCTGATGCTATAGATCTATGATGTATCATCATAGATCATTATAAAACATCACCTAACACTTATATAAACACATAAACATAAATTTTTTCTTAGCATACAAGATCAAAAATCAAATTAGGGTTTATACCTTCTAGTTCCAATCTTTGATCTTAGCTCTCCAATCTGATCTTATGGTTGCTAGGGGCTGTACTAGTGACTAAATCACTTGTATAATCGGAGGTTTGGTGAGAGAGAGAGAGTTGGTTGAGGTAAGTTAGCAAATGAGCAAATTTTAGTAACTTTTATCTCTCTTTAAACACTTATACAAAGATACAATGTATGTGTATAATGCTAGGTGTCATGCTAGTTCAGATTGTGGCTGAGATAAAAGTCAAAAGGCTGAGCTTTAGTTGGTGATCAACTACAAATATAGCAAGATTTGCAAGTTACATATTAAAAATATACTAAAAGGGTATTTTGGTCATTGAGCATGCAATTTTAATAGCATTCTTGACAATTGATCCAACCCTTAGGGTTTAACCCTAAGGTTCTAACCCTTAGGTTTTATAATTTTAGTTTCTAAGATTTTATAATTAGGGTTTTTAAAATAGAAAATTAAGATAACTAAAATATAATTAGTGTTTTCTAATTATATTAAATGTGACGCCCCCAAAATAGGTATACATCACCCATTCTGAGTCGCCAAATATATGGTACAGAAAACAACTACAACTTTATTATTACAATTGTCGTGCAAATTACGGCAACACATACTGTGAGTTTAAATAAAAATATTGTCTTCTAGGCAATATCCACACTCAAATAAAGTCCTCATTACAATTATTGATGCACTATTTTACAAAAATAGTGAGGACGGCTAAAATAACTGTCTAGGACCATCACTCTATACCCCGACTGGTTCTTACTATGTTCTCGCTTCTTGAGAAGAAAAATGGAACAAAAAGGAAAAGGGTGAGCTCAACTAGCCCAGTAAAAAAATATTATGACTAAGATAATATACAACAAATTAACCTTTGTCTTCAACAGGGAAAAATTTGATAGAATATAATAGACAACAAGTTTTAGATCAACAACTGCAGCGGAAACAATAATTCATTAGAAGAGATAAGTAGAGAATGAAATCTACTATCATCTATGAATTTAAAAGTCCATCATCAATATTTTATCCCTATAACATCAATCAATATACATCTTGAATCAAATATTCATCTTTGCACTATGGGCCAAAGATATTCATCAGGTAATCATACATCTTTGCACTACAGGCCAAAGATATTCATCAAGTATCACCATTAAGGACTGAGGATGATGAAAAATATTTTAGAGAACGAATCCAGTGAGATAAAAGGATAAAGTTTAGAGATTCGTTCTTTAGATAACTCAAGTTTAAAAATACTCCATAATAACCAATTGTGAAGTAGAATTTAAAAATAAAGATCAAAACATGGATACAATCAAAGATAGTAACCATAAAAGATATCTTGGACAAAAAGGAAAAATTTCATTTTTCGGTGAATAGTGCCGTATTCGTGAATAGTGCCGTATACGTGAATAGTGTCGTATACGTGAATAGTAATCTCGACACAAAAAGGTAGGAATTCCACAATAAAATCCATATTAATATTTTGGTATAATGATATTGAAAGAATAACATCATTACGAAAAAAAATAACATCCCTTACCTCAAAATAACAGTGCTTCTGACCGGAATATCGGATGTAAAGCCGAATGAAACTTGCACTAAATATCAACTTTTAAAGTATCTAAATACTCACAAAAATATGCTCGATAATATATATATAGAGAGAAAACTTGTTTCTGGTGTGATTTTCAATTCTAACTAAGCACCCTATTTATAGGAAAATATTAGAATGTCGAAGCAGACTTAACCTGCTACCTGATGGCTTTACTTGCTACTATTCCCACCCACCACTTTTGAAATAAAATTTTAGCACATTTTTCACCAACCAAAGGTGGGGCCCACTCATTTTAGAATTTTCCACCAAAAATCATTTATAAACATAATTTCCTAATCAGTCACCTCTTAAAATCCATAACAAATCATACGTTAATTTTTAACGGTTCAAAATTTGTGGACATGTACTCAAATTATATATTTATAACATATCCAAAAATAACAATGATCCAATGGCCAGATTAAAAATTATAACTCACGCAATATATCTCAAGAACACTGATTTTACGAATTATGAGTCCTTCGGACCAGTTTCATTCAAACACTCACCACAAAAAATCCACAATGAATTTTTGGGTGATTCCAATTTCTACGGTTAGCTTACTTCCAAGGCTTTCTTTTGATATATGGCTCATCTCCTAACTCATTATACACAAAGAGTTATAGATTTTACAAAATCAAGTAATAAACTAATTTTCTGAAAATTTCCTAATTTCGTTCTTCATTTCGACAAAATACTAATAAAACACCTCAGCATTGATTTCTTCATTTATATCCATATAAAAATATATATTTCCTTATCATATAAATTAATAATTAATTATTCACAAATAATATTACAGAGTCACAATATTGACAACCAGGCCGTTCCCAGAAAAGAGGGGGCTTTCCGATAAGGATTTCTCCTTACTGGCGCGCAATTAGGTGACCAAACCTCTCCTTGATAGAATTTTCTAGACATTGCCAATAATGCTATCTAATAATATTATTCAAATAATATGAATTATTGATATGATAATAGAAAATACTGTGCCGTGACAATTATTGAAACAACAATAATATAAAATATCAACACAACAATTATTGAATCAATAAAATAAAATATTGAACAGTAATTACTGTAAAAATTATTGAATAGTGTCTTCTTACGTAAGAATCAATAATTAAAAATCGTGTAATACCGCTGCGTGCTCTTTGTACAACCACATGCGATTTCGTATTTTAACCAGGGGTATTCAACAAGTGTTAGCTGGTGAATAACTACGTTGTTATTTATAAAATCTCAAAGTTGTTATTTTTTTCATCCGACAGTTATTCTATTATAGGGCCACAAATGGCTGCGCCGTCGTACGAATATTCCCCGACAACAAGAATATTCCACGACCAAACGAATATTCCTCGACAACAATGAATATTTTATAACCACTTGCGTATTTTAAAAATTTTATATATATCACCCTTAACTTTAACTTTTTATCAATTTAACCATTTACTAAATAAGAAAATTGAATACTTTTATTTCATAAAATTTGGCGTCTTACATTAAAGGTTACCAATCACATTAGGGCTTACTAATTAGGATTAGGGTTTCTTAATTAGGGCTTAGGATTCCAAAAATTTAAAATTAGGGTTTTTGGACATTTGATTAGGGTTCCTAACTGTGCGTTAGGGTTTTCAAACCTGAGATTAAGGTTTTTAATCCTTTATTAGGGTTTACTAATTTTAAATCCTATCTGATCAATCATTGATCATTAACTCTATACAGTACAAATGCGTACTCATCAACACAATTATTAAAATTATATTTTCTATCAAATCCCTATCCGAACTTAGGGTTAAGGTTATAAATTCTCAGTTAAGCACAACTCTACTCTTATTTCTTAGTCAATACACAAATTGACTAATTCCCAAAACTCGTATCACCGATACACAACACAAAATTGATAATCAATATCAATATTAATTAAAAAAAAAATTATTCGTAAAATTTGGAATAACTGTTTTCTTATATCCTACAATCTTTTAAAGTTGTATTATCAATTCATTTTTATCAACATAATATTAAATTGTGTCTTATATTCTAACCTGTGACATAGATCTATAAAAGAAAACAATTCACAGCGATATCTATCCCATATTACTCGCATAATTAAGTATTAAGCAAAATTGTTACCTGTCCCCGCCTCCTAAGCAGCTACTGCATCTTGCGTCGTCATGTTGAATGTACGAGCTGTTGGTCTTCCTTGATGTGCAGGTGTTTTAATCGCCAAGGTTCCGCTACCGGGTCCCTTGTTGACACTTTCCTTCTCCACATTTCTCTTCAGACAGTTCTGAACCAGATGATCAGTCGATCCACACGTAAAACAACCTTGTATCTTCTTCGGACATGGACAATTGGGTGACATGTGTCCCTCTTGACCACAATTATAACAGACTTCCTTTTTCTTTAAACAAACTCCCGAATGGTTCTTTCCACAAGTCGCACATGGCTCCCTCTCTTTCTTATTTCTTTCCGTCTTATTACCCGACTGGGTATTCTCGCTCCACTTTCTCTTGTTCGTATTACTACCAGCCCTACTATCTCCTTCAATAGTCTTCTTCTTTTTCTCCTGATTATAACGGGATGCAGCTTTGCTTCCCCCTTCAACAATTATCGCTTTCTCCAATAAAGCCCTAAATGTATTAATCTGCAATACGGCTACCTTGTTGAATATCCTTGGCTTCAGTCCATTCTGAAATCTTCTTGCCTTTCTTGCCTCTGTGTCCACCTGATGAGGTGCAAATCTCGCTAACTCGTTGAATTTAGCAGCATATTCTGATACCGACATATTTTTATGTTTCAATTCTAAAAACTTAACCTCCATCCAAGCTTGCATACTCGGTGAAAAGTAATTCTCAAAGAACAACTCCTTGAATCTTGTCCAAGTCACCACACTGTACTAGCTCTCGTCTGATTAGTCTCCCACCAGTAATTGGCTTCTCCCTTCATCAAGTATGTTGCAAAAGCTTTCTTTTGCTCTTCTGCCACTTACACAATAATGAATGCTTTCTCCATCTCCTTCACCTAAGTTTGGGCTTCAATCGGATCCGTGGTTCCCTTAAATTCTGCTAGTTCTATCGCTTTAAAGTCCTTAAAATTCGCCAATTTATCAGCTGGCTGATTTCTTGCTCATGTTCTTTCTACTGGAGCTCTATTTCCCATAGCTTGGGCTAACATATCCACAAAATTCTGCATCGGGTCTACTTGACCTCCTTCATTATTCACTGATTGCTCTTCTCTTTGATTTCAATTCTATCGTCTAGGCGGCATGATCTGATTTAAATAAAATAAAATCTTACATTAATTCTACACCAATTCTTATTAACAACACAATACAAATTTAACACCATGTTCTCATATAATCACATATTTATTCAAATAGCACATAGTACATTTAGTACTTAACACATATTACTATCCCATTTTTAAATAAATTTTAGGATTTACCCACACAACTTTACACAAAAAGTTGTTATTCTCCAACTTTACACAAAAAGTTGCAATTCTACATTCACACATAGCTATTCCCAGTTCGTCAAACTTACCACACTTAGGAGTCCAGGAACTTGCCACAATTATATGAGTGTATGAACTTATCCTAGTCAGACCATTGGTGTCCATTCACTAAGGGGTTCAAAACATTTCATATAATTATGAGTCATGAACTTATCATAAGTATGAGTTTTAAGAACTCACAAATTAATCTTATATTCATATAGAAAATAAAGATTTCATTCATACAAACATATATATTTACATATGTTCACACATCGTTCTCGATATTACAACCGTTAATATCACATCCTACTACCAAAAGATACTACTGCTTATATCTAGGTTGTCTACTGTCCACTCCCTTCACCCGTCTTCTTGCTGGGACACTTGTTGAATCCGTGACCCGTTCTCCCACATGAAAAACATTTCCTCATATTCGGTTTAGGACAATATAGGGAAATATGTCCTTCCTGCTTACAATTGAAACACACGTTCTTCAACATCATACATTCTCCCACGTGAGTCTTTCCACACTTGCTACAGACTTGCTTCATCTTCGGTTTTGAATTTTTAGAATTATCACTGTCGTGATCCCTCTTTCTCTTATTCTTGCCTTTCAGCTTGACTGTTCCCTCCTACGATCCACCACCTTCAGTCTTCATCCTTTGCACCTGTGACTTCAACTCGTTTCATTCTTCGGTCATTTCGCGTAACGCCCTTTTTGTCTTCCACAACCCCTCCAAGAGAAATACCTTACTTTGGAGACCTTGTACTTCTACAGATACTTGATCTTGTTCTTTAACTTTGGTCTTATTCTTTCTCTCCACCTTAGCTTCTTCGGACTCTGCCTCCTCATCACCACTCAGATACATCTCGGGATAATCATCATGATCACTCCCCAGATTAACCATAGGTTTATCTTTCCCCACTTCTTCAATTGACTCGCTTTGTGCTTGCACCTCGGCTACTGGCATTGGTGCAACAGCCGCTAGCATCTCCGTACTCATTTCATCTTCTCCTGACATCCTATAGTCAGTTAAACAACTTTATTAGTACTTTACAAGTACAAAATTCTCACACTATGTGTCAACCTATCTCACTATCGATACGCTTCGGTAGTCCCTCACTTAGTACTCTAAATGAGTATTCTCTATCTCACTTATGGTTATAATCCTAGGGTTTTCCCCCATCCACTTAAGGTTTATAACCTACAGCTTTGATACCAACCTGTGACGCCCCCAAATCTGGGTTACCTGACCCCCGAGTTTGGTGCTCATGATCCACAATATAATTATCATCTAACTACCCATTCATTGATGAATACAAATATACATATCATTAATTAATATGTTAACAACATCATCCCAGGTCATCTAACCTTAACATTACAAACTTATCCTTAGATATACAAAAAGGGATTACAAACATAACATAATAATAATGTTAATCATAATTACTCCATCACTATGCCTTTGTCTTTGTTCTTTACAGCACCTCCTACCACTTCGTCCCTAGCTGAAATGTTTTATATAGCAAGGGTGAGCAAAAAATTTTCCCCACAAGTTAAGACATACAACGAATGTATAAGAATCAAGAATAACATACTATCTATTTTGATAGAATGACACCAAAGTTCTGAGAACTTTGAAATAGCTGAACAATTTGTTCTTCTCTAACCAATCTTCTAGCAACCTATGCAGCCCAATAGTTCAATAATAAAATGGTACAACACTTTTAAAGTTTCTACGATATTCGATTGAATAATAATTTAGAAGAATTCTCCAAAGTTTAAGCTGAATGATCTTAAATGATCTTAAAATTATCTTCTCGAGTAACTATCAAAGGTTTACTTTGATAAACCCAAATAATAGGATGGAAATATTTTCCAGAGTTATGCTGAGTGATCATAAAGGATCTTGAACTTCTCTTCTCGAGTAACTATCAAAGATATACTTTGATATACCCAGGTGTATCAGATAACCATAAAGATTAAGTTATACTCCTCTGCAAGTACTTAGAGCGACCAACTCCTTGTACCCTATATTATGCATAATACTTACATGCACGCAAAGGCCGAATATATGACCAAAAATGTTTCCTTTGTATAAAAAGGTTGTTCTTCTCAGTCTTATAATCAGAGTTTGATTTATAACAACGAAATACAATGATTTCAATATCTAATCACTTTCTCGATCTAGCCAAAATAATTGGCATCGGTCTGTCAATAATAATTGAATTCTCTTCTCGAACCTATCAAGTTCTAACAATTGTTCGTCTAGCCAGAATAATTAGCTAAGACATATCTTAACACAATTCGATAATAGACAGGAATCATCTGTATTGTTATAATAGCTTCTACGGATGTAAATATCCAACAACCATTATTCTCCAAGTATATTTTCAGAATCACTAATTCAGTTTGAATTAATAAATATGCACTAACTGCGAATAATCAATAATAATTCTCAAACGTGGTCTAACGAACAATAATTAACCACCATAATAATTGAACAGATATAACTCAAGGTTGAGTTAAGGAAACTTGCCTTCCACGTTGATTCTTTACTACCTGATATACTTATCTGCGTTTGAAAGACCTATAACCAATAATATCGGTCTCTGATTAGCCTGATAATTTATAACACGTAACATTAATCGTAATTTCTGATCAATACTTCTCCTAGACACATTACCACATAGTCACATCAGTGTTTATAACGTCTATAAACACTCATCAAGTCTAAATAGTTGATGCAGTTTGGACTTGATGCGCTCTCGGTGTCTCTTGGTCACCCTATCCGAAAATTAACACATTTATTGTCAATTAAACTCAGTTTCAAAGCTTCAATATTATTTTAGATAAGTCAAATATCGTTCATAATATTTTCAGAAGCTTTTAATAATTTTCAAACAATTATTATAATTTATAATAATTTTTCAAACACTAGAATCATTTTTAAATGATTTAAATATCAAATAATCTCATCATCATTAATATTTAATAATATTAAAATATTAATGACATACTTGTCAAAATATTAAAATTATCAATAATAACTTAAAATATTTTTAAATCACCGATATTCTACTTAAATAATTTTTCAAATAATTAAAATCATTTTTAAACCATCACCATTAATATTTAAATATTAATGAATTTATCATAAAAATATTAAAAGTCATTAATTATAACTTAAAAATATTTTTAAATCATTTTTCTCAATTTTAAATGATTTTTAAATCAATAAAACCATTTTTAATTCATTTATTTAATATGATAATTAAATAAATCTAATATCATTAATATTAAATTATTAATGAAAATTCTCAAAAAATATTAAAAGTTACATTTTATAACTCAAAATATTTTTAAACACTTTATTCTTATTTAAAATAATTTTTATAATATTAAAATCATTTTCTCTAATTTATTTAATATACTAATTAAATAAATTAAATACCATTAATATTTAAATAATTATAAATATTAATGAAAAATATGCCAAATTATCAAAAGTTATTTTTTTATAATTTAAAATAATTTTTAAAACCATTTTTTGTAATTTTTAGAATTTATTTTCTATTTTTAATCATTTTCCAGAAATTCAGAAAACAAAATAAATAAAACTGTCCCAATAGGTTATAGCGACAATAACTGTCGCTGTTGGTGTTCTTGGGGCTCAAGAACACTAACAGTCAGTGTTTAACATGCCACGTTTGACCACTTGCAATTCTCAGTTCAATTTGTTTCTAGGCTTTCTTGAGCATCGATCTTGTAGTGTTTATGTAACACCACAAGTATCAACCATCATCAAAGTTATACCACAACATATCAACAAGACATGATCCTTCAAAGTCGTTGTCAGACAGCTCCTGGGTTTTCTGGGTAACCTAGAAACCCAGGCAGTTCATAGGTACCACTTTGTGGCCCGATTAACTTAGTGTTCTGGTCATACGTTTGTTGTTCTAATAGTCGAAGTATGTAGTACACATGACAAGGAACACATAGGAAACAACATATCAGCTCAACAATATAAAAATCACAAGTTATGATTCGGTCAAAGGCTGTCAGAAAACTTGTTCATACGGTTTCTGGGTTTTTCAGAAACTCTATGCGTGACCGAGTGGCCTAGTTTGACCACTCATTACATTCAATCTGTTGATGTTTTAAAGGATCTAAAGACATGGATCCAGAGTATATATTGCATGCAACAATCTGCATATAACAACATGAACAAACTGCTTAAAATCTAACAGATCAAAGCCTTGAAAAGTATTGTCAGACACTGGTTTATGATTTCTGGGTTACCCAGAAATCACCCGGTCAAGCTCGATCAACGGTGTTTGACCATGAATATCATGAAATCTAGACATGTAATGGTTGTGATTCCACTTCCAGATCAAAGAACTCATATCAAACTGAAGATCTAAAACACAAAACATCAAAAAGCATGAACAGGGAAGAATCTATGGGCTCTGACTTTAGCTTGTCAGACCACTATTATAGTTCATAGACAGTTTTTGAAAAACATAGTTTTAAGGCCTTCTGATGCTATAGATCTATGATGTATCATCATAGATCATTATAAAACATCTCCTAACACTTATATAAACACAAAATTTTTCTTCACATACAAGATCAAAAATCAAATTAGGGTTTATACCTTCTAGTTCCAATCTTTGATCTTAGCTCTCCAATATGATCTTATGGTTGCTAGGGGCTGTACTAGTGACTAAATCAATTGTATAATTTGGAGGTTTAGTGAGAGAGAGAGAGAGTTGGTTGAAGTAAGTTAGCAAATGAGAAAATTTTAGTAACTTTTCTCTCTCTTTAAACACTTATACAAAGATATAATGTATGTATATGATGCTAGGTGTCATGCTAGATCAGATTGTGGCTAAGATAAAAGTCAAAAGGCCGAGCTTTAGTTGGTGAACAACTACAAATATAGCAATATTTTCAAGTTACATATTAAAAATATACTAAAAGGGTATTTTGGTCATTTAACATGCAATTTTAATGGCATTCTTAACAATTGATCCAACTCTTAGGGTTCAACCCTAAGGTTCTAACCCTTAGGTTTTACAATTTTAGTTTCTAAGATTTTCTAATTAGAGTTTTTAAAATATAAAATTAAGATAACTAAAATATAATTAGTGTTTCCTAATTATATTAAAGGTTACCAATCACATTAGAGCTTACTAATTAGGATTAGGGTTTCCTAATTAGGGCTTAGGGTCCCAAATTTAAAATTAGGGTTTCCCGACATTCGATTAGGGTTCTTAACTGTGCGTTAGGGTTTCTAAACCTGAGATTAGGGTTTATAATCCCTTATTAGGGTTTACTAATCTTAAACCCTATCCGATCAATCATTGATCATTAACTCTATACAGTACAAACGCGTACTCAGCAACACAATTATTAAAATTGTATTTTCTACCAAATCCCTATCCGAACTTAGGGTTAAGGGTTTATTTTCTCAGTTAAGCACAACTCTACTCTTATTTCTCAGTCAATACACAAATTGACTAATTTTTAAAACTCGTATCACCAATACACAGCACAATATTGATAATCAATATCAATATTAAGTAAAAAAAAAAATTATTCGTAAAATTTGGATTATTCAAAATCCCGGGTTATTACAGCATCGATGCTGCTGCTCTGGCGTATGAAAATTGTCGACGTCATGATAAGAGTGAGTAGCCTCCTCGGCATCGTCAGCCCGCTTGGGAGCGTCAAATTGTTGATACAATATAATGTAACTCATTAGTCCATATATATGATACAATTAAAGATACAACTAAATGAAAATTAAATAACATTAAGAATATATACTTGAATTTAAAATGAATAGTATACCTACGTAGTCGAGGGCTGACTCAGTATCGGCCCAAAAGCATCCATGAGTAAGGTAACCACCATCCGAACCACCTCGTCTCATATCGCGATGAACTGCTCCAGAGGGATACCCCTACTCTCGGCGGTGACACCAGTTACAATGTCCTAAGCAAGCTGATGGATGCGAGCATGGTTGGGCAGGTCCTGATGACAGAATAATGGATCTATACCAAACCTTTTTGACACTGCCACCATAACCCTCTGGAACATAGCGTCGTCTAAGCCAACACCCATATGTGATGGTCCCACGGGTGCTCTCGGATGCAGACGTTGGCTAGAGCCTATAAAAATAAATATAACATGAATAATATTATATTTAACTTTATTCATAAAGGAGAAATATACAAAAATATTATACCTCCAGGTAGAGTATAGGCTGGTATCCTCGGCTATACACTGGCTTCAGAGCTTCTCAAACCGATCCTTTAATTTAATATATGTACGTTGGAGTTAACTTGGTATCATCATATATGTGACGCCCCCAAAATAGGTATACATCACCCATCTTGGGTCGCCAAATACATGGTACTGAATACAAATACAAACTTAATTATACAACATGAGCTGAAAGTTTTTACACGAATATTATCTTCTAGACAATATCTAAACTCAAATGGAGTCCTCATTACATTTATTGTCACACTATTTTATAGAATAGTGAGGACTACATAACACCATCTCGGACAATCACTTCATTCCCCGACTAGTCCCGGCTACGTTCTCATTTCCTGAAGAGAACAATGAAAGCAAAAGGGTGAGCTCAACTAGCGTAGTAAGAAATATTATGACTAAGATAATGCAGAATAAGTTATCGTTAGCCTTCAACAATGTTAAACTGATAGAATATAATAGACAACAAGTTTAACTGCAGAGAAACAAGCAATCCATTAGAAGAGTCAAGTAGAGCATGATATCTACTATCTTCTATGATTTAAAAATTTCTTCATCAACTTTATCGTTGAGACTCAGCTTAATAAATAAACCACATTATCGAATCATCCCTGCACCACGACCAAGGATATTCATGTAATCATCAATGGTCATGATTATACCGAATAATCCCTGGTCATAATCATACCAACAACTGTCCATTAATGCACTACAGGCCAATGAGGACTTTTACCACATCATTTATAATATTATGGGTCATGATTGTACCGAATGATCCCTGGTCATAATCATACCAATCAACAGCTCATTTATGCACGTAAGCCATAAATGACTTTCATCATAATATAAGCATGAGGATGATGACAATGATATAAGAATTCAATTAAAAGAAACAAAGGATAAATTTTTAAAGATTTATAATTTAATTTATCCATAATTCAATAATGTTCAAATTGCCAACATGATATTTCTTTGTGGAGTAAAATTAAAGAATGATATTGTATCAAAAATGATTTGGACTGAAAAGAAATCAATTTTATCATGAATAGTACTTTGGGTGAATAGTACCCAGGTGAATAGTACCCCATGAATAGTACTTCAGGAATAGTACCCCGTGAATAGTACTTTATGAATAGTACCCCGTGAATAGTACTTTATGAATAGTACCATATTTATGAATAGTGTCGTACGCATGAATAGTACCATACATATAAATATTGTCGTATAAATGAATAGTACCCATTAATAGTACTCCGGCATGAAAAGCTTAAAATTTAACAGGAATGTTTAGAAAATATCCTTGTGAAACGATACTAGATAAAGTGCAAATTTCAAGGATATTCTACTAATTTCACGGAGTATAGAAGGAATACATCAACAAAATGAGCGCAGAATTAGGGATACGAAATGAAATAATATTACTTACATACTACAGAGTATGGAAGAAAATATTATTTCATACGAATATTGAACAATAATAAAATCCCTTACGAATAAGAAATAAATAACATCCCTTACCTTAGAAGAAGACTGAATACTGGAATAGTGAAGTAACAGAATACTCTTCTTCTTTCTCTCTCTATAATTACTCTTTTGAGTCTAAGTGAATTGGTGAGAATAAAAGAACAATGAGCTTCTATTTATAGGGAAAAGGACTGAATAGTAACTAATTTATGAACGGCCTAGATTAATTTACTTTTAAACGAACGGTACATATTGATTTACTATTAAAACTTAAAGCAACAGTCCATACTGATTTACTTTAAACCAGCGATCCATATTGATTTACTATTATAACTTTGCACCAGCGGTCCATATTGATTTACTATTATATCTTCAACCAACGATCCATATTGATTTACTATTATAACTTCAACCAACGGTCTGAAAAATTAGCACATCTCCTCAGGGAATAATAAGTCAAACTTATAACAAACACCTCATAGCAAACCCTTCTATTTATATCAAAAATTAAATAAATAATTACCACAAATCACTTATCTTTAATCAACACATTTTTAATCTTTTAATAATTATTCTTCATTAATATTATAACTCACAATATTTAACAACCATATCATTCCCTCAGAAAGAGGGGCTTCATTGAGATAAGGATTTCTCCTATTCATGCCTAATTAGGTGACCAAACCCCTTTCCTCGACAGAACTTTCTAGACATCGTCAATAATGCAAATAATAATATGAATAAATTTGTCGTCTCAATTATTGATTTAATAATATAAAATATTATGCAGATGATACTGTGACAATAATTGAATCAAATAACATGAGATACTATGCAGCAATTACTTTAGCAATAATTGAGTATAATTGAGTGACTTCTTACGTAAGTATCAATAATCAATACCGTGTGCTACTATGCAACCACGAGTATTACTGTACTTTTACCACTGGGTATTTCAACAGTTTAACAGTCAAACTTTCGTCGTTATTTTATAAAAAGATAATTTTGTCATTTTTTAACTCCGACAATAATTCCGGTTGTGGGGTCCACCAATGATTGTGTCGTCGTACGAATATTCCCTGTTAAAATGAATATTCCCCAACCAATCGAATATTTTATAACCACTTGCTTACTTTGCAAAATTTGTAAATATTACCCACAACTATAACATTATATCAAATCCACACCATAATATTCAAAAATATATTTTGAGAAAAATTAATCTTTATTCATAAAAGTTGGGGTCATACAATATAAATTATGTAATATGATCATAAATAAAAATTATTATAGTAGATGTATTACCCGTATAGCTAATGCCGCTGGAGACATCATTGACGCCTTTAGCGTATGGACTCTATCCCAAAACTCGACCATAGTAGGTGGTCGGCCCAAGCTGCTCCGCATAACCTAAGTCATACATTAATTAATATCAAATTATCTTACTATAGATCCGAACAATATTAAACTAAACTAAATATAAATACATACCGACTTAAACTCCTGAAATAACTGTGATCTAGAAGTATGTACAATCTGTAGCTGGCCTCCATTCTTCTTCATCTACTCGGACTTGGTCTTGAAGGCATCATCATCCCATTACAAACATATTGCAGCCTATGCTGCATATGATACTGCCGATGGCTGATGATCTCGTATAGTAGTCCTGGGCGATTCTTCAACTGCCCGGGTTGCCCTCTACCGCATCTCGTACAACCAACCGGCATAGTTTTTGAAATGTGTGCAATAATAACAACATCTTCGTCTGCGTCAGTGATGCCAGCCTCATATCTAGAATTTGTTTATCAAATGGACATAATGTATGTATCAATAATTATTTGAACAATATGTAAATAACTAGGACCAAAATTTTGATTTAATATATGTAATTCGAATTACATGAAACTCGCGCAACACTATCACCATAAAGTCGGCATCGTACCGCGCGTACTGGCTAAATCGCATGCAGCCAGTCGAGAGATGCATGCGACATATATCATATACAGTTGACTTAGCGACAGGATCTATAATACTAAAATAAAAAATTTAAATGGATTATTTTAATTTATTAACCACATAATAATATCATTTTAATTGAACATGATATATTATAGTTGAAACGTATTGCGACGAGCTGACATCAATCTGAACTGTGTCAGGAACTGCTGGTGGATGACCTAATCGACCGAGGTTAGGCCCTCACTAACGCCGATGTCTAGCATCTGTATGTATAATTAAGTTATGACATTGTCAAAAAATATTAAATGGACGTTTTTTATAAAAAAAAAATTATAAAAATAAGTGTGATTGGCCCAAAACAAAATTAACTCACTATCTAATGAAGACAAACCACCTTGGGAGCGGTCACCTGATCCTGTATGGTCGCCACCACGGCCACCTCCACCGCTATGTCTAGGCATAATTGTACTATTGAAATAACAGACATAGACTTATTAAATTTTAGTTAATTTATTCTAATAATTTTTTTAGTAGTAAAATATTTACAAAACAACAATTAGTTAAGAACTAGTACGTCATCAAACCCGTTAAAATCAAAATCATTTTCATCCTCTGATCTGTCTATTCCTCTTGTGTATCAATTTCTTCCTCAGTATCATCTTCTACGACCACATTCAGACTGACAACCACATCTTCCTCTACTTTGTCAACATCGGGTATGTGAACGACATCATCTACCATCACATTGTCATCATATAACAATACATGGATGGGATTGCTAACTTGTTCTTGCAATGGGTCATCTGTTCTAGATAGATTAGTACCATCAAATGCCCGAGTCTTCGTTGTGAAAATTTTATACCAGGGGGTTCTATAATTTACAACATTAGGGGCGTAATACACTTGAGTTACTTGGTTGGCTAACACAAATATGTCACCAGACTGTAAATTCGACTTTATATCTATTGTGACGATTCTATTATGATCAACTTTAAAACCCTTTGTAGTATCAAATCGACACTTAAATGTAACAACCTTTTTACCCCCAGGATAATTGAGCAAAATAAATTCCTCTAATCTTCTATAGTAATTGGACTCAGAATCTTGGTAACAACTTCCCAACACGACAACGCCTACAGTTTACTGATGTCAGTTCATTCAAGTTATCAACCTTGAATCTATACCCATTAACAATGCAACCTAGAAATGAACTAATAAGTTTGTACGGGCCTAAAATGACATCTTTAAAACGCAAAGAAGTATGTTCTTCTCCGACCCTTCTCTTAAACCACTTATAGAAATTTTTATTTGTGAATACTTTCATCTGTGCTGTAGTTAGTCGTGGGTTAGAAGCATGCGCTTTCGCTTCAAATGAACTATATACAATAATAAGATGTTATTTAATTGTTAATTAAGGTTAGATATTAAAGCTTCAACTTATATTAATACATACTTGATGTATGAAGATACTTCAGGCATATTTAGAAACATGTATGTAAATACAATCTTCAAATCTTTATCAGTTAGGTAAGTCTTCGTCTCATGTCCAAATGGTTTAGCCGGATAAGTGAATACAACCAACTCATCAACATGAGATTGGTGATTGACGACCTCATTCTGACTTAAACGGTTGTGCTTCGTTGAGACTACATCACCAAAGTACAAGGAGCAGAAGTTGACAAGTTCTTCCTCCATATAGCGTTCAATAATAGAACCCTATACACGAGCTTTGTTTTTAACCTTATGCTTTAATTGACGCATGTACCTGAAATACGACAGTATTGGCTAAATTAATTATAAAGATGATGAATATTGCACAATTTAGGTGATATTACCTCTTAAAAAGATACATCCATCGATATTGCACCAGTCCTCCAAGATTAAGTTTATATGGAAAATGAATAGGCAAATGCTCCATCGAGTCAACGAACCCCAGTGGTAAGATCATTTTGAGCATGCACATTGTCAACAATATGTTTTTCTCCATTTGCTCAACATCACTGTACCTTATAACTGTTGAGAAAATATCCCGAAAGAAATTTAAAAGTGAAGTAAAGGCATCATTAATATTCCTCGGTAACAACTCACAAAATACAATTGACATCAACTTCTACATGAATAGATGACAATCATGACTTTTGAACCCAGTAATCTTCAACTGCTCAACCTTAGTACAACGAGATATGTTAGAAGCATATTCATCTGGGAGCTTCAATGCACTAAGCCACTTGCAAATGTTTTCAACATGTTGTCTGGTAAGATAAAATGGAGCTTTTGGTTTTGAGTTGTTAGGTTGGAGCCACAATTCCCATTTGATGTTTATGTCCTCTAAGTCTTTATGTGCTTTATTATTATCTTTTTTTTACCAATCGTATCTAGCACGGTGTAAAACAAGTTCTCAAATACATTCTTTTTTGTATGCATGACATCTATACAATGACAAATTTCTAGTGTGACCTAGTATGGAAACTCAAACCAAATGGGCAAGTGTGTCCAGTTATGAGTTTTCCAGTACCCTATTGCTCTGAACTTACTATGCTCCTTCCCAGGCAGTGGAAATGTCAGATCATTTTCCAGGCCAATACATCGTTGTCTGACAAGCGACCAACAACCCCCTTCTTCTCTGTCTTTCTTTGAACCGTGTAGACATCTTTCAATAATTGTGCTCAACTGGCAAGAATCTTTGAGCAGTTCCTAAGAAACTAGTTTTCCGCCCATGACGTAGTTGTGTGCCTTGTACATCCCCCATACAGACTGGACATGACAACTTACCACGAGTCAACCAACCACTGATCATCCCAAGTGTCGAAAAGTCAGTGATAGTCCACAACAAGGTTGCCTTCATCACAAAATTCTTTAAGGTTTTGTGAAAAAACATAGAGGCAATCAAATTGCAAAATTAGCGAAAGCAAAGTAAAAATCAGATTTTAAAATTTTCACAAACCAATTACCCGGATCATCCTTTATTCACATTATTAATTAAAACGAAGAACAAGAAGTTATGGAATCATACCATTGTAGATACGAGCTTCCACAGGTACGAGTTTAACTCCTACTTATTCGTGATTTCCTTGAATCTCCGGGTAGATTCCTTCCTTTGATCAATGTTAGCCACCCAAGTGTATGGCCTTTACAGGTGATCCACCAAGGAAGAAGAATTTTCAAGAAGAAGGGTGTATTGGCTCAAACCCTAGTTTTTCCTATCTCTATAGAAAAAGGGGGGCGTACTCTCTAACTATTGGAATCACGTATATATGATATCTGATATATGATTCCTCTTATAAAGATATCAAGTAACCCTATTTAATTAAAATAAGACATTATTTATTTAATTAAACTCCTTTAATTAATTGGGATCCCTAATCTTATTAAGGATAATTAATTAACTCCTTTAACTAATTTTGCCTCCTAATCTTATTAGGAATAAATGAGAGTACTTATATTAAATTAATTCCTAAACTCTTTTAGAAATTAAAATAATAATAATTGTAATAATATTAATAAGACTCCTCTTATTAATTTATATTTAATATTTCTAAAATATTAAATAATAAATATTAAGCTATTTAATTTATTCTATCACCATATATTAAATTAAATATACTTAACATATTATTACGATTATGCCATTAACTTCTTAAATAATTATTCTTCCTTTTATGGTGTGCCCTTTAGGTTCTCCATATTAAACCGGTTATGAATAAATCAATTAGAACAATTATAATCTTATTTAAATAAATATATTAAATAATTAATTTATTTAAATAAATAATATTTATTCTACAATAGGGATAAGCATCCCTAGTGATCAACGACTTTCCAGATAATATAGATTTCAACATTAATCATAAAAGAACCTTTGAGTAAATAGTTACCGTACAATTCAATCCTTCCATCATATAATGTCCCAATTAAATATAAGACATAGAATTACTGCCAAGTCTTATTTTATTTAATTATATCTATTTCGATTCCAAATGCACAACTCCGAACAAATGTAAATTAGAAACTACTTACTAATTTTATTTCACCTCGGACAAGGATTCCTGGGTTGTCATTTATCGAATCACATAGGATATTTTTTTTCTTTTACTAGAAGTAGTAGATTCTATATTGACCATTCATTATCTTCATATATAACTTATTACACCCAACATACCCTTTGTTATACCCTAAAGGTCTTAAGGAATAAGTCAAAATGTAATTCATTATACCTTAGATACTATGATGATCTCAAGTCTAAGGATTATTTGTACTACTATCACTACAAGAATTCCTATTGATAGGTAAGTAAAATTCCATTAGGTATTCCTTAGCGAGTCACGTTCAGTGAACTTATTCTCCAATAAGCACCTACATACTTGCTTTAGTGTCTCCACACAAATGATCATAAGATCAATTATTCTCATCCAATGAGCAAGTAACGTATGTATCAATTTATCCGGATTCACTAATCCTCTTTTTAGTAATCCATTGGTTGAGAACATTTTAGTTTTAAGATATCTAAGAATTTAGATCTCATTAGCATGATCTCATCATAATTCTAAAAGCATTGCTTAAAACTATGGGTTTATCACATATTATTAAAACATCACCATGTAGATAATAAATGCCTTTAATAAATAATTCATTTATTAATAAATAAATAAGATTGATTAGAAAGTATATGCTTTATCATCATACATGATTGGCTTGTATATATGCATACTACTTTCAATCTCCCACTTGCACTAAATCCAATAGTCGTGGTATCTCATACCCATCTTCTCTAAGTGACGATCGAATTGTTGTTGTGTTAATGCTTTAGTAAATGGATATGCAATATTGTCTTGAGATTCCACACGTTCCAGGGTGACATCTCCTCTTTCAATGATCTCTTTGATCAAATGAAACCTCCGCAACATATGTTTGGATTTCTGATGAGACTTGGGTTTCTTAGCCTGCGCAACAGCTCTGGTGTTGTCACAGAATAAAGGTACTGGTCCTTTAATGCTAGGAACCACATCAAGTTTGGTTATGAACTTCTTCATCAAAACAGCCTCCTTTGCAGCTTCACTTGCAGGTATGTACTTTGCCTTTGTCAGTGAATTAACAACTGTTTGCTGTTTGGAACTTTTCCAACTCACTGCGCCACCATTAAAGGTAAACACATACCCCAAAATGGATTTACCTTCATCTTGGTCTGTTTAAAAACTTGAGTTTGTGAAGCCTCTAGTTTCAATTTAGACCCACTGTAGATAAGAAATATATCCTTAGTTCTTCTTAAGTACTTTAAGATATTTTTTACTGCTTTCCAGTGCTCTTCTCCTGGATTCGACTGATATCTGCTTGTAACACTTAATGTATAAGCGACATCTGGTCTAGTACATATCATACCTTACATGATAGATTCTATTGTTGAAGCATAATAAATCTTACTCATGCGGTCTCTCTCCTCATGTGTCTTTGGGGCATGTTTCTTGGAGAGATGTATTCCATGGCTCATCGGCATGAGACCTCTTTTGGAATCTTCTATACTAAACCTCTTTAGCATCGAGTCAATATACGTTCCTTGGGACAAACCAAGTATCCTTTTAGATCTATCTCTATAGATCTTTATCCCCAAAATATAGGATGTTTCTCCCAAGTCCTTCATGGAGAAGTGTTTAAATAACCATATTTTAATTGATTGAAGCATAGGAATATCATTCCCAATCAGTAATATATCATCAACATATAATACACGGAATGAAATAGCGCTCCTACTAACCTTCTTATGCACACATGGTTCATCCTCATTTTTGATAAAATCAAACTCTTTGATTGTCATATCAAAATAGATGTTCCACCTATGAGAAGCTTGCTTTAATCCGTAAATGGATCGTTGCAGGTTACAGACTTGATTTGTTCCAACCATTGAAACAAATCCCTCTGGCTATGTTATATACACATCATCTTCAAGTTTCCCATTGACAAAGGCTATTTTCACGTCCTTCTGCCAGATTTCATAGTCGTGGTAATCTGCAATCGCAAGAAAAATTCGAATGGACTTGAGCATCGCTACTGGTGAGAAGTGATAAGAGGATTTCATATCCACATATCGTTGTCTATTTCAAGCTTAATCGTTGTTAATTTCTTGTTTTTATGTTCTTTTTTACTCGTTTTGTGTTCTTGTACGTGTAGGGTGGTTGTTGTGGCGATTAGCGAAGAATTGAAGTCATTTGGAGCATTTATAGAAGCAATCAGGAAGTTAGCAGCATTGTTTAGCAGAATAGACTTCATGCCAGTATGGCCTTTTTGCCTATGTACCCCCATGGAAATAATCCGATTTAGGCATACACCCCTCAAGGCAAGGGTCTCATTGTTGAACTCTCCTTTCTTATTTTGAACTCTGCTGGGACATGAACTCTAGCATTTGGATGGCAAGTGAACTCTATTGGACAATGAATTAACTAGAAAAACATGTGTTGGATGTATATTGCTGAATTAACAATGAATTAAAGAACACACAAGGCATATTACAGAGATTAATTCCAGTTTTTTCATAGCAAGCTTTGGAGGAAGATTTTGAAGAGATTTTCGTGAAGATTGCAGATTTAGGCTACGTGAAGGGTGTTTTTCACTATTCTTCTTCTTAGTCTTTTATTTGTAATTGAAAGGATGTTATCTTTGAATTATTCAGTTATTATTTCATTCATGATGAACTAATTCACTTTTTAGGCTTATGGTGGATCCTTAAGTGATACGATGATTTTATAAACTTTGATTTCCAGTTCAATAAGCTATTTTCCAGTTTATCTATATTAATTTGGGCTTGAATTTATGAATTGTCTGATCAACAATTCTTTGTGGATTTGTATGGAATCGAGAGAGGATATTCGAATCTAAACTTAGTTAATATAGCATGTGTTCATGAATTTTGTGAATATCAGAATCTTGATGAATGTTTAGGTAGAGATATGCTTGACATCGCATGTATTCGGATAGAGAACTTAATCTTAAACCTTCTTTAATTATAAATCACATAGAGATATAGTGAGTTAGTTGATTAAGGTGTTTAACTTGTTTCTATCTAAATTGTAGATTTAAGTTAATACGGTATTAGTGCATCGAGAGGTGGCTAGTACTACATTCATGTTCTTGATTAATAAAATGGAATAGTGATTTGAATTGGAATAAAGGTGTAGAAATCAGAGTGAAGCTTAGGGTGAAATCATAAGTCTAAATCTCTAATAATTGTTTGAAATTTCAGATTTTAATATTTGTGATTTTTGTGATAGTTTATTTATTTCTTAATTTAGTTTCTATAATTTTAATCATTGAATTAAATAGTTTAATAAAATTAGGATTAATAGGAAATTGATACTTGTAAGGTTAAATTTCTTGCTAATTTGTCTCTGTGGGAACGATACTCTACTTATTACTATATTACTCGTTGACCACGTATACTTGCGTGTAGTGCGTATATAAATTTTACCCAACAAATTTTTGCAAAAACTTGTTGGGTAAAATCTAATTACGCACAACACGCAAGTATACGTGGTCAACGAGTAATATAGTAATAAGTTGAGTATCGTTCCCACAGAGAATTATTTAATAAAAATCACCAAGTACTAACCTGTAACCAACTCAATCTTATTTAAACGAATGAATTTAATGTTATAAATTAAATTATTTAACTAAACTAATTCTAATTACCACTAATTAAAAGTCAGCTTATGTAGATTTAAGATCACAACTTCACTTATTGCTTCATTTAAGTTAACACACTCCTCATCAATTATGTTCTATCCTGAATTGTTAATCAAGAACACTAAAGCAGATAAAACCACCTCTCGATGTATAATACCCATACTCATTTAAATTCACAGATGATAGAATTAAGCAAGACACCCTAATTAATTAATCCACTATATCTCTACGTGAATTACAATTAAAAAGGATTTAAAGCACAAGTTCTCTATAAGATTACATATGGCGTAAAGGCATATCTCTATCCTAAACACGAATCATGAATTCCATCTATGCAGAAATCACAAACACATGCTATTATGATCTTATCTAAATCTAAACTTTATCTCTCGAGTTCTTATAGATTATCACAGTAATTGATGGCCAATAAATTAAACAATTAAGTCCAAATCACAATAGACAATCCTCATAATAGAACATAATAATTGATAACAATGCATATTAAAATAAACTACACAATAAGATCCATTATAATCTCAAACAAAGAATTAGTTCATTGAATTAAAACTAAGAATCCACACTTGAATACACATTAAAAGATAAGAATAAAAGAAGATGAGAAAATAGAATCTATTTTCTGTAGATTTGATGCTCTCTCCTTGCTCCTACTTTGAATCTTCAATGGTCTCCAAGTCGCTTCAATCTCCAAATCTCATAAAAACTAGTGTTTTCTCCTATTATACTCTAATCTAATCTAATGGAATCCTCTTTCTCTCTAATATCTCCCTCTAATCCTTCTTATTCTCCTCCTTTTATATGTCTTTATATATCTTTAAGTCCTCTTAGAAGTCATTGAGTCAATCGGATCGAAACAACCCTTCCCGAACTCAAATTTGGACAAAAACCGAGTTTTATGCGCATACCCCCGCCCCGGCGAGGGTTTATACTTGTAAAGGTCCCACCCCGGCGGGGGTCCCTACTATTTTCTAGGTGATATACCCGCCCCGGCAGGGGTTTTATAAAGGAAAAGCCCGCCCCGGCGGGGGTCCCTACTATTTTTCAGGTGATATGCCCACCCCGGTAGGGGTTTTGTGAAGGAAAAGCCCGCCCCGGCGGCGGTACCTTTTCTACTCTGATGTCCTTTGAGAAAACGGCAATAACCTTTGATCCAAGAAGAGTTATGAGGCCTGCCACCTATCAAATCAAAGATATAGACGATCTCTATAACTTTCATTCTTTGAGAATTGAGTAATAACGAACGGATGAAGGTCGAAATTGGGCTGGAAGTGACTGCTATGCAAATGGCCACCCAAAATAGTGACGTTCGACGTCCGTTGGTACAAAGATCATAACTCTTGCATCCGAACTCCAATTGGAATGATTCAAGATGTTCCAAAAAGCTAAGAAGAAGCTCTAAAATATAATTCAAGTTCCAAACCAAGAACATGAAATAAACATGAAAGCCCAAATGATTTCCGGATTGCTTGTCTTTGCGATTTCATACCAATTCTTTGCGATTTCAGCTCCCAAGCATATAATCTACAAAATGAACACAAAATGCATGAAAAGTAACTAAGAAACATGAGATTAAGCAACTAATTCAAGTAATAGATACCGGATAAGTAGGTATAAAACCTACTTATCAAATACCCCCAAACTTAAACCTTTGTTTGTCCTCAAGGAAAAACACAAAATAACAATGCTATGCAATGCAACTAATCTACATGTCTATGAATCTAGCAGTAATGACAGAAACAAGTCTATTCAACCAGTCTTAGAAAAATCAAGTAAACACGATAATACACCATATCAAAACTCATCAGTAACTTCCCAATTAATCATCAAATCTTAGACTGTTATCACTAATATAGTGTGTGTGTGTGTGTGTGCTCCACAACAATGTTAACTGATATAAAATCAAATTTAACACATAACAAGTCTCTTCGAAGGCATCATATAGTGTAAAATCAAGAAATCCAAAAACAAGCTAGATCCAACTAAAATCAAATAATTACCAATATCGATGGTCAACATGGGATACTTATGCTTTATTTTTCATCTACGGGGGAGTTTTGATCTTATTTCCCATTTTATTCATTTTTTTTATTTTTTTAATTTTATATACACATAGCTATGCAATGTCTTATTCCCTTAGGCTTTTAAATGTTACCTTAACAAGCTTTCGACCAACGACTCCCAGACCATTAAGACCTTAGGGCGCTAGGTGTAAAGACAATCCCCTCGGGCTTACTTACTCAAAAAACAAAGGCCACAAAACTAGACAAGCACGCCACGGTATTTATTCATACTTTTTTTCTTTTTATAGCTTATATACCCCCAAATATGCCCCCAAACTTAGGTTCTTGTCTAACTTTAGCCATCACTACTTATTGTTGTCATTCTTTCATTCAAACTAGCATTATCCTTTAGAGTCCCATTATGTATCAATTTAAACTCAATCAATCAACAAGTTATTTTTACTGTGATATCCTTATTATACAAGTTTCAAACAGAAAAAGACTCAATTCCTAACAAGAAATCACATCAAAGCTCTAATAGTCACTATTATACTTGTCTGCCCAATTCCAATCTTATCATTGGCCAAAATAGACTGCAACTATCAAACAGCTGGACTCATGCAAGATGAACATAGTAACTAACTATTATTTTTGAATTTTTGATTTTTATTTTTTAACAAGAAACTAAATATAATGTTATTCAAACTATACAAATATGCAACTAGTTATGCAGTTGTACTACATGAATGCAAACATAATGAACCTAAACTAAATTAACAACATATGAAAAATAACATAACATAAACATGAAACTAAACATGCAATAAAGAACTAAACTAAACTCCCCCAAACTTAGCAATTACAATGTCCTCATTGTAAGAATATAGTGGTAAGTAGAAGAGAACTTCCCTGTAATCAGCTAAGCATGAGGTGATGGTGGCGATGGCGGCGACGATCATTTTCCTAGCCATTGAACCTCCAATACCTGCAATGAAGAGAGACAACATGGATTAGATTATAAGAGAACTTAATAAGCAAATTAACTCCTAAATTTTTGATGAACTAACAACACTAATTAAACTATTAAAACATATAAATATAAAAATTCATGGGTTGCCTCCCAGTCATCGCTTGATTTACAGTCTTTCAGTCTGACTTTTTCCAGTCAACGTTATCCAATTCCTCTTCGAAAGTTGAGGAACCCTCCATCCATCGATAACAAATTGTCCTTTTGGAGGTTCCCACAGGCGATAACCAATGCATCAAAGTCACCTAGAATGCTTTGATTTCGTATGATCTCAATCAAGAACGTCCCACAGCTAGGTGTTTTCTCCATTGTGTATGTGATCACTTTGGGGCATGGAATCTTGTCACACACAATGGGTTCTTCATCTATCTTCTCTTTCTCATCCCACCATGGATTCAAAGTCGTACTCGTTCTTATGTCATCAAGAGCTTCGCCGATGACATGACTACCAAGTGGGCATGATTTTACAAATCCAACTGGACCCTTGAACTTTGGCGGAGAAGGAACTTGGGGCACTAATAACATCGACTCATCCTCGTTAGTACTTATAGTTAGTTCTTTACGGACCTTGTTTTAATTATCCCCACTTGTCTCCTCTTTTTCAACATCTCGTGGCTCATCCAGTTGTAGATTTGGCTCGGGCACTTCATCAATCTCGAAATCCTCGTCATAACTCCAATTGTTTGGAGGAAGGTTGCTTACGGCTTTGGTCATTTGATCTATCTTATTTTGAAGATTCTGAATTGACTTCTCTTGATTAATCTTTCTCTCCTCATTTGATGCTATGAACTTGAACAACAATTCCTCCAATCTCAAATTATCTGTCTCAGTTTTGGAATCCATGTATTGAGGACCATGAGTTGAAGTGGTGATGAGTTGTTCCATCTGGTGCTGAAAATTGTGGCTCGATATTTCTTGACTCATCATCCTCTCCTCTTGGTTTTCTATGACCTTTGACAGTAATTCCTCCAACTTTGACTTTTCTTCTTTTGGCAATGGAGGTTTACATGAAAATTCTGGTGTGTATGTTGGATTTGGAGCGTAGTATTGTTCTTCATAATTATAGCTCCATGACAAATCCAGGTGATACCTCCAAACTTGATGATAATTAGCATATGTATAATCGTTGAGGTATTCACCACCATGTTGTCTTGGCCCAAAACTAATGGTGCATTGATGACTAGGATGATTACCAGCACAATAATTGCAAGTAACTGCTATCCTTCGATTACGGTGGGTTGCAACAATGTCCAACCTCCTCGAAAGTGTCTCAAGCTACGCTGATAATGCAGAAAATGCATTGAGACCATCAATCCCCGCTTCCCTTGGTTGAGTCATATTCGTGTATGGCCATTGATACGCAAAGTCATCCATGGTACCTGAAAAGAGAGAAATATAGGAAGAGAATTAAAAATAAAAATGTTTAAATTAAGACTAACTTGATTGAAATTAATATTGGTAAAAAATATTAAACTAATTCCCCGTCAACGACGCCAAAAACTTGTTGGGTAAAATCTAATTACGCACAACACGCAAGTATACGTGGTCAACAAGTAATAAAGTGATAAGTTGAGTATCGTTCCCACAGAGAATTATTTAATAAAAATCACCAAGTACTAACCCATAACCAACTTAATCTTATTTAAACGAATGAATTTAATGGTATAAATTAAATTATTTAACTAAACTAATTCTAATTACCACTAATTAAAAGTCAGATTATGAAAATTTAAGATCACAACTTCACTTATTGCTTCATTTAAGTTAACACACTCCTCATCAATTATTTTTTATCCTGAATTGTTAATCAAGAACACTAAAACAGATAAAACCACCTCTCAATGTATAATCCCCATACTCATTTAAATCCACAGATGATACAATTAAGCAAGACACCCTAATTAACTAATCCACTATATCTATATGTGAATTACAATTAAAAAGGATTTAAAGCACACGTTCTCTATAAGATTACATATGGCGTAAAGGTATATCTCTATCCTAAACACGAATCATGAATTCCATCTATGCAGAAATCATAAACACATGCTATTATGATCAGATCTAAATCTAAACTTCATCTCTCGAGTTCGTATAGATTATCACGGTAATTGATGGCCAATAAATTAAACAATTAAGTCCAAATCAAAATAGACAATCCTCACAATAGAACATAATAATTGATAACAAAGCATATTAAAATAAACTACACAAGAAGATCCATTATAATCTCAAATAAAGAATTAGTTCATTGAATTAAAACTAAGAATCCACACTTGAATATACATTAAAAGATAAGAATAAAAGAAGATGAGAAGATAGAATCTATTGTCCGTAGATTTGATGCTCTCTCCTTGCTCCTACTTTGAATCTTCAATGGTATCCAAGTCACTTCAATCTCCAAATCTCATAAAAACTAGTGTTTTCTCCTATTCTACTCTAATTTAATCTAATGGAAACCTCTTTCTCTCTAATCTCTCCCTCTAATTCTTCTTATTCTCCTCCTTTTATATGTCTCTTTATATGTCTTTAAGTCCTCTTAGAAGTCCTTGAGTCAATCGGATCAAAACAATCTTTTCTGAACTCAAATTTGGACAAAAACCGAGTTTTTCACGATATACCCCGCTTCCGGTGGGGTTTATACTGTAAAGGCCCGCCCTGCTGGGGTACCTTTTGCTTTCGGCGTGTTTTGGGAAAACAACCATAACTTTTGATCCAGGAAGAGCTACGAGACCTGCCACCTATTAAATCGAAGATATAGACGAGCTCTACAACTTTTATTCTTTGAGAATTGAGAAATAACGAATAGATGAAGGTCGAAATTGGGCTGAAAATGACTGCTATGCAAATGGCCCCCCAAAACAGTGACGTTTGACGTCCGTTGGTACAAAGATCATAACTCTTGCATCCGAACTCCGATTAGAATGATTCAAGATGTTCCAGAAAGCTAAGAAGAAGCTCTACAATATAATCCAAGTTCCAAACCAAGAACATAAAATAAACATTAAAGCCTAAATGATGTCCGGATTGTTTGTCTTTGCGATTTCATACCAATTCTTTGCGATTTCAGCTCCCAAGCATATAATCTATAAAAAAAACACAAAATTCATGAAAAGTAACTACGAAACATAAGATTAAGCAACTAATTCAAGTAACAGATACCAGATAAGTAGGTATAAAACCTACTTATCAAGAAGGTTTTATCATAATTAACTCATTATCTTTGTTTGAAACCTTTTGCGACCGGTCGGAACTTATAGGTCTCTACCTTGCCGTCTGCTCCAGTCTTTCTTTTAAAGACCCATTTACACCTAATAAGCTTAATGCCTTCAGGTGGTGAAACCAAAGTCCATACTTAGTATTTATAAATGGAGTTCATCTCGAATTTCATGGCTTCTTTCGACTTCTCTGAGTCTTTACTACTCTTAGCCTGTTCGTAATTCAATGGATCATCATCATTTATGATGCGTACCTCATCGTCATCCTCTATGACGAATCCATACCTATCAGGTTTCTTCGGTACTCTTCCAGATTTACGAATAGGGTGTGTTACAGTAAGTTCTTCCACTTGGTTAGGTACCTGAATTTGATCTGTAGTATTTTGTGGTTCTTGAACCTCTTCAAGATATATCTTACTCCCACTGACCCCTTCAAGGATAAAATCCTTTTTCTAGAAGGCATCATGTTTCGCAACAAACACCTTTTGATCAGTTGGATGATAAAAATAATACCCTGATGTTATTTTAGGGTATCCCACAAATCTATATTTGTCAGATCTAGTCTGTAGCTTATCATTTTCATACTTTTTGACATAAGCTGGACAACCCCAAGTTTTAAAATGCTTAAGATTTGGTTTTCTCCCTGTACATAATTCATATAGGGTCTTGGGGACGGATTTTGTAGGTACCTTGTTAAGTAAATATGCAGCCGATTATCCCCAGAAGAAAACTGGAAGATCGGTAAAACTCATCATGGATCGACCCATGTCCAACAATGTTCAATTTCTCCTTTCAGATACACCATTGAGCTGTGGTGTCCTTGGTGGAGTCCATTGTGAGATTATACCATTTTCTTTGAGACAATTAAGAAACTCACCACTTAAGTATTAACCTCCTCAATCTGATCAAAGAATCTTAATACTCTTACCAGTTTGCTTCTTTACTTCACTTTTGAACTCTTTGAACTTTTTAAATGATTTAGATTTGTATTTCATTAAATACACATATCCAAATCTTGAGTGATCATCAGTGAATGTAATAAAATAAGAATACCCTCCTCGTGAATTCATTGTCATAGGTCCATATACATCTGTGTGTACCAATGCTAACAACTCTGTAACTCTTTCTCCTTTTCCACTAAAAGGAGATTTAGTCATTTTTCCCATAAGACAAGATTCACAAGTTGGATATGATTCATAATCCGATAGCTTTAAGAGCCCATCTTTATACAACTTGGATAATCTTGTTTCATTAATATGACCAAGTCTATAGTGCCACATATATGTTTAATTAACATCATCTCTTTTCCTTTTCTTCGTTTGTTCAATTTGAAGTATATTTTCATGCAAGTCAAGTATATAAAGTCCATTTCGCAAATTACCAACACCATATATAACATTATCATTATAAATTGAACAATCGTTGTTCTTTATTATAATGTTAAAAACATCCATATCCAATACAGAGATAGAAATAATATTTCTAATGATATTCAGAATAAAATAAAAATTATTTAAATTAATGAACTTGCCCGTAGGCAGTGCTCAACAATAAGTCCATACAACTAATGTGTAAGACCCCAAATTATTAATAAATGAAATTTATTTTCCTCTATTTATTATTTTGAAATAGTAAGGGTTGATTTGATTAATGTGGATAGTTATGGGTAAAATACATAAATATTTCGAATAAGCAAGTGGTTATAAAATATTCATTATTATTTGGGAATATTCGTTTGGTCGTGGAATATTAAATCTTTGTAAAGGGGAATATTAAATGCTGACGACGCAGTCTTTTGTGGGCCCCATAACGGAAAGCGATTGGATGAAGAAAAGCGACAAATATAAGTTGTTTATAAATACGGCGTGTAGTTATACAGATTATCTTGTTGGAATACCCGGTGGTTAAAACACACTAATACGCGTTGTTAAAAAGAAGATAGCAGCACGGTATTGCACCAATTATTGATTCTTACGAAAGAAGGCACTACTCAATAATTGTTACGAAGAATTACTTTCAATATTTTATTTTATTGATTCAATACTTGCTTTGCATTGATATTTTATATTACTCGTTGTTTCAATAAATTGTCATTACACGTATTTTCCATTATCGAAGCAATAATTCATATTATCCGAATAATATTATTAGAAAACATTATTGGCAATGTCTAGAAAGTTACATCTAAGGAGATGTTTGGTCACCTAATCATTGCACCAAGAAAGAGAAATCTTTATTGGAAAGCCCCTCTTTCTGAGGAACTACACGGTTGCCAAAGATCTTGTGATTCTGTAATATTATTTATGAATAATTAATTATTGATTTATATGATGAGAAAATATTGATTTTATGTGGATATAGATGGAGAAAATTTTTAATGTGACAATTGTTGAAAATTAATATTTTATCTTTTTACGATAAAATAACTCATTTAAATATATTATTTTAATAATATATTAGCGATGATATTTTTATAATGAATGTGCGATATATATATGAGTATATGAGGAGGAAGAGTATATTTTGTGGCATTAAATGATTAACACATGTTTTTTGTGTGTCGGTGGACCCCATTTCTTGACCGAAATTTGATTATAGCTTGTAAAATCGCTTGGTTTGAGGATTTCGATCAATTTCATTTTGGAATTTGGAAAACTTTCTTCGCAAAGTTGTAGAGAATTGAATTTCCTATAAAAAGTCGCCAGATTCGAATTTTCTGATAAAAGGGCTATTTATTATAAATTATTGAAGTTCCGAAGCTCTCTGAAATAATTGATTTTTGGAAGTTTTAATTATTTATTTTATGAAAAACGTTTTTTTTCTTACTTTTCTAGAAGGTGGCATGTGGGAAATGCTAGGAGCTGAATTCTAAAGTGGACGTATGAATTTGATATCTGAATTGGTCTAGCCTTAGTGGGAATTAAATGTTCTCCTCAATAAAGGGTTAATTAAACCCAGTAAATCCCCTTGGTCTTGCTCTGCCTTTAATGTCAACAATGAAGCAGAAAAAGAAAGAGGTGTACCTCATTTAGTTATCAATTACAAACCATTGAACAAGGTCTTAGAATGGATTAGGTACCCCCTTCCCAACAAAGACGACCTTATCAATAGGTTAAGTAATGCCACCATTTTCAGTAAATTCGACCTTAAATCCGGTTTCGGCAAATTGCCATTCATCCCGATGATCAAGACAAAACAGCATTCACCACTCCGTTTGGACATTATGAATGGAATGTTCAGGCATTTGGCCTAAAAATGCTCCAAGTGAATTTCAAAATATCCTCAATGACATATTAAACCCTTTCAAACCATTTTATTGTTGTTTATATCGACGACATTCTCGTTTACTCAAGACTATTGAAGAACACGAAAGACATTTAAAATCGTTCTTCACTACTATTAAAGTAAATGGTCTTGTTCTTTCTCCTTCCAAATGCAAATTTTGTTTCAGTCCAAGAATAAGGTTTCTTGGTCTTAATATCTTCAATGGACAAGTTCAGCCTATTGAACGAGCTATTCAATTCGCTGACAAGTTCCCAGATAAGATAACCAATAAAACCCAACTGCAGAGATTTCTTGGCTCGCTGAATTATATAGGCAAGTTCTACAAGAATCTCAGGAAGATTTGCAAACCTCTTTTCAAATTTGCAAAATAATCCTCCACCTTGATCGACATTCATACTTCTGCAGTCCAACAAGTTAAAAAATATGTCAAGACATTGCCCTGCCTTGGCATTTCCAATGATTCAGCGTTCAAAATTGTTGAGACCGACGCCTCGGATATTGGATTCGGAGGCATTCTTAAACAAAAGTTAACATCCGTTTCCCCTGAACAAATTGTTCGGTTTCATTCCGGCGCATGGAATACTACACAATCAAAATATAGTACTATTAAAAAAGAAATTCTTTCATTGGTATTATGTATTAATAAATTTCAAAATGACTTATTAAATCAGAAATTTCGGTTCGTTATTGATCGCAAGTCACCAAATACATTTTAGTAAAGGATGTTGAAAATTTAGCCTCTAAGCATTCTTTTCGCTAGATGGCAAGCTTTATTAAGCATTTTGATTTCGATATTGAATACATTAAAGGAAAAATAATTCTATTCTGATTTTCTTACCGAGAGAATTTATTCATACAGTCTTATACGATCGTGAGTCTCAGAGGTTCATCCTCCTCTCTCGTGGTCCGGGTCGCCCAAGTGGCCCAAGTAATCAACCCAGAGGTACCTTAGTCCCTCACTTGATTACTCCCCTGTCTCATCACCAAACAAATTTTACGTTCTTGGGACAATCCCCAAGCCTTACTGATTCAAATTCTAGTTAATAAACTCGAACCCATTGCCCCATTCAAGAACTCCAAAGAAAGACCTCGTCTTGCCTCCCGATCACCTCTTCCGAGCATGTGCTCAAATGGGAAAGTTATTTGTTTCATATTGAACCTTACATGAAGCCAAAAAATGATCCAGTTAAGCTTGTACGCCCAGCTTTTTCCCTCCGGTTGGCATTTTCCTCTGCCGCCTCCTTATAAGTCTCTTGTTTATTATAAGGACATTCTCCTCAAACCGAGTCGGTAAATATCAAACTAATTTATGCAAACAATGATAAATCAAAAGTTCTTTATCATTCTTTGTATATTAAACAATTCCTTGATTCTCGATTGGGGTAAAATCCTCCGATCTAATGGATCTTTCTAGTCATAGTAATCCCTTTTGCTTTTATGATTATATTGATTTTTCGGTATAAGGTTCTCCTTCATCGAGAATGAGTCCCATAGTCATTCCTAGTTTATTGATTCGATCATAAATTCAAAAGTCCAATCCCTTATTGGTTCGTCTCTTCAGTGGTATAGGCATGGTTCTACCTATGACCTCCTTCCCCAAACCCCCTTAAGGTCCAAGTTACCCATTTTGCTAATAATAGTAAACTGAGATCCAAAGAATGAGAACATTCCTCTCACTCTCCTCTTCATTAGTAAATACAAAGTTCCTGGATCCTTAAATGGCAATACGGTATTTCTCCACCCTCTCTGCTTGTAGTAATTAATTGAGTTATCTACGATCCACTCCCTCGACTTTCCCGCTTTTTCTACATCAAGTGGTGGGAAAAGTTCGACGTTAACAGAATCATTGGTCAGGTTCAACAAGAATTTCCTGTTGCCCCTATTCCAGTTCAATTCAATTCCCCAGTCATTCAAGCTAAGGATTCTAAAGCCATTCCTTTAGAACCCTCTTCCTCAAGTCAGAAAAAGATTTCAAAAGAATCTAAGTCAAAAACCGGTCCCCACAGATCTCTCCTGTTCCGTAGCATTTCGATTTCAAAGATTGCTCCTAGAGTGAGTTAAAACTTATTGCTCAAGCCCTCAATAAAAGAATTGATGAGTTACACGAAGAAGCCTCTAGGCATTCCTCAGCTTCTTCCCAGAATGACTCAGTTAGCCAATTTGCAGAAGATGATGGTCTGTACGATCCCTACGGCACCATCAACCTTCAGGATGCTCAGGACCCATTTGCCTGACATCTACAGTTTAGCCGATTCATCGCTCAACCAAAGACTGCCTTTAAGCCGTGCCGATTCTTTATTAGTTAGCTAGCTTTGCCTCGTGACGATTGGGCCATCGCTTAGCTTGAAAGACCTTTCTCTCGTGACGGTCAAATGATTCCACTTTCCAGCCGAAAGTAGCTCAACAGTAAAAAGAGGCTCTTTTCCACCGAAAGAAGAGTCGAGTCAAAAGTTGTCGGCCAGAAGCATCTGTAATAGTCAAAAGTTAGCACTGTTTATCAACAGTTGTTTGTCTGTACTTTTACTTTTGCTTTTACCTTAGTAACTTGCTTTTACTTTAGTAATTCACTTTTACCTAAGTGAAATGTTTCTTACTTTACCCAAGTAAATGTAACAGTTCCCTTTCCTTGTTCTATAAAAGGAAGGCGAGCTCATTTGGCAAATCAGTTTTCGAAACTTAGAAAGACTCTGAGCTCTCTCTCTCAGAAGAATCTTTAGTTTCTACCTCTGATCAGCCTACTTAACCTCTCTTCTCCAATTCTCTAGTTAAATGTTTTAAATTCGTAAGTACTTGTTTTATTTTCAATTCTTAGTTTGTAAATAGCTTGTATTACAATTCAGTTACTTATTTATAAAGACTGTGTTTTATTTGTATGCGCTCTCTCTGTTCTTCCTGTTCTTTTATCCTCCGCCTCAAATGGTATCAGAGCCAAGTTGTTGTTCTCTGTTCTAGCGACCAGTAAGATCTTCTGATTTGCTTCATTAAAACTGTTTTCAAAAATCATTTCATCCTTTATCAGAAGTCACCTAACTTACTGTAGAACACCTTGTTCGCTGTCAACCCTAGGTAAGTCTCTTGTGCGAGCGGTGAAGGGTTTCAGAACAATAGGTATGAGTCTACCCAGGTAAGAGGGTCTGAATGGAAGATAAAGAGTGAATAATTTTTGAACCCAGTAATAATGAGTAGGTTATTTAGATCAAACTCCTCAGCTAGTCATAGGTCAACCTTGCAACCTTTACCAGACATAGTTAATCAGGAAGAAAACAGTTATGAAAATATCAGTCAAGTTTTACATAACTGGAATATACCCAGAATTTCTCCCAAAGAAATTTATCAGTCAACATTTTTAGATAACTTTAAAAACAGTTATAATGTTAAAAACAGTTGAAAAGGTCTATGCTATTAACAAAGAGTATGAAAATTGTAGCCTTCTTTCCCCAGATGTTATTAAAAAACATAGAAAAAGGGTTATAATTTCATCCACATAGGTCTAGTTCAAGTTCAAGTAGCAGTTAAACCATTGAATATTAAAGGAATTAATTCAAGTATCTACCTCCTGCCTCGGAGATGCTAGATTTTTGAATTATTATCCAAGCATAATAGGTGCTATGGAAGCCGATCGCACAATGGTCCTATTCATTTTAATTGCTTTCGACTTCACACTTAGTCTAAGTGATCAACACCTATTAAAAGCTTTAACATTGAATATTAAAAGCAAATAGGAGAAATTACACAAATGATTGAAGGTTCTCAACCAATTGCTCTAATCTATAGAATTTATTATAAGACCATGAAGACTAATTTGAACGTCCATGCTCTTAATAAAAGCCCTAAAGATCACAATTGTATTAATTCAAAGTTCAACCGGTGATGCTAATATCCGGATCCCTAGAACAATTCTATGGAAAGATATTACATTACCAAGTCAATGGATTTTACCAAGTGAAATACCACAATGTGACTGTAGTAAACAACGTAGTAAACATTGAAAAACATAAGGCAATTTTTCGATGGGCTGTCAAAGTTAGCTTTGAGCGTTCTAGAAGACCGATTATTATAGAGGACTATTCTAGTTCTTGACTCCTTCATGAATCACTAGAAGAGATTCTCAAGTCCTTAGTAACCCTTCTATAAGAGACATTAAGTTAAAAGGAATTTTAAATCAAGGTCAAGCAAGTAATCCTTGTTATTCTTGTCACCCTCAGAATTACCCAGCCGAAGAAGAGAACTCTTCTTCTCTGACTCCTTCTAAGCTTCCAACTCAGTCTGATTTTGATGTTCCAATTAATAATCAATTAAGAGTCATTAAGAAAGAATTTGTGTTAGATTGGATTAATCTTGTGAATGATTTTAACTCCAAATCTAATAAAAATAAAAGACATCAATTTAGAAAAAATCACCCAACTGAGAAAGAAAGAGATAAGATTGTCAATAAATGGAAGAAATTTATTGGTAGTGAAGAAATTAATATTACCTTCTACGATTGGTATGAAAGCGTTATCAATATAAATGCAATGTTATAACTAAAACTCAATGGGTTAAAGAAGACAAGTCTAAGGTCTCGTATAGTCACCCACCCTTAGAATCATCTTAATTTCAAAAAAAATACTTGAAGAATGACGGTCCATTTAAAATCAGCAATGGAATTAATGATGATAAAAAAAATCATGTAACGCTTAAATTTTAGTAACCAATACCTAGCAATCAGTAGGAAAGCGCAGTAGACAGGATTGAAGAAAAATTTGAAGAAAATATAATTAAAAAACCAGAGTCAAAAATTGTTCAACCACTATTAAAACTACCAGAAAATAGAGAAAAATTAGGTTTACCTAATAAAGACGTTGATCTTACTATAGCCATTGATCAGTTATTTAAAAAATTAAAAACAAAGACTGAACCGGAAACAAGCGGTACTATTGCTATTATCGATCAGATTAACTCTGATAATGAAAGCAGTAGTCAGTCTGATAGTCAATCAGCTACCTCATCAGTACAAGATATTTATGAACAGTTAAATAAGTTAACCGTCCATAATACTAGTATGACCAGAAATTGGTATTCTAGACCAACTCCTCCAGATCTACAATTTGAAGAGAGAAATCTAGATAAACAATTTTCTGTTTCGTCTAATAAAATTTATGAATGGAATATTGACGGATTTAGCGAACAAGAAATCCTCAATAAGTTAAATCATATGTCCATGGTGGCAAACAGCTATCTAACTAAATTCAACACTCTAACTCAACCAGATATTGTTGAATTATTGGCTAGTGGATTTACAGGTATTCTCAGATCTTGGTGGGAAAAACATCTCACTGAAGATTCTAGATTATCTATAATCCATGCTGTTCAATTAGATGCTGAAGGCAACCCGATTTTTAATGAAACTATAGGAATAGGGCCACCTGATGGAGTAAATACTTTGATTTATACTATAATAAAACACTTCGTAGGAACCCCCAAGTAACATCACGGAAAGAATTCACGATCACTAAGTAATCTCACTTGTCCCACTCTAAGTGACTTTAGATGGTACAAAGATGTTTTTACTTCTAGAGTTATGATGAGAAATGACAGTAATAAACCTTTTTGGAAAGAAAAATTTGTTAATGGTTTACCGTCCTTATTTGCTCATAAAGTTCGTGAAGAACTTAGTAAAAATTTAGGATATATTGATTATGATAATCTCACTTATGGTGACATAATCAGTTATATTCAAAAGATAGGATTAAAAATGTGCATTGATTTTAAGTTAGCCAAACAAGCTAGTAAAGACAAGAAGAAAGCCAAATGAGCTCGTTTGGGGCGGAGGATAAAAGAACAGGAAGAACAGAGAGAGCGCATACAAATAAAACACAGTCTTTATAAATAAGTAACTGAATTGTAATACAAGCTATTTACAAACTAAGAATTGAAAATAAAACAAGTACTTACGAATTTAAAACATTTAACTAGAGAATTGGAGAAGAGAGGTTAAGTAGGCTGATCAGAGGTAGAAACTAAAGATTCTTCTGAGAGAGAGAGCTCAGAGTCTTTCTAAGTTTCAAAAACTGATTTGCCAAATGAGCTCGCCTTCCTTTTATAGTAACAAGGAAAGGAACGTTACATTTACTTGGGTAAAGTAAGAAACATTTCACTTAGGTAAAAGTGAATTACTAAAGTAAAAGCAAGTTACTAAGGTAAAAGCAAAAGTAAAAGTACAGACAAGCAACTGTTGATAAACAGTGCTAACTTTTGACTATTACAGATGCTTCTGGCCGACAACTTTTGACTCGACTCTTCTTTCGGTGGAAAAGAGCCTCTTTTTACTGTTGAGCTACTTTGGTGGAAAAGTGGAAAGTGGAATCATTCGATTTGGTCACGGAGAAAGTCCGCTAATCGAATAAAGAATCGTCACGGAGCAAAAGTCAAGCTAATCGAATAAAGAATCGATGGTCGCCGAGAGTGTGGTGTTGAATAAAGAATCGCTAAACTGTAGATATCAGGCAAATGGGTCCTGAGCATCCTAAAGGTTGATGGTGCCGTAGGGATCGTACAGACCATCATCTTCTGCAAATTGGCTAACTGAGTCATTCTGGGAAGAAGCTGAAGAATGCCTAGAGGCTCCTTCGTGTAACTCATCAATTCTTTTATTGAGGGCTTGAGCAATAAGTTTTAACTCACTACCGGAGCAATCTTTGAAATCAGAAATGCTACGGGAACAGGAGGATCCTGTAGGACTGGTTTTTGACTTAGATTCTTTTGAAATCTTTTTCTGACTTGAGGAAGAGGGTTCTAAAGGAATGGCTTTAGAATCCTTAGCTTTGAATGACCGGGAATTGGATGGAATCGGAATAGGGCAACAGGAAATTCTTGTTGAAACGACCAATGATTACATTAACGTTGAACTTATCCCACCACTTGATGTAGAAAAAGCGGGAAAGTCGAGGGAGTGGATCAGAGATAACTGCTGAATTACTAGCAACAGAGGGTGGAGAAATACCGTATTGCCATTTAAGGATCCAGGGAACTTTGTATTTACTAATGAAGAGGAGAGTGAGAGGAATGTTCTCATTCTTTGGATCCAGTTTACTATTATTAGCAAAATGGGTAACTTGGACCTTAGGGGGTTTCGGGAAGGAGGTCATAGGTAGAACCATGCCTATACCACCGAGAGGACGAACCAATAAGGATTGGACTTTTGAATTTATGATCGGCCCGAATAAACCGGGAATGACTATGGGACTCGTTACGATGAAGGAGAACCTTATACCAAAGGCCAATATAATCATAAAAGCAAAAAGGATTACTATGACTAGAGATCCATTAGATCGGAGGATTTTTACCCCAATCCGAAATCTGAAGGAATTGTTTAATATACAAAGAATGATAAAGAACTTTTGATTTATCATTGTTTGCATAAATTGGTTTGATATTTACTGACTCAGTTTCAAGGAGAATGTCCTTATAATAAACAAGAGACTTATAAGGAGCGGCAGGAGGAAAATGCCAACCAGGAGGGAAAAACTGGGCAGCAAGCTTAACTGGATCATTTTTTGGCTTCATGTAAGGTTCAATATGAAACAAATAACTTTCCCATTTGAGCACATGCTCAGAAGAGGAGTGACTGGGAGCTGAAGACGAGGTCTTTGCTGGGTTACTGAATGGGTCAATGGGTTCAGGTTTATTAACTAGGGCTGAACTGTAAGGCTTGGGGATTGTCCCAAGAACAGAAAATTTGTTTGACTGATAGACAGGGGTAACTGGGTGAGGGACTAAGGTACCTCTGGGTTGATTACTTGGGCCACTTGGGCGACCCGGACCCTGAGAGGAGGATGAACCTCTGAGACTCATTGATCATATAGTACTGTATGAATAAATTCTCTGGTAAGAAAATCAGGAATAGAATTATTTTTGCCTTTAATGTATTCAATATCAAAATCAAAATGCTTAATAAAGCTTGCCATCTAGCTTAAAGAATGCATAGAGGCTAAATTTTCAATATCCTTTACTAAAATGTATTTGGGTCGACTTAGCCAATAACGCGAACGTAAATTTCGATTTAATAAGTCATTTTGAAATTTATTAATACATAATACCAATGAAAGAATTTCTTTTTAATAGTACTATATTTTGATTGTGTAGTATTCCATGCTTAGGAATGAAATCGAACAATTTGTTCAGGGAAACGGATGTTAACTTTTGTTTAAGAATGCCTCCGAATCCAATATCCGAGGCGTCGGTCTCAACAATTTTGAACTTATTTGAATCATTGGAAATGCCAAGGCGTGGCAATGTCTTGACATATTTTTTAACTTATTGAATGCGCAGTATATGAATGTCAGTCCAATGTGGAGGATTATTTTGCAAACGCTGAAAAAGAGCTTTGCAAATCTTCCTGAGATTCTTGTAGAACTTGCCTATATAATTCAGTGAGCCAAGAAATCTCTGCAGTTGGGTTTTATTGGTTATCTTATCAGGAACTTGTCGGTAATTGAATAGCTCGTTCAATAAATTTGAACTTGTCCATTGAAGATATTAAGACCAAGAAACCTTATTAGGACTGAAAACAGGCTGCATTTGGAAGGAGAAAGAACAAGACCATTTACTTTAATAGTAGTGAAGAATGATTTTAAATGTCTTTCGTGTTCTTCAATAGTCTTGGAGTAAACGAGAATGTCGTCGATATAAACAACGATAAAATGGCTGAAAGGGTTTAATATGTCATTGAGGATATTTTGAAATTCACTTGGAGCATTTTTAGACCAAATGCTGAACATTCCATTCATAATGTCCAAACGGAGTGGTGAATCTTTGTTTTGTCTCGATCATCGGGATGAATGACAATTTGCCGTAAACCGGATTTAAGGTCTAATTTATCGAAAATGGTGGCATTACTTAACCTATTGATAAGGTCGTCTTTGTTGGGAAGGGTACCTAATCCATTCTAAGACCTTGTTCAATGGTTTGTAATTGATAACTAAACGAGGTACACCTCTTTTTTTTCTCGCTTCATTGTTGACATAAAAGGCGGAAGCAAGACCAAGGGATTTTCTTGGGTTTAATTAACCCTTTATTGAGGAGATCATTGATTTCATTTTACATAACTCCATTTGTTCATGACTCATCCGAATAGGTTCAGCCTTAGTGGGAATTAAATGTTCTTTGAATTCCTTAGCATAAGGAAGCCTAACCATATGTTTCTTTCTATGCCAAAAGGCATTGGGGGAATCAGAACAAAGGTTATTCTTCATGTAGGTTTTTAATTCTTCAATTTTTAACCGAATCTCTTCATTTTGAAGTTGTTCTTCAATTCTTTTATATTTGATTTCCTCTTTCAAGAAATTCAAATGTGTAGATTTACAATTTATTAAATTCAATGATTTGGAAATGGATTCTTCTTGAATGTATTTTAAATCTCTTTCTTTTGGTTTAATAAGAAACTTAAATGTTATTTTCTTTCCTAAATGTTTACAGGTTAATCCTTCATTACTAGTCGTAAATGGGTATAATAAGTATATAAATGGTAAACCCAAAATAATTTTGTCTGTAAGATTGCGAATCAAAACAAAAGATGTTTTGAAACACATGTTATCTTGACAAATATGTACTTTAGGTAATTTATATTTTATTTCCATTTGACTACCATTAGCTGAATTCAATTTTTCACTGGTTTTTTTGTAATATTTAGTTGGGATTAGACCTTCTTGGATACAGTTTAAGTCTCGCACCAGATCGACTCAAGGCGAAGAAGTCGTATTGAAAAGTTTTTATCCACAACTAGGTTAATAGAAACATACCATTTCTGAATGGTGATGTCTTTAATTCTTTTAAGTGAAAGACCTTGAATAAATAAGTCTGAAATATCTTTAGTACCAGATGATTCTGGTTCATCGTGATTTTCATCACTGGATGAGGAATCATTGATCTGAAGATCAGGCCTTTAATCTAAATATTTTCTTAGAATAGAGACTTCTATTTTTAAATTAGCAATTTCTTTCTTTAATTTATTAACTTCTTGATTTAATTCTGGAAGACTGACTTCTTTAACTGGAGATTTAAATCTTTCCAAAGTTTTATTAAGACTAAAAATTGGTTTCTCTTTAGCTTTAATAAACTTATCGTTTTCTCTATTATCTTTAGTTAATAAATCTTTTAACTGTTTTGTGTATTGGGCTTTTAACTTAGGATCAGTGATTTTACTAATTAAGTCAATTAACAAAGAACTCTCTTTTTAGTGCAACAATTTTCATTGCAATTATTAGCACAGATGGTGACTTCGTCGGTGCTACTGCCTGAATTATTTTCACTGTTAGTATCAGAGGAATATGAAATGTTAGAGTCTTCATTATTACTAACTTCATTTTCTATTCTCATTAACTCTAGTATATATTCAGTATCTTCGCTAGTAATATTTAATTGAGACAACTTCTGTTTTATTTTGCATTCACTTTTATAATGACCCTTTTGCCCACAATTGTGGCACACAATTTTACTTTTATCAAATTTTTTAGTTCTTTTATTCTGTTTTTTATTAATGGGTTTGGACTTATTATAATAATTACCTTGATTCTTATCTCTATGATGACTGCGTCTTTTCTTGTGACGTCTATTACTTCTGTGAGAGTCAATATGTTTATGCCTGTGTTTTCGTCTAGAAGGAGCCACAGGAGGTAAACCATATTGCTCGCAGAATGTTCCGAGCTCATATTTAGCTTTCTTCTTGTCTTTACTAGCTTGTTTGGCTAACTTAAAATCAATGCACATTTTAATCCTATCTTTTGAATATAAGCGATTATGTCACCATAAGTGAGATTATCATAATCAATATATCCTAAATTTTTACTAAGTTCTTCACGAACTTTATGAGCAAATAAGGACGGTAAACCATTAACAAATTTTTCTTTCCAAAAGGTTTATTATTGTCATTTCTCATCATAACTCTAGAAGTAAAAATATCTTTGTACCATCTAAAGTCACTTAGAGTGGGACAAGTGAGATTACTTAGGCGATCGTGAATTCTTTTCGGATGATATTCTTTGGGGTTCCTACGAAGTGTTTTATTATAGTATAAATCAAAGTATTTACTCCATCGGTGACCCTATTCCTATAGTTTCATTAAAAATCGGGTTTTCAAAGATCTAATTGAACAAAGCATGGATTATAGATAATCTAGAATCTTCAGTGAGATGTTTTTCCCACCAAGATCTGAGAATACCTGTAAATCCACTAGCCAATAATTCAACAATATCTGGTTGAGTTAGAGTGTTGAATTTAGTTAGATAGTTGTTTGCCACCATGGACATATGATTTAACTTATTGAGGATTTCTTGTTCGCTAAATCCGTCAATATTCCATTCATAAATTTTATTAGACGAAACAGAAAATTGTTTATCTAGATTTCTCTCTTCAAATTGTAGATCTGGAGGAGTTGGTCTAGAATACCAATTTCTGGTCATACTAGTATTATGGACGGTTAACTTATTTAACTATTCATGAATATCTTGTACTGATGAGGTAGCTGATTGACTATCAGACTGACTACTGCTTTCATTATCAGAGTTAATCTGATCGATAATAGCAATAGTACCGCTTGTTTCCGGTTCAGTCTTTGTTTTTAATTTTTAAATAATCGATCAATGGCTATAGTAAGATCAAGCGTCTTTATTAGGTAGTAAACCTAATTTTCTCTATTTTACGGTAGTTTTAATAGTGGTTGAACAATTTTTACTCGGGTTTTTAATTATATTTTCTTCAAATTTTTCTTCAATCCTGTCTAACCTGTTTTCCTACTGATTTGCTAGGTATTGGTTACTAAAATTTAATCGTTTCTATGATTTTTTATCATCATTAATTCCATTGGAGATTTTAAATGGGTGAAACATTCATTCTATCAAGTATTTTTCTATGAAATTAAGATGATTCTAAGGTGGGTGACTATACGAGACCTTAGACTTGTCTTTCTTTAACCCATTGAGTTTTAGTTATAACATTGCATTTATATTGATCTCGCTTTCATACCAATCGTAGAAGGTAATATTAATTTCTTCACTACCAATAAATTTCTTCCATTTATTGACAATCTTATCTCTTTCTTTCTCAGTTGGGTGATTTTTTCTAAATTGATGTCTTTTATTTTTATTAGATTTGGAGTTAAAATCATTCACAAGATTAATCCAATCTAACACAAATTCTTTCTTAATGACTCTTAATTGATTATTAATTGGAACATCAAAATCAGACTGAGTTGGAAGCTCAGAAGGAGTCGGAGAAGAAGAGCTCTCTTCTTCGGCTGGGTAATTCTGAGGGTGACAAGAATAACAAGGATGACTTGCTTGACCTTGATTTAAAATTCCTTTTAACTTAATGTCTCTTATAGAAGGGTTACTAAGGACTTCAGAATCTCTTCAAGCGTGATTCATGTATGAGTCAAGAACTAGAATAGTCCTCTATAATAACTGGTCTTCTAGAACGTTTAAAGCTAACTTTGACAGTTCCATCAGAAAATTGCCTTATGTTTTCAATGTTTACTACGTTGTTTACTACAGGCTGCTGTGGTATTTCACTTGGTAAAATCCATTGACTTGGTAATGTAATATCTTTCCATAGAATTGTTCTAGGGATCTGGATATTAGCATCACTGGTTGAACTTTGAATTAATACAGTGTGATCTTTAGGGCTTTTATTAAGAGCATGGATGTTCAAATTAGTCTTCATGGTCTTATAATAAATTCTATAGATTAGAGCAATTGGTTGAGAACCTTCAATCATTTGTGTAATTTCTCCTACTGTTTTAATATTCAATGTTAAAGCTTTTAATAGGTGTTGATCACTTAGACTAAGTGTGAAGTCAGGAAAGCAATTAAAATGAATAGGACCATTGTGCAGACTGGCTTCCATAGCACCTATTATGCTTGGATAATAATTCAAAAATCTAGCATCTCCGAGAGAGGTAGATACTTGAATTAATTCCTTTAATATTCAATGGTTTAAGCTGCTACTTGAACTAGACCTATGTGGATGAAATTATAACCCCTTTTTCTATGTTTTTAATAACATCCGGGGAAAGAAGGCTACAATTTTCATACTCTTTGTTAATAAAGATAGACCTTTTCAACCTGTTTTAACATTATAACTGCATTTTAAAGTTATCTAAAAATGTGGTGATGATAAATTTCTTTGGGAGAAATTAAGGTATATATATATATATATATATATATATATATATATATATATATATATATATATATATATATATATATTAATTTATTAAATTTTCTACTTTGGTGTTCTAAGCATTTTCCTATAAATAGGGTGCTTAGGTTAGAATTGAAAATCACACCAGAAACTGAAGTTTTCTCTCTCTATATTATCGAGCGTATTCTTGTGAGTATTTTGAGTATACTTTGAGTATTGCTATACGGTGCAAGTTCAAGTCATAACCTATATCCGGTGTTTCAACTAGAAGTACTGTCTTTCGAGGTAAGGGATGTTATTTTATTCGAAAATGATATTATTTCTTTAATATCATTATCTTTGAAATATTGGTTGGAAATTTTATCAAATTTGGAACTTTTTCATGTCGGGGTTACTATTCATGAGTTACTATTCATGAGTTACTATTCACGAGTTACTATTCATTTAGTACTATTCACTTAAGCGTGAAGATGTTTTTTTATGAAATTTCTATCTTTTGGTGTTTGAGTTACTATTCACGATATCTGGCACTATTCACGATATCTGAGACTATTCACGAATCACGGTGATAATTCACCGAGAAATGAAATTTCTTCTTTGTCCAAAATATCTATTATGGATACTAGCTTTGATTGTATCCATGTTTTGATCATTCTTGAATTTTACTCCACTATGATTATTTATGAGGTATTTTTGGACATGGAATAGCTGAAATACAAATCCTTAATATTTATTCTTTTGTTTCACTGGATTCGTTTCCTTTAAAATATTTTTCATCATCCTCAGTCCTAAATGATGATATTATGAATATCTTTGGCTTCAGAGTGCAAAGATGAATGATTTCTTGATGAATATCTTTGGCCCGTAGTGCAAAGATGAAGCGGTGTTGAGATGAACACGACCGATCGATTAATATCTTTGGCCGAGTGCAAAGATGAACAGTGTTTAGATGAACATGACTAATTGATGAATATCTTTGGCTGTGAGTGCAAAGATGAATATTTGATTCCGGATATATATTGATTGATGTTAAGGGATAAAATATCGACGATGAACTTTTAAATTCATATATAGAAGATAGTAGTTTGCATTCTCTACTTAACTCTTCTAATGAATTATTATTTCTGTGCGAAGATTGATTTAAAACCGGTTGTCTATTGTATTCTATTAGAATTTTTTCCTGTTGAAGACTAACGATAATTTGTTGTATATTATCTTAGTCATAATATTCTTTACTGGGCTAGTTGAGCTCACCCTTTTCCTTGTTGTTCCATTTTTCTTCTCAGGAGGCGAGAATGTAGCGAGTACTAGTCGGGGTATGGAATGAAGGTTCTAGAAAGAGTTGTTTAGTAGTCCTCACCATTTTTGTAAAATAATGTATCAATAATTGTGATGGGGATTTATTTGCGTGTGGATATCGTCTAGAAGACAATAATTGTATTTAAACTCACAGTATATATGTTGTCGTATTTTGCACGACAAATGTATTAATAAAGTTGTAGTTATTTCTGTACCATGTATTTGGCGACTCAGAATGGGTTGGATGGAATGGACCTATTTTGGGGCGTCACAGTTGGTATCAGATCTTAGGGATATGATCTCTGGCGGAGATCGGGGAATAGAACTAGGAGGGGAGAGACGAGTAAATCCTTCGCTAGTGTGTCCCACCTAAGCTTATTTGTTAGTTGGTTAGTATATAGGGATATTATGTGATATATTGATTTCCTTAATTAACCCTTGTTTTATAACAAGATTTGAGAATGTCGACCGAGAATATTAACGATTGGAGTAAATAAGACCGTGGAGATGCCAGATTTTACCAACGAGGAGACGCGTGCAACAGTCGGCAATGTACCTCCTGTGAACAACACCACTGAGCAGATGATGAACGAGGGGATGTTTAGAAGCTTTTTGCAGTTCATGCAAAATCAGACGAGGGAGACTCGTGTTCAAAATACAGGAGGAAATGATAGCAATTCACGGGTGGTCACAGCCAAGCAGTTCAAAGAGTTGGGACCACCGCACTGGGAAAGCCGGATCCGATTAATAGGAGCGTGGGTCAAACAAATTACCAAGATATTCGATGTCTTGGGATGCACGGAGGAACAGAAAGTTCCATTCGCTAATTTTATATTCCGTAACGAGGCAAATTACTGGTTGGAATCTGTGAATTGTACCCATCCAGCTGCACTCAACATGTCATGGGAGACGTTTCAGAAACAGTTCAATGACAAGTATTTCCCTGAAAGTATTCGTCATATGAAGGAAGTGGAGTTTATTAGACTGGAGCAGAATAACATGACGATGTCCCAGTACGAGGCGAAGTTCGCGGAGTTATCCAGGTTTGCACCTCATTTGGTGGAGAATGATGAACGTATGACGCGGATGTTTTTGAGAGGTTTGAAACCCGGCATACGTCAATATCTCATTTCTCATAAATTTTCTCTCTATTCGGATGTTGTCAGCAGGCTCGATTGTTAGAGTGAGATAACGAAAGTCACGTTCAACCAAGGGACCATAACTGTGGATTATATCAAGATAGCAATCATCGTAATAACGATAACCACGGAGAAAGAAGAATACGGACAAAGGCGGTAACCACTCTGGTGGTAATCGTGGCCATGAAAATAGAAGAAGCGAAAGTCGGGAGGAGATTTTAAAAGAGGAGATTCAACAACGACCATGTGAAGACGCCGCCCCAAGAGTAACCGGTTCTAAGGGAGAGAAAGACCACCCCGTCATCGTATGTTACAAAAATGCGGAAAGAGGGATATATCGTACCCCAAACCGCCCACAACAGCTTTAAGGTATGCTATAATTATGGAAAAGAAGGACATATCGCTTTCGAGATTGTACGCGGTGATCGAAACCCATTCCAATAGGGAATGGTGACTCAAAAGGATGTCCCAGAAAAATGTCAAAGTCAACGATTCCTGGAAGAGCGTTTGTCGTGACCGGTCAAAATGCGAGAAACCCGAACGAGTTTAGCACAGGTTAGTTAATTATAAATTCTTGCGAAGTTTATACCTTACTAGAGACCGGTTCTACCCATTCTTTTATCTCTCTTGCTTGCGCTCAACATTTGAACTTGACTACGGAGAAATTAGACTTTGACCTATTTATGGAGAATCCGTTAGGAGAAACTTTCATTACATCCGTTATTTAGAAATCTTATTTGATCCAAGTTGGCACCATCACATTACCTGTTGACCTTATTTATTTAAAGATACTTGCTTTTGATGTGATTTTAGGGATTGATTGGTTAACTACTCATCATGCCAAATTGATTGCTTTTGTAAGGTTGTTAGTTTTCATATTCCTAAGCAACCTGTTATTCGAATTCAAGCAATCAAACCATTGTAGTCAAACATTTTCATATCAAGCCATGAAGTCATTCGTTTATTATGGATGTCAAGTTTTCTTAGTCCATGTTATGGATTTGAATAAAGACACGTCAGATTTAAATAATATTCCTGTTGTTATTGATTTTTCCTGACGTATTTCATGAAGAATTTCTTGGCTTACTCCCAAAGTTCGATATTAAATTTTGTATCGACTTTGAACCCAGACAAAACTCATTTCTAAAATCTCATATCGAATGGCTCCTATTGAACTTCGTGAGTTAAATATTCAACTATAGAATTTGGTACCGAGCCTTTATCCGGTGACTTCCTTTGTGGAATGCACCGCCGGATTTCTCCGTAGGGGACACCATATTCGCATACGATAGTAAACCGATAGGTGTCATTGTAACGTGCTATCCAAGGTTGGGATATGAGTCACAGTTGAGAACAATCTAAGTCGGTAATCAAAATACGTAGCTTTCTAGGCTTAGTTGGTTAGTATCGGAGATTCGTTGAAGGATATTCTCGAATCGCTATTCCATTAACGTAGCTGACTCATAGAGATACAAAATTCGAATGGAGCAAGGAATATGGGAAGAGCTTCGAAGAACTCAAGAGGAGACTCATTTCAGCACATGTTTTAACCATGCCATCTTGGAAAAGCGAACGTGGTAGCTGACGTGTTGAGTAGAAGATCGTATACAAGTATGAGTACAATATTGTCAAAGACTCATTTCGTATAATTTACAATAATAGAGATGGAGATGAAAACTCTAGGTACCCACGTGATGATATACGAGTATAATCGACTTTAATCGATAAAGTTAAAGTTGTTCAAGCTACACACCCGAGCTGATGAATTTGAAGAAGGAGGTGCAAGAAGTTGTTATTTCAAAAGCAAGAATCGGTGAGGTGAGGAAAGCTCAAACCTTCGATTTATTAATCCATTTGAAATTCTCGATCGAATAGGAACTGTGGCCTATAGACTCGTTTTACCGCCAAGTATAACGCGTGTTCATAACGTTTTTCACGTATCGATGTTACGTAAATATATGGACGACCCGAACCACGTCATTGAGTTAGAACCGGACGAGATAGCAGAAGACTTAATGTACGAGGAGGTACCTGTCAAGATCTTGGATAAGAAAGAACATGTCCTATGTACCGAGGTTATACCACAAGTTAAAGTTTTGTGGAGAAACCATGCTATTGAGGAAATGACCGGGAGTTGGAAACGGAAATGAAAGCGTAGGTATTCTCAACTTTTCAAACAACAGTATCGCACGTCAATTTCGAGGACTAAATTTCATAAGGAGGGAGGTTGTAAGACCCCAAATTATTAATAAATGAAATTTATTTTCCTCTATTTATTATTTTGAAATAGTAAGGGTTGATTTGATTAATGTGGATAGTTATGGGTAAAATACGCAAATATTTCGAATAAGCAAGTGATTATAAAATATTCATTATTATCCGGGGAATATTCGTTTGGTCGTGGAATATTCAGATCGTCTGGAATATTCGTGACGACGACGCAGATCTTTTGTGGGCCCCATAACTGGAAAGCGATTGGATGAAGAAAACGACAAATATAAGTTGTTTATAAATAATGGAAGTAGTTGTTACCAATTAATATCGTTGGAATACCCTTATGGTTAAAACACACTAATACGCCGCTTGTTGAACAAGAGCATACTCAGTATTGCACCAATTATTGATTCTTACGTAAGAAGGCACTACTCAATAATTGTTACAAAGAATTATCGCTAAGTATTTTATTTTATTGATTCAATAATTCACGATTGATATTTTATATTACTATTGTTTCAATAAATTGTCATTACACGTATTTTCCATTATCGAAGCAATAATTCATATTATCCGAATAATATTTTAGAAAACATTATTGGCAATATCTAGAAAGTTCGCATCTAAGGAGAGGTTTGGTCACCTAATTGCGCGCCAAGAAAGAGAAATCTTTATCGAAAGCCCCCTCTTCTCGGAACTACCGTTGCACAAGATCGTGATTCTATAATATTATTTTGAATAATTAATTATTGATTTATATGATGAGGAAAATATTAATTTTATGTGGATATAGATGGAGAAAATTTTTAATGTGACAATTGTTGAAAATTAATATTTTATCTTTTTCTGATAAAATAACTCATTTAAATATATTATTTTAATAATATATTAGCGGTGATATTTTTATAATGAATGTGCGATATGTGAGTATATGAGGAGGAAGAGTATTTTTGTGGCATTAAATGATTAACACATGTTTTATGTGTCGGTGGATCCCATTTCTTGACTGAAATTTGATTATAGCTTGTAAAATCGCCCGTTTGAGGATTTCGATCAATTTCTGTTTGGAATTTGGAAAAACTTTCTTCTGCAAAGTTGTAGAGAATTGAATTTCCTATAAAAAGTCGCGAGATTCGAATTTTCTGATAAAAGGGCTATTTATTATAAATTATTGAAGTTCCGAAGCTCTCTGAAATAATTGATTTTTGGAAGTTTTAATTATTTATTTTATGAAAAACGTTTTTTTTCTTACTTTTCTAGAAGGTGGCATGTGGGAAATGCTAGGAGCTGAATTCTAAAGTGGGCGTATGAATTTGATATATATATATATATATATATATATATATATATATATATATATATATATATTAATTTATTAAATTTTCTACTTTGGTGTTCTAAGCATTTTCCTATAAATAGGGTGCTTAGGTTAGAATTGAAAATCACACCAGAAACTGAAGTTTTCTCTCTATATTATCGAGTTTATTCTTGTGAGTATTTTGAGTATACTTTGAGTATTGCTATACTGATTGCAAGTTCAAGTCATAACCTATATCCAAGTGTTTCAACTAGAAATCTTGCCTTTCGAGGTAAGGGATGTTATTTTATTCGAAAATGATATTATTTCTTCAATATCATTATCTTTGAAATATTGGTTGGAAATTTTATCAAATTTGGAACTTTTTCATGTCGGGGTTACTATTCATGAGTTACTATTCACGAAAGTACTATTCACTTAAGCGTGAAGATGTTTTTTTTTATGAAATTTCTATCTTTTGGTGCTCTGAGTTACTATTCACGATATCGGACTATTCACTTAATACTAAGACTATTCAACCGAGAAATAAAATTTCTTCTTTTGCCAAAAATATCTATTATGGATACTAGCTTTGATTGTATCCATGTTTTGATCATTCTTGAATTTTACTCCACTATGATTATTTATGAGGTATTTTGGACATGGAATAGTTAAATACAAATCCTAAATATTTATTCTTTTGTTTCAATCGGATTCGTTTCCTTTAAAATATTTTTCATCATCCTCGGTCCTAAATGATGATATTATTGAATATCTTTGGCTCAGAGTAAAAGATGAATGATTTCTTGATGAATATCTTTGGCCCGTAGTTCAAAGATGAAAGCGGTGTTAGAGATGAACACGACCGATCGATTAATATCTTTGGCCCGTAGTGCAAAGATGAACAGTGTTTAGATGAACATGACTAATCGATGAATATCTTTGGCATGTAGTGAAAGATGAATATTTGATTCCGGATATATATTGATTGATGTTACAGGATAAAATATCGACGATGAACTTTTAAATTCATATATAGAAGATAGTAGTTTGCATTCTCTATTTAACTCTTCTAATGAATTATTATTTCACTGCGTAAGATTGATTTAAAACCGGTTGTCTATTGTATTCTATTAGATTTTTCCTCGTTGAAGACTAACGATAATTTGTTGTATATTATCTTAGTCATAATATTCTTTTTATCGGGCTAGTTGAGCTCACCCTTTTCCTTGTTGTTCCATTTTTCTTCTCGTGGAGGCGAGAATGTAGCGAGTACTAGCCTGGGGTATGGAATGAAGGTTCTAGAAAGAGTTGTTTAGTAGTCCTCACCATTTTGTAAAATAATGTATCAATAATTGTGATGGGGATTTATTTGCGTGTGGATATCGTCTAGAAGACAATAATTGTATTTAAACTCACAGTATATATGTTGTCGTATTTTGCACGACAAATGTATTAATAAAGTTGTAGTTATTTCTGTACCATGTATTTGGCGACTCAGAATTGGTTGGATGGAATGGACCTATTTTGGGGGTGTCACATAATGCAATAACCTTTGCTCCATTTCCCACTCGTAGGACGACCTCATCCTTGCTCAGCTTTCTACTTCTGACCAGTCCATGCATATAATTACATATGTGAGAACCACAGCCGGTATCCAATACCCAAGTAGAAGATTGACTTTCAAAAAAATTAATTTCAATCATAAACAAACCTTGATTAGGATTCGAAGCTTCTCCAAGCTTCTTCTACTTTTGCTCTGCAAGATAATCCTTGCAGTTCTTCTTCTAGTGACCCGACTTGTTGCAATGGAAGCAAATTCCTTTACTAGATGGATCAGGTTTCTTTTGATCCTTCACTTTTGCCTTACCCTTAACCTTATTGGATTTCTTCTTTTGAGAAGATACCTAAAGCCTCTTCCTTTTCTTGGAAGTATCATCCACCATTAAGACATGGTTCTTCTTAGATGGGAAGTGACCTTCAGCAGTTTTCAACATGTTAAGTAATTCAGGCAAGTTGACATCTAACTTATTCATGGGAAAATTCACAAAAAATTGTGAGAAGGTGTCCAGGAGTGACTGCAAGACTAAATATTAACTCAACTCCCCATCTATGACGAACCCAAGCTATCCAAGAATTTCAATTAGATTGATCATCATTAAGACATGAGTCTCAATGGTAGTACCCTCGGTCATCCGAGATCAGAAGAGCTCCTTAGATATTTTATATCTAGCAGTCCTACTTTTCTCACCATATAGCTCTTGCAGGTGCAGTAGCATAGTAGGAGCATCCATGGTTTCATGCTGACGCTGAAGCACATTACTCATGGATGCAAGCATGATGCATTGAGCCAAAGATGCATCATCTTGCCACTTTTTAAAAGTAGAAATTTCTTCCTCAGAGGCTATCTCTGAAACATTTGCAGGTACGGGCGAATTTAGGACATAAGAAATCTTTTCAGCAATGAGAACAATTCTCAGATTCCTTAACCAGTCCATGTAATTTGGTTCGGTCAGTTTGTTAGCATCAAGTATGCTACGTAGTGAAATTAATGAATGCGACATTTTCAAATTTTGCATGTAAAAGGACAATATTTTAGCAAACATTTATGTAATTAATTACCGAAATAAATTAGGTATTATTTTAAATTGGTATCTCTCACTATTTTCTTCAAACTATATTACTCTCATCTATATACTTTGGAAAAATCTAATTAAAGTTTTTGCTAGTAAGAATAAGGATCTCATTTCAAATATATATAGCCTTGTGGTGTCATAACAAACTATATCTAAATAAATAGGTAGACAACTCCTTGTCAATTACATCATCATGTAACTCCTTATGTTTGCCTCTTGGATTATTTTGATCAAGTGGTGGCACATCCGAATCAAAATTATCTAAGTTAAGTCCAACCTAGCACTTTCATTTTTTAAAAAAAAGAAAAATATTGTCCTTGTGGTGACACAACAAAATAATAGTGTTCAATTTTCTTTATAAGCATCAAATGTGATAAATTATTATCTTAAATACTTAATACTTGCCTTGTGGTGACACAACAAACTCATATTAAATATTTAATATTCTATTAATTTTATCATGCTAGAAGATGACGTTCGATATTCTAAATATCTTTGAACGCTTAAGACTTAATATATAAAAACTTTGAGGGATTTGTTATTATTTATCTCATCTTATTTAGCACGTATGCACACACGCGCGCACACACACACACACACACACACACACACACACACACACACACACACACATATATATATATATATATATATATATAATAATACGTCATATTATTAAACATGCGAGGCATGTCTACATAATATATAATATATATTGTAGACACTCGAAATTTTATTTTCCTGTTACTAACTATGCAGTAGGGAAAAAATGTCTTTTTCATACTTCAGAGGTAACCCTAGAGGACCACAACATCAATTCCAACCCCGAAGATCGCCCCGAGAGATCTAGTTTCCAACCTCGGAGATAACCCCAGGAAATTAGTTTCCAACCCTGGAGATAACCCCGAGAAAGTAAGTTCCAACCCCAGAGATAACCCCAGGAGATCAAGCTCAATGCCCGGAGTCAACCCTGGATGGGCAAGCCAACCTCAGAGATAACCCTGAGAACATTTAGAGTCAACAAAATGACAATATCAGAGATAACCCTGGGAAAAAAATTGGTACAACTGTGCGAAAACTGAAGATAACCCCGAGAGGGGAAAAATGGTCATTTTGCCAACTCAACTTCACTTTAAATCAAATACACTCATTTCAACTCAAATTACTTCAAAAGAAGCCCTATAAGAACCATATCTTAACTTCGAAGCGCAAACTACGCAAAACAGCTTACCGGGTTGCCTGACGGAAACACAAAAATGCCATTTCGGTCATGGACCCATCTTCCTAGAATCAAAAAAGGGCAAATCCTATGTCATTGCATAGCTCTCAGAAAGATCTTTCCAGAATGGTATGGCACGCCTTCAACGGAGGCCCGGATGAAAATCTGCAAGTTCGAGCGGACATCACGTTGCACGTATGCACGTACTTTGAGATGGCAGGTGCATCTGCGGATGCCACAGGTACACCTGCGGCTCCCCCCTCTATAAATAGAGGACTTGGGGTGGCCATATTTGTAAGGAAAAAGGCGAGGAAGCCCTATCCAATTTGCTCTGTACACGCTATAAATTGAGTGCTTTCTTATTTTAAACACTTGCGAGCTCATATATTGTCATATTTTTACCAGTGAAAGCCGAGTGTTCATCTATTTAAAGTCATAGAAGTCTTCTTTGGCAGTCCACTGTAATCCTTCTTACACACTTTAAAGCCTTTCTCTTCATCTTTGCACACACTTTTCTTCACGTTGAGAGTCGTGTTGTATGTGTATGCCCGGACTTCGGTCCGTGGTTTTCATTTATGTTTATATATATATATATATATATATATATATATATATATAAATATATATATATATATGTATATGGACTAACATTATCGAGTTATGCCTCGATTGAGCCTAGACTTATGTCTGGAGCGTTTACTTGCTTTTATATATATATATATACTTATATATATGAACTGCTATCGGATTATATCTGATGAGCCTGGATTTTATATTTGGAGCCGTTTATTGCTTTTATATATATATATATATATATATATATATATTTACATTTCTGTCAGGCCTGGAGTTTACTTCGTAGCCTTTTACTACTTTATTTACATTTCGTCCCGCCTGGAGTTTACTTCGTGGCGGTTGATCAGTTTTACTGCTTTCTTTACATTTAGTCCCGCCTGGAGTTTACTTCGTGGCGGTTGATCGTATTTACTGCTTTATTTACATTTCTGATCCCCCATGGAGGTACTTCGTGGTGGTTGATCATGTCTCTATATATATATTTATCGCTTTTATATATTTACATTTCCGATCCCCAATGGAGGTGCTTTGTGGTGGTTGATCATGTCTCTATATATATATTTACCGCTTTTATATATTTATATTTCTGATCCCCCATGGAGTTGCTTCGTGATAGTTGATCATGTCTATATATATATATAGCTTTTATATATATAGTTGTTTACTGCTTTTCATAAATTGCGGCATCTTGTGAGCCTAGGAATCATGTGATCACAGATTCAGTCCACTAAATCTAGATTCGATTCCCGTGATGGACATTTTCAGCTGTAAACAGCTTGTAAATTATTCACGGTGTTTGAATTTCCTTAGATGGCTTTCATGCCCATGAGGAGTTCGGCACTGTTATATATTATTTGTTAGGTTTTATGAAAATCAAAGTAGCAATCATATTGCAAAATAAGCGGAAGCGAAATAAAATCAGATTTTAAAATTTTTCACAAACCAATTACCCGGATCATCCTTTATGCATATTATTAATTAAACGAAGAATAAGAAATTATGAAATCATACCCTTGTAGAAACGAGCTTCCTCGTACGAGTTCACCTCCTACTTCTCCGCGATCTCCTGAATCTCCTAGGGTTGATTCCTTCCTTTGATCAATGTAAGCCACCCAAGTGTATGGCCTCTATGGTGATCCACCAAAGAAGAAGAATTTTCAAGAAGAATGGGTATTGGCTCAAACCCTAGTTTTTCCTATCTCAGATAGAAAAGGAGGCGATTCTCCAACTCTAGGAATTACGATATTAGATATCTAATATAAGACTCCTCTTATAAAAATATCATGTAACCCTATTTTAATTAAAATAAGGTATTATTTATTTAATTAAACTCTTTTAATTAAATGGGCCCCTAATCCTATTAGGGGTAATTAATTAAACTCCTTTAACTAATTTTCTTTCCTAATCCAATTAGGAATAAATGAGAGTACTTATATTAAATTAATTCCTAAACCTTTTAGAAATTAAAATAATAATAATTGTAATAATATTAATAAGACTCCTCTTATTAATTTATATTTAATATTTCTAAAATATTAAATAATAAATATTAAGCTATTTAATTTATTCTATCACCATAGATTAAATTAAATATACTTAACATATTATTACAATTATGCCATTAACTTCTTAAATAATTATTCTTCCTTTTATGGTGTGACCCTTTAGGTTCTCCATATTAAACCAGGTTGTGAATAAATCAATTAGAACAATTCTAATCTCATTTAAATAAATAAATTAAACAAATAATTTATTTAAATAAATAATATTTATTCTACAATAGGGATAAGCCTCCCTAGCGATCAACGACTTTCCAGTATAATATAGATTTCAACATTAATCATAAAAGAACATTTGAGTAAATAGTTACCGTGACAATTCAATCCTTCCACCATACAATGTCCCAATTAAATATAAGACATGGAATTATCGTCAAGTCTTATTTTATTTAATTATATGTATTTCGATTCCTAAATGCATTAACTCTAATGAATGCAAATTAGAAACTACTTTCTAATTTCATTCCACCTTGGCCAAGGATTCATGGGTTGTCATTTATCGAATCACATAGGACATTTCTCCTTTTACTAGAAGTGGTAGATTCTTTATTGATCATTCATTATCTTCATATATAACTTATTACACCCAAGCATACCCTTTGATATACTCTAAGAGTCTTAAGGAATAAGTCAAAGTGCAATTCATTATATATAAGATACTATGATGATCTCAAGTCTAAGAATCATTCAGACTACTATCACTACAGAATTCCTATCGATGTGTAAGTAAAACTCCATTAGGTATTCCTTAGCGAGTCAACGCTCAAAGTGAACTTATTCTCTAATAAGCACCTACATACTTGCTTTAGTGTCTCCACACAAATGATCATCGATCAATCATCCTCATCCAATGAAAGCAAGACAACGATGTACCAATCTATCCGGATTCACTAATCCCCAATTTAGTAATCCAATGATTGGGAACTATTTTAGTTTTAAGCTTTCTAAGAATTTAGATCTCATTAGAATGATCATCATCATTATTCTAAAAGCGTTGCTTAAAACTATGGGTTTATCACATATTATTAAAAACAAAGACCATGTAGATAATAAATGCCTTTAATAAATAATTCTTTTATTAATAAATAAATAAGATTGATTACACAAGATATGCTTTATCATCATACATGATTGGCTTCAGTATGCATAATACTTTCATTATTTTTTCAAGATGCTTTCAGATCTAAAAAAAAAAACAACCAAGTTTAACATTTAATAATAAAAGGAAGTATGAAAAGGTCTCAATTACTATTGAGCATGTGGTTTGAAAAACCTCTTTTACAAAACTTCACTGCTATATCATGTTAAAAATTGAATTTTTCATACAAATTCAAACCCTTTGTATATAGGTGCGAACGAGGCCTCACTCTACTTCCAAATAAATTGCACATTGATCCACACACACACACACACACACACATATTCATATAACGATTTCTTCAAAAGCGGCGGTCACTGTGGCAATATGGATGTCGGGGGGTGCCTAACACCTTCCCTCCGCATAATCAAGCCCCCGAACCCAAATGAATCTCGGTTTTCACAGACCCATTTAGTAGTGTCAAATCACTGGGTCAATGTGCAAACCTTTTCTCGGTTGCGTTGGTGCAACCAGTTAAAAACACCAACTGGTGACTCTTACAGTCAAATCGTCGAAATGATACATGTCGAACCTTTTTCACTTATTTTTTCAAACAAATCTCACATAACATGAGAACACCAAAAAACAAGAACAGAAAAGGGACAAATAAAAATCCCGACGTCGACAGGTGGCGACTCTGCTGGGGACACCAATAAGAGGGCTTAAGCCGCTATTACAAACTTTTCAAAACTTTTATATGCTTGTGTGTGGATGTTACATTTACATTTTTGATGAATGTGTATGAATGCATGTATTTACTGCGCTTAATGCTTTACACTATATCTGCTTGTGATATTAGTGCTTCACACATGTCATCATTTTTATAAACGGTGAGACGCGTTTCATGTGAATGTATGTTGTGTGGTTCCTCCACTAGGAGGCTATCCTGTCGGTGTTTGATTACTGGACTCATAGGGAGACTAATTCCAACGAGGCTCAGGAAAGGCACCACCCAGATTCGCTCCAGTTGAAAGACCGGATTAACTTCCTGTCAAGTAAATTGCGATGATCTGGGAACCTTCATGCCAAAAAGCCGCGAGAGTAAACCTAAGATAGGTCAGCCTCTGATAAACCAAATGCAAAGGAAAGTCTCTTCATAGTTTCCATTTTCAATTACTTGTAAAAACATTTACTTATAATATCCTTTCATGTCAATCTCATTGGAATGGGAAATATGAAGATATATGTGCACATGCATATTTAGATTAACATGTTATCCTGTATTGCAAACAGCTAACATCTATTTTACAGGATAATATTCCTAAAACGGATATATCACATAGCATGTAAACATTTACACATTCCCTAAGACTAAAATACATAATTTTTTTGTAGGGAAGCAATTGATCCTGTTTCCCATTCAAAGTTCAAGAGGGCATTAAGCCCACAGTCAGACATGGCTAAAAGTGCCCAGCTCGATCCTACTATTGTCTCTCGCTAGGAGTTCGAAAGATTAAGCTATCAAATTACAGAGTTGGCTGGTATGCTCAAAGAACTACACCAATCCACTCAGGGTACACAAATACCCATCCACACAGAATCCTCTGCACATGGAGAAATCCAAGGCCAAACAATGCCTACTCAACCAGAGTCATACACACCAAGGGGCAGTCAGGGTATTGGCAAAAAGATGGAAACCCAGATGCCTAAACCTCATTCCAATAAAGAAATCACAAATCTCAAGGATGATCGAGAAACTGGGGATATAAGAAAGAAAGTCCAACAAATGGAGCAGACCATCCGGTCAATCAAAGGGACTGAAAATTATGGGAGTGTCACCTATTCATATCTCTGCATATTCCCAGAGGCTCGATATCCTACCAAATTCAAAGTCCCATAGTTTGAAAAGTACAGTGGGGCAGGCGATCCCTATACACACCTAAAAGTGTACATTAGCGAACTGGGGTCTTATGCTGAAGATGAAAGCCTAAGAATGCAACTTTTTCTAAAGAGTCTCACTGGAGAGGCAAAAGCCTGGTATGCCCGACTTGCCAATGCCAAAATCCACAACTGGGAAGAATTGGCCCACACCTTTCTAAATCAGTACAATTTTCAGTCACAAATGGCACCGGATCGATACCAAGTGACTAAAGTCAAAAGGCAAAGTATTGAATCTTTCCGAGAATATGACCAGAGGTGGAGACATCTAGCAGCACAAGTTATTCCATCAATGACGGAAACTGAGATGGTAATGACGTGTATTGATATCCAAGAGGCTCTTTACTATGAGAGGATCCTAGTAGGCATAGGAAAGCCATTCTCAAAAATGATCAAACACGCCGAAATGGCAGAGATGGGCCTGAAGGCAAGCAAGATTAAGGACTTCACTGCCCTGGAAGCAGTTGCCAAGCATATACAGACTGGCAGGTATGCGAGCGATCCAAAGGGTGTACCCGATAAAGGAATTGAAGATGTATCCCTTGTTGTACAGGGGCAAGCTAGGAGACCAGCCTACAGTCCCCCCGTTTGGAAAATGCAAGACAATCTGCCATCTCAACAATAGGCTGCATTCAACCAATGCCCAGACAGGAAAAGAAAATTTGAAAGAACAGAAAATCGGGTGTTCACTCCACTTGGCGATTCCCTTGAAAATGTATTGGCGATATTAATGGATCACAAGAAATTACCAAATTGGCCCCACCTCTGGAACCAGGGAGCAAAAGATACAATCCAAGCGAAAGATATGCTTACCACTCAGGGTCTCCAGGACATGATACACAAGATTGTTTGTATTTAAAGCATAAAATTCAAAATCTGATCGAAAGTGGCAGTACTGTGGTCCAACAACCTGATCAACAAAATGTCAACACCAACCTTCCGTTGCAGCATGATACTGGGGAAGTAAACATGATTGGGTCAGGAAGCGCTGAAATATATCCAATTCGTAAGTGCATACAAAGGATAGAGGACTACCCCCAAAGGCACAGAACAAATGCCCTAAAGTGGGAAAACTATAAGGAGGGTATCATAGTAATGCAAAAATTAGAGACGATCTAGAATTAAGTAAATCTGTTAGCTAAGCTGATAGTGCGCCAACATCAGGATACGAGGCAGTTTTTCACTCAACTATCAGAAGGCCAAGAAAAGGGGGATGATAAAATTGCTAGAAGATCTCGCCAGCGGAAGAATCGCTCGGGGGAATTCGAATTCTCAAAGACGAAAGATCAAACAACCTCCATAAGAGCCTGAAAATTCACCTCTCTAAGCAAATCCAATGAAGAAATGCTACACTTTCTGATAAGCAAAGGAAGGATTACTGACTTGCTGCCTCCTATAAATCCCAAGACAAAGAGTTATGATTCCACCAAGATATGTCTCTACCATTCTAACTCACTTGGACATACGACTGAGGAATGTTGGTCTTTACGACATAAAATATAGAATCTTATTGAAAATGGAGAGCTGGAGATAGAATTCCCTATGACCAAAAAAGGCGAAAAGGAAATAAAAAGCTTAAGATGTCCACTCGAGACAGGCAGTTCAAATGAGGTGAAGGCTATGGGCAATAATCCTGGCAGAACACAAGATGGAATGATCCTAATGTAGGAAATGACGGAGGAGACAAGGGAATCCCCAAAAGAGATTTCTTCGCCAACATCCAACATCCCGTGGTATAAAGATAGCAACCACATTCCAGATCTTATAACCTTGGATGATACGGAGGAAATACTAATCCTTTCCAAGGAAGGAAAGCCAAAAAGGAAAGTTCCTTGCAAGAAATGCGACAACAGTTCGAGGGAGATTTCATGGTTGAATCGTCTCAAGCCCGAGAAAAAGGTGAAGGAACAGATGAAGGAAAAGGTGGTGAGGTTATCGGAGAAGCCAACCCATTGAAGAATTAGGAGTTCATCCCTTTTTGCGATAGGTCCAGTTCAAGTGTCCCTGAGGAACGTATTGAATTAGGAAGCGATCAAGTTATGACTATAAGTGAAGATATTCAGAATCAAGAGGTAACCTCTATCGCGAGCCTTGAAGGCAACATAACCACTGACAATTGGACTATCAAGCCTCAGCTAGCCAAGAAGGTGTAGATCCAGAGGATACAGTTGTGAGTTCCAAAAGATTTTGGGACGGTATCAATTTTTTCGCAGTATGCCTTTTATTTTCCATGCATATAAGTATTGAAAAAAAAAGAAAAAAAAGAAAAAAAAAGAAAAAAAAAAGAAGAAAAAAAGAGAAAAAAGAGAAGAAAAAAAAAAGAAAAAATAAAAAAAATAAATAAATAAATAAAAGAGAAAAATCAAAAATCAAATCAGTCAGGTTTTAGTTCATAGGGCGAACTACGTCGACCTGATCTCCCTGATACCTGGGAGTACGTAGGCAACCATATTCTATATGGCTCGGTCGCAATAAAAAAAACACAAAAACATTTCTGCCCTTTCTCTACAAAAACAAAAACAACAAAAATATTTCTACCCTTTCTCTACATAAACAAAAACAACAAAAACATTTTTACACCTTTCTACCCTTACACCATTCAGCGTTGAACCTCTTACACCAGGCCTAAACTACGAAAGACCTGATCTCCTCTTCAATGGGAGTACGTAGGCAGCCATTTATGGTGCGGTCAAACCCAAAAAAAACCCAAAAAACCCAAACAAACACTTCTAAAACCATTTATCTTATCAAACAGGAACTACGCAGACCTGATCTCCCTCACATACAGGAGTACGTAGGTAACCATCAGTGGTGCGGTCTGACCCTCAAAAGAAACATCCAAACCCAAACATCAATCCCAAGTCTACGCCCAAGAACAACCCTCCAAGTCAGCGACCCATGTGGAGAAGACCCAACAACACTTCAATGTTATTCCATCAAATCTGGGACAAATCACAGAAAAAAAGAAACAACGATACACCAAGACAACCAGCCGTGAGGACCTTCAAAGAGTCGATAACCTCAATCACAAGACTTCATCAAATTAGAAGAAAATTGTCAAAGCCGATTGTGCAAACAAGTCGGGAACAATGATTGAAGGCATCAAAGCCCAAGTCTTATACTTGTTCACCATCTGGTACAGAGGTAAAAGTCTCTTGTGATCTTGGTTTCTTATCAGCCCAACTGTCAAAGCAGCTATCCCAGACCACAAGCAATGCTGGTGAAATTTTAAAATTGGCGACAACCCGATATTGGAAACCTTACAACAAGACTGGGGCAATCTCAGAAACAGCGACAACTAAACACTGGGGCATTTATCAACCATCCTAAAGAGGAAAATGCACCAGTCAGCACCATCAGCATGGTACATCATCATCAGAGCTTCCATCACATCATCTTACTGACGATTCAAATTGGGGCATTTTCTGATTCCAAGAAAGCGAAGGATTTTAAGGCGGGATCAGGCCTCTCATCAAAAGAAGGAGAACTCCTGAAAGAAATCATGGCGACATTAGCTTGCCCCTACAAAAAAAGGGGAAAATTCTCAAGAAAATTCTTAACTTAAGAGCAGAAGCCCAACGACAAAGGGTCTGGCGAATAAAATCTACACCATCAAACATATTACTCTGCGTCAAATCCTCGTAAGTTGAGGCCTCTACACTGAAGTTTAAATATGGACAATGAAAGAACAAGCTGCACCCTCCAGGGATGTCAGCGGTATTTAGGTCATCAGTTCAACCGGGTTGCGAATCAAATGCTCAAGGAAAGGGGGCACAAGCACCCAACAAAGAAAGGAAACTCCAAATCACCTCAAAAAGGGTGAGGTAAAATTCTATTCCAGCCAATTTACAACATGCATCAACATAGGACAATAGACTCCTAAGGATAAATCTAGATCATCACATCAGGCATGATCTGCCCATGTGAAAATGTGCTACATCAACGTACATCTCTGTCAAGGTTTAGCATGCGTCTCAAGTAGATTTAAATATGCGTGCAAGTTAAATGCCTAGATTAGGGAAAAAAATTCGTCGAAGGCATCTATGGTTATCATCAATCCATCGTAACATCGGGCAGAGTTTGGTGAAGCAAACCTTTGAATATTACTTTAGTGAAAGTATCAGAAGATCCAGTATTCAAATCCATTGGCATCAATTCATCGCAACATCAAGACAGTTCAGTGATGAAAGCTTTGTATACCACCGTTTGAGTGGGAACCGAAATAGTTGGGCAATGTCAGTGTATTCAACTACCAGCAGGGTAAGATCCGTTGTCAAACTACCATCAGGGTAGGCTCCATTGTAAACTACCCAGCGTATGCATCGGGAAGGTCCGGTGATTTCATAACGTCATCCCCAGTAGAGATATAGAAAATATCTCAATTTCTCTTTATCAAATAGGCATCAGCGACACCGACAAAAAGCTAAACCGTTGTAGTCAACACCAGCATAGGCATCATTAATCCCCAGTACAGGTAAAGCAATTTGCGAAAACATTTTAAACATGCATCATAACATTCATTACATTGCGATTTGCGATATATAATGAAATGCGCGATGTGCGATTCATAAGCGCGATTGGCCAAAAGCGAAGTGCAAAAGCACGAAATACGCAAAAGCGATTTGTGAACTGTGATTTGCGAACTGCGATTTGCGAAAACATTTTAACATTCATCATAACATTCATTACATTGCGATTTGCATCATTAAAAATACCATGTCATATTCCAAGTGTCTACTAATCTTTATCATGTCCATTCCATTGCATTGCATAAACATGATAAAGAGGGGCATCTGTAGACACTCAAAATTTTCTTTTCCTGTTACTAACTATGCAGGAGGGCAAAAACATCTTTTTCACACTTCAGAGGTAACCTTGGAGGACCACAACATCAATTTCAACCCCAAAGATAGCCCCGGGAGATCCAGTTTCCAACCCCGGAGATAACCCAAGGAAATTAGTTTCCAACCCTGGAGATAACCCCGGGAAAGTTAGTTCTAACCCCAGAAATAACCCTGGGAGATCAAGTTCAATGCCCGGAGTCAACCCCAGATGGGCAAGCCAACCTTAGAGGTAACCCTGAGAACATTTATAGTCAATAAAATGACAATCTTAGAGATAACCCTGGGAAAAAACCGTTACAACTGTGCAAAAACTGGAGATAACCCCGGGAAGGGCAAAATGGTCATTTTGCCAATTTAACTTCACTTCAAATTTAATACACTCATTTTAACTCAAATTGATTTAAAAGAAGCCCTACCAAAACCATATCTTAACTTCGGAGTGCAAACTACGCAAAACAGCTTACCAGATTGCCTGACAGAAACCCGAAAATGCCATTTTGGTCATGGACCCATCTTCCTGGAATTAAAAAAAGGAAAATCCTATGTCATTGCATAGATCTCAGAAAGAGCTTTCTATAATGGTATGGCACGCCTCAATCGGAGGCTCGGATTGAAATTCTGCAAGTTCGAGCAGACATCATATTACACACGTGCACGTACTTTGAGACGGCAGGACCCGCAGAGCCCGGGGCACCCCGGGCAGCCAGAGGTGTATCTGCGGCTGCCGCAGGTACACCTGTGGCTCCCCCTCTATAAATAAAGGGCTTGGGGTGGCCATATTTGCAAGGAAAAAGGTGAGGATGCCCTGTCCAATTTGCCTTATACATGCTATAAATTGAGTGCTTTCTTATTTTAAACATTTGTGAGCTCATATATTGTCATATTTTTATCAGAAAAAGCTGAGTGTTCATCCATTTAAAGTTATAGAAGTCTTCTTTGGCAGTCCATTGTAAGCCTTCTTACACACTTTAAAGCCTTTCTCTTCATCTTTGCACACACTTTTGTTCACGTTGAGAGTCGTGTTGTGTGTGTATGCCTGGACTTCGGTCCGTGATTTTCATTTCTATTTGTATATATATATACTTATATATTTATATATTTATGTATATGGACTAACATTATCAAGTTATGCCTCGATTGAGCCTAGATTTATGGCTGGAGCATTTACTTGCTTATATATATATATATATATATATATACACTTATATATATGAACTGTGAGACCCCAGATTTTATGAATAAAGATTTAAATTTCTCGAAATATTTTTTTGAATATTATGGTGTGGATTTGATATAATGTTATAGTTGTGGATAATATTTATAAATTTTGCAAAGTAAGCAAGTTGTTATATAATATTCGATTGGTCGGGGAATATTTTTTTTAACAGGGAATATTTGTACGACGACACAATCATTGGTGGATCCCACAACGGAAGTATTGTCGTAGTAAGAAAACGACAAAATTATCATTTATTAAAAATAACGGCGAAAGTGTTACCGTTAAAACTGTTGAACTACCTTGTAGTAAAAGTACGAAGAATATGTGTGGTTTCATAAGAAAGCACACCAGTATTGGTTATGATGCTTACGTGAGAAGTCACTCATTTATACTCAATTATTGCAACACAAAGAATGTCTTGATCATATCTCTAATATTATTGATTAAATTATTGTCACAATATCATCTGTATAATATGTTATATTATTAAATCAATAATTGAGACGGCAAAGTTATTCATATTATTATTTGCAATAATGACAATGTCTAGAAGTTCTGTCAAGGAGAGGTTTGGTCATCTAATTGAGCGCCAATAAGGAGAAATCCTTATCGAAAAGCCCCCTCTTTCCTTGGAATGACCTGGTTGTTAAATATTGTGAATTATAATATTAATGATGAATAAGTTCGTGTTGATTAAAGATGAAATGGATAGTTCCATTGTGTTGGAATAATTAGTGTTAGTGGAAATCGACATTTATTTCGATATTAATTGATGTCTGGAGGTTAGACTGACCAGTTGGGTAATTAATCAGATAAATGAGAATTAATTGTTATTAATTCACATGATTATAACTATTTGTTCACATGTGTGTACTATTGATTCACATGATTTACTATTAGTGGAGTTGGTGCAAGATTGATAATACTTGCATGACTAAGTTAAAAATGGAGGTATAGTTGAAGGTACTATACTGTAATTCATATTTTCACATGATTATAACTATTGATTCACATGATTGAACTATTGATTCACATTATTTACTATTAGGGGAGGTGGTGCAAGCTTAATAATACTTGCAGGACTAAATTAAAAATGAAGAAAAAGAGGAAGGTATTATACTGTAATATTTTGAGCCCCAAAATGTGAAATTATTGAAACTATATTTTCTTATAAATAGAAGCTCATTCTTCCTTCATTTCTCACCAATTCACTAAAGCTATCGAGCAATTATTATAGAGAGAAATTATAGAGAGAAAGAAGAAGAGAAGTCTGTTACCTCACTATTCCAGTATCAAGTTTTTTCTAAGGTAAGGGGTATTATTTATTTCGTATTCATGAAGAGAGCTATTGTTAGTCCATTCCTTATTATTCTGTTGGAATAACCTGTATACACGGACTACCGTATACATGGTGAAATTCTTTTGTTATTCCATTCTTTATTATTATGTTGGAATAACCTGTCTATGCGAAGTACCGTATACATGGTAAAATTCTTCTGTTATTCCATTCTTTATTATTATGTTGAATAACCGCTATCATGCCAAGCACCGCATACATGGTAAAATTCTTCGTTATTCCATTCTTTATTATTATGTTGAATAACTCGCTCACGCGAGGCACCGCATACACGGTAAAAATTCTATTGTTATTCCATCTTTCTTATTCTCATTTGGAATATCATGTTTGTGCGGATTACGCATGACTGGTTCCATTCTTTATTGTTTCGTTGGAATATCCTCGTCTGCATGCGGATTACGCATTGACCGGTTCCATTATTTATTATTCATTGGAATAACTCATCTGCATTCTTTATTATCGCATACTTGGTGAATTCTTCTCGTTATTCCATTATTTATTATTCATTTGGAATAACCTATCTGTGTGGACTACCGCATGCATAGTGAATGACCCTTCATATTTATTTCTTATTAAATTGTGGAAATGATCTGTCTACGTGGATTACCGCATGGTGGGCAAAAATCCATTTGCAGTTTCATATATTCTATTTACTCAATTGGTTAAAGTTTTCGCTTCTATACTCCATGAAATTAGTAGAATATCCCGGATATTTAAGCGCTCATCATCCAAAGATCTTTTCATGGAAATATTCTTCCGAGCATTCTTGAATTTTACTCCACAAAGCAAGATCATGTCGACAATTTGGACATTATTGATTTCTGGATAAATTAAATTATAAATCTTTAAAATTTATCCTTGAACTTGTTTTATTGAATAATTATGTCATTGTCATTATCCTTATGCTTATATTATGATGAAAGTCATCTTTGGCTTACGTGCATAGATGGACTTGGTATGATTATGAATGTGAGGATTATTCTTAAGATAATCATGACCGTAATGTGACGAATGATGTGGTAAAAGTCCTCATTGGCCTGTAGTTCGTTGATGGACAGTTGTTGGTGTAATTATGACCAGGGATTATTTGGTATAGTCATGACCATTGATGATTACATGAATATCCTTGGCTGTGATGTAGGGATGATTCAATTTTATTTATTAAGCTGAGTCTCAGCGATAAAGTTGACGAAAAAACTTTTTAAATTATAGAAGATAGTAGATTTTATTCTCTACTTGACTCTTCTAATGGATTTGCTTATTTTTGCTGCAGTTGTTGATCTAAAACTTGTTGTATATTGTATTCTATTAGTTGTTATATTGTTGAAGGCTAAGGATAATTTATTATGCATTATCTTAGCTATAATATTTCTTGCTGGGCTAGTTGAGCTCACCCTTTCTTTCATTGTTCTCTTCAGGAAATGAGAATATAGCTAGGACGAGTCGGGAAATGGAGTGGTGGTCCAGGATAAATGGCTTTAGTAGTCCTCACTATTCTACAGAATAATGTGATAATAATTATAATGAGGACACCATTGAGTGTGGATATTGTCTAGATGACAATATTCTGTTTAAACTCTCAGTTATGTTTTGTCGTATTTTACAAGACTATTGTATAATTAAGTTGTATTTGAATTTTGTACCATGTATTTTTTGACTCAAGATGGGTGATGTATACCTGTGTTGGGGGCGTCACAGTTGGTATCAAAGCTTAGGGATATGATCCCTGGCTGAGATATGAGACAAGAACTAGGAGGGGAAAGACGGGGAATTCCTTCGCTAGTATGACCTACCTAAGTTTATTTGGTATTTAATTGGTCGATCAGAATATAGGGATAGTATGTGATATGTCAATTAACCCTTGTTTTGTGACAGTGTTTGAAAATGGCATCTGAAAATGTTGAGATCAGCAATGAAGCACATGAGACCATTGAGTCACCAACGATCAATACCCAGGATAATGTGCAACAGGAAGACAATAATCCTCAGGAAAATAACAACACCGATCAAATGATGAACGACGGGATGTTAAGAGGCTTTATGTAATTTATGTAACATCAAGTAAGAGAGACTCCTGTTCAAAATATAGGTGGAAATAATGGCAACCCACGGTCGGTCACCGCTAACTAGTTCAAGGAGCTGGGACCACTAGAGTTTTTGGGAAAGCCAGAACCACTTAAGGCGGAGACGTGGTTAAAGCAGATCACCAAGATATTTGATGTCTTGGGATGCTCCGAGGAAAAAAAGGTTCCCTTTGCCACCTTTATGTTGCTTGAAGAGGTAGATTACTGGTGGGAATCTGTAAAACTTACCCATCCTGACGCACTCAAGATGTCTTGGGAGAAGTTCCAAGAATTATTCAATGACAAGTACTTTCCCAAAAGTATTCGTCATACGAAGGAGGTGGAGTTCATCAAGTTGGAGCAAAACAATATGACCGTGTCGCAATACGATGCTAAATTTGTGGAGTTATCCCGGTTTGCATCCCATTTGGTCGATAATAAGGAGCGAATGACGCGAATGTTTCTAAGAGGTTTGAAACCCGATATGCGTCAATACCTCATTTCTCACAAACTTTGTTTATATTCAGATGTAGTGAATAGGGCTCAGTTATTGGAGTGCAATAATGAGCCAGCCCAACGAAAGGATAACGAGCAACAACACGATAATAATCGCATCTGCGGCAGTACGCAACCATCGTAACAATGATAACCATCATGGGGGAAATTATCATGCCAAGAATGGTAACCACTTCGGTGGTAATCATGGCCAAGATAATAAAAGCGAAAATTTCAAGAAGAGAAGGTTCAATAATGATGAAAAGACAGCAGCACCAGCACCCGTTTTAAAGGAAGGAGAACGACCACCGGTCGTATATTTTAAATACGGAGGGGAGGGACATATCAGTCCAAACTGCGTGATGTAGTCCAAAGCATGTTACAATTATGGAAAAGAAGGTCACCTAGCCTGATTTTATCGTGCACCAAAGTCAAGTCCAACTGGGACGGTGGCACCAAAGGCGGATACAGACAAAACAAAGTCGGTGGTTTCAAGAAGAGCATTTTTCGTGACTTCTCAAAAAGCGAGTAACCCGAACGAAGTTAGCACGGGTTATTTAATTTTAAATTCTTGCGAAGTCTATACCTTATTAGATACCGATTCTACCCATTATTTTATCTCTCATGCTTGAGCTCAACATTTAAATTTGACCCTAGAGAAGTTAGACTTTGACTTATTAGTTGAAACTTTATTAGTAAAAACCTTCATTTCATGTGTTATCCAAGTCTTGGATGAGAGTCACGGTTTTTAAATGATATTTCTGTCATTAATAAATTTCCTGATGTATTCTCGAAGAACTTCCTGGCCTACCCCAGAGTGTAAAATCGAATTTTGTATTGACCCCAGTACAAAACCCATTTCTTAAACCCTCAAATATTTCTTCAACCAAAACAAACGTATAATGTGCCAAAGACATTGGCTCGAGCTGTTGAAGATTACGATCATACCATTCAATATCATCGTGGAAGAGCGAACGTGGTAGCTGATGTGTTGAGTAGAAGATCGTATGTGTTTACGAGTGTGATGTTGTTAACACAAAAACCCATTTCGTATAACTTACAAATGATGAAGATAGAGTTAAAGACTCTAGGGACCAACGTAAAGATAATGAATATACGAGTAGAATCGACTTTAATCGATAAAGTTAAAGCCACTCAAGCTACACACCCGAATCTGATGAATGTGAAGAAGAAGGTTCAAGAAGGCATTATCTCAACCCTCAATTTAATTGGCCCATTTAAAATCCTCGATCGAGTAGGAACTGTGGCCTATAGACTCATTTTACTGTCAAGTATGTCGCGTGTTTATAACATTTTTCACGTATCGTTGTTAGTAAAAACTTAGTCTTGGGGGACTTTGGAGCCAAATTTAAGAATAATTAATGAATCTGAAAAATTATGAAATCATGGGGGTTTTATAGAGCATGTTACAAGCTTTCCATAGCCTTGAAAATGGACTAATTCTGATAACGGATGAAGAAGTTATGAAAATTTGAAGTATGTGTGTCAAAAGTTGCAAAATCTGGAAAATTGGAGTTTAAGTGCCAAAGGTCGAGCACCTAGGCACTAGGTTCGGTGCTTGGAATCTGTTCTTGGGCGCCTAGGCGCTTGCCCAAGGCCAAATTTGGGCGCCTAGGCGCTGGTTAAGTGTTAAGCCAAAATCTGTCCGGACGTCCTTTAGTAAATTGGGCATAACGTTTTCATACGAACTCTGATTGAGGTGATTCAGGATTATTTGGAAGAATAACGAGTAGACCTAAAACTTTTATTCTTTATATTTTGAGATTTGAGGTCGGTATCAAGGCCTGAAATGGCTATTTTAGGGACTGATGTGCATTCAGAGGCAATCAGAGGACATCGGGCATGCACGTATGCAACGTGTAATATTTTCAACGATAAAGGTATTCAAGGTATCCTCACCTCTTTGGTATATCAGGTACGTACGTAAATTTCAAGGGTAAAATTTCATAAGGAGGGGAGATTGTGACACCCCAGATTTTATGAATAAAGATTTAAATTTCTCGAAATATTTTTTTGAATATTATGGTCTGGATTTGATATAATGTTATAGTTGTGGGTAATATTTACAAATTTTGCAAAGTAAGCAAGTGGTTATATAATATTCGATTTATTGGGGAATATTCGCTTTTAACAGAAATATT